>NC_069444.1:7992352-8057352 GCF_026875155.1 Cherax quadricarinatus
AGTACTTTAAAAGCTGGGAATTAACTCAAGAAATGTATTAGAAGTGAGATCATCCTCGCATGTTGTTCTTCTATTATTGGTGTTTCCAATAAGTTTTCACTAGAATTTTTGTTAATCTGTAATACAGTGTATAAAGTTCATTTTCTTGTATCCGATTATTTTTTCTAGTATTAGTATTCTGTGTAATAAGTATTATAAGTAGAAATAAGATTTATAGAGGCGAGTTGAGCTCTTTTGTAGAAATCTGTGAAGAGTTTGTGTACAGGGTTTTGAGTTCTGTTCGAGAAACAGAGTGAACAGGAGAGTGAGTTACAGTAAATAAAACTCACTCATACTCTTTTGTCGGTTTAAGCAGCCTTTTTTTGCGACTACTCATGTACATCATTCTGCTACTAACAAGCGAGTTCATAACCTGTTTTAAGGAGTATAAGTAGAAAAGCTCAGTAATGATAAACTGCAGTCTTTTTGTGTTATATTCACTGAAGGGGAGACAGACTCCAGCCGGCAGATGTCATACTACCCTAGGGAAGGGCTATTAACTGTATGCTTTATTATTATAGCACAAATGATGCCTATATGTTGTATGATTAGAGTTAATTGTAAGAATAATGATAATTTAATGTGTAAATGTGTTTACTGTATCTCCGCTAATGGCTTTGTTTTTTTTGTTTTTTGTTTTTTTTTGTATCTACTTTTATAAGTGAATTATTTTTATGCCATTTCATTGTTTTGACGAATGTGAAGTAGTATCTTGTTAATTATATTCCATTTTTTTTTTTTTTTAGTTCTTGTGTGTTTTGTGACAAACAGAAAAATATTTTCATAGGGTTTAGCAGCAACCTGGCACCCCAGAAGAAATGCCTGAGAGTTAGCAGGATCAACCAGAGTTACTGAGGAGAGGATATAGTGCTAGAGAGACCTTGAACACCCTAGCCCTGGAGGATCAGACCAGGCTTGTAATCTGGGATTTGAAGGGCCTCAGGAGCAGCCCGAAGAAAGACGGTATCAAGCAAGGGAGTTCCTTGGGAACTGTGGAAAATATTTTAATCTTCCGAAGCTATAGTGCCCAAATATGGGTCAAAAATGTATTTGAAAATGGAATAGAACCAACAGGGAAGCTCTGCGCCGGCGCTGATGGGCAGAGGAGAGGTCGAGACGGGGCATAAAGGGAGCGGGAGTGTTTGGAATGGAGTTAAGAGGTTGGGAAAGCATGGGACAAGGAAATTGGCGTTCACGGAGGCCTAAGGATTAATACAAGCCTCACTTCATAATAGGAAGTGTCATAACTGTTCCTGGTGAAGAGTGAGGGAACGTGATTTACAGGACCACCATAATAAAGTGGTAAAATTAGTGAATAATGGTTGGACCGGTAGTGACTGGTGCGATGCCATGGAGTGTGTCCAAGGGAAAATACCCGTGATTTAATCATCACTCATCGGTCTCAGATCTTAATGGAGTGACCTCTAATGTGCATAATAATTATGAGACTTTAAATCGTCGTGTGAATTGTAATGTAATCGCTGATAATAACGCTAAGTTAAGAGAATGTGTGAAGTGAAATAAGTCGCCTTACTCCGAATGAACACATGTGTCCTCGTGGTTCCTGTCCCGAGGATAGTGAAGTTTTATGGAGTCACGACTTCTAAACCGGGACAAACCAACGGATACCTCATCCTGTTGGAATAAGAACCGTGTTGGTGTAGCAGGACATCGAAATGAGATGGTGAATGGAGGAAATAAGGAGCATAAATCACCCACAGTTAAGTAACCCTTCTAGTTATAGCATACTGATGCTGGCCAGTTAGGTATGTTGTAATTGGATAGGTTATGGGTGATCCAGCTACATCAAGTGACTACCAGAGAATATCTGGTAAGTGGTGGGATTATGTACAAGTGTTTTTCCTTGATGGATATATCCATGTGTAACCTACCCCCCCTCCCTTCATTCAGTTAAACTAATATAATCTATACAGTCCACAATTAATTAGTAGCGCCGTACTTGTGGGTGCTATCCAATTCATACTGGTCTCGGATAGATATGGATATGATTGTGATGTCGAAGGAACCACCTGGAGGGACCAGGGGTGGTTAAGTTTTCTCACATATCTACAGGGGGTGACTACGGTAAACAATATGGTTGTTGTCTCCCAACAAGTTTACTTGTATGCATATAATGTCGAGGTACATACAGGTAACCCTCCTATAAAATTTTCCATAGGAACAGTATGGGGAGGTAGTTTTCATATCAGCAAGCAGGTTCTGCTATGATATTGGGGATGATCCTGAAACCTTAGCTATTTGCTGATAGTAATTTTTTTTTCTTTGGTGCTAATAATTTCAGATACTCTTGTAATTATTTTTGTTAACACATCGGCCGATTCCCACCAAGGTAGGGTGGCTTGTAAAAGAAAAACTTTCATCATTCACTCCATCACTGTCTTGCCAGAGGGATGCTTTACACTACAATTATAAAATTGCAACATTAACACCCCTCCTTCAGAGCATAGACACTGTACTTCCCTTCTCCAAGTCCGGCCTGCCGGTTTCCCTGAATCCCTTCATAAATGTTACTTTGCTCACACTCCAACAGCATGTCAAGTATTAAAAACCATTTATCTCCAAATATGCTCATGCATGCTTGCTGGAAGTTCAAGCCCCTCGCACACTAAACCTTTACCCCCTCCCTCCAACCCTTCCTAGGCCGACCCCTACCCCACCTTCCCCCCCACTACAGATTTATACACTCGCAGTCATTCTGTTTTGTTCCATTCTCTCTACATGTCCTAACCACCTCAAAAACCCTTCCTCAGCCCTCTGGATAATAGTTTTGATAATCCCACACCTCCTAATTTCCAAGCTACGAATTTTCTGCATTATATTCACACCACACATTGCCCTCAGACATGACATCTCCACTGCCTCCAGCCTTCTCCTCGTTGCAACATTCATCACCCATGCTTCACACACATACATTCCCCCTTTTTGCTTCCACAGACAAAGTTCTTTCCGCAGACTCCTAAGTGCACCACTCACCTTTTCCCCTCATCAATTCTGTGATTTCACCTCCTCCTTCATAGACCCATCTGCTGACACGTCCACTCCTAAATATCTGAATGCATTCACCTTCTCCATACTCTCTCCCTCCAATCTGATATCCAGTCTTTCATCACCTAATTTTTTTATTCTCATAACCTTACTCTTTCCTCTATTCACTTTTAATTTTCTTCTTTACATACCCTACCAAATTCATCCACCAACCTCTGCAACTTGTCTTCAGAATCTCCCAAAAGCACAGTGTCATCAGCAAAGAGCGACTGTGACAACTCCCACTTTGTGTTTGATTCTTTATCTTTTAACTCCACACCTCTTGCCAAGACCCTAGCATTCACTTCTCTTACAACCCCATCTATAAATATATTGAAACAACCATGGTGACATCACACATCCTTGTCTAAGGCCTACTCTTACTGGGGAAATAATCACCCTCTCTCCTATATACTCTAACCTGAGCCTCACTATTCTCGTAAAAAACTCTTCACTGCTTTCAGTAACCTACCTCCTATACCATACACTTGCAAAATCTGCCACATTGTCCCCCTATCCACCCTGTCATATGCCTTTTCTAAATCCATAAATGCCACAAAAACCTCTTTAGCCTTATCTAAATACTGTTCACCTATATGTTTCACTGTAAACACTTTGTCTACACACCCCCTACCTTTCCTAAAGCCTCCTTGTTCACCTGCTATCCTACTCTGTCTTACTCTTAATTCTTTCAATAATAACTCTACCATGCACTATACCAGGTATACTCAACAGACTTATTCCCCTATAATTTCCTCTCCAAGGGAGGCTCCTTGGCATGGTGAAGAGGCTGTTGGTCTGAAGAATTAGACCTGTTGGTCTCCTTCCTCAGACCAAACCTAATTACCCCCAAATCCCCCCTTCCCTATCCCATCCTCCCCCTTTTCCTTTCCTCCTCCTCTTCCCGACCCCTCCCTTTTGCCCTTCCTCTTTTTGGCCTTTGGGATTTTTCCCACAGACGCGCTAGTTCCTAGGTAGGGAAAAGGGTACCGGGGTACATCCCATTTCGTTGAGGTTCTTGGCGGTGGCGTAGTTTGCCATGGAATCTGGATCGCCTGGGGATGTCCCGATCCCTCCGGTATCCCGGAGTGTGGCTTTGGGTGTCTTTCGGGTGACGGGTGTATCTCTGGAAGCCACTTCCAGATTCTGGGGGTGGTGGCCGAAGGAGGTATGCTTTGTGGCAGATATCCGGCCGCCCTCTCTTTTGTCCACCGAGGTAGCTCGGCAGATGTGAGGTTGCTATCCTGGATTGCTAGTTTACTGGCATGACGGGTAGGGTATGGCACGGGTTCCATGCTGCATCTGCGCTACTAGTTGTGCTGAGGTCCTTTTGGGCACGGAGGGAGATTTCCGGCCCTTTCATTCCTCCTAGGAATTATTCCTCCCTAACCTAACCATGGAGAACCCAATCTACCCCCGGGCCCCTTCTTGATACCGCACCCCATTCTGACCCTGCCTTGTTTTTTGACCACTCTTCGGACACTCCTGATGCCCCTGTACCTCTTGCTGGTGCTGTTTCCTCACCCGCTTCAGGTACCGGGGCTTCCACTGACTCCTTCGATTTGTCTGACCTCCTCTCTCCTTGGACTATGCTTCCGGCCTCTCCCCCTATGGTATGGCAATTTTTGAATCGCCAGCCCGTTTCACTTCGGACCAACTCCGGTCCTACTCCTAAATGCCAACAACAATCTCCTGATGATGTTACTTCGTTACCTTCCCATTCTACTCGGAAAAGACCAACACGTCATGCACTCCCTCTCCATGTTCAGTTTCGGACCACACAATGGACTAAATTCTTTACTTTATGACCGACTTTTTCTATCTTTCTGACCATAGTATTGGCAAAGCTCTCCTGCGCCATGTTGGTAGAGATATTTCATTTCATGCTCTCAAGAGCAGTACATGCATTGTCACTGTCCAGGATGCTACCCAAGCTCATGATCTTTCCTCTCCTTTCGCATATCGATACTACTCCTATCACTATTGAAAACATCTTCTCTCAATTCTTGTAGTGGTACTGTCATTCTGCCCCATACCATAGTCCAACAGAATTTCCAGTCATGTGGCAATGACATTCTTGAACAGCTGGAACTCCAGGATCTCCCAATTCTCAAAGTAGACACTTACATCTTTCCTGCCCGCGGGCAGAGATGATACCCTTGCAATGTGGCTCGATTAACTTTCGACAGCCGTGAACTCCCATCCTCTGTTTTATGTCGTGGACATCGGTTACAAGTTCAAAGGGTGATTCCTACACCTCAACAGTGTAGAAATTGCTAGGTTTTGGTCATCCATCGAAATATTGCAGATCTATAGCCGAATGCCCAGTCTGTGGTGCCGACAACCATTCTAAATACATCTTGCAGTCACCTCCATCTTACCTTAATTGTCATGAGGCTCACCCTTTGTACTCTTGCAGTTGCCAGGTCTACTTAAATGAACGTGAAATCCATTGCCTCAAAGAGGCGGAAGGTCTCCCTTATGCTATGGCAGTTTCTCACCTCCGCCTCCAAGGGAGACTACCTTGTGTTTCTTATTCTCGTGTTTCAAAACGTCCCCCCACTTCTGGGGTCCCATCTTTTGAAGCCTCCTCTGCTGTTACCCCTCCCATAGCCACTCCGGTATCTAATCCTTTTGCTGTTCTGGGCTCTGACGTTCTGACTACAACTCAGTCTGTTCTCACATCTTTGCGTCCTTACTCACAACCCCCGGTATTGACAAAACCTCGTACGACACCTTATACCAATTGCCCCTCTACTTCTCAGAAGTCTAAAAAATCCCCATTGCTCAAATCTTCTTTGCCCCCTCCTTCCCTTCCACTTCCACATTTTACCTTTCCAGTCTCTGTGCCTAGTTCTTCCCCTCTCTCTGGCTCTATTACAAATGTGGAGGCTCACCCTCCTCCTCGTACTATGCCTTCCACCCGCGTCCCCTCCCAAGTTTCTCCCTCTTCTGCCACCTCCCAGGTCTCTGCCTCTTCTGTCCCCTCCCACACTTCTTCTCCAGTCCCCTACGCTCTTTCGTCCTCTCTACTTTGGTACAGTCCATTACTGTCCCAATCTTTAATCACCCTCCTCCTTCTACCTCCAATATTGTCTCCCATACATCTTTGAATTCAGAAACACTTGAAGCCATTTCAGAAAATATTGCAGAGACTAAACCTTCAATGGACACTGATCCACTCCCTCTCCTTCTCATCCCTCTCCTCTATCTCCACAACACCATTCTTTGCAATACTCCGTACCTTTGCTGCTTGAACATCTTCGGATGCTGATGCCACCGCATGTTGACTTTTCTAACCCCTCTAGTCCGTAGGTGCCCTTCCCTACGGATTCCTGGTATTTCCTTCATTGCTTGCTTACAAGAACCAAAATTACGCTCAGCTGTTTTCCAACCTATCTCAGGCTATAATTTATTGTATACTTCGGATCCTCTCTTCTACGCAATGATATTCCGTACTGTCAACTATTTGTCCATACCTCCATTACACTGCAGCCCGTATCTTCTTGAATAAGTAGCTTACAATATGTTCTTTATATCTCTCTCCTTCTCGAGCATTTTCTATCCCAGATTTTGCCTTTCTTATTTCATCCTTACCACAACCATTTTTGTTACTTGGTAATTTTAATGCCCACCATTTCCTCTGGGGGTCTCATTGTGACTCACGTGGCATCCAGTTGGAAGCTTTTCTCACCTCTCACCCCCTCCATGTTTTAAATACGGGTACACCCACCCATTTTGATCCTCGTACTCATACTCTCTCTTGAATCGATCTATCAGTCTGCTCTTCCTCCACTACACTAGACTTCACCTGGTCTGTTCTACCGGACTTACATAACAGCAATCATTTTCTAATCGTTCTTACTTCTCCTTCATATTCACCACCTATCCATAGCCCTCGCTGGCAATTTGATCGGGCAAATTGTGGCCTTTACTCGCAACTCACTGCTTTTAGTGAGGTTCCTTTTTCATCCTCCATTGTTGAGCTCTTACACCTCTTCTCGACGTCACTTTTCACCGCAGCTTCTCATTCTATACCCCAAACCTCAGGCAGGCATTCTCAGAAGTGCGTGCCTAGGTGGTCTCCTGCTTGTGCTTGTGCAGTACGTTTGAAACGCTCTGCATGGGGCAGGTACCAGTACAATAGAACCATTGAGAGACTTCTTGATTTTAAGCAGAAGCGTGCGATCTCTCGCCGTGTCATCCGTGACGCTAAATGCACTTGCTGGCAAGATTGTTTCCACCATCACCTCTGCTTCCTCTATGAGTGCAGTCTGGAAAAAAGTGAGGAAATTGAGTGGTAAGTACTCTCCTGACCCGGCTCCTGTTCTATGGGTCGCCGGTATTGATGTAGCAAACCCTCTTGACGTTGCCATTGAAATTGGCGCTCATCTGGTTCATATTTGCCGGGGGCTCCATCTATGCCCCTCGTTTCTTTCCTCAAAGTCTGCCAGAGAGTTAGTACCCTTGGACTTTTCTTCTCTCAGAGAAGAACAGTATAATGTGCCTTTTACACTTCAGGAACTGGAGGCAACACTCTCAGCTTGCCGATCATCGGCAGCTGGGCCTGACGACATATTCGTATGTTACAACATTTACATCAGTCAGCCCTTGTAGTCCTCTTGCTCCTCTTCAATCTTATTTGGGCACAAGGAGTTCTTCCCCAGCTGTGGAAATCTGCCATTGTTCTCCCTTTCCGCAAGCCGGGTACTACAGGACATGATGCCTCCCACTATCGTCCCATCGCTCTTACTAGTGCAGTTTGCAAAGTGATGGAATGACTGGTAAATCGACATTTAATATGGTATTTAGAGACACACAAAAGTCTCTCCCCTAGTCAATATGGCTTTTGTAAGGGCCATTCTACCATAGACCCCTTACTACGCTTGGATACGTATGTTCGTAATGCCTTTGCGAATAATCACTCAGTTATTGCCATATTTTTTGACCTTGAGAAGGCATATGACACAACTTGGAGGTATAATATTTTGGCCCAAGCCCACTCCTTAGGCCTCCGAGGCAATCTACCCTCGTTCCTTAAGAACTTTTTAACTGACAGACATTTCCGTGTTCGAGTCAATAATGTGCTTTCCCGGACTTCGTCCAAGTAAAGGTGTCCCTCAGGGATGTGTTTGAGCACAACTTTTTCTCCTTCTATAATGTTTTGGGCCTTGTTCTTCACCCAAATTTGGTCTCCGCTATGTTGATGCTTCGCATTTTTGTGCGGGCACTGACTGCTCTCATTCAGTTTCTCCCCAGCATGCAGTCGACTTGTTTCCCAAATTTGGGCCCCCAGCAGGGTTTTAAATTTTTCCCAGTCCCAAAACCACCAAATTACTTTCAAGGCGCTCTGTCTCTCCGATCACCCTTTGTACCTCTATGGCTCCCTTTCCCCTGAATGTGATACAGTCGGTTTTAGGCCTTTCCTCTGACCGAGGTTTCCTGGAAACCTCCCTTTACCTCTCTAAGGGCAACCGTCAAGCCTGTTGAACCTTTTAAAAACCCCTTGCTCATCTTTCCGGGGGGCGATATGAACCTTGCTTCGCCTACATTCACCCCCTCTTTTTATCAAAAATCGTTATGGTGACCAGTTTTTATTCAGCGGCCTCTCCTGTCCCTTCTTAGCCTTTAACCCCCATCCCACCCCCCCAGGTTATTTTTATGCCTTGGTGGTTTTTTTCTTCCCCTGTTGAGAGCCTTTTTGAGAAGCAAATTTCCATTTTTGTCTGATTGCCGGATGCACATTGTTTTCGCTACTTTTTACACTTCGCTGTATGCCCTTGTGGCTTAACACTTTTTTTTATAATAATAAATGTCACTTCAATTCGCAACCCTTCCATTTTTAGAAGGGGCCCCGAATTACAGACATTCTTTTTTTGTCGCGCCTCTTTTTTGCTCCACCCTTTTCTCTTGCCTACTTTTGCTTTTTTTCCCCATTTATACCTTTAATTTTCTTGTAGCATCTCACTTTTCCCACCCCCCCGGGGAATTCCCGCTGTTCGGGTTGTTCTTTTCCCCTCCCTTGCCGAAACCCAACTCCCTTGGGGGCTTCCCCCTCTTTTTTTTTGATCCTTCCCCCTCGTTTCCCATTGCTGTGTACACGATGGGTCTAAGCTTCAGAGGCATCGGATTTGCGCAGTGTTTTCCCGGGGAAACTCCTGCGAGGGCATTTTCTATTTCGGCAGCATTTTTACTGTGAATTGTATGCCTTTTGAGCACTTATTCGTATTCATCTATGCCTGTGTCATCATTTGTGGAGTCTAACCCCCGTGCTTACAGGCTATAGAAAATTTGATACACCCCACCCCCTTTTCCATACCAACTTTTTGGGTATGCCCTTCTCTACCAAGCATAAAAAATAGTTTTTTGTTGGGCCTGGTCATGTCGAAGTAAGGGGAATGAACGGCAGACACGCTGCGCGGACAGCAATACGACCTACCCAAATTTAATAGAGGTGTTCCCTTTTTTGGACTATTTTTTTCTAATACTACCCACCTTCACACCCCTTGGCAACAACGTGGTCAAATTGCTCAGTAACAAACTTCATTCTATTAACCGGCATAGGTTACTGGCCCCTTTCTTTTCATATGCCGGGGTTGGGAGACTACTCTCTCTGCCTTTACTTGGGCCCCATCTTTTATCATGGGGGATTCATGGAGAGGGACCTGTTCCACTCTGGACAGTGTCAAGTTCAGTACGCTTAGCCACATTTGTTAGACTGCCCTCTCTACAACGAGCACGCAGAATTTTCCTCCAAAATCGTCTTCCTTACTACTCTTCTTTACCTTCCCTTTTTGTGATGGGCCCTCCTTTAAACTGACCTCTATTGACTTCTTTACAACCCCGATTTACTCCCCCAAAAATTGATGATGATACCCTTTTTCACTCCCCCCAGCCCTTTCTACCCCAATCCCTGCTGCCCCCTCCCTTTTACCACCACGCCCCCCCGTTTTTCCTAAACCCATTATCATCCCTCTCCCCTTTTTCCACCCGAAACCCCCGCTTCCTTCCTGCCCCCGCGCGTATAGCCCTGTGGTTGCACTTCTTTTTTTTTATAATAATCCCCTTAATTTTTGCACTTTCTTTTATCCCCTTTGCCTTTTTACAAAGGAACTATGCATGCTCTCTGCCAATCCCTAGTTACCTTACCCTCTTCCATACATTTATTAAATAATAGCACCAACCACTCCAAAACTATATCCCCTCCTGCTTTTAACATTTCTATCTTTATCCCATCAATTCCAGTTGCCTTACCCCCTTTCATTATACCCACTGCCTCACGAACTTCCCCCACAATCACAACTGGCTCTTCCTCACTTCTACAAGATGTTATTCCTCCTTGCCCTATACACGAAATCACAGCTTCCCTATCTTCATCAACACTTAACAATTCCTCAAAATATTCCCCCATCTTCCCAATACCTCTAACTCTTTATTTAATAACTCTCATATTTTTAACTGTCAGATCCATTTGTTCTCTAGGCTTCCTCAACTTATTAATCTCACTCCAAAACTTTTTCTTATTTTCAACAAAATTTGTTGATAACATCTCACCCACTTTCTCATTTGCTCTCTTTTTACATTGCTTCACCACTCTTAACCTCTCTCTTTCTCTCCATGTACATTTCCCTCCTTAAATTGTAAGTGGTTTTATCTGGGTGTGTTTTACTTCCCCGTTTGACCATGTACATCAGGTCCATTTGTGCGAGGTTAAATTGAATAATATAATTTTTTTTTTTTAATCCAGCCCTGATGATGTGCATACTGCTTAATTTTAAGGCCAAGCTACTCTAAGAGCCTGTATTTACCAGGACCCTTGTTATAACTATCCTGTATTATTTCTCACTGGGCTACTCTAACCTAAACTCCATGTTTTCCTCCCTTTAGCTATAGCTACTTTCATCTCTTCCACTATTAAAAGAGCAGGTGGTGGCAGCATACTTCCAAGAGAATAGAGTGCTACCTTCTATTCTCTCATATTCCAGTAATTTCCCCTTGTTATTTGTTCTCTATATTCTCATACTTTTGTCCTCTCCGAGTCTCTACCTGAGGGAACAGACACTATGGCATCGTCTGGTGTGCTGTCGATCCCATGGTGGTACTGGGATGGAAGCTGCATTTCATCAACAAACTTGCTTTTATTGCTCTTTATTCCCTCATCTATGTCGTTTATGCAAATTATGAACAACAAAGGGCCTAACACTGACCCCTGTGGAACATAAGTTGTAACATGTCATCAATAGAAAGACTAACACTGAACAGTGGAAAGACTACCATAGAACAATGGAAGCCGAGGTTAGGATGTGTTAGGGACCTATGGTAACCACTTTCAAGCTCATTTTTTTTTTTAGTCCCCTTGTGTGGATTTTTTTTTTGTGTGTGTGAGGGAGTGCGGGATACCGTCCTCCCCCACTTTGGACCTACATTAGCCAGACTGTCTGCTGTCTCGCTCTAAGTTTAGGGTTTGGCTTTTTGTCACGAATAAAGAGTTGGATGGTTGAGAGGAAAGGCGGTCCCATTATATGGTGCCATGGTGGCACGGTTACCAATGTGAGGTGGGAGCCTAATCCCGAGCCCTCTCGGGGTGGGGGTGTGGCATGCAAAGAGTACGTAACCTTTATTCGGTGCATGTACACACCCTCATTGAAAGGCTATCTCCCCCAACCAGCAAACCAAGTGCTAAGGGTTAACGATGGGGCCCCATCGTTCAATCAGTACCCAAGTTCCATCCAATGAGAAGATAGTTTTGGCCATTGCAGAGGTGTTGTGGGTACCACACACCTGTCTGCCCTTGTCATTTTCCATTCTAGAGCTGGTTCAAGCACGGTCTGCTCTCTGGTGGCTTCTATTCTGCCTTGCTTACTGTAGTGTAGTGTATGTTTTGCTCCATTATTGTTCAAATTTCATTGTACAATCTCTTAGTAATTAAATATTCAACTACCTCATTTTGTAATTTTACTAGTAAGCATAAATCACCTTATGTGATTTTCTTATTTACTATTGTTCGCTTGAACATTAGCTGAATTGATACTTTCTCTGTCCATATTACTACCTCTTATTTTTTTAAATACTATCAATTGATATTACTTACTAAAATTAATAAATATCATTTTTACTAAAATTTCTATTTACTCTTAACATTTTTGACATTTAATAACCATTACTTGTCTAATTACCTTTACTGTTTTAATACCACATTTACTATCCTAGATTACTCTTAATTACCTTGTACTGCCATATAACCTAAAGTAAACTACCAGTGCAATATTGAATGAAATAAAAAATTACTTTTTCACTTTTTTGTAATCATTATTACTTACTAAATTTTATTAAACACCATATTTACTACCAGTCAATTTTACTTTTGTACATTAAACATTATTTTATACTTCCCATAACATTTTGTTGCCAAATTTTAAAGGGTTTTATATTCAACCCAAACCTTTGTTTTAAATCCTTTGTACCTGTGTACCTGGGTACCTGTCTACCATCTTACTATCATATTATAACCAAGACATTACCTTTTGTGATTTTTTACTTTTATTCTTTTGGTACTTTAATTGTGAATTTTTTTTGTCAATTTAAATCTATAGTTATAATCTTGATTTGTCAACAACCTATACCAGACTCTAGTGCAATTGCAATACCATTTAAATTGTATTTTTATATTATAAGTTTATATTATAATTCCTACCATCTTCCATTTAACTTTGCTTACCATTACTTAATTTTAGTCCCTTATATATTTTCCCCTTTTATTTTAGCTTTATATAACAAATCCTAGTTTATATATCCACAATTGTTAAATAATCAAGGTGCTATTCTCAGGTGCTAAAGTAGAAAAATTCACAATTTTGCCATTATATTCCAAAGCTAAATTTATTTGATTACCACTTTATTGTTCACCAACAACCTATATTAGTCCTTTTTATTATAATTTTAAACTATAATTCTAACTTTAAAAAATTACCTTTATAGTACTACCTACTATCATATTCCCAAGCCTATTATATGATCATCACTTTATTTGTATATTCCCTTAGCTCATTATTTTACATTTGTTAATAATTCAGGTGCTCTTTTTTAGCTTAAGACTTTTACTTTTGTTTTATACTTAATTCTAACTATAGATTCACTACAAATTTTATGATTACAAGCATTGATCCTGATACCAACCTCTTTTTTTAATGACTTAAATGAATCAAACAGTTACTGTAATTACTACACTGCAGAACAATCAAAGGCACTTCTCAGTGCCAACAACAACATAACTATCTTTAACTACAATATCAGATCTTTAAGCAAGCATTACGATGACCTCATAGCATTACTAAATTCCTTACATGCCCAAAATGTCCATCATTACACTAACTGAAACCTGGCTAAAGCCTGATAGTACAGATGTCTATGCCATTCCTGGTTACACAGCCATACACAACTGTAGGCCAGACCAACAAGGGGGTGGCACAGCCATATACACTCAGACCAACTAGAATGTATCACTAATACTTGCACAAGGGATGAACATGGGGGAAAATATAATAGCTAAATTCAAATCCAAAAACCTACAAAAACCTCTCCATTGATAAACATCTACAGAGTTCCACAGTCCCAAAAATTAGCCCAATTAGTCAAATCTAGGAAGTATGATAACTGATGCACCGCATGAACAAAGATCACTTACTACCTCAGGTGACTTTAATATAAATCTCCTGCAAGACCAGGACCCAAACGTTACTGAATTCACAAACACAATGAGTAACTGTATGTTACTACCAACAGTAACAAAACCTACAAGAGTTACAGAGACTAGTGTTTCCCTACTTGACCACATCTGGACCAACACCATATCCCCTTTAAAATCAGGCATAATTACAGATAATACCACAGACCACTACCCTACTTTTCCTCATAACAACTCTTTGGGAAACTACCCCAAGACACTACTAAAGTCACCTTCAACTTCACCCAAAGAGGCAGCCATTAATAACTTCACAACAGCATTAGCAAACATTGATTGGCACACTGAGCTAGAAATCTATACAGATATTTACGAATGTATTAATAATTTTCTAAAAAAGACCCAATACCTCTATAACAAGCACTGCCCTAAAAAAACTAAACAGATGACAGCAAAGAGACTGAACAGTCCCTGGCTAACACCCACAAATTTTCAAATCCATAAATACAAAACACCAATATGAAAAACAGTACAGAATGGGTCACATAACCCGAGACCAAACAAAACGTTACTCGTCAATCCTAACCAGCCTGATAAGAAGGGCAAAAAATTTTTATTATGAAAACAGATTATCCAACTTACGAGGTGATATAAAAAAGACCTGGAAACCCTATCAGAAATTTGGGAACAAAAAAGATATCACGAAAAAAGCGAAATAAAATTAGCAAAATCAGATGAACCCCAACTCCCACCAACAGAAACCCGCAAACAGACTCAATGATTTTCTCCAACATAGGAACAAAACCTTGCCAATAAAATCCCAAGCTCAGATACCCCACCAAATGACTACCTCACCGGCAACTACCCGAACACACTGTTTCCCAGCTCCGACTAACCATACAAAGTCTCCCTTATTATCAATGCACTAAAAAACAAGGCAGGAGATTTAAGTACCCACCACCCTTTATATACAAAAAGTGTCACAAGTGCTATCTCCAATCATTGCAACACTCTTTAACAAATCCATTGAATCCTCCACCTTCCCTACATACTCAAAATAGCAAGGGTCACCCCGATCCACAAAGGAGGGGACCAAACAGAGTTGAATTAAATATAGGCCAATATCCAACTTACACCCTCTCTCAAAAAATCTTCGAAAAATTAAATTTATAAACGAATCTACTCCTACCTTATCTCCCAAAACATACTCAACCCCTGCCAATTTGGATTCAGGCCTAATAAAAATACTAATGATGCTATTATACACATGCTAGAACATATATACACTGCAATAGAGAAAAAAGAAGTCCCACTGGGGATCTTTATTGACTTACGTAAAGCTTTTGATACAGTTGACCATGACTTGCTCCACGTAAAATTGTCACACTATGGTATAAGAGGGCACTCCCTCAACTACCTCAAGTCATACCTCAGCAACAGAAGCCAATATGTGTACGCAAATGGGGCAAACTCTTCTGCGCAACCAATTACAGTTGGTGTCCCACAGGGAAGTGTCCTTGGCCCTCTTCTCTTTCTCCTATACAAAAATGACCTTCCAAATGCTTCGCAATTACTCAAACCCACACTATTTGCAGATGACACTACATACGTCTTCTCTCACCCGAGCCCAGTCACACTAGCCAATACTGTAAATACCGAATTACAGAAAATATCTACCTGGATGAGGACTAACAAACTTACACTAAACATTGACAAAACCTACTTCATTCAGTTTGGTAACAGAGCTACAGATGTCCCTCTTAACATAATGATAAACGGATCACCTATCACAAAGCTAACAGAGGGAATATTCTTAGGAATCCACCTTGATAATAGACTCAAATTTCATACACATATACAACAAATTTCTAAGAAAATTTCCAAGACTGTAGGCATACTATCGAAGATACGGTACTATGTTCCACAGTCAGCCCTCCTGGCCTATATCACTCTCTTATTTACCCCTATCTCACCTATGGAATTTGTGCATGAGGCTCAACAACAATTAACCATCTCAGACCACTAATTACCCAACAAAAGGCTGCAGTTAGAATGATAACAAATTCTCACTACAGGCAGCACACTCCACCAATATTCAATACACTAAACCTACTCACCATACAAAACATCCATACTTATTACTGCACCTATTACATACATAGAACACTTAACTCTGATATTTACCCTCCCCTCAAACATCTCCTTGCCAACCTCAACAGAACACATGACCATAACACAAGGCACAGATCACTCTTTGATGTTCCTCGTGTTCATCTCACACTATGCAAAAAACTCAATGCACATAAAAGGCCCTAAAATCTGGAATTCATTACCTGTAAATATAAAAGAAACACTACCTGTTTATAAATTCAAGTCTCTACTCAAAGATCACTTACTCACCCAAAACCAAATAAATACTGAATAACTGAACCTTATAAATTGTATATCTTAAATGTTTCTCACAATTATATCACATAAATGTTAAACCTAAAACCGAATCTAACTTTATTATTTTTTAAATACACTACCTAACAGAATCCTTCATATGACTGAATGCAACCATATGACCTGTCTTTGTAATACTCACTTGTGCTTTATAGTAATCTGTTTACATTAATGTTTTATCACTGACTTCATCATTGCTTAGTTAATCTTAAGTTAATTTTAAGCCAGCCCCTAATGCTATGCATAGTATAAGTGGCTTTGGCATGCTGCTCTTATCTGTATTTTTTTGTACCTCTGTATGTGTGCTCAAATTTATAATAAATAAATAAATAAAAAAATACCTATTGTTGTATTGTAGTGTATATAGTGTACATAATTCTGTTCTTACTTGGTGAAGGATAATACAAGTCAAAAGTTTTTCTGCTGTGTTTATCTTGCTCCCTTTACACCCAGGATAACAAGCCTTTCGGACTCCTGGGTTGTAATATGCAGTAGAGCCCCACTTATACGGCAGGTTAGGTTCCAGGCTACTGCTGTAAAGTGGAACACCTCTTATGTCCACTTAAATGCAGACAAATACTAGATAACTTTACACTAACATACACTAACACTTACACTCACTCAACCATTTGACCATAAACAGAAATATTAATCTCAATCTTAAAATAATGAATCCTATGATACTCCAATACTGAAACTATGTACTGTGCCAAAACAAAAGCATTCACATTGGTAAACTCACAAACTAGTATTTAGTTACTTAGCCATAATACCAACTTACCTCATAATTTGTAATATTTTAAAATAAAGAATTAAACTAAGTCTGCCCGAAATGCCTAGCCATGCTAGGCGTTCTAGTGGTACACTCTGTAATCATTATTTAACTACTTGTAAACCACACAACAACCAAATTCTGTAAATTCAACATTGTAATCTTTATAGAGAATAAACTTTGAATTTGAATTGAATTTGAATATATTAAGTTAGTAAGTTTATAAATAACAAAAAAGGCACAATACCGTGACTGGAACAATACACAAATAACCCGCACATAAAAGAGAGAAGCTTACGACGACGTTTCGGTCCAACTTGGACCATTGACAAAGTCACACTAACCAGAAGTGGAGCAGGACGGCTATATATAGGCAGGAAGAGGTAGTGGTAGTAGTAGTAGTAGTAGTACAAGAATGGTATATAATATTGACAAGATGAAATTAAGACACATGTGCAACACCCGGGCATCCCTATCGTAGACGTTTCGCCATCCAGCCAGCCACTGGATGGTGAAACGTTCACAACAAAGACAACCAGATGCCGCAGATGTCTTAATTTCATCAGTAGTTGTAGTAGTAGTAGAAGAGGTAGTGGTAGTGGTAGAAGTGGGAAATAAGGAGGACGAGCCAGTCAAATACAAAGGAAGGGGAGCACTGCAAGAGAGCTAGGTGCCCACTGAGGGAGAGCAAGCGCACAGAGGTGTGTGAAAGGGGAAGTGGTGAAATAAATGAAGAAGGAACAGAAACACGAGAAGGAAGAGAGAAAGACAACCCAGAAGTGAAAAGGAAAGAGGAAAGGGGAAGAGGGAGAAGAAAAAGAAAAAGAAAAAATGAGGAGTCAGGTTAAGCCACGGGTGTTCTGAAATTTGGAGCATTTTACAATGTAGAGGGAGAGGAAGGCATCTACAGAGACGACGCCAGGGCTAAGGTTCATACAAGGAAAGTTGTGTATTAGAGAGGATTCAACTAGACGGCGACTGTTCAAGTTGGAAGTAGGGTAGACAGTTTTAGCAGAAGACCAGTCAATAGGATGGCTATGATCTCTGACGTGACAGAAAAGAGCATTGTTAATGTTGGCAAGCCTAACACTATTTTTGTGCTCCCTAAGTCTGTCAGAAAGAGATCGACCAGTTTCTCCGAAGTATTGAAGAGGACAGGAGGAGCAAGAAATAGAGTAGACACCAGGAACATCTGTAGAGGGAGGAGAGGTATGAACGAGATTAGTGCGAAGAGTGTTAGTCTGGTGGAAGGTAAGCTTGATGTCTAAGGGACGGAGAGAATTGTTGAAATTAGAAAGACCGGAAATGTAGGGAAGGCAGAGGATAGAAGAGTTCCCAGGAGTAGAGAGTTTGGGAGAGAAGAAACTGCGTTTGGCACGTGAGAGGGCAGTCTATGAAATGGGAAGGGTAGCCAAGATGGGAAACCGAATTATGAAGAGTGAAAATTTCTGCTGGAAGGAACTGAGGATCACAGATGCGGAGGGCACGAAGAAAGAGGGAGATAAGAACACTTTTCTTGACAGGGGAAGCATGATAGGAAAAGTAGTGAATGTACATGCCACTGTGCATAGGTTTTCAGTAAACGGAAAAAGAAAAACCTGTATCTGAGCGGTGGACATGGACATCAAGGAAAGGAAGCAAGGAATTAGATTCCCATTCAGCTTTAAACTTAATGGAAGGGGCAAGATTATTAAGAGCTTCAAGAAAAGGTTGGAAGATACTGGAGTCATGAGGACACAGAGCAAAGATGTCATCCACATAGCGGAGCCAGAGTGAAGGTTGCACATCGAGGGTAGGAAGAAGAACAGTCTCGAAGTATTCCATGTAAAGATTAGCTAGGACAGGAGAGAGAGGAGAGCCCATAGCGACACCGAAGATTTGAGAATAATATTTCCCTTGGAAGGAAAAGGAGTTATAGTCCACACAGAGGCGGATAAGATCAAGAAAGACATCAGTAGGTATAGGGAGATGAAGAAACCCTTCATGGGCCTTCTCTCTAAGGAAATCAAGGACATCATCAAGAGGGACATTGGTGAAGAGAGACTCAACGTCAAGACTAAGCATCTTACGGGTTTGGGGAAAGAGAGCGAACCCATTCAATGAAGTCTTGAGAGTGGCGGAGGTGGGCAGGAGAAAAAGTACCAAAAAGGGAGTGAGGGTTTTGGCCAGCCAAGAAGCAAGAGAATAAGAGACAGAACCTCTAGAGGATATGATAGGACGAAGAGGAATATCAGGTTTATGAGTTTTGGGAAGGCCATAGAAATAGGGAAGAGAGGGACAGATGACACGAAACCGTTGAACAGGGCCAAAGTCAGGAGGACAGAGGACGGAGAGAGTTACCTTAGTTTTTTGTTGAAAGTTTTCTTGATGCGATCAAGAGGGTTGGAAAAGAGAGGAATGTAGCTATTTGAGTCAGAGAGCAAGACATCAGCTTTACGGAGGTAATCCTCGCGATCAAGGATCACTACCGAATTACCTTTGTCAGAAGATAGTATGACAATGTTAGTGTTGGATTTAAGAGAAGAAAGGGCAAGTTGGTAACGGCGTGGAAGGTGGTGATTCTTAGAAAACAGACTAACAAGAGCAGGAAGGAAAGCGCCACGAAAAGTGGACAAGTCAGGAAGATTACAGGAGCGAGATTGACGAAAGGAATCAAAAGAGCTAATCAGGGAAATACCAGCACGAGGAGTAGGCGAAGTGGCAAAGAAAAGGCCAAAACCAAAAAGTTCAAGCTCATACTGAGAGAGTGAGATAGAAGACAGGTTAGTAACACAGTCAGTGAGGGAGAATTTAGACCAAGGGCTAGCTGAGATGAGACGTTGAAGTTTATTCTGTTGTTTGGAAGAATGAATTTGTGTATTCAGGCGAGCAGTGTCAAAGGCAATGGTAGAGAGAAGGTTACAGAGATCCTGTGGTAGAGCCGCAAAGAGAGCATGTTGACGTTGACGGAAAGTAAAGAAGGCATCTTCAACCTGTGATTTAGTAGAAAGAATGAGCTGTTGAAGTAGGAGCTCTTTTGATTCCTTTCGTCAATCTCGCTCCCGTAATCTTCCTGACTTCGGTCAACTTCCCCAGACATTCGAGAGATAGACCTAAACCACCTCCTACTAGGGTCAGCACGTATTATGCCCAGGGCGAGTCCTCCACCCACAGGGCTTAGGGAGAAGCCACTAAAATGGCCAGTATGAGAGAGTGCTTGTTTTGTGAAGGAGAACACGCTAGTTCAGGGTGCTCGAGCTTTACCACCTATAACAAAAGGGTTCAACGACTAAGGGAGGTGAGACTTTGTTTCAAGTGTTGTGGAGAACATTTTGCCAGGGACTGTAGCGCCCAATAAATGGTGTCGGGGGGCCGGAAAGGAAAGCCCCAGTGCACTGTGTCCTAATGACACCGATCGCACAACTAAGGAGAGAAAACTGCAAAAAGGGCGGGGAGAGCAAGGAAAAGTTGAAGTAGTGTGAGTGTGGTGAGTGAGGCCCCGGGAATTTGTTTGGGGGCAGTTTAAAGGGTTCGGGGGGCCTTTCCCCACCATAGGGCGGTGGTTACGAAGGAAGAAGTCTGAAATGACCCATTTGTTCTTCGACGTGGGGCACAAGAGATCCTTCTAACAGAGAGCTAGCAACTAGGTTTAAGCTGAAGCGGGTGGTAAAGTTGACATGAAGGAAGGGTTTGGTGGGCAAGTCCCCAAAGGTCTTCCCGTAGTAAATGTGACGGTAGGTTGCCGGGCATCGACGGGAAATTTCACCCTTGTTTGTGAAGAGGTGCCCAATATCTTCCCCCTAAGGAAGCCGCAGCAGTCAAACGTTTGAGGTAGTTTGGTGTAAAGCTAGCGGAACCAGACATTGCTCAGACAAAGTTAGTAATGTGGGAAAATTTGGTGGGGAGTTTACTTTGATGAGTTTGTGTCCACGGAAGGGTTATCAAGGAGGTTGTTGGCCTGTCAGGATCCGGGGTACATCGTAGGGGGCGGGTCCCGGCTCATTTCCCCTGCAACCCCGGAAAGGAGGGCTCCGGTATTACAGCAACTGAGGCTGTATGGTATGCGGTTTGGGTTTGTGCACGAAATCTGTCAGAGACGCAGTTGGCTTTTCCGACAGTGAGCCGGCCCATAAATTGGGCCCTGGATGTAGTGGGTTTAAGGGTGACCCCCGCCCCCCCCTCTGAAAAAAAAGGGGAGTACGAGTTACTTGATCATGTGCAGTTCAGGGAGGACAGTTGGGTGCGCTTCCAGGGAAAAACCGGTACCCCCAACGTGCCCATGTTTTCAAAAAGGGACGGGGTCGTTAAATTTATTGGGTGACAGCCTGACCAAAAGGGGTTTGGGGGGGAAATATGTGTATTTTAAAGGAACAGTTGGCCCTTGGGTTCATTGGAAAGTGCCCAATGCCCCCCGGGGGAAAACCCCCATTATCTTCCACACATGGCGTCCCCAAAGGGAGTCAAAACCCACTCCCTCGGGGTGGTCTTCAACGCAGCTACGGGCGAGTCCCCGAGACCCATTTTTAAAACGATCCCTGCTCACGGGCCCTCCTGCGCAGAATTTAGCAGATGTGTTGTTGAGTTTCAGGACAAAAACAGTATGCCATGCAGCGATATCGAAAAACCCTTTCCTACGCATTGGGTTGCAGCCAAAAGAAGGGTCAAAAGGTTTTTGGGTTTTGGCTAACAGGAGGCCCCCGGAAAGGGTTGATCCCTAAGATTCAGGGCAGTGTTTTTTGGGGCCCCCTAGTTCACCATCCCTATTACAGGCCACCTAGACTACCCCCTTGCAAACTGTAACAGCCTGCTTAAAGAATTACTAAAGACTTATTTTAGTAGACAACATGCAAGGTACCCCCTAGATGAAAGGCTGTTGGGGACATTTACCGAAAATTAATCAGGGATGCTTCGGCTAAAGCATTGAGAGAATGGGTGACAAACAATCCAACATTGGAGGCCGGGGGGAATGTGACTAGCTGGCTACTCAGTCCTGAGGTGAGTCAGTGTTGGGAGGGAGGGGAAATAAGGGAAGAAGACTTAGGTAAAGAGGAAATGTGAGGGGAAGGGGAAGCTGACCAGGAGGCCTTGTGAGTAAAGTGCGACTGCCTTCGATCCTTTGGGTTTTTGTTCACCCATCACCATTCGAGGGGGGATGCTGTGAAACGCCCGGGAGCTAACTGGGTTTGGGTGCCCCACTGCCAAAAAACGTCTCCCAGGGGGGATTTTAAGAGATCTGCGAATTGCATGGTTCACTTCCCAGGTCTATGGGGTGCACGGGCGGGACTATGACTTGTGTTTCTGTGATCCCCTCCTCCAGGGTCTATGGGGAGTAGATATTTGGGGGCCCGGGGGACCGGTAAATCTGGCCACCAGTCGTCCCGGGTGAACCCTGAAGGTTGCCGATCCCAAAGCTAGAGTAACGGCGATGTTGCGGGGCAAGACGGGGGAAAGTTGTGAGGGGTTTTGGTAACCGAGGGTGACACACCCCTATGTATGGACAGACTCGGAGGGGGCCTTACAGGGGGGTCCAGAACGACGGTTAAGTCCCCTATGTCGGAATCGGGGTAAAAGGAGATACGGGAGCTGCAGTAACGTCAAAATTCTGTAGTGTGTACAGATAAAAACCCAGCCACCTGATAAGCCGAGGGGTGACCACAAAAAGTGATTTAAAAGCGAGTTTTGGTTAAAAGGGCCCCAGACTGGTTATGGCAAAGGATCGGGCCCAGAGCAGAAATTGGGGGGAGACGCCGCAGATGTAATTTTGTGGGGGGGCCCGACACTGATTATTTGACCCCAGCGTGCTCCTTTTGGAGGAGACTTTGGAGTCCGGAAAGGGCATTTGGGTTTGGGAAGTGATGAAAGGTAAGCCAGGCGACATTTCTCTCCGTGGGCCCCGAAAATATTGGATAAGGCAGACCAAAGGGAGAGGTTTCGGAGTGCGGGAAAAGTATGGCGACAAGGCGCAGGTTTGACGTCAGGACGTGGCCCAACGAGGGATCGGGGAAAGAAAAATTTGGGTCCATCATTGGGATTGTTCCTAGATTATGCTGGGCTAAAGATGCAAGGGGAGAATAAAAAACTCGGCTCAGCTATGGGGCCAAAACACCCAGTGTTATGGGAAAGGGGGGATGGGCATCGAGCTATTGATACATGTTCCCCCTCAGGGCCCTTACGGGGGGTTTGGAGACACCTCCCCTCCCTTCTAAAAAAATTTATGGGTACTAAAGGGCCGACTGCTGTAAAAAGGGGTGCAAAGAGTTGCCGGTTGTGGTGGTACGTGGGGGACCTACCATACCAAGGTAAACCCAGCTGCTAAGGAGGGGTACATAGTGACAGGCCTTTGGACTGTGGGATAGAATATGGGGCTATCTTTTGAACCCAGGAGACGATAGGGTGGCCCTCAGAAAGTATGTGTTTCCTGTTTACTAATCCCACTACTCGAGCCGTGCATTTGGGGTTGGCGAAGATGTCAAAAGGACTTTTGAAGTGTTCAAGGGGTTTACGCCGATTTCTGCCCATGATTGTTATCTGGACAATGGCACGAGCTTCATAGGGCCCAATAATTTTTCAAAATCTTGGGGCCGGGAAGTACGAGAATATTAAAGAGAAAAGAGTGTGAGTGGGGTTCTTTTTCCCAGAGCCCTTGGCAAGGGGGATTTTTAAACGCATGGTGGGCCAGTCAAAAGGTGTTGGAAGGTTTTGCTGGAAAGAGGTGAGCTTTGATGAATGGGACGTGTTAATGGAAGAGGCAAGAATCAATAACAGGCTCTGACCTACGTGCAAAATGGGTTTGCGAGCGGAAGCTCTCACCCCCAATCACATGCGTTTGGGAAAGGGGGATTGACCCTTTCCGCAATTTTGAGCCAGTCTTCCAAGGAGGGTTTATTTTGGTCCAGGGGCCCCCCCAAATAATAAAGAATGCACAGGAGTCAAAAGAGATGGTGAACATCCTGGAAAAAGGGAACCAGGGTGGGCGGGGTTTTCTTGACCCCCTGCGGGAAAATTTCTATGGTGCACCCCCCCGAGGCAAATAAGTGACCAAAGTGAAGGGGGCCCTGGTGCTAGTAAAATTCCGAGGTGCCCAGGGCTATGGCCTTTGTTGGTGGTGTGGGCCTACCCCGATAAGGCTGGGCGGTTGGAATGGTGAAGGTGAGAAAGATGGTTTTCGAGACTAAAGACCCATAACAGACTTTTGCCCCTTTGGTCCACCGGTGGGGCGGGGCATGAGAAGTTTGGGCCCGGGCTGACTGAAAGGGGTGGCTGGCGACCCCTCGAATGGCACTCAAGCCCGGGCCCTGGGAGGGGCCGCGGGAGGCGCTTGTTTGGATTGTATACCACGCCGGCGGGAGGGGGTGTTGGAACTTATTTGGTCTGAGAAGTTCCAAAAGGGAAAACACACCCCTTAGGGCCCTTACACCCACCTAAAACCAAACCACTCGCCCCCGGGGTTGGCAAAGTGGTTGGAAGGTAAATTTTAATTGATAGTTTACCCCCCAGGGAAAAAGTAAGGGAGTTTAACTGTTTGTACCTAATGTTGGATTTTTGAGGGAACTGTAGAAAAAATAAAATGGACTAAGACCTTAAATAGGTAGTAATAGGGCCCAAAAGTAGGCAAAAACACTAGGTTAAGTTAGCTAGGGAGAATGGCAGTCAAGTTGAAAGTGGGCTGGGTCTCGAAGAGCCAGAGGTTTCTTCTAAGACTAGCCCTTGAAAAACCATCCGTGATCAGCAGGTGGCGACCCACATGTCTTACATAGAGCCTGGAGAAATTGGGGGAGGGACCTCGACAAACCCTAGTGTCCCCCTCCATCGGCCCTACGTAGAAAGACCTACTTTTTTTTAGGGGTTCGGCAAATGTCTGGGGGGAAAAATTGCAAGTGGTTGAGTGTAGGCCTTTTTGCAGTGGCAGTTCTGACCCGTAAATACTTTGCTCTTGTCGCTAGAAGCTAGTGTCACTTTTGTAGTTTTTAGGGGATTCCCCCCTCCTTTGGGAAAAAGAAATTCTGAGGTGCAGGCAGGTCCTAATAATGATTGAATATGGCAGGAACAAAGCTCCCGGTTGACGTGGTTTTGAGGGGGAAATCCAAAGGGGCTAAGTTAGGGAGGTTGAAGACCCGAAATTGATTCACATCACAAGTAAGTTAGCCTTTTTAAAAAGTGATGAGGCGAGATTTTTTGCAAAATCGTCTTTATGAAAATCTGTCCTTAAGGCACTTTTGGGGGCTGGGGCCCGCTTTAGAAGTGGTTTTTCAACAGAGTTGCCGGGTAGGCGACTACTTGGGGGCAGTAAGACAAATTTTTCCCTTAAGTGTTTTTTTTCCTTTTTGGATATGTCCATGTGTTAAAACCCACCCCCCCCCTTTTTTCGTTTAAACTTTATAATTTAAGTCCACAATTTAATTAGTCCGCCCTATTGTGGGTGCTATTGTCATATGGTCTCGGATAGATTGGGTTGTTTTTGAGGTCGAAGGGCTCCCGCAGGACCAGGGGTGGCTAAGTTTTTTTCATGTTCACGGGGTGACTACAGTAAACAATATGTTGTTGTCTCCAATGAGTTTCTTGTATGTGTAATGTTTAGGTAATTTCCGGTAACCCCCACAAAATTTTCCTTTTGCCCGTTGGGGGTTCCTGAACGGATGCAATCGGTTTTAAAAAATTAAACGAAATTTAAATTCTTAAAAATTAAGTGACTGATTGAGGGAAGTGGGTATAGAGTACCAAAATTTTTAACGTCGGTGGGGGATGATAAATTTGCCCAATTTTTTGCTAGAAATTTTTGTGGCGGGATTTATGCAAGAGTAAGTGCAAGAATTTCTCTTGTAAGATCTACTTGTTTATAAAAAGGTGTTAGTATCCTTAACCAGGTGGGGTTGAGGGGGTTAATGTGGTGACAAGTCCGTGGATTTTTGAGTAATGAAAGCATCATTTCAGGCTATTAAGGGTATTATCTATTCCGGTTTTGCCTTTTTTTTTTTTCGTCATTACCCCACCGTTCTGTTACTTGGGATTTTAATGCCCACCTTTTTCCCCGGGGGGGGGGTCTCACTGTGTTCCCCTGGCATTTGTTAGAGGCTTTTTCTTGCCACCCACCCCCCATGTTTTAAATACAGGACTCACACCTTTTGATCCCCGGACTCACACTTTTTTCCCTTCATCAATCCCTTTAGTTGCTCTTCCCCCCCCGCATTTTATTCACTTGGTCGTTTTCCCGACTTTCTGACGCGTCATTTCCCCAAACATTCTTATTTCCCCTTCTATTCACCCCCTCTTTAATCCCCGCTGCAATTTGTAGGCAAAATTTGGAATTTTTCTCACCCAAACGTTTTTAGGAGGGGTTTTTTCTTCGTCCTCCTCGATGAGCTTTTAAACCCCTTCTCGTCCTCCGTTTTAACCCCAGCTTCTCATTTTATACCCCAAATTCGGGCAGGATTTTCGAAAATGCGTGCCTTGGTGGTCTCCTGCTCGTGCTCTGCAGTACGTTTTGAACGCGTGCTGGGGCGGGTACCGGTACAAAAGAACCACAGAGAGCTTCTTGAATTTTAAACAAAGTGTGGATCGCTCGCCGTGTCTCCGTTTGCAAACGCACTTTCTGGGGAGATTATGTTCCCCCATCACCTTTGCTTCCTCTATGGTGCAGTCTGGAAAAGTACAAAAAATGATGGTAAAATTTTTTCCTGACCCGGTCCTGTTCGGGGTTGCCCTGTTGATATAGCAAAAACCCCTAGATGTTGCAATGAAATTGGCATCCTTGGTCCATTTTCTAGGGGGTCCATCTATGCCCCCCATTTCTTTCCCCAAAGTTTCCGAGAGTTAGCACCTTGGTTTTTTTCTTCAGGAGAAAGAAAGTGCCCCCTTTTCACTTCAAAACTGGAGGCAACACTCTCCGCTTCCCTCATCGGGACTGGGGGCCCACGACATTATTTTGTTTCTACAACATTTACATCAGTCAGCCCTTGCAGTTTAAGCCTTTCAAACTTTTTTGGTCACAAGGAGTTCTTCCAAGCTGGGAAAACCGCCCTTGTTCTCCCTTTCCCCAAAACAAGGCACTACGAGAATGAAACCTCCCACTTGTCCCTTTCTTTACCGTTTCAGTTTGCAAGTGAGGAACGCCTAGTAAATAGACGTTTAGTGTGGTATTTGAGACAAAAAACAGCTCTCCCCTCGTCTATGGTTTTAAAGGGGCGTTCTACCATAGACCCTTTCTACGTTGGTTGTTTTTGTAAAGCCTTTTTCGAATAACCCCTCAGTTTTGCCCTTTTTTTTGCCTTGAAAAAGGGATATGACACAACTTGGAGGTAATTTTTAGCCCAAACCCACTCCTTAGGGTTCGAGGCAATCTTTCATCCTTCCTTAGAACTTTTTAATGACAGGCATTTCCGTGTTGGGTTAATAATGTCTTCCCCCGGGTTTTATCCAAGCTGAGATGTCCCCCCGGGGTGTGTTCTGAGCACAAAACCCTTTTTTTTCCTTGTATTAATGATTTGGCCCCTAGTATTTTTCCCCAAAATATTTTGGACACTCTTTGTTGATGACTTCGCTATCGCCCGTGGGGAGGCGCTGACTGTTACCTTTAAATTTGTTTCTCTCCCGCTTCGTCGCCGGTTTCCAATTGGGGCCCCACACGTGGGTTTAAATTTTTCCCGCACAAAACCCCCCAAAAATTTCTTTCACTAGCGTCTGTCACTCCGATATCCTTTGACCTTTTGGCTCCCCCATCCCTGAACGTATACAGTAAGTTTTGGGCCTCCACTTTGATCGTAGGTTATCCTGGAAACCCTACATTACCTTCCTGAAGGCAACTTGCCCCAGCGGTGAACCTTCTTAAAAACCCCTTTCTCATCTTTCTGGGGAGCTGATCGTCGAACCTCCTTGCCTACATTCCCCTTTTCTTTCGAAATTGATTTGGTGACCAGATCTATTCAGGGCTTCTGCTACTCCTTTAGCCTTAACCCCATTCTCCCAAGGATTCGTTTATGCCTTGGTGCTTTTCGTTTCCCCTGTCGAGGCCCCTTTTCAGAAACGAACGTTCCTCCTTTTCCCATCGCCGTGATGCCCATTGCCTTCGCTACTATGTACGCTCTCATGATCTCCGCAATCCTTCCATTTACAGAATGGTCACTGATATTAGTAGACATTCTTTATTTGTTCGCCGCCCCTGTTTACTCCGTCCCTTCTCTCTTCGCCTTCATTCGCTCTTGTCTTCTCTTCAATTACCACCTTTCTATGTACATGTAGCATCTCACTTTTCCCTACCCCCCTGGGAAGTTCCAGCTGTTCGAGTCTGTTCTTTCTCTCTCCCTTGCTCGAAAGTCCAACTGTCTACGGTCACTTCCCGCTCTCATTTTCTTGACCACTTTCACTCTCATTCTCATGCCATTGCTGTGTACACAGATGGCTCTAAGTCTTCTGACGGCGCAGGATTCGCAGCAGTGTTTCCGGACTGCGTCGTACAAGGGCATTTACTATCTTCGGCTAGTATTTTTACTGCTGAATTGTATGCCATCCTTACAGCACTTATCCATATTGCATCTATGCCTGTGTCATCATTTGTGGTTGTCTCAGACTCCCTTAGTGCTTTACAGGCTATACAGAAATTTGATACACCTCACCCCTTAGTCCTCCGTATCCAACTTTGGCTACGCCGCATCTTTACCAAGCATAAAGATATTGTTTTTTGTTGGGTCCCTGGTCATATTGTACAGGGCAGTGAACAGGCAGACACTGCTGCACGGTCAGCAGTACATGACCTACCAGTTTCATGTAGAGGTATTCCATTTACGGACTATTTTGCTGCAATATCTTTCCAACTTCACACCCGTTGGCAACAACGTTGGTCTACTATGCTCGGCAACAAACTTCAATCTATTAAACCGAGTATAGGTTACTGGCCGTCTTATCACCAGTGTCGAGGTTGGGAGACTACTCTCTCCCGTCTTCGCACTGGCCATACTCGTCTTACTCATGGATATCTCATGGAGAGGCGCCCTGCTCCTCTCTGTGAGAATTGCCAAGTTCCATTATCAGTCAGCCACATTCTGTTGGACTGCCCACTTTATCAACGACCACGCAGAATTTACCTCCGTCGTCGTCTTCGCTCTGCTGCTCTCTCTTTACCTTCCCTTCTCGCTGATGGACCCACCTTTCATCCAGACTCTCTCATTGACTTTTTGACAACAACTGACTGACTTCACAAATTCTGATACCTTTAGCCCTTTCTACTTCAATCTCTTGCTACCCCCTACCCCCGTACTATCCCCTGCCCCGCTGTTTTCTGTAACCTACTGATCATCCCTCCTCCCTTCTGCCATCCAATACCCTCACTTCCTTCCCTACCCTGCAGCGCTGTATAGCCCTTGTGGCTTAGCGCTTCTTTTTTATTATAATAATAATACAGGCTATTAAAGGCCATATGACGAAGGCATACAGTAAGTGCTTGGATTTAATGAATCAAGAAACCGTGAACCCAAATGAATTAAAGTTATATTTAGATGCTTTAGAGAGTAGATTTGAGTGGTACAAATTGTGGTATAAAGACTGTGAGAGAGATCTGCTGGAGAATTGTGCAGATGGAAAGGAAATGAATGTTTTAATTAATCAGCATTACTAATTGGAAGGAAAACTGTCTAGTAAAAGTAAGGCTTTGAATAAATTAAATGGTGTAAACCAGGCAGTTGATCAACCTATTAATGCATAGGGTGGGTTTGCCAAAACCTCCAGAGTACGGTCTGGAGGAAATCAGATTAGGTCGGCAAGAATTAATTGTTCAGTTGCAGACCAGTCAGCCAAACTGTTCTAAGGATATAATACATAATGACTCGGAAGTATCTGTCAAGTCTCACAAAGGAAAAAATAATCCCAGTGGTAATAATCGTAACTAAGGGTTACATAGGCACATATCGAGTGAAAGGAATCAGTAATAGTGGTTCCTCACATCAAGGTAAGAGAAATAAGTACCTCAGTAAGGGTAACCCAGCTGATAAGATGTCAGGCAAGGAAAAGAGAGACTGTCTCTTCTGCAAGGGTACTCATTTCACTAAAAATTGTAATGCCTATAATTCATGGGATATTAAAGTGGAAAGAATGGAAGAACTTGACAGATGTATCAGATGTCTAGGCAATCATAATGTAAAGGATTGTCATACCAAATTGAACAGTTGCTATCAATGCAACAAGGGAAGGCACCATACAGTTATGTGCAGAGCTGTATGTAATTCTTATAATAATGGTGACAAAAATGATAATGTTAATAACCCTGACACTACAGTGACTGATGTAAAGGTTACAGCTAATGACAATAATGATGGCCTAGCTGAGGTAGCCTTGCCGGTGTTGGATGTAATAATTCACGATAAAGGGCATAAATCCAAAACTATGCGGTGTCACTCTCCTCAACACTGATACGGGCCATGTAATATATGGCAGACTACCGTGTAGTAATAATGACTAGAAGAAGTAGTTAATATAGTCACGGTGCGTCTTACTCATGAAAGGTCAACCCGGTACAGGTATTCTTCTATCGAGGATGATGTTGAACAAGTCTAATTTGTGGGAGCTGGACAGCATAGGGATTATTATAAATGAAGAAAGTCCAGATGATTCCTTTACTCAGGAACAATACCTGAAGGATGTTAAATCTGAATCTGAACATTACTGGTTGCGACTTCCGTGGAAGCTGAACCATCCAGAATTATCTACTAATTATAGGATGGCGTATGGAGAGTTAAAGGGCCCAGCTCTGCGAACTGAGCAAGACACCAGAATTGTTGACTGCTTATAATGATATAATTAATAAACCGTTAAATAATAAATTGTTCTTACTTCAGGCGACGATAAATGCACACCTTAAGTGCACAGGTGGTCCACTGAACGAAGTAATTTGGTAAATAATCTTATGTGGACAATTTTCGGGTGTGACGTCAACTGAAGAGGAACTAATGAGGATATATGAAGGGGTTAATGAAATAATGCAAGGTGCAAGGATGCTCCTGAGGGACTGGAACAGTAATTAGTCTATTTTGAAGTGTCTATTTGCAGTAATGTGCTGGGGCTGACTTGGGATACTGAGAGAGACTTGTTATTGTTAAAGTCTCATAATTCCAGTATGCCCAATAAATTAACCCAGAGAGCATAGGCTTAGTGTCACCACACCTTTCAATAAGAGGGAAACTCTTAATACCAGAAGCATGGAAGCTTAAGTGTGCTTTGGATGAAGCCCAACCTGAGGAGTTAACAGGTGGAAAGAATTAATGGGTGATTATGTAAATACCAATGTTGGAGTTCCCAAGCCAGGTAAGTAAGTGAGTAAGTAAGTTTGTTCAGGTATACACAAATACAGTTACATAGAATTATCATACATAGCAGCATATGTCTAGAGAACCTAGGATAACCCAAAAAAATCAGAGTGACTTATTTCCATTGGGGTCCATTTACCTTATTATTATAATATAAAGGTTATAATGTTTTCTTATTATTCTATAATGAAGATAACATTTTATTATCATACTAAAAAGACTGGGAAAATTGTACTGGGAAAACTGTACTCCACATTATTTAAGTCGTCTAACAACGACCTCCACCCGGCCGCAGTTTACCTGGAGTTTACCTGGAGAGAGTTCCGGGGGTCAACGCCCCCGCGGCCCGGTCTGTGACCAGGCCTCCTGGTGGATCAGAGCCTGATCAACCAGGCTGTTGCTGCTGGCTGCATGCAAACCAACGTACGAGCCACAGCAGTGTGGAAAATATTTTAATCTTCTGAAGCTATAGTGCCTATTAGGTTTTTAATGGGTTGATATGGGTAAAAAAATGTATTTGAAAATGGAATAAAACCAACAGGGTTCCCTCTGCACCTGCCCGGATGTGCGGAGGGTGAGGTCGAGACGGGGCATCAGGGAGCAGGAGTGTTTGGAATGGAGTTAAGAGGCTGGGAAAGCATGGGACAAGGAAATTGGCATTCACAGCAGCCTAAGGATTAATATAGGCCTCACTTCATAATAGGAAGTGTCATAAGTGTTCCTGGTGATGAGTGAGGGAACATGATTTATGGGACCACCATAATAAAGTGGTAAAATTAGTGAATAATGGTAGGACCGGTAGTGACTGGCGCAACGCCATGGAGTGTGTCCAGAGGAAAAATACCCATAATTTAATCATCACTCATCGGTCTCAGATCTTAATGGAGTGGCCTCCAATGTGCATAATAATTATGAGACATTAAACCGTATGGTGGGCTAAGAAGTAATCTGGAGTAATCAGTGATAATAACACTAAGTTAAGAGAATGTGTGAAGTGAAATGAGACGCCATTCTCAGAGTGAGCATCTGTTTACCTCGTGGTTCCTGTCCCGAGGATAGTGAAGTTTTTATGGAGTCACGCCTTCTAAACTGGGACAAACCAACGGATACCTCGTCCTGCTGGAATAAGAACTGTGTTGGTGTAGCAGGATATCGAAATGATGGTGAATGCATAAAATAAGGAGCATCAATCACATGCAGTTAAGTAACCATTCTAGTTATAGCAGTTGATACTGGATAGTTAGGTATGTTTTAACTGATAGGTTGTGGGTGATCCAGCTACATCAAGTGACCACCAGAGAATATCTGGTAAGTGGTGGTATTATATACAAGTGTTTTTTCCTTGATGGATATATCAATGTGTAACATACCCCTCCCCCTTCATTCAGTTAAAGTAATATAATCTATACAGTCCACAATTAATTAGTATTGCCGTACTTGCGGGTGCTGTCTGTCATACTGGTCTCGGATATGATTGTGAGGTCGAAGGAGCTACCTGCAGTGACCAGGGGTGGCTAAGTTTTCTCACATGTCTACACGGGGTGACTACGGTAAACAATATGGTTGTTGTCTCCCAATGAGATTACTTGTATGCATGTAATGTTGAGGTACATACCGGTAACCTCTATAAAAATTTTCCATAGGGTGTATTTATCTTCTTTATATGTTATGTATCATGTTTATTATATAATTTTGAAAAAATATCATAGCTGGATTAATAAAAATGTGTATATTAACGTAATATATGACATTTAATGAGACTCGGTGATTGTTATTATCATTACTAATGTGAAAATTTGTGTGGACTGCCTCCAAGTGAGTCACCTACCCTGGCAAACTCTGTTGACAACGAGTTCTGAGGTGGGTACCTCAGCCTCACAAGTGGCTTATAGGACAGATTTTCACAAATGATTGATGTTGCAAGAAATTAGCCTGCATGCACGTATAAAGGACTAACTTACTTGACGTTGCAGCATATATCCTGATCTTCAACTTCCCTAAGCTTAGTCTTAGCCCCTTTGGACTTCCCCTCAGAAACCACGTGCAACCGGAAGCCTGAATTCCTGCAATATTCAATCGTTATTAGTGACCTGCCTGCACCTCAGAAATTCCTATATCCAAGAGGGTGTGTATCCCCTAGTACAACCATGCAGACACGGACACTAGCTTCCAGACTGACAAGAGACACTGGTACTTACTGGGCATGCCCTGCCAGCTGCACAAAGGGCCTACAGATCAACTCACTCACAATCTCCCAGACACTGGCCAGAAATCTACGAGATAAAGTGGAGGTCTTGTCTTACTGTATGGGCCTGACGGAGGTCATCTATGGTACATCGAGGTGCCTCTATCACATTTCCCCAGGTCTCGAATGTGAAGACACGTGGGAGGCGCCGTCTTCTGATCACGGCATGTCTTGTCCAGTTGGTGTCTGTCTTAAGAAGGACGCTATTGTGTCTTTGAGACCCGCGCCTCGTCATTCAAGCTAGGGCTGCCAGTTCTCCCTAGCTAACTTAACCTAGTGTTTGCCTACATTATCGGCCTATTACTACCTATGTTAAGGTCTTAGGTCTACATTATCATTATCTACAGTTGCCTCAATAATCCTAATATTAGTGTACTAACAGTAAACTGCCTACTCCTTCCCTGAAGGGTAAATCTATAAATTAAATAGGTGCCTACCATCAATCCACGCCAACTCGGGGAGAACGCTTTTTGTTTGGGTGGGTTTAAGGGCTACCAAACGGTGTGTTTTTACCCCATTGGGACTTCTCAAACCGAATAAGTTCCAACATCCTCCTGCCGGCGAAGGTAGGTACTAAGTCTAGATCAAGTTCACCTTCCACGAGCCCCCACGGCGGACCCTGGACACGAGTGCCATCCGGCCACTCTCGTCGAGCAGACTCCGGTCTAACTTCAACCATCCAGTTTCCCCTGCATGGACCTCTGGGGGTGTAAACTTGTTGATTCTGGTGGTCTTAGCACCCTTTCCTTTAAATTAACGTCTTTCGTATGTCTAGCCTTGACTGAGTGGCTCCGTACTTTCCCACCCAGTGGCCCACATGCCCTGGTAGCCTTTCGTCCCACTGATACGAGGTTCCCTGGATTTAAAGGCAATCTATCTCCCTCTTTACGTACCCTGTAAAAGTGTTTTCCCAAGGTGGCCGAGTGTTCGTCACTCCCTACCTGGTTCAGCTTCCCTGGCGGTTCATCGTGTATACTGGTATTCATTATCACTACTCCCCCAGCTATCATGGGGACAGCTTCTCCTCTATCTGGCATGGCAGGGAATTCAGGTGGAATCCTGCCGCCTATGATGTATCCTACTGGGGATCTGTATAACCCGATTCCTTCCCTAAATGTCCGTCGTGTAGACAGGAAGTCATCTATATGATTGGCTCCCACCAGGATACCTACATTTCTGACTGTGTCAGTGGTAATTCCCTGGTCTGCCAGCTTCACGTCAAGGTCTTTCAATCGCTTAGCTGCTGCAGCAAGACCTCTCGCTGTAATTGCCCTGGGTAATGTCTCTACCACCAAGGCTGTAATGTCTCTGCGATGTTCACGTAATTTGACTGTGACATCCACCACATCATAAGATTTGGGTGGGACCTGACTTATAGCCCCTCCCAACATCATACTAACTTTCTTTGTGGCCTTCAACTTTAATTTAGCCACCAACTTCCTTGTTATCAAGGATACTTGTGCTCCTGAGTCAAAGAATAATCGGGTTGTTTCGGACCTGTGCCCATTCACAACCTTTGCCATGACTGTAGGTAGGGCAGCACCTCCGTGATTCTCACTCGGATTAGAGACTTCACTCCCACTAATCACGCTGGCTACCATTTCAGGCTCGGACTCACTTTCTATCTCTACCTGAGAGATATCCCTACTAGCCTGGGGTTCCCTTAAATTATTGGGACATAGTGCAGTATGGAGCTTACCTTTGCAACAGACTCGACACTCAATGAGCTGGGTGCCACAGTCTCTCACAAAGTGTTCCCCACAACACTTGAAGCAGAGTCTCAACTCCCTTAGTCTCTGTTGCCTACTGCTCAGTGTTGTATACTCCGGGCAACTCGTGCTAGCGTGTTCGCCTTCACAGAACACACATATTCTGACATGAGTGCCTCTAAGGTTCTGCTTAGAGGTTCTTACCTTAGACACTTCTTTACCATAGTACACTCCAATGTTAGTCGTACGAGCTTTAGACTGATCTCTCGAGATCTTTGAGTGACTGTCTGGGTTTTTATGTGGTGATGGTGGTGATTCTTCTCTCACACCTATACTCAAATGAGAAACGAGATCTCCCAACCCCTCAACAATTTGTTTTATCGTGAACCTATTCGTCCGAAATTTTAAGTGTAACTCATGCACTGTAGTGCTAGCCAGTTTCCTCTGAATTACCTGGCTAAGGACCCATTCTGAATCATCCTCATCATGCAAATCTTTGAAACTATTTGTCAAGCTCTTAATATCAATACGGAACTTCTCTAGGCTTTGATGGTCATGTCGGCAAGCCTCTAGATCCAACAACCGATAAAGTATGGCCACTTTTATCTCTTCATTGTTGCCAAACATGTCTTCTAATTGGTCTTTGGCATGTTGGTAATTAGTGTCAGTAATCTGGTAGTGCCGGACCAGGTCTAAGGCTTTACTCTTGAGCTGCAACCGCAAATACTGCAATTTGACGGCATCTGACAAATCGTTCCTGTCATCTGTCTGGGCTTTAAACTGATCCCAGAAAGCAATGTACTCAGTTAGGGTTCCGTCAAATGTCGGTAAATTCAACTGGGGCAATCTGGGCAACACATTAACAGGCGTGCTGTTGTTCGTGTTCCTTGAAACATTTGCTCCCCCTGCTGTACCGGCCTTCAAAGTCTTTATGAACTGCCTGCAGAGTCTCATCTCTGCTTTACACTCTGCCCTTCGTTCGTCATAGTCCGTCCATGCTACTTCGACTGTATATTCAGACGAACCTGTAGTATAGGCCTCTGTCTCATAAAGGATAAATGATCTCTCAAAGGCTTCCAGTCTTTGCTCCAAAGGTTTCAGGCAACTCTCTAGTTCCTCCCAGTCTACGTCCTGATCTTGCCTGACCATACAACACTCCTCACATGCTTTGCTCAGGCGCCCTTTATAGGCTCCCATAGACCGCTTTAATTGACTTAGAGCTGGAACAGCTGGTACTACATCTTCAGCTACCATAGTTGCCGTTTAGTTAAGATCACAGTACTAATTTGTACTTCAATTAGCCCACCCCACAGCACGAACGGTATTAGGCAAGAATGAACGAGTCTCAAGGCTTCTCAACAAGCTTGACAACTCCCTTTGTTATATTGACTCTACTCTGAATCAAAAATGTACACTGTTAGCTCTCAAATCCCAATCGAAATGTGTATCGATGTGAAAGCTTAACCTAGCAATTTCCTGTACAATGTCAGCAAATAATTACAGGACTTAACCTAGTCTCAGGTACAATTCACAAATCCCACATAAAAATGAATCAGAGACAAAGAAAATCACACAAAAATGCAGTATACAAATTAAAAAATCACTTAATTCGCACAAGTAAATTCAACAATTCAACTTGTGAAACAGTAAATGAATAATGTATGTAAATAGCTTGGCCTAACTGCCCAGTTTACTCTGTCTAGCGTGGATGGTTGGATAAGGTATATCCTAACCTATCTAGTATGCTATAGCTTAACTGAACCTGGCTTTTGAACTCCCTGTAAATAACTAGGTAAAATCTGTCCTAGCTACTATAACAGTTGTAAATATTGCACAAGCCTACCTTGCAAATCCACTGTAAGTAATCAATACACAAGTCTCCTACTCTGGATTACTTGTAATCACTGTAAATAATTAAATTCACAAGCTTCTCTAGCCTACCTGGCCTGCCTATAAATTACTGCAAATAACAACTTCTGTGTATAGTCAGCTTGGCCTAGCCTCTGTGTAACTCTGGGCCTAGGTGTGCTAACTTAACCTAACTGTTAAACTGGTTCCTGACTGTGGCCTAGCTATGATAGCTTAACCTAACTATTCCACATCACGGTTTCGAAGGACCACTTTTGTGAAAATTTGTGTGGACTGCCTCCAAGCGAGTCGCCTACCCTGGCAAACTCTGTTGACACCAAGCTCTGAGGTGGGTACCTCAGCCTCACAAGTGGCTTATAGGACAGATTTTCACAAATGATTAATGTTGCAAGAAACTCGCCTGCATGCACATATAAAGGACTAACTTACTTGGTGTTGCAGCATATATCCTGATCTTCAACTTCCCTAAGCTTAGCCTTAGCCCCCTTGGACTTCCCCTCAGAAACCACGTGTAACTGGGAGCCTTAATTCCTGCAATATTCAATCGTTATTAGTGACCTGCCTGCACCTCAGAAATTCCTATATCCAATAGGGTGTGTATCCCCTAGTACAACTATGCAGACATGGACACTAGCTTCCAGACTGACAAGAGACACTGGTACTTACTGGGCATGCCCTGCCAGCTGCACAAAGGGCCTACAGATCAACTCACTCACAATCTCCCCAGACACTGGCCAGAAATCTACGAGATAAAGTGGAGGTCTTGTCTTACTGTATGGGCCTGACGGAGGAGGTCATCTATGATACATCGAGGTGCCTCTACCAGATTTGCCCAGGTCTCTAATGTGAAGACACGTGGGGGGGCGCCATCTGCTGATCACGACATGTCTTGTCCAGTTGGTGTCTGTCTTAAAAAGGACGCTATTGTGTCTTTGAGACCCGCGCCTCATCATTCAAGCTAGGGCTGCCAGCTCTCCCTAGCTAACTTAACCTAGTGTTTGCCTACATTATCGGCCTATTACTACCTATGTTAAGGTCTTAGGTCTACATTATCATTATCTACAGTTGCCTCAATAATCCTAATATTTGTGTACTAACAGTAAACTACCTACTCCTTCCCTGAAGGGTAAATCTATAAATTAAATAGGTGCCTACCATCAATCCACGCCAACTCGGGGAGAACACTTTTTGTTTGGGTGGGTTTAAGGGCCACCGAACGGTGTGTTTTTACCCGGTTGGGACTTCTCGAACTGAATAAGTTCCAACAACTAATATGGCGTCACTAATGCAAGTTGTCTGGCTCCCACATCTCACTTTTATGTTTATTCTACTGTGGAGTGTATTTATCATCTTTATATGTTATGTATCATGTTTATTATATAATTTTGAAAAAATATCATACATGGATTAATGAAAATGTGTATAATAACGTAATATCCGACATTTAATGAGATCAATGATTATTGTTAAGTATTATTATCATTACTAATATGTCATCTCGAGACATAAACTCTTACCGATTTTAATGTGTACCTGCACGCCAGCACAGTGTGTAAGTTTATTTAGGTACAGGTATACATAAATATAATTATCAGAGTATATATTAAATATGAAATAACTTTTAAAAACACTTGAAATTTTGGAGTTTCCACATACAGTGGAGAGACCTGGCACTTATGGATCTCACGGAGAATGTAAACAAACAGGGTGGGGTGCGGTGATCGTATTAGAAAGTCAGGTGGGGGAACCGTATAGAGAATTTAGGTCATAATTTGAATTGACCCTTGTGGAAAATACTGTATATATTTTCCAGAAATACGGTAATTTATAGGTAAATAGATGCCCTATATTGTATTTTTAAAAGAAGAAACAGTCGACATTTTTGGTTTGAATGAGCCAAGTAAACGTTAGTGTAATGGGAAGAATTTTTCGTGCTCAAGAGGTTAAAATTGGGCTGACACCTCTCAAATAGGAGGCAAAATTGTTGGATGTGCATTCCTGCATAACTTGAGATATCAGGCGACAGGACAGGACAACTCCAGGAACCTCAGATAAGCTGTCTAATTTATGTTTAATTTCTGGCCAGTAAAATTTTCATAAATGTAGGCAAAAGGGGGGGTCCTGAACATGACACATTAATCTCCAATCAAATTGGTGAGTGCTATGATTAAGATATTCACTTTCTGTTATGTATATGTGTATCTATAATCATTTTTTAATTTTAATATACAGTCCACAAATTTATATATTTACCAGCATTCCTGGTGTATGTATATTTCATTTATAATTAATAGGTCCTGAGCAACTTGTGAATATGACAGTGGTAGGTGTCGAAGGGGGACATTTTTTGCGACCATAGTTGCGGTTGTAGCCAGCAACAGCTTTGAGAGAATTTAGCCTATCTTTGCATTTCTTATTTAGTTGTGGTAGAGTGGATTTGTTAAAGGGTACATCTACACCAAGATATCTGTAAGTTTTAACATAACTTATGTTTTCACCCTGCAAATAGATGGGTGGGGGGATGTCGTTTGCTTGTTAATATCTTTGTTTTAGAGGATAAATGAGGCCTAGTCGATTACAAATTTCTTGAACTTCATTAAGAATGGTGCTTATCTTCTTATGCCCTGTTGTATGTATCATGATGTTTCAGCATAGCTTATAGCTATATGTTTAAGTGAAGCAAGTAGAGCATTTAGGAGAGCATTACTCAGAATAGTATGGGACTATGAACTCCTCCCTGCAGTGCACCTAAAGACATTTCTTTCGACTCAATTCTAAAGCCTTGGTAGAGGACAGAGGGGACTCTATTTGACAGGTATCCTATTATCCAGCATAGTAAGCTACCACCAATATTCATTTTGGCTAGTTCATGTAGTATAATGGTTCTGTTCGCAATATCAAATGCAGATTTTAGATCAAGAAAAGTGGTAAAACTAGTAGAGGTGTGTGCAGTGAGAAAGGTGGAAATACAGTACTGCACACTTTTACCTTTCATGAACCCGTAGAGATAGGGGGAAAGTTGGTGTCTGATTCTGTAGTACAGTCTGTTAAGTATCATTCAAAAGTTTTACAAAGACAACTAGTTAGGGAGAGCGGTCTAAATGTAACAGGCTGTTGGGGCTTAGGGATAGGCACAATGAGACTATTGGTTCAGGAAGTAGGAAGAGCTCCCTCAATGTAACTGGTATTATACAGTGCCAAGAAAGGGTTATCAGGCACGTGTCTTAAAGTTCTGAGAATTTCATAGGTTATATCATCCTCTCCAGGAGCAGTTGATCGACCTTTAATGCATTATCTAATTCATACTCGGTGAAAAGACAGTCACTCTCATCAATATTTTGGCTCATAAAATTAATCAGTTTCATCATTTCTTCAGCATTCTCAATTTTTTTTTCTAATATCAGATGGAAGGTTTTCATGCCTGGATGAGCAACATTGCCAGTCTTTTTCCTGGCTATTTTATTTATACCTTTCCAAGCCAAACTTAAAGGGGTGGACCTATTTAATCCACTAACAAATTGTTCCCATTCATGTTGCCTAAGTTCTTGCTTTCTATTCCTAGCATTTGTTAGTGCAGCTTGGAACGTTCTGAGCAGGTCTGGGGTTCTACATTCACGGCTTTACCAACCCTCCTAGCTGCATGTGGTAGATTGCGTAGCTCTGGATCATTTTAGTATTTACATTGGCTTTTATTGTTATTTATAGTGGAAGGTCTATGTTTTCTTTTCCTGCCCACTTGATCTGTGATGACAGTCTCAATAGTGGCAACTAAATCATCATTAAATTTTTGTGTGCCAATGGGCTCGTAATTCTTATACCATTGATCCAAGTGGTTAATAAAGTTATCTCTGTGTTCTGGGTTGAGAATAAGTTTCCTCCTTCTGAATTTAGCTTCTTGATTGCTGGAGATGTGATCAAGATTGACAGTTGTGAGTCTTGGGAAGTGATCAGGTAGAAGATCATCAACTATGACGGAGTCATGCATCGTATATGATGTATTAAATCCAAGGCACAGATCTAGTATGCAACCATATATGTGAGTAGGCTCAGTAGTGCCCACAATTCGAACATTATCATGCTCATTTAGCAATTTCACTAGTTTAGTTCCATTGCTGTTTGTTATATACCCACCAATATTCTTATGTCTGACATTAAAATCTCCAAGAATGAGGGTAGGTTCACTATTGATGCGATCAGGTAAAGCATCAGGTCGAAGCTGGTTCGCTGGGACATAGAGATTAAAAATGTTTATGGAAAAATCGCCTGCATATACTTTGACACCATGATACTGCATGTTTACTCGACTCTGCAGTGCAAGGAGTGAGTGTGGCAAGTTCTTTCTGACATACATCACACAACAGTTGGTTGACCTTAGGTTATAAGCTGCATATCCAGGCAACTTTGGCAGAGGTGCTCCATCTTTCAGTCTACATTCCTGCAAACAGATGACATGAATATTCTTGGTTGCAATAATATGATGTAAATATTGTCCTCTTCACTCTCGGGCTGAGAGGATCTACTGCGCAGACGCTCCTCAGTTGCCTGTCAGTGGTGGTGTGAGGAGGTGGTGTTTGCGCCTCTGTTGACACTAGGAAAATTACTGCTGTCAACATGGCGGTTTGTCATAGACGCCGGATTAATACTGTTGGTATCGAGCTTCTCTGGGGGACGATTTCGCTTAGTTCAGCCTAGGTTCTCTTACCTAAGATCATCAGAGAGACGTATGGAATTCAAGATGGAGAATTATATGGAGTGGCTTTAAATGGAGCTCATAGAATCTTCGTGAAACTGCTCACTGCAACGGTATATGAATCGTTGGTTAATCATTTCCAGGACGTGAGTCTTGATGTTACACCTGCTGTACGTGTGAGAATGAGTGATGTTTGAAGGCATTATACCTGGATTAAGTTATGTAACGTTCCCTTTGAGGCGGATGAACCTGATATCAGAAAAGTCTTCGAGAAATATGGGACAGTTCATTTTGCCCAGCATGATATGTGGGTAGCAGGCGCCTATGCAGATTTGCCAGAAGGTACTTTTAACCTTAAAATGACATTGAGACATTCCATACCACCTTACATTTATCTTCAGGAATTCAGGACATAGGTCATAGTTTTGTATCCCGGACAAAGGCATACGTGTCGCCTATGTGGTGAGAATGACCACATAGCTGCAGCATGTGAGAAGAAAAGATGCGTGCCTGAACCTGTGGTAGAAGACGCAGCCCCTGTCTTACGGGTGGCAGGTGAGGATCAGTCACCTGAGGGAGGGCGTGGTCGTTTGTGGAGTGAGATAGTGGAGCAAGCTTTTAGGATTGGGGGTGAGTCCCATCCCCTCTCAGTTCGCTGCCTCAGAATCTCCTTCAGTGACTTCTGCAGGGATCGTACCGTGGGAGGAAGTGTTGGAAATAGAGGAAGAATTGGAGGAAGTTTTGAAGACCTTGTCACTGCCTGAGGAGGACGTTACATCTGAGCAAGAAGTACCTGGAGAGTTATTGCTTCCAGCTTGTCAACGATATGAGACTTTGGGGATTAATGATGTGACTGAGAAGTCAGTGGAATTAATAAATCATTGTAAGGTGGATGTTGAGGTTCACCGTGAGGCTTCCCCAGACCATCTTATGGGGGACATGATTGTAACAAGGAAACGGGCAGCTACGTCAGACTCGGATGATGTCCTGATGCCAGCGCAGAGGCCTGGGAGGCAAACTGGGATGGTAGGAGAGGGAAGAGGTGGCAATGGGGGAGGTCATGATAGGAGACATCGGAAGAAGGGAGGGGGGAAAGAAGGTATTGTGAAGATAACATACAGAAATACTAATTCTAGTGGTGAAAAGAGTGAGGAGAAGAGGTGGGGGTGGAAAATTTAAAAGGCCTTCAGTGTACGACTGTCAAAGTTAATGGCTTATGTAGCAGAATAAAGAGAGAATGGTTGAGTATGTTTCTTAATAAATATAGAGTGGATGTTGTGTTCCTCCAGGAACATAATTTCAAGGAGGGTAAGGTGTTAGAGGTAGCAAGTTATCAAGTAATGACCCTGCCAACTACCCATTTGAAAGGTGGTGTGGGTATTTTCATAAAGGAGACGATCCCGTTTGTTTTGCAGAGAAGTGAAGGGGGAGGGGGAGGGGGTTGTGTGTGGATGGGTCGTGGATGGGTAAGCATGTATCTTTTGTGAGTGTGTATGCATCTGTGGAGAATAGTATGCAGGTAAAGAATGATTTTGTGTGCGAGGATCTTGTCTATTTCGTGCGTGCACTTCTGGAAGTAGCAATTCTGGGGGTGACTGGAACTGCATTATTAGGGCGGCTGACATAGAACCAAAAGGGGCAGGACATATGTCTGTAACTCTCAGGGATTTGATGAGGGACATTAGGTTTCGTGATGTATTTGGGGGAGGTGTGGGAAGCAGAATATGCTTTTGTTAGGAGGGGATATGCAGAGAGGTTAGATAGTGTATCTTTCTCAAAGGGTTGTTGCGAAATCTTTTAATACTGTTTGAGGTGGCTATGTCAGATCATAGGGCTGTTGTGGTGGAAGAATGGTGGGAGGAGCTGGCGGAAATATATAGGACTTATTGGAAATTGAACATTAGTGTGTTGAGTGATGAAGAAGGTTTGGAGGGTTTTTCTATTCTATGGAAAGAGCTTTACAAGGAAGCTCAGGAGGTGGATGTCATTGTAACATGGTGGGATTATGTGGTTAAAGAAAGGATAAGAAAGTGTTATGTGGGAGAGGGTAAACGTATAAACGATTTAAAATACTGGCTTGTGAATTATTTAGAAGATCGATTAGGAGGTTGTTATGGGCAGGGGATGGTTTACCTGGAGACCTGGAGAGAGTTCCGGGGGTCAACGCCCCCGCGGCCCGGTCTGTGACCAGGCCTCCTGGTGGATCAGAGCCTGATCTACCAGGCTGTTGCTGCTGGCTGCACACAAACCAACGTACGAGCCACAGCCCGGCTGATCCGGAACTGACTTTAGGTGCTTGTCCAGTGCCAGCTTGAAGACTGCCAGGGGTCTGTTGGTAATCCCCCTTATGTGTGCTGGGAGGCAGTTGAACAGTCTCGGGCCCCTGACACTTATTGTATGGTCTCTTAACGTGCTAGTGACACTCCTGCTTTTCATTGGGGGGATGGTGCATCGTCTGCCAAGTCTTTTGCTTTCGTAGTGAGTGATTTTCGTGTGCAAATTCGGTACTAGTCCCTCTAGGATTTTCCAGGTGTATATAATCATGTATCTCTCCCTCCTGCGTTCCAGGGAATACAGGTTTAGGAACCTCAAGCGCTCCCAATAATTGAGGTGTTTTATCTCCGTTATGCGCGCCGTGAAAGTTCTCTGTACATTTTCTAGGTCGGCAATTTCACCTGCCTTGAAAGGTGCTGTTAGTGTGCAGCAATATTCCAGCCTAGATAGAACAAGTGACCTGAAGAGTGTCATCATGGGCTTGGCCTCCCTAGTTTTGAAGGTTCTCATTATCCATCCTGTCATTTTTCTAGCAGATGCGATTGATACAATGTTATGGTCCTTGAAGGTGAGATCCTCCGACATGATCACTCCCAGGTCTTTGACGTTGGTGTTTCGCTCTATTTTGTGGCCAGAATTTGTTTTGTACTCTGATGAAGATTTAATTTCCTCATGTTTACCATATCTGAGTAATTGAAATTTCCATCGTTGAACTTCATATTGTTTTCTGCAGCCACTGAAAGATTTGGTTGATGTCCGCCTGGAGCTTTGCAGTGTCTGCAATGGAAGACACTGTCATGCAGATTCGGGTGTCATCTGCAAAGGAAGACACGGTGTTGTGGCTGACATCCTTGTCTATGTCGGATATGAGGATGAGGAACAAGATGGGAGCGAGTACTGTGCCTTGTGGAACAGAGCTTTTCACCGTAGCTGCCTCGGACTTTACTCTGTTGACGACTACTCTCTGTGTTCTGTTAGTGAAGAAATTATAGATCCATCGACCGACTTTTCCTGTTATTCCTTTAGCACGCATTTTGTGCGCTATAACGCCATGGTCACACTTGTCGAAGGCTTTTGCAAAGTCTGTATATATTACATCTGCATTCTTTTTGTCTTCTAGTGCCTTTAGAACCTTGTCGTAGTGATCCAATAGTTGAGACAGACAGGAGCGACCTGTTCTAAACCCATGTTGCCCTGGGTTGTGTAACTGATGGGTTTCTAGATGGGTGGTGATCTTGCTTCTTAGGACCCTTTCAAAGATTTTTATGATATGGGATGTTAGTGCTACTGGTCTGTAGTTCTTTGCTGTTGCTTTATTGCCCCCTTTGTGGAGTGGGGCTATGTCTGTTCTTTTTAGTAACTGTGGGACGACCCCCGTGTCCATGCTCCCTCTCCATAGGATGGAAAAGGCTCGTGATAGGGGCTTCTTGCAGTTCTTGATGAACACAGAGTTCCATGAGTCTGGCCCTGGGGCAGAGTGCATGGGCATGTCATTTATCGCCTGTTCGAAGTCATTTGGCGTCAGGATAACATCGGATAGGCTTGTGTTAATCAAATTTTGTGGCTCTCTCATAAAAAATTCATTTTGATCTTCGACTCTCAGTCTGGTTAGCGGCTTGCTAAAAACCGAGTCATATTGGGACTTGAGTAGCTCACTCATTTCCTTGCTGTCATCTGTGTAGGACCCATCTTGTTTAAGTAGGGGCCCAATACTGGACGTTGTTCTCGATTTTGATTTGGCATAGGAGAAGAAATACTTTGGGTTTCTTTCGATTTCATTTATGGCTTTTAGTTCTTCCCGCGATTCCTGACTCCTAAAGGATTCTTTTAGCTTAAGTTCGATGCTTGCTATTTCTCTGACCAGTGTCTCCTACGCATTTCAGATATATTGACCTCTTTTAGCCGCTCTGTTATTCTTTTCCGTCGCCTGTAAAGGGAGCGCCTGTCTCTTTCTGTTTTACATCTACTCCTCCTTTTTCTTAGAGGAATAAGCCTTGTGCATACATCGAGTGCCACCGAGTTAATCTGTTCTAGGCATAAGTTGGGGTCTGTGTTGCTTAGTATATCTTCCCAGCTTATATCGGTTAGGACTTGGTTTACTTGGTCCCACTTTATGTTTTTGTTACTGAAGTTGAATTTGGTGAATGCTCCCTCATGACTAATCTCATTATGTCGGTCTGGGGCTCCGCGCATACATGACTGAACCTCAATTATGTTGTGATCTGAGTATATTGTTTTTGATATGGTGACATTTCTTATCAGATCATCATTGTTAGTGAAGATGAGGTCTAGTGTATTCTCCAGTCTAGTAGGCTCTATTATTTGCTGGTTTAAATTGAATTTTGTGCAGAGATTTAAAAGCTCGCGTGAGTGTGAGTTTTCATCAGAGCTGCCTCCTGGTGTTATTACTGCAACAATATTATTTGCTATATTCCTCCATTTTAGGTGCCTTAAGTTGAAATCCCCCAGGAGCAAGATGTTGGGTGCAGGAGCTGGAAGGTTTTCCAGACAGTGGTCAATTTTTAACAGCTGTTCCTGGAATTGCTGGGATGCATCCGGAGGCTTGTAGACTACCAAAATGACTAGGTTTTGGTTCTCGACCTTTACTGCTAAAACTTCCACTACATCATTTGAGGCATTTAGCAGTTCTGTGCAAACAAGTGACTCTGCAATGTACAGGCCAACCCCCCCCCTTTTTGCCTGTTCACTCTGTCACATCTGTATAGGTTGTAACCTGGGATCCATATTTCGTTGTCCAAGTGATCATTTATGTGGGTCTCAGTGAAAGCCGCGAACATTGCCTTTGCCTCTACAAGCAGTCCACGGATGAAAGGTATTTTGTTGTTTGTTGCTGGCTTTAGACCCTGTATATTTGCAAAGAAGAATGTTATCGGACTGGTGGTATTGTTGGTACTGGGGGGGGATTTTTTTTCCGGCATTAGTATCTGTATCTGTTGGTTTGGAGTGGAGGCCATCGACTGTGGTTCCACTCCAGGAATGACTGGATTTGGTGTACGATTTCTGCCATTTCCTGCCAGTTTTTTTTCCTTCCTGGCACTAAAAAACCTCTCCCTCTTGAGTGGCTGTGGCTACCCAGGTATTCCCATGGCCTGGATGTTTTGTATCTTTTTGTCCCCTTTAGATGGTATGCCTGGCAATTTAAGTTATAGCACAGTCTTTCCTGTACTGAAGAGGTACACAGTTCAGGGTGAAAAAGCTTACAGGAAGGGAGTTTGCATTTTCCTGTTGTCTTATGGGCATGGCGTTTTCTAGGGTGGTCATAGTTGCACGTCCCATCTGTTTTTCCAGATTTCCCATGCCAGCAGATACCGAGTGCATAGTATGTGCACAGGCTTGGTTTCCGTTTGCCTTGGGTTTCTGTGACTGTATTCCCTGTTGGTGCATGTTTCCCTGTCTTACTTCTATCCTCCCTAGCACCAACAATGGAGCTCCCACCAGTTGTTTTTGGTAATATATCCTCACTATTGCTAGTGGAGTCCTCTTGTTTGCTATTTCCTGCGGTATTTCTAGTTTGCAATATTGGTTTTATCTTTGACTACACTTGTTTCCCTACTATGGCTCCTGTCCCCTATGAGGTCATTTATATGTATTCCTTCCTGCGTATAATTCCCGACTACCTGGACAAAATCTCCAGCTTCACCATTACTGTCTCCCAGGACAGCATCTCCAGCTTCACCATTACTGTCTCCCAGGACAGCACCTCCAGCTTCACCATTACTGTCTCCCAGGACAGCACCTCCAGCTTCACCATTACTGTCTCCCAGGACAGCACTATCAGCCCCCCATTTACTGACTACCAGGACATCATCTCCAGCCTTACAGTTTCTGACTACATGGCCAGTATCAAGGGCAGTACCATTCAGCCCAGACTTTTTATGTTCCCATCTGTTGTAGAAAGCTTCCAGGTTTTCTATGAAAGCAGCTTTGATGTTGACCTCTTTTAATACCCTTGTGATTTTAGTCCACAGATTTATCTCATTAGGGCATACCCAAAAACACTTCCCTGTTTTAATACTGCTTGTAGCTAGTTCTTGGATATCTGCACAAGGGGCGTGACACCAATTTCCACAAAAATGACAATTTATGCATGTGGAAGCCCATTTGTTTGACTGACCACAGACTACACACAGCTTCATAATGATTTGAATGGTTGATTTACTGCAATTCTACTAGCAACCTCTTGAATATTCTATTAATAACCTGCTAGGTAGTGCACAACGAAACCGTTTGAAACCAGTCCAGGGTTCGGACCAGTCAAGGGTTCGGACCAGTCAAGGGTTCGGACCAGTCTATCTGATCTGATCAGTGGGTCACCTATTTAAACCATACTGGTCGGTGATTTGAGCTAACACATGAAGGATCTACTGGAAATTATCTACCCCAGTAATATGTGATTTGATTAATACAAAAGTATAACTTGCGTGTTGAAGAGCCGGTGACTGCTGGCACTCCTACAATGACGAACGGTCGACCTCCACCCTTGTTTATCAATCGCTGTATCTAGCTTTTCTATTTTTTTTTTCCGTCTCCACCACAATAAATGCTATATTATCACTATAGTTGACTAGTGCAAATTTTGGAGGAAGGACGCTTTTTCTGTAGTAATAATTGCTTCTCGTTGTGTATATTGCGACCGCTGGTAACTACAGGTTATATGAAATTCACAGTATACGTCTGGTATTTCAAGAAAAAAGAAACTAATGAAAGTCACTCCACTCCACTAAGTACCATTATAATACTGGTTAGTTGCTACTACAACACTGTATTCTGCTATTCACTGGTATCGCTAGATTATATGCGAGTACACTAGCAGGTCAGGAAGATTATTAAAAACAGCTGACCTGTGGTAAGTTTCTGGCGACTTCTGGCACCTGCCTGTATAGGCTTATCACTTCATTTACAAATTCACCTGTTTTCAAATAACACTTTAGCCTTTATCATCAATATACTAGGGAGCCACTGTAGTATACACTATACACTATGTAAACTCAATGTTTTCAGGGAGACTTTCTTTCCTCTGACACAAAGTTCAATTATTATTACTTTTTTCACGCGGGACACAGGCCTATGATTCCCCTCTGGCAGTAAATTCTGCTAGGTAGTGCACACTAATTCTCCTTTTTTGACTCAGTATATAATGTTTTCCGCCCAAGATTGGTTCCAGGCGCTAGAGGGATGTATCGTATAGGATTGATGACACAAATTAAAGTTGGTGGTATTTTTCCCATGGACGAAATAGTTGACATAAAAGAGAGGTTGTGAACGTTGTAAAATGATCGGTTTCAAGTGGTAAGGGTGCAAGCAGGGTTAGAAGAAGCTTTGTGGGAGGACAAACCGTCAGCGTGTGTGTTGCGACATCAGGCGCTGACGGCTATCTCAAGATTAGAGGTAAATGAGACGATGGGGATCTATAGAGCAGGGCAGGAGATAAGAAATATGAAGGGTATGAGTGCATATGCGGATATGTGGTATGAAAAGTACTGGACAAGTGTGGTTGTGGGTGATGTGGAGTTAGACAGGGTGTGTACATATGCAACGTGCAATTTAGGTAATAAAGGACGGCTTTGGGTGGGGTTATTACTGCAGAGGAAACAGAGATTGCCTTACATGGCATGAGGAAGGGAAAAGCCCCGGGTATTGATGGTCTACCAGTGGAATTTTATTTACAGCATTGGGTGTTGATAGGAAATTTCTTGGTTAGGTTATTTAATTGTATGAAGGAGAAGAGTAAGCTGGGAGATAAGCAGACTACAGCAGTTGTGGTGCTGGTCCCGAAAGGTAAGGGGCAGCCCACCCTTCGGGAGTATTGGGCAATATCGTTGCTATGTGCGGACTATAAGGTTTTTGCAAAAATTTTAGGTAATAGGGTTAAATGTGTAGTGGGGAGGGTCATTTCGAAATCGCAGTTTGGGCTGCTTGGAAGGTCGATGATTGAAGGACACAGGATTCTGAGAAGTTTTGTGGAGTCAAAAGGAGTGGGGGAGGGGGCGGCTTTACTGGCTTTGGACTGACAGGCAGCCTATGATAAAGTGGAAAGGCGTCCATTGCAGGTTATCGGGAAGAAATAGTTGATTGGGTAAATACGCTGTATAGGGGAGCAAAAATGAGGGAACAAATAAATGGGTGTATGGGGAGGGAATTTGCGATGGGTAGAGGTCTCAGGTAAGGGTGTCCCATATCAGAGATCTTATTTTCGTGTTTTCAGGACCCCTTTTATAGAATGGTTGAACGTGCTGTCAGTACCCGGGGTGAGGGTGGGATTGAGAGAGGGATGCCTTTTGCGGGATTAATAGGTTATGTAGATGATACGACTGTTCTGGTTTGTGAAAAGATGTCTATGAAAGTATTGGACAATGTTGTGCAAGTGTTTGAACGTGCCACGGGTATGAAGGAAAACAGTGAGAAGTCCAATGATCATGGGGTTGGGCACTTGGAAAGGGGTGGTAAGGTGAGTTGTAATGTTGTTAAAAAGTGTGCGGTGTCGCTAAAGATTTGTGATATTATATACAAGGATGACATGGATGTGGCACGTGAGGAAAACTCGGATAGGTTGTTAGAAAGGATCGTGAGACGTCTGGGTGTTTTGAGGCCCCAGCATCTCACTTTGGCCCAACATGTGATTGTCGTAAATGTTTTATTGTATAGTAAGGTTTGGCATGTTGCGGCTGTGCTCCTGATTACAGGGACAGCGATTGTGGGAATTTCGAGAAGGGTGTTTAAATTTTTGTGGGGATCAAGTTATGATTGGTTAAGAAGAGAGGTTGTTATGTTACCGGTGTGCCAGGGTGGGTTGGGATTGATGGATCTAAGATGGAGGGCTAAATGTGTGTTTCTCAAATGGGAGGTATTGTGTGTGGGCGTGATGGCGGAAAATATAGAACATGAGGCCTGGTCACAGACCGGGCCGCGAGGACGTTGACCCCCGGAACTCTCTCCAGGTAACTCCAGGTATATATGAGGTAGAAGTGGTATGGAGGCGTTGAATTGAGGGAATGTGAAATTGTTTTATGGGCCTTGTTGTTGGTTAGGGAACGGAGAAACATTCGAATATGGGTTTTGTGAAGGTTACTGGTGGGTAAGTGGTTAGCCCTGTTGAGGGTTTGTTCCCCATGTACTCGTGGAGAAACATTTGGTATAGATTTAGCAAGCTGAAATTATTGCCTAGGGTCATGACCTGTTTCGTTTTTTTTCACGGATCTTGCTGTAGGGGGCCCTATAAGAAAAAAGGAAGTAGTAGAGGGGGGGGGTGTGGTTTTTTTGGAGGGAACACGGCGCTCCATGTAGTTAAATTTTTTGAAGGTTAGAAGTTTTGTTTTAAAATGTTTATTATGCACCCCATACCCACCTGTGGGCGGGTAGTCAAAAGATTTCAGAGGGACATAATGGGTCCAGGGGCGGGGCCCAAATTTTTATAGCGAGCAAGCTAAAGGCAATGAATCACAATTTACAAAGGAATGAACTCACAATTTACAAGAAGAAACCCCGAGGTCTAGTCCAACATTCAATTACAAAGGTATTTCAGATTACAGAGGGACACAATGGGGAGGGGCCCGGGCTCCAAAGTTTTGATGGGTGAACTAGGACAAGGGAATGAACTCACAAGTTACAAAAGGGAATGAACTCACAATTACAAGGAAAAGAATAGTAAAATGGTTATTACTTTTTTTCTGGCTGCAATCAGAACAAATTTAGGTAATGACAATTCACACTTCCACACCCGGTCACAATGTAGGGGGTTATTGGTGCAAAAGTTTTTTTGCTATCTCTTTTCTCCTCACACACACAACACACACACACACACACAACAAATTCATACACACAACAATAAACACCAAACCCCCACACACACAACCACACTCATACACACACGCACACACACTCATACTCCACAACCCCTACACACACCACACCCCTCCACACAAACTCAACCCCACACACCACACACCCACCACAACCCCCCCCAAAACAAACACACAACACACACACACACACCCATCACACATGGGTAATGCTTTATTACAGCTAGCAAAGTCGGGGTATTTCTCCAAATGGCTGAATATACCACTGTGGAAAAAATACTAGCCTTTTCTAAAAACACTTCTAAAAGGAGTTGTTTCTAAATTCTTTAAATTTTATCGCACTCCATCATAATAAACGCAGGGTGTGACAAAACCATCGGAAAAGTTTACATTTCGTTTGTCTCACTGGGGGGGTGGTGATTTAACCTCCCAAAGAACTTTTAACCCGCCGGAGCCGGGCGGTAGTGACATCCAAATCTGCTTTTTTTTGGGGATCACCATAGACATGTGGCTCCTCCCATGAAAAAATGAGATAAAAGGGACTCACGGGGTGTAAATTTCCCCTGAGCCTTAATCCAAAATTCAGCTGAATTTTTTCGTATTAGTTCTAAAACACTACCTACAAGCCAAGATTGTAATCTACCCCCTTTGAAACATACAGTTTAGCCAATTATCAGTTCTACATCACTGAAGCCCAATGGGATAAAAACCCCAAGTGCCTCGACTCCACTGTCCACAATCCTACCCAAACCGGTCTGCTTTTGAAACAAGCATCCACAATTTTTCTTAATAGTTGAGAGCATTTTTGGATACAAGAAACAGTTTCAATTAAACTGTCAATCTTTGATACAAGATCTTTTAGTGCAAGGGGTAGGCAAACTTTTGTCTGAAGGGGAGACCCCCAAATTTTATGCGTGCTCCATTTCTTTAAGAGAGCCATAAATCTTACGACAACCACACTACCCTGCACCATGGATTGGTGAACAGAACCATCACGAAATATTTCGAGAGTTGTGCGTGTGACTAAGTTATCAATACAGCTTAAGGCCTCATGTTTTGGGTTCAAGGGGAAGTTTTTTGGTTTTGATTTAAAAAGAATTTGGGGGAAATGGGGGAAAGGGATTGGGAAAGGGGTAATATTTTAGGGGCGGAGAAATGCCGCTGTTCCTTACTTGACAAGACAGTACTGATTCATGCGGAGGTCGGGTTTCCCGCTTTTTTGATCCACTGGGGGGTGTTCACCAGTCGAGGAAAGTTTGGGGGGTTCGTTTTCGGGTTTTTAAGAGCTTGCCTAAGGGGTTTAAAAACGTCAGGGGTTTGGGTGGGGAGGTTGGTACAAGGGGAGGAGGGCTGGGGTGGGGTTTTGCTGCTTTAAAGTCTTACATGGGGTTTAGAGAGGAAATCATAAGAGCTTTTGATTCATATGGTGGGTTATATCACAATCGTGGAAAAGGGAAAAGGGGTTAGTAGGGGCGAAAGGCGCTTCTTTTGGGAACTTTTATCGTACGATGTGTCAAAACCGGGGAAATTTTACGGGGAAAGGGGGTCAGGGATTTCGGAAGGGTAAGGAGGCTAACGTTAGAAATCCTCGTAATCTTGGGAAAGAATTGAAAATCAAGGGTAAGGTTCTTTTTTTTTTTTGGATTTTTAAAATTGGGTGAGGAATAGTGGGGGAAAATGGGGTCGCCCCGGGGGGCGGCAGAGTGTGTGGTGAATGTTGGTATGGGTTTTGTTTCCTGGTTGCATGTGGGTTTTTGGAGCTTTTAGAGTTCGTTGATACTTATTGTTACTTTTGTGTAATGAATGAAAGTTAAACCCCCCGAAGGTTTTGTCATGTATTTGGAGGTGTTCCTGTCTTGTAATGACCCGATTCTTGAGTCACAGGGCTTTTAAGGGTATATGTAATTGGTTATGTTTATTATAGGTTAGGGGGTCATGATATGTGTTAGATCTTTGTAGATTAAAATTTTTTTAATATACTGTTTTTGTTTGTGTACATGTATGCATATGCATGGGTTTTTCCTTTTTTTTGTGAAATCAGTTTTTTCTTTTGTGTTACCCTTTAAATATCGTTTTGAGCCTTTGTTAAATGTTAGGCTCTAGTAAATTCCTAATATGGGTATGTTAATGTTGTTTTAAAGTTATATATGATAGGTTAGTACTCTGTTACTGGTAGTTGTTTTGAGACGTTTTGTTGTAAGCCTTTGCTTTATATATTGCCATTTTTTCAGAGGTTATAGAGCCATTGGTTCTGAGAATTTTATGTTATCTTTTTATGTCTATTTATATTCTAGAATTATGTACTGCTGTACTGTTTTTAAATAAAATATAAAATAAATATGATGTAAGTCAGGCAACCGCTTCCTGATGGAAGCAATGTTCCATGAAAAGAATTGTAATGTATCCATTGTAGTGAGTTATTACAATCTCTTGCTCCTAAGATGGTAAGACTATTATGCTTTGGCTACAGTGTGCAGACACTTAAGAGCAAATAGCATAGTTTGTACGTCTTTATCTTTAGGACCTTTATTTTTAAGCATTTTTCGGCATCTTTGCAACCTTTGAAACCAAGAGTCACGGGCTTCTTTCTTACAAATTGCTTGAAACTGAACGGAGATTGCTGCACTTTTGACATCAGCGTACTCAAGAGCATCATCCTGACTACATATATTTATTAATCTTGTCAGAATCTGTTCAAGAAGCTCAATTTTTTTCTGCATGTTTGTTATAATTTGAGGAAGGTCAGGTGAATCCAATGCCTCTCCGGAGGATGGCACTTCTGAGTTAGGGCTTTCTTTAGTTAACTCCTATCACTTTAACGGGTACCATAGATACATTAGTGTTCTCTGATGGTGCCTGTGGCAAGACTCTCATCATTCATTGTAGGTAGGGCCTGTGCATCTGACTCATCTCCAGTTTCCAGGGGAGTTACCTGTGTGGTGTCAGTCTGACTGTTGTAGTTGTGTGTATTGGGAAAAATGACATGTTCATCCCCATATTCAGGTGTAGGTGTAGGTATCAGTAGTGGCAGATCAGTAGTTCCACATGTGCTAGCAGGGATTGCTAGCTCCTCCACAACTTGTGTGTGATGGCATTCTGGTATCACCGGCATCCTTTGCAGGGAGGTAGGGCTCTTCTACACTTTGCAGAGGTTTAGTCTCAGATCTGGCTTTGGTAGACTGGGTGGCCTCATCCTCAGTTACCATTAAATGACAGTTTACGTGTAGAGAACCTAGGATAACCCAATAATAATAAAAAGCATAAATAACATAAAAGCATGATATGTACTTTAGAATGATAAAATAGGCCATAATATGGCGAGTTTTCGTGGCCTGTCCCACCATATAAAATATTTACCGCTCCTGCCTATCGAGTTTTCTTTGGTTGTAGAATAAGAGAAAACGAAGTATTTGTAAGGCTAACTGCACTGCATCACTGGTTTCATAAAAAAAAAATAAGTAAGTTTATTTGGAACTCAGCCATTCGCCTCTATTTACTTATGGCTAGGATATTGTCCATACCCAAATTGAACAGTTGCAAACAAGCACAAGGGAAAGGCAACCATACAGTTATGTGCAGAGCTATTAATTCTTATAACAATGGTGAAAAAAATTATAATGTTAATAACCCAGACACTTACAGTGACTTGATGTAAAGGATACGGCAAATGACAATAAGGATGGCCTAGCTGAGGTCGCCTTGCCGGTGTTGATGTAATAATTCACATAAAGGGCAAAATCCAAAACTATGTGGTGTCACTCTCTCAACACTGATACGGGCCAATGTCCTATATGCAGACTAACCGTGTATAATAAGACTAGAAGAAGTAGTTAAGAAATCACGGTGCGTCTTACTCATGACAAGGTCAAAGCCCTAACAGTATGCTTCTATCGAGGATGATGTTGAACAAGTCTAATTGGACTGGACAGCATGGGATTATTTATAACTGAAGAAGTCCAGATATCCTTTACTCAGAACAATACCTTAAGGATGTTAAATCTGAAATCTGAACTTACAGGTTGGCGACTTTCCGTGGAAGCTGCACCTTCCAGAATTATCTACTATTATAGGATGGCGTATGGAGAGTTTAAAGGCCCACTCTGCGAACTGAGCAACCAGAATTGTTTACTGCGTTAATGATATAATTAATAAACCGTTAAATAATAAATTGTTCTTACTTCAGCGACATAAATCACACCTTAAGTGCCACATGTCCACTGAACGAAGTAATTTGTAAATAATCTTATGTGGACAATTTTCGGGTGTGCCTCAACTGAAGAGAACAAATGAGGATATATGAAGGGGTTAATGAAATAATGCAGGAGCAAGGATGCTCCGAGGGACTGAACGATAATTAGTCATTTTGAAGTGTCTATTGCATTTATTGCTGGGGCTGACCTTGGAAACTGAAGTGACTTTTTTATGTTAAAGCCTCATAAATCCAGTATGCCCAATACTTTAACCCAGAAGCATAGGCTTAGTGTCTCCCACAAACCTTTCAATACGAGAAACTCTTAATACCAGAAGCAAGGAAGCTTTATTGTGCTTTTGGATGAAGCCCAAGCCTGAGATTAACAGGTGAAAGAATTATGGTGATTATAAATCACCAATGTTGGAGTTCCCAAGGCCAGGTAAGTAAGTGAGTAAGTAAAGTTTGTTCAGGTATACACCAAATACAGTTACATAGAATTATCATACATAGCAGCATCTGTCTAGAGAACCTAGGATAACCCAAAAAAATCAGTGTGACTTAATTCCATTGGGGTCACCATTTACCTTATTATTTATAATATAAAGATTATAATGTTTTCTTACTTATTCTATAATGAATAAACATTTATTATCATCCAAAAAAGACTGGGAAAATTGACTGGGAAAAACCTGTAACTCCACATTATTTAATTCGTCTAACAACGACCTCCACCCGGCCGCATTTACCTGGAGTTTACACTGGAGAAAGTTCCCGGGGGTTTCCAACGCCCCCCGCGGGCCGCGGCGTCCCGGCTGTGGACCAGCCTCCTGGTGAATCAGAGCCTGTTCTACCAGGCTGTTGGCGGCTGGCTGCATCAAAACCACGTACGAGCCACAGCATTGTGGAAAATATTTTAATCTCTTAGCTATAGTGCCTATTAGGTTTTTAATGGTTATATGGGTAAAAAAATGTATTTTAATATGATAAAACCAACAGTGTTCCCGGCTTCACCTGCCCCGGATGTGCGAGGTGAGGTCGAGACCGGGGCATCAGGAGCAGAGTTTTTGGAAGAGTTAAGAGGCTGGGAAGCATGGGACAAGGAAATTGTCATCACAGCAGCCTAAGGATTAATATAGGCCTCACTATCATAATAGGAAGTGTTCTTAAAGTGTTCCCTGGTGAAGAAAGTGAGGAACAAGATTTATGGACCACCATAATAAAGTGGTAAAATTAGTGAAACATGTAGGACCGGTAGTGACTGGCGCACGCATGGAGTTGTCCATAGGAAAAATAACCCATAAAATAATCATCACTCATCGTCCCTCAGATCTTAATGGAGTGGCCTCCAATGGCATAATAATTCTGAGACATTAAACCGTAAGGGGCTAAGAATAATCTGGAGTATCAGGTTCATCACACTAAGTTAAGAGAAATGTGTGAAGTGAAATGAGACGCCAATCTCAGAGTGAGCATCTGTTTACCTCGTGGTTCCTGTCCCGAGATAGTGAAGTTTTTATGGAGTCACGGATCACGGCCATCTAAAAACCGTGTGACAAACCAACGGATTACCTCGTCCTGCGGAATAAGAACTGAGTTGGTTTCAGGATATCGAAATGATGGTGACTGCATAAAATAAGGAGCATCAATCACATGCAGTTTAAGTAACGCATTCTAGTTAAGCATAGATACTGGATAGTAAGGTAAGTTTTAACTGATAGGGTGTGGGTGATCCAGCTACATCAAGTGGACCACCAGAGAATATCTGGTAAGTGGTGGTAATTATATACAAGGTTTTTCCTTGATGGATAATCAAATGTGTTAACATACCCCTCCCCCTTCATTCAGTTAAAAGTATATAATCTAAACATTCCACAATTAATTAGAATGCCGTACATGCGGGTGCTGTCGTCATACTGGTCCTCGGATATGATTGTGAGGTCGAAGGAGCTACCTGCATGTGACCCGGGGTGCTAAGTGATCTCACATTCTACAACGGGTGACTACGGTAAACCATATGGTTTGTTGTCTCCCTAATGAGATTACTTTATGCATGGAAGTTGAGGTACATACCCGTAACCTCTATAAAAAATTTTCCATAGGGTGTATTTATCATCTTTATATGTTATTATCATGTTATATTATATAATTTTGAAAAAATATCATAGCTGGATTATTAAAAATGTTATATTAAGTAATAAGACATTTAATAGACTGCGGTGATTGTTATTATCATTACTAAGGTGATAAATTTGTGTGGACTGCCTCCAGTGATACCTACCCGGCAAACCTGTTGACAACGAGTTCTGAAGGTGGGTACCTCAGCGCCACAAGTGGCTTATAGGACAGATTTTTCATAAATGATTGATGTTGCTACGAAATTACCTGCATTCACGTATAAAGGACTAACTTACTTGACGTTGCAGCATAAATCCTGATCTTCAACTTCCTAAGCTTAGTCTTAGCCCCTTTGGACTTCCACTCGAGAAACCACGTGCAACCGAAGCCTGGATTCCCTGCAATATTCGAATCGTTATTAGTGACCTGCCTGCACCTCAGAAATTCTATACCAAGAGGGTGTGTTATCCCCTAGTATACAACCAATTGGGCAGACACGACACAAGCTTCCAGACTGACAAAGACACTGGTACTTACTGGCAATGCCCTGCCAGCTGCTACAAGGCCTACAGATCAACTCACACACAATCTCTCCAAACACTGGCCAAAATCTACGAATAAAGTGGAGGTCTTTCTTACTGTATGGGCCTGACGGAGTCATACTATGTACAACGAGGTGCCCTCTATCACATTTCCCCATCTCGAATGTGAAGACACGTGGAGGCGCCGTCGTCTGATCACTCGCATGTCTTGTCCAGTGGTGTCTGTCTTACAAAGTGTGGACGCTATTGTGTCTAAGAGACCCGCTCCTCGTCATTCAAGCTAGGGCAGCCAGTTTTCTCCCGAGCTAACTTAACCCTAGTGTTTGCCTACATTATCGCTATTACTACCTATGTTAAGTCTTAGGTCTACATTAATCATTACTACAGTATGCCTCTATAATCCTAATTTAGTGTACTAACATAAACTGCCTACTCCTTCCCTAATGGTAATCAATAATTAAATAAGGTGCCTACCATCCAATCCACGCCAACTCGGGGATAACGCTTTTGTATTTTTTTTGGTGGGTTTAAGGCTACCAACGTGAGTTCTTTACCCCAGTGGGACTTCTCAAAACTGGATAACTCGAAAATTCCAACATCCTCCTCGCGAAGGTAGTTACTAAGTCTAAGATCAAGTTCACACCTTCCACGAGCCCCACGGCGACCCTGACACTAGTGCCATCCTGCCACTCCGTCGAGCAGGACTCCGGTCTAACTTCAACCATCCAGTTTCCCCTGCACTGGACCTCTGGGGTGTAAATCTTGTGATTCTGTGTCTTAGCACACCTTTCCCTTAAATTAACGTCATTTTTCGTATGTCTAAGCCTGACTGAGTGGCTCCGTACTTTTCCCACCGCAGTGGCCCACATGCCCTGAGCCTTTCGTCCCACTGATACGAGGTTCCCTGGAATTTTAAGGCAATCTTCTCCCTCTTTACTACCCTGTTAAAGTGTTTTTCCCAAGGTGGCCGAGTTTCGACCTTCCCTACCTGATCAGCTTCCTTCGGTTCATCGGGTATACTGGTATTCATTATCAATACTCCCCCGCTATCCAGGGGGACACTATCTCCTCTATCTGGCATTGCAGGGAATTCAGGTGGAATCCTGCCGCCTATGAAGTATCCTACTGGGATCTGTATATCCCGATTCCTTCCCTAAATGTCCGTCGTGTAGACAGGAAGTCATCTATATGATGGCTCCCACCAGATACCTACTTGCTGATAGTGTTAGTGTAATTCCCTGTCTGACCTCACGTCCAAGGTCTTTCAATCGCATAGCTGCTGCAGCAAGACCTCTCGCTGTAATTGCCCTGGGTATGTCTCTACCACCAAGGCTGTAATGTCTCTGCATGTTTCCGTAATTTGACTGTGGACATCCCACCACATCATAAGATTTGGGTGGACCTTGACGTATAGCCCCTCCCAACATCATAATAACTTTCCTTTGGTGGCCTCAACTTTAATTAGCCACCAACTTCCTTGTTATCAAGGATACTTTTTCTCCTGAGTATCGCAAAGAATAATCGGGTTGTTTCGACCTGTGCCCATGCACAACCTTTGCCATGACTGTAGGTAGGCAACACTCGTGATTCTCACTCGGATTAAGAATTCACTCCCACTAATCAATCACGCTGCTACCATTTCAGGCTCGAACCTCACTTTATATCTCTACCTGAAGGTTTATATCCCGACTAGCCCGGGTTCCCTTAAATTATGGGACATAGTGCAGTATGGAGCTTACCTTTGCAACAGACTCGGACGACTCAATTAGCTGGTGCCACAGTCTCTCAGCAAAAGTGTTCCCCACAACACTGAAGCAGAGTCTCAACTTCCCTTAGTCTCTGTTGCCGGTACGCGCAGTGTTGTATACCCGGCAACTCGTGCCTAGCGTGTTCGCCTTCACAAGAAACACACCATATTACTGACATGGTGCCTCTAAGTTCTGTCTTAGAGGTTCTTACATCTTAGACACCTTCCTTTACCATAGTACACTCCAAAGTGAGTCGTACGAGCTTTAGACTGTTCTCTCGAAATCTTTGAGTGACTGGCTGGGTTTTTACGTGGTGATGGTGGTATTCTTCTCTCACACCTATACTCAAATGAGAACGAATCTCCCAACCCTCAAAACAATTTGTTTTATATCGGTGACCTATTCTCCATAGTTTAACTGTACCTCAACCAGCTGTAAGTGCTATCCAGTTTCCTCAGAATTAACCTGGCAAGGACCATTCTGAATCAGCCCATCATGCAACATCTTTGAAACTTATTTGCAAGCTCTTAATACAATACGAACTTTCTCTTAGGCTTTGATGTCATGTCGGCAAGCCCTCAATCCAACCAACCGATAAAGTATGGCCACTTTTAGCCTTCATTGTTGCCAAACATGTCTTCTAATTGTCTTTGTCATGTTGTAATTAGTGTCAGTAATCTGGTAGTGGCCGGACCAGTCTAAGGCTTTTACACTTGAGCTGCAAACCGCAAATACTGTCAATTTGACGCATCTGACAAATCGTTTCCTGTCCTCTGTCCTGCTTTAAAACTGATCCCAGAAAGCAATGTACTCAGTTAGGGTTCCGTCAAATGTCGGTAAATTCAACTGGGCATCTGGCAACACATTACAGCGTGCTGTTGTTTCGTGTTCCTTGAAAATTTGCTCCCCCTGCTTACCGCCTTCAAGTCTTTAGAACTGCCTGCATAGTCTCATCTCTCTTTACACTCTGCACGTCGTTCGTCATAGTCCGTCATCGTACTGTCTACTGAATATTCAGAAAAACGAACCTTAGTATAGGCCTCTGTCTCATAAAGGATAAAAGATCTCTCAAAGGCTTCCATTCCTTTTGCTCCAAAGTTTCATGCAACTCTCTAGTTTCCGCCCATTCTACGTCCTTGATCTTGCCTGACCATACAACACTCCTCACATGCGTTTGCTCACAGGCGCCCTTTATAGGCACCCATAGACCGCTTAATTGACTTAGAGCTGGAACAGCTGGTCCTACATCTCGCTTCCATAGTGTGCCGTTTAGGTTAAGATCACATACTAAGTTGTACTTCATTTCGCCACCCCACATCACGAACGGTATAGTCATGTAATGAACGAGTCTCAAGGCTTCTCAACAACTTGACAACTCCCTTTGTTATATTGCTCTACTCTGAATCAAAAAGGACACTGTTAGCTCCTCAAATCCCTATCGAAATGTGGATCACGTGATAGCTTAACCTACAATTTCCTTACAATGTCAGCAAATAATTACAGACTAACCCTAGTCCTCAGGTACAATTCCACTAATCCCACATAAAAATGAAATCAGAGGACAAAGAGAAATCACACAAAAATGCAGTATACAAATTAAACAATCACTTAATCGCACAAGTAAATCACAACACTTCAACTGTGAAACTGTAAATGAATAATGATGTAAATAGCCTTTGGCCAACGCCCATTTACTCTGTCTAGCTGGATGGTTGGATAGGATATCCAACCCTATCTAGTATCTTATACTTAACTGAACCTGCTTTTGAACTCCCTGTAAATACAAGGTAAATCTTCCTAGCTACTATAACGTTGTAAATATTGCACAAGCCTACCCTTGCAAATCCACTTTATGTAATAAATACACAAGTCGCCTACCTCTGATTACTGTAATCACTGTACATATTTAAATTCACAAGCTCCTCTTGCCTACCTGGCCTGCCTATAAATTATGCAAATAACAAACTTCAGTTATAGTCCACTTTGGCCTAGCCTCTGTGTATCTCTGGGCCTAGTTGTACAAACCTTAACCTAACTGTTTAAACTGGTTCCTGACTGTGGCCTTGCTATGATAGTTAACCTAACTATTCCACATCACGGTTTCGAAGGTCACTTTGTGAAAATTTGTGTGGACTGCCCTCAACGAGTCGGCCTACCCACCAAACTCTGTTGACACCAAGCTCTAGGTGGGTAACCTCAGCCTCAAGTGGCTTATATACAATTTTTCCCAACATATGATTAATGTGCAAGAAACTCGCCTCATGCACATATAAAGGACTAACTTACTTGTGTTTGCAGCATATATCCTGATCTCAACTTCCCTAAGCTTAGCCTGTAGCCCCCTTGGGAACTTCCCCTCAGAAACCCACGTGTAACTGGAGCCTTAATTCCTGCAATATTCCAATCGTTTATTAGTGAACCTGCCTGCACCTCAAAATTCCTATAATCCAATAGGTTGTGTATCCCTCTAGTACAACTATGGCAGACATGGACACTGCTTCCAGACTGACAAGAGTCACTGGTACTTACTGGCACCCTGCCAGCTCCTCACAAAGGGGCCACAATTCAACTCACTCACACTCTCCCCCTTACACTGGCCAGAAATCTACGAGATAAAGGGAGTCTGTCTTACTGTATGGCTACGGAGGAGTCATCTATGGTATACATCGAGTGCCTCTACCAATTTGCCCCAGTCCTCCTAATGTGAAGACAGTGGGGGCGCCACTCTTATCACGACAATCTTGTCCAGTTGGTTTCTGTCTTAAAAAGGACGCTATGTTCCCTTTGAGACCCGCGCCTCATCATTCAAGCAGGGCTGCAGCTCTTCCCTAGCTAACTTAACCTAGTGTTTGCCTACCTATAGCCTATACTACCTATGTTTAAGTCTTAGGTCTACATTATCATTATGCTACAGTTGCCTCAATAATCCCTAATATTTGTGTACTAACAGTAAACTACCTACTCCTTCCCCTGAAGGGTAAACCTATAAATTAAAATAGTGCACCTACCATCAATCCACGCCACTCGTGAGAACACTTTTTGTTGGGTGGTTTTAAGGGCCACCGAACGGTGTTTTTTGTTAACCCGTTGGACTTCTCGAAACTGAATAAGTTCCAAAACTTATATGGCGTCACTAATGCAAGTGTCGGCTCCCACATCCACTTTTATGTTTATTCTACTGTGGAGTGGTAGTTGTAACATCTTTTATATGTTATGTATCAGTTTATTATATAATTTTGAAAAAATATCATACATGGATTAATGAAAATGTGTATCTAACGTAATATCCGACATTTAATAGATCAATGAATATTGTTAATAATTATTATCATTACTAATAGGTGCATCTCGAGACATAAACTCTTACCGATTTTAATGTGTACCTGCACGCCAGCTCATGTGTAAGTTATTTAGGTAACAGTATACATAAATATAAATCCGAGTATATATTAAAATATAAATAACTTTAAAAACACTTGAAATTTTGAGTTTCCACATTACATTGAGAACCTGCACTTAGGATCTCACGGAGAATGTAAACAACAGGTGGTGTGCGGTGATCGTATTGAAAGTCAGGTGGGGGAACCGTATAGGAGACTTATAGGTCATAGATTTTGAATTGACCCTTGTGGAAAATACTGTATACATGTTTCCAGAAATAGGTAATTTTTAGTAAATAGATGCCCTATATTTATTTTTAAAAAGAAGAAACAGTCGACATTGTGGTTGAATGACCTAAGTAAACGTTAGTGTAATGGGAAAATTTTCGTGCTCAAGAGGTTAAAATTGCGACAACCTCTCCAAATAGGAGGCAAAATAGTTGGCTGTGCATTCCTGCAATAACGTGAGATACAGCACAGACAACCAACCTCCCGAACTCAATAAGCTGTCTAATTTATGTTTAATTTCAGACAGTAAAATTTTCAAAATGTCAGGCAAAGGGGGGTCCTGAACATACACATTAATCTCCATCAAAATGGTGAGTGCATGATTAAAATTCACTTTCTGTTAGTATTTGTGTATCATAATCATTTTTAATTTTAATTATACAGTCCACAAATTTATATATTTACCACATTCCTGGTGTATGTATATTTCATATCTAATTATGTAGGTCCCTGAGCAACGTGTAAATATGACAGTGGTAGTGTCGAAGGGGGACTATTTTTTGCGACCATAGGTTGCGGTTGTAGCCACAACAGCTTTGAGAGAATTTACCTATCTTGCATTTCTTATTGTTGTGGTAGAGTGGATTTGTAAAGGGTACATCTACACCAAAAACTGTAAGTTTTTAACAGGAACATATTTTTCAATCACCCTGCAAATAGATGGGTGGGGGGAATGTCGTTTGCTGTTTAATATCTTGTTTTAGAGATAATAATGACTAGTCGATTACAATTTCTTGAACTTCATTAAAATGGTGCTTATCTTCTTGCCTGTTGTATGTATCATGATGATGTACACATAGCTTATAGCTATATTTTTAAAGGAAGCAAGTAAGCAATTAGAGAGCATTAACTCAATATTATGGACTATGAACTCCT
>NC_069444.1:8064852-8074852 GCF_026875155.1 Cherax quadricarinatus
TTCGGGTGTGCCTCAACTGAAGAGAACAAATGAGGATATATGAAGGGGTTAATGAAATAATGCAGGAGCAAGGATGCTCCGAGGGACTGAACGATAATTAGTCATTTTGAAGTGTCTATTGCATTTATTGCTGGGGCTGACCTTGGAAACTGAAGTGACTTTTTTATGTTAAAGCCTCATAAATCCAGTATGCCCAATACTTTAACCCAGAAGCATAGGCTTAGTGTCTCCCACAAACCTTTCAATACGAGAAACTCTTAATACCAGAAGCAAGGAAGCTTTATTGTGCTTTTGGATGAAGCCCAAGCCTGAGATTAACAGGTGAAAGAATTATGGTGATTATAAATCACCAATGTTGGAGTTCCCAAGGCCAGGTAAGTAAGTGAGTAAGTAAAGTTTGTTCAGGTATACACCAAATACAGTTACATAGAATTATCATACATAGCAGCATCTGTCTAGAGAACCTAGGATAACCCAAAAAAATCAGTGTGACTTAATTCCATTGGGGTCACCATTTACCTTATTATTTATAATATAAAGATTATAATGTTTTCTTACTTATTCTATAATGAATAAACATTTATTATCATCCAAAAAAGACTGGGAAAATTGACTGGGAAAAACCTGTAACTCCACATTATTTAATTCGTCTAACAACGACCTCCACCCGGCCGCATTTACCTGGAGTTTACACTGGAGAAAGTTCCCGGGGGTTTCCAACGCCCCCCGCGGGCCGCGGCGTCCCGGCTGTGGACCAGCCTCCTGGTGAATCAGAGCCTGTTCTACCAGGCTGTTGGCGGCTGGCTGCATCAAAACCACGTACGAGCCACAGCATTGTGGAAAATATTTTAATCTCTTAGCTATAGTGCCTATTAGGTTTTTAATGGTTATATGGGTAAAAAAATGTATTTTAATATGATAAAACCAACAGTGTTCCCGGCTTCACCTGCCCCGGATGTGCGAGGTGAGGTCGAGACCGGGGCATCAGGAGCAGAGTTTTTGGAAGAGTTAAGAGGCTGGGAAGCATGGGACAAGGAAATTGTCATCACAGCAGCCTAAGGATTAATATAGGCCTCACTATCATAATAGGAAGTGTTCTTAAAGTGTTCCCTGGTGAAGAAAGTGAGGAACAAGATTTATGGACCACCATAATAAAGTGGTAAAATTAGTGAAACATGTAGGACCGGTAGTGACTGGCGCACGCATGGAGTTGTCCATAGGAAAAATAACCCATAAAATAATCATCACTCATCGTCCCTCAGATCTTAATGGAGTGGCCTCCAATGGCATAATAATTCTGAGACATTAAACCGTAAGGGGCTAAGAATAATCTGGAGTATCAGGTTCATCACACTAAGTTAAGAGAAATGTGTGAAGTGAAATGAGACGCCAATCTCAGAGTGAGCATCTGTTTACCTCGTGGTTCCTGTCCCGAGATAGTGAAGTTTTTATGGAGTCACGGATCACGGCCATCTAAAAACCGTGTGACAAACCAACGGATTACCTCGTCCTGCGGAATAAGAACTGAGTTGGTTTCAGGATATCGAAATGATGGTGACTGCATAAAATAAGGAGCATCAATCACATGCAGTTTAAGTAACGCATTCTAGTTAAGCATAGATACTGGATAGTAAGGTAAGTTTTAACTGATAGGGTGTGGGTGATCCAGCTACATCAAGTGGACCACCAGAGAATATCTGGTAAGTGGTGGTAATTATATACAAGGTTTTTCCTTGATGGATAATCAAATGTGTTAACATACCCCTCCCCCTTCATTCAGTTAAAAGTATATAATCTAAACATTCCACAATTAATTAGAATGCCGTACATGCGGGTGCTGTCGTCATACTGGTCCTCGGATATGATTGTGAGGTCGAAGGAGCTACCTGCATGTGACCCGGGGTGCTAAGTGATCTCACATTCTACAACGGGTGACTACGGTAAACCATATGGTTTGTTGTCTCCCTAATGAGATTACTTTATGCATGGAAGTTGAGGTACATACCCGTAACCTCTATAAAAAATTTTCCATAGGGTGTATTTATCATCTTTATATGTTATTATCATGTTATATTATATAATTTTGAAAAAATATCATAGCTGGATTATTAAAAATGTTATATTAAGTAATAAGACATTTAATAGACTGCGGTGATTGTTATTATCATTACTAAGGTGATAAATTTGTGTGGACTGCCTCCAGTGATACCTACCCGGCAAACCTGTTGACAACGAGTTCTGAAGGTGGGTACCTCAGCGCCACAAGTGGCTTATAGGACAGATTTTTCATAAATGATTGATGTTGCTACGAAATTACCTGCATTCACGTATAAAGGACTAACTTACTTGACGTTGCAGCATAAATCCTGATCTTCAACTTCCTAAGCTTAGTCTTAGCCCCTTTGGACTTCCACTCGAGAAACCACGTGCAACCGAAGCCTGGATTCCCTGCAATATTCGAATCGTTATTAGTGACCTGCCTGCACCTCAGAAATTCTATACCAAGAGGGTGTGTTATCCCCTAGTATACAACCAATTGGGCAGACACGACACAAGCTTCCAGACTGACAAAGACACTGGTACTTACTGGCAATGCCCTGCCAGCTGCTACAAGGCCTACAGATCAACTCACACACAATCTCTCCAAACACTGGCCAAAATCTACGAATAAAGTGGAGGTCTTTCTTACTGTATGGGCCTGACGGAGTCATACTATGTACAACGAGGTGCCCTCTATCACATTTCCCCATCTCGAATGTGAAGACACGTGGAGGCGCCGTCGTCTGATCACTCGCATGTCTTGTCCAGTGGTGTCTGTCTTACAAAGTGTGGACGCTATTGTGTCTAAGAGACCCGCTCCTCGTCATTCAAGCTAGGGCAGCCAGTTTTCTCCCGAGCTAACTTAACCCTAGTGTTTGCCTACATTATCGCTATTACTACCTATGTTAAGTCTTAGGTCTACATTAATCATTACTACAGTATGCCTCTATAATCCTAATTTAGTGTACTAACATAAACTGCCTACTCCTTCCCTAATGGTAATCAATAATTAAATAAGGTGCCTACCATCCAATCCACGCCAACTCGGGGATAACGCTTTTGTATTTTTTTTGGTGGGTTTAAGGCTACCAACGTGAGTTCTTTACCCCAGTGGGACTTCTCAAAACTGGATAACTCGAAAATTCCAACATCCTCCTCGCGAAGGTAGTTACTAAGTCTAAGATCAAGTTCACACCTTCCACGAGCCCCACGGCGACCCTGACACTAGTGCCATCCTGCCACTCCGTCGAGCAGGACTCCGGTCTAACTTCAACCATCCAGTTTCCCCTGCACTGGACCTCTGGGGTGTAAATCTTGTGATTCTGTGTCTTAGCACACCTTTCCCTTAAATTAACGTCATTTTTCGTATGTCTAAGCCTGACTGAGTGGCTCCGTACTTTTCCCACCGCAGTGGCCCACATGCCCTGAGCCTTTCGTCCCACTGATACGAGGTTCCCTGGAATTTTAAGGCAATCTTCTCCCTCTTTACTACCCTGTTAAAGTGTTTTTCCCAAGGTGGCCGAGTTTCGACCTTCCCTACCTGATCAGCTTCCTTCGGTTCATCGGGTATACTGGTATTCATTATCAATACTCCCCCGCTATCCAGGGGGACACTATCTCCTCTATCTGGCATTGCAGGGAATTCAGGTGGAATCCTGCCGCCTATGAAGTATCCTACTGGGATCTGTATATCCCGATTCCTTCCCTAAATGTCCGTCGTGTAGACAGGAAGTCATCTATATGATGGCTCCCACCAGATACCTACTTGCTGATAGTGTTAGTGTAATTCCCTGTCTGACCTCACGTCCAAGGTCTTTCAATCGCATAGCTGCTGCAGCAAGACCTCTCGCTGTAATTGCCCTGGGTATGTCTCTACCACCAAGGCTGTAATGTCTCTGCATGTTTCCGTAATTTGACTGTGGACATCCCACCACATCATAAGATTTGGGTGGACCTTGACGTATAGCCCCTCCCAACATCATAATAACTTTCCTTTGGTGGCCTCAACTTTAATTAGCCACCAACTTCCTTGTTATCAAGGATACTTTTTCTCCTGAGTATCGCAAAGAATAATCGGGTTGTTTCGACCTGTGCCCATGCACAACCTTTGCCATGACTGTAGGTAGGCAACACTCGTGATTCTCACTCGGATTAAGAATTCACTCCCACTAATCAATCACGCTGCTACCATTTCAGGCTCGAACCTCACTTTATATCTCTACCTGAAGGTTTATATCCCGACTAGCCCGGGTTCCCTTAAATTATGGGACATAGTGCAGTATGGAGCTTACCTTTGCAACAGACTCGGACGACTCAATTAGCTGGTGCCACAGTCTCTCAGCAAAAGTGTTCCCCACAACACTGAAGCAGAGTCTCAACTTCCCTTAGTCTCTGTTGCCGGTACGCGCAGTGTTGTATACCCGGCAACTCGTGCCTAGCGTGTTCGCCTTCACAAGAAACACACCATATTACTGACATGGTGCCTCTAAGTTCTGTCTTAGAGGTTCTTACATCTTAGACACCTTCCTTTACCATAGTACACTCCAAAGTGAGTCGTACGAGCTTTAGACTGTTCTCTCGAAATCTTTGAGTGACTGGCTGGGTTTTTACGTGGTGATGGTGGTATTCTTCTCTCACACCTATACTCAAATGAGAACGAATCTCCCAACCCTCAAAACAATTTGTTTTATATCGGTGACCTATTCTCCATAGTTTAACTGTACCTCAACCAGCTGTAAGTGCTATCCAGTTTCCTCAGAATTAACCTGGCAAGGACCATTCTGAATCAGCCCATCATGCAACATCTTTGAAACTTATTTGCAAGCTCTTAATACAATACGAACTTTCTCTTAGGCTTTGATGTCATGTCGGCAAGCCCTCAATCCAACCAACCGATAAAGTATGGCCACTTTTAGCCTTCATTGTTGCCAAACATGTCTTCTAATTGTCTTTGTCATGTTGTAATTAGTGTCAGTAATCTGGTAGTGGCCGGACCAGTCTAAGGCTTTTACACTTGAGCTGCAAACCGCAAATACTGTCAATTTGACGCATCTGACAAATCGTTTCCTGTCCTCTGTCCTGCTTTAAAACTGATCCCAGAAAGCAATGTACTCAGTTAGGGTTCCGTCAAATGTCGGTAAATTCAACTGGGCATCTGGCAACACATTACAGCGTGCTGTTGTTTCGTGTTCCTTGAAAATTTGCTCCCCCTGCTTACCGCCTTCAAGTCTTTAGAACTGCCTGCATAGTCTCATCTCTCTTTACACTCTGCACGTCGTTCGTCATAGTCCGTCATCGTACTGTCTACTGAATATTCAGAAAAACGAACCTTAGTATAGGCCTCTGTCTCATAAAGGATAAAAGATCTCTCAAAGGCTTCCATTCCTTTTGCTCCAAAGTTTCATGCAACTCTCTAGTTTCCGCCCATTCTACGTCCTTGATCTTGCCTGACCATACAACACTCCTCACATGCGTTTGCTCACAGGCGCCCTTTATAGGCACCCATAGACCGCTTAATTGACTTAGAGCTGGAACAGCTGGTCCTACATCTCGCTTCCATAGTGTGCCGTTTAGGTTAAGATCACATACTAAGTTGTACTTCATTTCGCCACCCCACATCACGAACGGTATAGTCATGTAATGAACGAGTCTCAAGGCTTCTCAACAACTTGACAACTCCCTTTGTTATATTGCTCTACTCTGAATCAAAAAGGACACTGTTAGCTCCTCAAATCCCTATCGAAATGTGGATCACGTGATAGCTTAACCTACAATTTCCTTACAATGTCAGCAAATAATTACAGACTAACCCTAGTCCTCAGGTACAATTCCACTAATCCCACATAAAAATGAAATCAGAGGACAAAGAGAAATCACACAAAAATGCAGTATACAAATTAAACAATCACTTAATCGCACAAGTAAATCACAACACTTCAACTGTGAAACTGTAAATGAATAATGATGTAAATAGCCTTTGGCCAACGCCCATTTACTCTGTCTAGCTGGATGGTTGGATAGGATATCCAACCCTATCTAGTATCTTATACTTAACTGAACCTGCTTTTGAACTCCCTGTAAATACAAGGTAAATCTTCCTAGCTACTATAACGTTGTAAATATTGCACAAGCCTACCCTTGCAAATCCACTTTATGTAATAAATACACAAGTCGCCTACCTCTGATTACTGTAATCACTGTACATATTTAAATTCACAAGCTCCTCTTGCCTACCTGGCCTGCCTATAAATTATGCAAATAACAAACTTCAGTTATAGTCCACTTTGGCCTAGCCTCTGTGTATCTCTGGGCCTAGTTGTACAAACCTTAACCTAACTGTTTAAACTGGTTCCTGACTGTGGCCTTGCTATGATAGTTAACCTAACTATTCCACATCACGGTTTCGAAGGTCACTTTGTGAAAATTTGTGTGGACTGCCCTCAACGAGTCGGCCTACCCACCAAACTCTGTTGACACCAAGCTCTAGGTGGGTAACCTCAGCCTCAAGTGGCTTATATACAATTTTTCCCAACATATGATTAATGTGCAAGAAACTCGCCTCATGCACATATAAAGGACTAACTTACTTGTGTTTGCAGCATATATCCTGATCTCAACTTCCCTAAGCTTAGCCTGTAGCCCCCTTGGGAACTTCCCCTCAGAAACCCACGTGTAACTGGAGCCTTAATTCCTGCAATATTCCAATCGTTTATTAGTGAACCTGCCTGCACCTCAAAATTCCTATAATCCAATAGGTTGTGTATCCCTCTAGTACAACTATGGCAGACATGGACACTGCTTCCAGACTGACAAGAGTCACTGGTACTTACTGGCACCCTGCCAGCTCCTCACAAAGGGGCCACAATTCAACTCACTCACACTCTCCCCCTTACACTGGCCAGAAATCTACGAGATAAAGGGAGTCTGTCTTACTGTATGGCTACGGAGGAGTCATCTATGGTATACATCGAGTGCCTCTACCAATTTGCCCCAGTCCTCCTAATGTGAAGACAGTGGGGGCGCCACTCTTATCACGACAATCTTGTCCAGTTGGTTTCTGTCTTAAAAAGGACGCTATGTTCCCTTTGAGACCCGCGCCTCATCATTCAAGCAGGGCTGCAGCTCTTCCCTAGCTAACTTAACCTAGTGTTTGCCTACCTATAGCCTATACTACCTATGTTTAAGTCTTAGGTCTACATTATCATTATGCTACAGTTGCCTCAATAATCCCTAATATTTGTGTACTAACAGTAAACTACCTACTCCTTCCCCTGAAGGGTAAACCTATAAATTAAAATAGTGCACCTACCATCAATCCACGCCACTCGTGAGAACACTTTTTGTTGGGTGGTTTTAAGGGCCACCGAACGGTGTTTTTTGTTAACCCGTTGGACTTCTCGAAACTGAATAAGTTCCAAAACTTATATGGCGTCACTAATGCAAGTGTCGGCTCCCACATCCACTTTTATGTTTATTCTACTGTGGAGTGGTAGTTGTAACATCTTTTATATGTTATGTATCAGTTTATTATATAATTTTGAAAAAATATCATACATGGATTAATGAAAATGTGTATCTAACGTAATATCCGACATTTAATAGATCAATGAATATTGTTAATAATTATTATCATTACTAATAGGTGCATCTCGAGACATAAACTCTTACCGATTTTAATGTGTACCTGCACGCCAGCTCATGTGTAAGTTATTTAGGTAACAGTATACATAAATATAAATCCGAGTATATATTAAAATATAAATAACTTTAAAAACACTTGAAATTTTGAGTTTCCACATTACATTGAGAACCTGCACTTAGGATCTCACGGAGAATGTAAACAACAGGTGGTGTGCGGTGATCGTATTGAAAGTCAGGTGGGGGAACCGTATAGGAGACTTATAGGTCATAGATTTTGAATTGACCCTTGTGGAAAATACTGTATACATGTTTCCAGAAATAGGTAATTTTTAGTAAATAGATGCCCTATATTTATTTTTAAAAAGAAGAAACAGTCGACATTGTGGTTGAATGACCTAAGTAAACGTTAGTGTAATGGGAAAATTTTCGTGCTCAAGAGGTTAAAATTGCGACAACCTCTCCAAATAGGAGGCAAAATAGTTGGCTGTGCATTCCTGCAATAACGTGAGATACAGCACAGACAACCAACCTCCCGAACTCAATAAGCTGTCTAATTTATGTTTAATTTCAGACAGTAAAATTTTCAAAATGTCAGGCAAAGGGGGGTCCTGAACATACACATTAATCTCCATCAAAATGGTGAGTGCATGATTAAAATTCACTTTCTGTTAGTATTTGTGTATCATAATCATTTTTAATTTTAATTATACAGTCCACAAATTTATATATTTACCACATTCCTGGTGTATGTATATTTCATATCTAATTATGTAGGTCCCTGAGCAACGTGTAAATATGACAGTGGTAGTGTCGAAGGGGGACTATTTTTTGCGACCATAGGTTGCGGTTGTAGCCACAACAGCTTTGAGAGAATTTACCTATCTTGCATTTCTTATTGTTGTGGTAGAGTGGATTTGTAAAGGGTACATCTACACCAAAAACTGTAAGTTTTTAACAGGAACATATTTTTCAATCACCCTGCAAATAGATGGGTGGGGGGAATGTCGTTTGCTGTTTAATATCTTGTTTTAGAGATAATAATGACTAGTCGATTACAATTTCTTGAACTTCATTAAAATGGTGCTTATCTTCTTGCCTGTTGTATGTATCATGATGATGTACACATAGCTTATAGCTATATTTTTAAAGGAAGCAAGTAAGCAATTAGAGAGCATTAACTCAATATTATGGACTATGAACTCCTCCCTGCATGCACCTAAAACATTTCTTCGACTCATTCAAAGCCTTGTAGAGGACAGAGGGACTCTATTGACAGTATCCAATTATCCCATAGTCAGCCTTACCACCAATAGCATTTTGGCTATTCAAAAGTATAATTGGTTCTGTTCGCAATATCACATCAGATTTTAGATCAGAAAAGTGTAAAACTATAGAGTGTGTGCATGAGAAAGGTGGAAATACAGTACTGCATCACTTTTACCTTTCATGAACCCTAGAACGATAGGGGGAAAGTTGGTGTCTGAATTCTGTAGTACAGTCCTGTTTAAGTTCAGTATTCAAAAGTTTTACAAAGACAACTAGTTAGAGATCGGTCTAAATGAAACAGGCTGTTGGGCTTAGATAGGCACAATGAACTATTGTTCAGGAGTAGGAAGAGCTCCCTCATATGTAACTGTATTATACAGTGCCAAAGAAGTTACAGGCACGTGTCTTAAATTCTGAGAATTTCATAGGTTATATCATCCTCTCCATGAGCATTGATCGACCTTTAATCATTAAGCTAATTCATACCTCGTGAAAAAACAGTCCACTCTCATCAATATTTGGCTCATAAATTATTCATTTCATCATTTCTTCAGCATTCTCAATTTTTTTTCTAATATCAATGAAGGTTTTCATGCCTGGAGGACAACATTGCCAGTCATTTTCACCTGGCTATTTTATTTAGAATACCTTTCCAAGCCATACATAAAGGGGTGACTATTTAAATCCACTAAACAAATTGTTCCCATTCATGTTGCCTAAGTTTCTTGCTTTCTACTATTCCAGCATTTTGTTAGTGCAGCTATTGGAACGTTCTGACAGGTCTGGGTTCTACAATCCACGGCTTTTACCAACCTCCTAGCTGCATGTGGTAGATGCTAGCTCTGGATCATTTTAGTATTTACATTCTTTTTATGTTATTTTTAGTGAAGGTCAGTTTTCTTTTCCTTCCCCACTTGATCTTTGATGACAGTCTCATAGTGCAACTTTAAATCCTCAGTAAATTTTATGTGGGCCCAATGGGCTCGTAATTCTTATACCATTGATCCAAGTGGTTAATAAAGTTATACTCTGTGTACAGGTGAAGAATAAGTTT
>NC_069444.1:8083692-8106137 GCF_026875155.1 Cherax quadricarinatus
AGTCTCTTCAAAATACTTTATTTATGTCCAGTGATGGTGATTCTTCTCGCTTTTTTGCATCCTCCAAAGCATTTTTCCTGCGCTTTTTCTACCTCTTCACTCCAAGATGTCCGTTGTCGAGACGGTGAGCATAAGACTGTTCTCGTCCCTCAACTTCCTCGCCCTCTTCCGGTTGTTGTTTGTTGAGATATTTGGAGATTCCCACGACGCTTACCACACTGTGCCCTATTGGGGGTCATACAATCACACAGCCGACACGTACGACGTTGCCCCGCATATGTTACATATACTTGAGTTAAAATGCTTGCAACATAATATAGGACGGTATGGGATGGCGTAAGGTCATTTTGACTGAATATGTTCCCTCCAAACTTCCAGCATAAGGTCCAGCGGCCCACCGCCCTGCAGAGGCCATATGAACCGTACCATAATTACTTTAGTTCATCTTTTTAACAAATTCATTCGCCTCAAAAGGCACATTCCTTATTTTAAAACCATGTGTAGTGTCGTGATAATCATGTAGATGTACTGATACAGCTGAATTGACGGCTATAATGGTCTCTTGATACTTATCCACCACCGCTTCATAAACATTTGCTGACGTCATTTTAACGAAGATCCGTGTCGTCCCATTAAGTGCTACACCAAATATCTCTTCATTTGCGATACCGTAGGTATCACGGATAATTGCCGGTAGTAACAAGTCCATCGCGGGTCCGGTGACAGCCCCACGGGTCAACTCAACGCAAACAGTGTTGATGCGCCTGTAGCTCTGCAGCGCCATGTTGGTAAATGAGCAGCGCACGTCCTCACTTCTCAATGGTTGTGACGAACTGAGGTAGCTCGCCTGAAAACAGCAGAGGGGTGCCGAGCACAACCGCACTCCACCGTGGTCAGGCAGTGAAATGACATACATCAGTATACCATTCTGAGTATGACCGTATACTTTTCACATGCACACAAATATTGCTCATTTCCATGACCATAAAAATCTTAACAACTTTTCCCTTACAAACCACCACAAACTTACTTAAAACACACTCCACAACTACGCTGCCATTTCACACCATATCACGGAACTCCTCATACATTCCCAAATTCTGAGACGAGCCCGGTGCAACCCCTGAAAATCCAAACACATCCCCCCCCCCTTTTTTTTTTTTTTTTTCTCCCTTTCACTCCCAACAAACCTCTGACATTCATACTTCGATATCCTTCAGGAAAAACCCTTTCCCATCTACTTCCTTATATCCCCCTATACGACTAAGTGTTTTGTACATTGTTGCAGCCAATACCTTCTTTCCCCACCATCCAATCCCCATTACCCCTCAGGGGCCCATGTTACGAAAACAAAATCCGTTATGTGTACACCAAAGCACGCTGCACGACTCTTCCACCCCTCCCACATCTAAACTCAATGCCCTTAATACCGTTTATCCCTCCCCTACCACCCCCTCAAAATCCCACCCATCCACTCCCGTATTTCACTCCAAATTTTTACAAAAATATATACATGAAAAGCTTGTCTCCCTATCCCCACAAAACCCTACATACGTCCTCCACCATCAACCCTCTTCCGAAGCACCACACCAGACGGCAATATTCCATGAAGGAAACGAAACATTACCTCCCCTCCTCTTGGTCTGATGCGCACCAACCGCAAAACCCTTCCCAAATGTCTCCCCATGCATACATTGGGTATATGCCCCCAACATTTGCAATCACCCTCACCCCTACAGCACGCTCCAGAACACCCACCCGTATCCTAGACGGATCTCTAACATACAATAAAGCTCACAGCACATCCTCACACTCTCTCATCTCTGATCCTACCCACCACCTTCGTGCCTCCTCATATAATGCTTGCACAACCCTTCCCCCCACGACCCTTTCCCCTCGGAGAAACCCCCTCTTCAAAATATACACTTAACCCTTAATTTATATCTATTAAACCCAATCCACCTTTGTCGACCGGTAGCAATAACAACACTTCTACCCAACCAATCACAAACCCCGAAACCCCATTATATCGAAAAACCTTTTTTGCATTCTAGTTATGTCCGGGGCCTGCCAACGGATATACTGCTGCCATATGCCAGACCATACTGTATAACATCACATTCACCACTATTACACGTTGTGTATCGTCAAATGCAAGGGTCTCAAAAAATTTAACTACCCACCAACCTATCCACTGCCCTCCCCGAATTAAGCTCCGTTCCTCCCCGCATTCCCCATAAAATATCCCACCACCTTTAGTCTATCCACCACACACCCAAGCACAGCTGTTTTCCCATCGCGCCCTCCCTACCCAATTCCCTATGACCCAAAAATTTCGATTTCTCCACATTCACTTTTAAACCTGTAACACCTTCAAAAACCACCATTTACATCCTCCACCCCATGTAAACTTTCCTCCCTGCTCATTAGAATTGTTGTTTTCATCCCCTATCCATTATTCCCATCCCACCATTCTCCACACCACGTACCCCCCCTAAAACATCGCCCCACTGCCCTATAAAAAGGGTCCTGTATTACAAGCAAACAACAGTTGAGACAGAGGACATCCCTGCCTTTATGCCTCTACCCATTGAAACCCACTCACCCAATTTCCCATTCACCTGCACACGTACAAACCCACCCTATTATACAAAGTCTCAATCCAACGTACCATCTTTTTCCCAAAACCCTGCCTCCGTAAGATATGCCACAGTGCCTTTCATTCTTTCGCAATCATACGCAGCCTGCCAATCCAATGCTAAGACACCTCCCCCCTTTCATTCTCCCCCTCCATACTTTCCCCAAAAAACTTTTATTATTCCATGTCCCTCATACATCGTCCTTCCAGGCACCCCATACTGACCTCTCGCAACAACTTTATCACACACTTCAGCCTGTTCCCCAAGATTTTTGGGAATATCTTATAATCAGCACATAACAACGACAAACGCCCTGTAGTTCTGCACTGTAGTAGGGCCTTCCCCTTTTGGAATCAATACTACTACTGCAGTACGCTGCAACTCACCCATCCTCCCCTCACTTTTCATCACATTCATCAGGTTCACTAAAAAATCCTTCAACCCCAAACCCCAATGCTTCACATAGAATTCACAAGGTAACCCATCTATACCTGGCACTTTACCTCTCGCCATATTCTCCAAAGCTCTCCATACCTCCCCCTCTTCAATATCCCCTCCCAATGCCATACGATCACTTCCACTCAGCACACAAGATACATTCTCTCCCAATCTCTCTAAATCCTCACCGTTCACTCCTACACTCTGCAAATATTTTCCAAACCAACTATCCATAAAACCACTCATACCCTCAGTAGTTCTCAACTCCTGACCCTTCGTATACCCACCTAAGTTCTCGTGTACTACCAGCTTATCAATTTCCATTGCCAACCTGCGTCTCTGCTGACCCCGTAACACACAGGCTGACGGCCTGTCACCCCAAATCGCCTCCTCTAACCCACCTTGCACCCTCGCCTCATCAAATCTCTCATTGTGCATATCCCTTATCTGCCACTTTAATGCTTCAATTTCCTCCATTGGATACACACCTGTCACAGCACCCCTCTGATAACAAACCCTGCAACCGCCCCTCTAAATACTGTTGAAGCCCATATGTCATCCATGCCTCATTCTTTCCCCTTCGCACATAATATTGCCTGATCCTCGTCTTCGCAACCCCATCCCACCACCCCAATAAATCGCTTGCACTCTTACCCCCCCCATAAGTCCTCCCACAAACTTTCAAAATCCCCTCCCTCCACCCCTCACCCAGTAGTCGTACATTCAGCTTCCAGTACCCCAATATCTCTTAGGCAAACCGTCCCAATTTAAATCAGCATAAACCGCCCTATGATCTGATAAACGACATTCACCGTCTGCACCCGCGTCACCCTCACTCCCCTTGTCACATACAACCTATCTAATCGTGCAGCATATCCCTTTTCTATGAAATGTGTGCTCTATCTCGCAATCCCTCCATCAACTATATCCCTCAATCCCACACCTCTCAATAGATCCCCTAAACCTGCCAAAAAACACCCTGCCCCTCTCGGTTCCACATCCTTCCTGCGCACAAACACAGTTCCAGTCGCCACCAACTATTGTCACTGACGGTAATGACCGCAAATAATATACCAATTCATTATTCACAAATTCATTCTTTACCCTTACAATCATTCTCAGCCGGCACATACACACAAACGACTGCCATCCCGCTCACCTCTCCACCACCCATCTATTCTTAACACACGACCCCCCCCTTCACTCCTAAGAACAACAAACGGGCTCGTCTCTCGGATCAGGATTCCCACCCCTCCCTTCATTCGCTCCGAATACATCACAAACACTCTGTAACCCATCCACCTCCAATTCCTTTCCCAGCTTGAAATTATGTTCCTGCACAAAAACAATGTCTATAGCATAACGTCTTAAAAATCCCTTTACCCACAGACGCTTCTCACTCGCACACAATCCATTAATATTCACTGTCATGCACCGGAAACCTACTTATGTGATTTCACCCTCTGCCCCTTTTCACCTTTCACTGACACGCTTTCAGTGTGTCTGCTTCGTCCACTTTTCTCTCCACTGCCCACTGGTGGCTTCCCCTGATCCAACACCTGACCAGGCATACCTTTAGTTTACCTGGAGTTTACCTGGAGAGAGTTCCGGGGGTCAACGCCCCCGCGGCCCGGTCTGAGACCAGGCCTCCTGGTGGATCAGAGCCTGATCAACCAGGCTGTTGCTGCTGGCTGCACGCAAACCAACATACGAGCACAGCCCGGCTGATCCGGAACTGACTTTAGGTGCTTGTCCAGTGCCAGCTTGAAGACTGCCAGGGGTCTGTTGGTAATCCCCCTTATGTGTGCTGGGAGGCAGTTGAACAGTCTCAGGCCCCTGACACTTATTGTATGGTCTCTTAACGTGCTAGTGACACCCCTGCTTTTCATTGGGGGGATGGTGCATTGTCTGCCAAGTCTTTTGCTTTCGTAATGAGTGATTTTCGTTGTGCAAGTTCGGTACTAGTCCCTCTAGGATTTTCCAGGTGTATATAATCATGTATCTCTCCCTCCTGTGTTCCAGGGAATACAGGTTTAGGAACCTCAAGCGCTCCCAATAATTGAGGTGTTTTATCTCCGTTATGCGCGCCGTGAAAGTTCTCTGTACATTTTCTAGGTCGGCAATTTCACCTGCCTTGAAAGGAGCTGTTAGTGTGCAGCAATATTCCAGCCTAGATAGAACAAGTGACCTGAAGAGTGTCATCATGGGCTTGGCCTCCCTAGTTTTGAAGGTTCTCATTATCCATCCTGTCATTTTTTAGCAGATGCGATTGATACAATGTTATGGTCCTTGAAGGTGAGATCCTCCGACATGATCACTCCCACGCTCCCACGCACCACATAAACCCCACGGCTTTTTCCCGGTCTCTGTGCCGGGGTCAAAACATCATCCGAGTCGGAATATGTCGCCCGCCCTCTTAGGGTTGACACCACTCTGCATCCATTTCTAACTCACTGGATGCCTCCCTGTGAATCTCAGCAGTCACCTCAATCACTTCCCCCACTCCTGGCGAGTCATCTGCCATGTTCGCCAATCTTCCAAGTTGCTCATCTTCAATCTGAACAGTATTTCCTCACCATACTCAAGTGATCCTCAGAAACCTGCTTCTCAAAGGATTTTTCCTGCACGTTCACCAGTAGGCCTCCCTCTATCCGCATGTCACCAGTCTTCCCCTTCTCCAAGGCAGATGCCTCACTTCCCACTAACTGTGACAGTGATGGGCTGGTACCCACCAGTGGCAGCTTACGTTCCACTTCCTCACTCCAGGAAGTGCCACTTCTATGTACATGTGACTCATCAGCATGACCCACCTCTGGCTCTGGCTCTTTCACCATCTCACAACCTAGGTCCTTTCTCCACTGCCATCTCCCACACTGGGCCGCCATATGGTCATATGCACCACATAACCTACACGTCTTCTGCTGCCCAGCGTAGTACACCATTACCTGTGTCCTAAATGCGTCCAGTATGACATAAGACGGGATGGCATGCCTCAACTCCATCTTGATCGTAAACGTAAACCATCCGGCAAGCGGATACGCCTCATCCGTCCATTTACCAGCCATAGCCAGGTGTACAGGTCCATACTGTTCAAATACATACCGCAGATCAGTCTCGTCCGCCTCAAATGGCACATTTCGGACTTTCACCCATGTGTAATGCTTAGACACGTCGATTAGGCGAACACATATCGCTGAATTAACATCTACGCTCCTGTCCTGGTACTTGTCAACCAGCCGTTCATACACTCCAGCTGATCTCAGCTTGACGAAAATACGATAGGCACCATTTAGTGCCACACCATACAGTTCTTGATCCGCAACACCATAGGTGTCACGGATAATTTGCGGTAAAAGCACTTGTGCAGACTGAGGCGTTATCGCACCACGCAACAATTCAATGCACACCGTGTGCAAACGCCTTCTCACAGACTGCACCATGTTGTGAAAAAATGAATGCATGAATTGTGAGGTTTTGACTTTGTTAATGTAATTTTCTGTGCAGGAGCCATCTTGCTCTTTTCCTTCCGTTAGGTGATGGAATATCCTTTAGTAAAAATATGAACAAAACATTCAGGATATGTAATGGGGTTGATGATAGGCCATTGTATTTGCAAATGGCTAATTCATGTGTTATTTTAATTATTTATATGTTGTGCTGTATTTAAATAAAATATAAAAAAAAAATCACGCTGGCTACCATTTCAGGCTCGGACTCACTTTCTATCTCTACCTGAGAGATATCCCTACTAGCCTGGGGTTCCCTTAAATTATTGGGACATAGTGCAGTATGGTGCTTACCTTTGCAACAGACTTGACACTCACTGAGCTGGGTGCCACAGTCTCTTGCAAAGTGTTCCCCACAACACTTGAAACAGAGTCTCAACTCCCTTAGTCTCTGTTGCCTACTGCTCAGTATTATATACTCTGGGCAACTCGTGCTAGTGTGTTCGCCTTCACAGAACACGCATATTCTGGCATGAGTGCCTCTAAGGTTCTGCTTAGAGGTTCTTACCTTAGACACTTCTTTACCATAGTACACTCCAATGTTAGTCGTACGAGCTTCAGACTGATCTCTCGAGATCTTTAAGTAACTGTCTGGGTATTTATGTGGTGATGGGGGTGACTCTTCTCTCACACCTATACTCAAATGAGAAACGAGATCTCCCAACCCCTCAACAATTTGTTTTATCGTGAACCTATTCGTCCGATATTTTAAGTGTAACTCATGCACTGTAGTGCTAGCCAGTTTCCTTTGAATCACCTGACTGATGAACCATTCTGACTTACTCCATGTGAGGGAAAAGTAGGCGTAAGTGGGGTTAAGGTTGTTCAGGCAACCAGGAACCATTAGCGAGTTACGTCGCACACCCCCCCCCTCTGGCGGGCTGGGGCGAAACTAGTTCTTGGTGTCTGATTTTTTTTAAATTTCTACTCCTGGTAATATTGACCTTACCTGGTGTGGGTTGAAGTTTGGAGAGTCACTTCACCTCCACTCTTCTCCTAATTACCAGAAATAATGGGGGAAAATTCCTAGGCTTATACCTTGACAACAACCTGAATTTCAGCACCCATACCCAGCATTATAGCCAAAAAAAGTATCCAAAACGGTTGGGATCCTCTCCAAGATACGATACTACGTGCCGCAAAATGCCCTTCTCACACTATACCACTCACTTATTTATCCATACCTCACCTATGCTATTTGTGCTTGGGGATCAACTGCAGCAACACACCTAAAGCCAATAAAAAGCCAACAAAAAGCTGCAGTAAGAATAATCACTAAATCCATCCCTGGCAGCACACCCCCCACTCTTCAAAGATCTAAACTTACTCCCAGTTCAGTACATCCACACTTACTACTGTGCAATCTGTATCTACAGGGCCTTAAACTCTAATATCAACCTTGACCTAAACGCTTTCTTGATAGTTGTGACAGAACCCACAGGATAACACCAGAACAAACATCTCTACGACATTCCCCGTGTCCGACTAAACCTTTACAAAAATTCAATGTATATCAAAGGCCCTAAAATCTGGAATACCCTACCTGAGAACTCTAGAACTGCAGACACATTCATCACCTTCAAAACTACCATTAGAAAACATCTTATCTCCCTGATACACCCCGTCAACTAACTACACGAATACCCCCTGGTGGTTCACACTTTTCACTCGCTCACTCATTTGACCATAAACAGAAATATTAATCTCAGTCTTAAAATAATGAATCCTGTGATACTCCAATATTGAAACTATATACTGTGCCAAAACAAAAGCATTCACATTGCTAAACTCACAAACTAGTATTTAGTCACTTAGCCATAATACCAACTTACCTCATAATTTGTAATATTTTTACAATTAAGAATAAAACTAAGTATGCCCGAAATGCCTAGCCATGCTAAGCGTTCTAGTGGTACACTCTGTAATCACAATTTTACTACATGTAAACCAAACAATAACCAAATTTCTGTAAACTCAGCATTGTAATCCTTATAGAGAATAAACTTTGAATTTGAATTTGAATTTGAATCAGGTAGGGTGTTTCTACCAGGAGTATTACTGTTTGTTCCTTTCTTTTGTTTGCTGGTTACCAGCAATGATTTTGGCATTTATCATTCTTTTCCATTCTTAAATGTTATATCATGACCATTGGAAACCAGTTTATTTTTTCTTATTACCAGCTCTGTTCCTGGCGTGGTCATCCAGGATAGACGCCAGATAAAGGAGCAAGACATGTGTTAATGAGACTTATTAACATTATTGGACTACTACTGGCCCTTACCTGTTCTACTTGTGGTGCTCCATCCAAGTGGTAGGAGATTCCAAAACATCGGACTATCACCATCCGCCCAGGATAACCTACATCAATAATATCAGAAGATCTATCCAGGGCCTTACCTACTCCTGCCCAACTACAAGAACCGAAGGCCATTTTTTTATTTAAATTTTAAGTAAAATCCTCAAATCATTATTCTTATTTTTCCTAGTCGTTTCTTTATTTTTCCATTAGTTTCTTTTGTTCAGATGGAAGGCGTTCCACTGACACTCCAATCATGTAAATCTTTAAGACTATTCGTCAAACTCATAACTTCGATTCGGAACTTCTCTAGGCTCTGACGGTCATGGCGACAAGCCTCTAGATCCAACAACCGATAAAGTATAGCTACCTTTATCTCCTCAGTGTTGCCAAACGTGTCCTTTAATTGGTCTTTGGCATGTTGGTAATTGGTGTCGGTGGTTTGGTAATGCCGGCATCTGACAAATCATCTCTGTCATCTATCTGGGCTTTAAACTGATCCTAGAAAGCAATGTACTCTGTTAAGGTTCCGTTGAACGTTGGTAAATTCAACTGGGGCAATCTGGGCAACACATTAACAGGCGTGCTGTTCGTGTTCCTTGAAACATTTGCTCCCCCTGCTGTACCGGCCTTCAAAGTCTTTATTAACTGCCTGCAGAGTCTCATCTCTGCTTTACACTCTGCCCTTCGTTCGTCATAGTCTGTCCGTGCTACCTCGACTGTATATTCAGACTCACCTGTAGTATAGGCCTGTCTCATAAAGGATAAATGATCTCTCAAAGGCCTCCAGTCTTTGCTCCAAAGGTTTCAGGCAACTCTCTAGTTCCTCCCAGTCTACATCCTGATCTTGCCTGACTGTATGACACTCCTCACATGCTTTGCTCAGGCGTCCCTTATAGGCTCCCATAGACCGCTTTAATTGACTTAGAGCTGGGACAGCTGGTACTACATCTTCACCTACCATAGTTGCGGTTTAGTTAAGATCACGGTACTAATTTGTACTTCAATTAGCCCACCCCACAGCACGAACGGTATAAGGTGAGAATGAACGAGTCTCAAGGCTTGTCAACAAGCTTAACAATTCCCTTTATTATATTGACTCTACTCTGAATAAAAAATGTACTGTTAGCTCTCAAATCCCAATCAAAATGCGTATCGATGTGAAAGCTTAACCTAGCACTTTCCTGTACAATGTCAGCAAATAATTACAGGACTTAACCTAGTCTCAGGTACAATTCACAAATCCCACATTAACATGAATCAAAGACAATGAAAATCACACAATAAAAAGTGCAGTATACAAATTAAAATCGCTTGGTTAACACAAATTCAACAAATCAACTTGTGAAACAGTAAATGAATAATGTATGTAAACTGCTTGGCCTAACTGTGCCCAGCTTACTCAGTCTAGCGTGGATGGTTGGATAAGGTAAATCCTAACCTAGCTAGTGTGCTATAGCTTAAACCTGGCTTTATAACTCCCTGTAAATAATAACTAGGTTAAATCTGTCCTAGCTACTATAACTTTTGTAAATATTGCACAAGCCTAGCCTAGCTGTGGCTACCTTGCAAATCCACTGTAAGTAATCAACACACAAGTCTCCTACTCTGAATTACTTGTAATCACTGTAAATAATTAAATCCACAAGCTTCTCTAGCCTACCTGGCCTGCCTGTAAATTACTGCAAATAACTTCTGTGTATAGTCAGCTTGGCCTAGCCTCTGTGTAACTTTGGGCCTGGGTGTGCTAACTTAACCTAACTCTGTTAAACTGGTTCCTAACTGTGGCCTAGCTATGATAGCTTAACCTAGCTATTCCACATCACGGTTTTCGAAGGACCACTTTTGTGAAAATTTGTGTGGACTGCCTCCAAGCGAGTCGCCTACCCTGGCAAACTCTGTTGACACCGAGCTCTGAGGTGGGTACCTCAGCCTCACAAGTGGCTTATAGGACAGATTTTCACAAATGATTGATATTGCAAGAAACTCGCCTGCATGCATGTATAAAGGACTAACTTACTTGGTGTTGCAGCATATATCCTGATCTTCAACTTCTCTAAGCTTAGCCTTAGCCCCTCTGGACTTTCCCTCAGAAACCACGTGCAACCAGGAGCCTTAATTCCTGCAATATTCAATCATTATTAGTGACCTGCCTGCACCTCAGAAATTCCTATATCCAAGAGGGTATGTATCCCCTAGTATAACTATGCAGACACGGACACTAGCTTCCAGACTGCTTTGAGACACTGGTACTTACTGGGCATGCTCTGCCTGTTGCACACCGGGCCCACAGATAAAACTCCACTCACAATCTCCCCAGATACTGGCCAGAAATCTACGAGAAAGTGGAGGACTTGTCTTACTGTATGGGCCTGACGGAGGAGGTCATCTACGGTACATCGAGGTGCCTCTACCAGATTTCCCCAGGTCTCAAATGTGAAGACACGTGGGGGGCGCCGTCTGCTGATCACGGCACGTCTTGTCCAGTTGGTGTCTGTCTTAAGAAGAATGAGCTGGTCCCTTTCCCAGACCCTCGTCTCTTCGTTCAAACTAGGGCTGCCAGTTCTCCCTAGCTTACTTATCCTAGTGTTTGCCTACATTATCGGCCAATTACTACCTATGTTAAGGCCTTAGGTCTACATTATTATTATTATCTACAGTTGCCTCAATAATCCTAATATTAGTGTACTACCAGTAAAACTACCTATTCCTTCCCTGAAGAGTAAATCTATAAATTAAATACATGCCTACCAACAATCTATCGCCAACCAGAGAGAATGCTTTCATATTTGGGTGGGGTATAAGGGCCATCCAGCTCAGCCGTCCCGTACGGCCATGCTGGATCTGTCCTGTGGAACTTTAGGGACCAAATAAATTTCCACACCTACTGTAACTAGTGGTCAAACACCTGTTGCATTAAAAAATGTAACAACAAGTGTCTCATTACCAAGATTACCTACCTTGTCATTACCTATTTTCCAAGGTCATAATTACGAAGAATTCATTAGTGGTTTTCAATCCATAGTAAATTCACGAACTGACATAGATGAGATTATCTTAAATGTCTTGTGAAGGGAGAACCCTATGAAATGATTAAGTCATTTCCGGTGATTAAAGCCAATTATCAAATAGCCTACGTGTTAGCAGACAATTACTTTTCAATTCAATTCAAAGTTTATTCTCTATAAGAATTACAATGCTGAGTTTACAGAATTTGGTTATTGTGTGGTTTACATGTAGTAAAATAATGATTACAGAGTGTACCACTAGAACACCTAGCATGACTAGGCATTTCGGGCAGACTTAGTTTAATTCTTAATTTTAAAATATTTACAAATTATGAGGTAAGTTGGTATTATGGCTAAGTGACTAAATACTAGTTTGTGAGTTTAGCAATGTGAATGCTTTTGTTTTGGCACAGTACATAGTTTCAGTATTGGAGTATCACAGGATTCATTATTTTAAGATTGATATTAATATTTCTGTTTATGGTCAAATGGGTGAGTGAGTGTAAGTGTGAACCACCAGGTGGTATTCATGTAGTTAGTTGACGGGGTGCATCAGGGAGATAAAATGTTTTCTAATGGTAGTTTTGAAGATGATGAATGCGTCTGCAGTTCTAGAGTTCTCAGGTAGGGTTTCCAGATTTTAGGGCCTTTGATATACATTGAATTTTTGTGAAGGTTTAGTCGGACACGGGGAATGTCGTAGAGACGTTTGTGTCTTTGTTATGCCTGTGGGTTCTGTCACAACTATCAAGAAAGCATTTTAGGTCAAGGTTGATATTGGAGTTTAAGGTCCGTAGAAGTAGATTGCACAGTAGTAAATGTGGATGTACTGAACAGGGAGTAAGTTTAGATCTATGAAGAGTGGGGGGTGGGTGTTGAAAAGGGATGGGGTTTAGTGATTATTCTTACTGCAGCTTTTTGTTGGGTTATTATTGGCTTTAGGTGTGCTGCTGCAGTTTATCCCCAAGCACAAATAGCATAGGTGAGGTATGGATAAATAAGTGAGTGGTTAAGTGTGAGAAGGGCATTTTGCAGCACGTATTATCGTATCTTGGAGAGGATCCCAACTGTTTTGGATACTTTTTTGGTTATGTGTTGGATATGGGTGCTGAAATTCAGGTTGTTGTCTAGGTATAGGCCTAGGAATTTGCCCTCATTATGTCTGGTAATTAGAGTGTTGTCGATCTTAATGTTAATTTGTGCATCTCCTGCTCTGCTACCAAACATAATATAGTAGGTTTTGTCAGTGTTAAGCGTAAGTTTATTGGCTGTCATCCAAGTCGATATTTTGATCAGCTCCTTGTTAACAATGGTGTTGAGGGTGGCAAGATTAGGTGAGAGATGACATAAGTCGTGTCGTCAGCAAAGGTGTTTGGATACGTTTGGAAGATCATTGATGTATTTGAGGAAGAGCAGGGGACCAAGGACACTTCCCTGGGGAACTCCAGTATCAAGTGGCCGTGTTGTTGATGCTTTTGTCTTTAATGATGACATACTGATACCTATTAGTAAGTAGGATTTGAAATAAGCAAGCGCATGGCCTCTTATACCGTACTGGTCAAGTTTGTGGAGTAGGATGTCGTGGTCTACTGTGTCAAAAGCTTTTCTTAGGTCAATAAAAATTCCTAGTGGATATTTCTTATTTTCCAATGCTGTGTAAAGCAGATCTAGCATTCTTTTGATTGCATCATTAGTGCTTTTATTTTTCCTGAATCCAAATTGGCAGGGGTTGAGTATGTTTTGAGCCATTATAAATGAATATAGTCTCCTGTGCACGAGTTTCTCAAAGATTTTGGATAGCAATGGCAAGTTTGATATTGGCCTATAGTTGTTTAAGTCTGTATGGTCACCACCTCTATGTATTGGTGAAACCCTTGCCATCTTGAGAAGTTTCGGAAGGTGCTATTTCTAGTGACTTGTTAAAAAGTAATGAAATAGCATGCGAAAGGACATGGGCCGCTCGCTTGTACAGTAATGGTGGGACATGGGGCAGATTCCCTGAGTTATTTTTAAGTGACTTTATAATCTCGGTGACTTCCGTGGGCTCAATTGGTGCAAGATAGAAGGAATTTGGGAAAATTCCCATCTAGGTAGTCCCCGGCATGGGATTGGTATATGGGATTTTATTGGCGAGATTAGATCTATGGTTGAGAAGAAGTCGTTTATCTTGTTAGCTGTGTCAGTGGGATGTAGTGGTGTTTCATTAGGTTTAGTTAGGACAATATTCTTGTTTTTTTCAGTTTTTGGGGGTCCCTGGAATCTGGAGAGTGTTTTCCAGGTCTTTTTTATGTCTCTTCTAGTGTCTGTAAATCTTACTGGAGTAGTATAGTTTTTTGGGGCTTTCTTTATTACTTTGGTAAGAACTGATTGAATAGTGTTTAAGAATATCTTTGTGTATTAAGCCCTGTCTATATTGCTTTTCATATTGGCGTTTCTTGTCAATGGATTTCAGAATGGTGCTGGCTAGCCATGGGCAACCAACCCGTTTGTTTGTGATCTGTTTCGTTTTTTTAGGACAATGTTTGTTGTATAGTCTAAGTAATTTGTTAAGAAAAATGTCTGCCCAGTCATCAATCCATTGGCCTTGGAGAATTCTGTAGGCCAGTCAACAGTCTTTAGGTCAGCTGCGAACATCCTTATTGAGGCCTCGTCATGGAGTCTAATTGAGACTTTGTTGTATTCAAGTTGGTGGTTTACTAATGTTTGTCAGGAGGAAGGTAGGGTAGTGGTCTGTAGTGCCAGTATATTGGCCCACATGTGGTCTATTATGGTTGCACTTGTCTCAGTCAGCCTGGGTTTGGGTTTGTTTATTGTTGGTATGAAAGTGTGTTGTTCATATTGTTGATGAAAACAGTTACAGGCTGATCATTGGTTGCCAAGGTTGATGTTGAAGTCTCCAGCTAAGAGAAGGGGGTGCTTTTTCATTTGCCTGTTTGTTATTAGTGATTTTAATTTCCCCTGAAATTTGGGATTTTTGTGTGGGGTTTGCCCCGGAAAAAGGCACCGTTTGTTATGGGTGTCTTAAGGGTTTTTTTCAATAAAATTAGAAAAATGTATTCCCCATTTCATCCTAAAGAAAGGGGTGCAATCGGAAAATTGGTTAGAGTATAGATTGCAAAAAACCCCCCCAATTTGGGTTTTGGTCTGCAGTTGTAAATTGGTGTATTAATTGTTATGTTTGTAGCCAAAGTAAAACGTAAGTAACCATTTACAGAATTCATTCCTTTGTAATTGTGAGTCATTACCTTTGTACCTAGTTCACTATAAAACTTTGGGGGCCCAGCCCCCTGGACCCCCTTTTACATACCTCTGTAATCGTAAATCCTTTGTAACTTTTCATGATTGTGACCAACTTACCGGAGTTATTAATTGTAAATTATGAGTTTCTTCCCTTTTGTAAATTGTGAGTTCATTACCTTTGTAAATTTGTGAGTTCATTACCTCGTAATTGCTCAGCTATAAAACTTTGGAGCCCGTCCCTGGACCAATAAGTACCTCTGAAATCTTTTGACACCCCCCCACGGGATGGGTTGGGGTGCATAATAAAAATATTTAAAAAAACTGTGTATCCAGGTAGAGGGTAGATATTTTTTTGCCCTGTTTAAAGCCAGGTCCAGTAAGAAAATGCGGAGAAGGGTGTCTTTAGTGATTCAGGAGTGCCGGAGGCACTCCTTGAATCACTTAAGACTGATAGACTTTTAGCATTGTTTAGGTAGGCTGGCTTGTGATGTGTGTATTAAAGACATTTAAATTTCAATAGGTTTTTATTGGGTGTCAGATTATGGGGTTTAGATCAGGGGGCAACGTGATAATCATCTTTAGGTTTAATTTGGTTTATTTTTATCTGAGGTTATTTTTAATCCTTTGATGCTGCAAGGCCAAGTTGTAGACAAATGGTTCACAGAATGATTTGGCCTTTAAAAGGGGCCGAGTTACATGCAGTCTTAATTCAAGCTTAAACCCCCAAAATTTTTTTTTTTTTCAGATTTAAAACTTTTTAAGATCACATTAGACAATAGACTCAAATCTCAGGTTTTTAAAATGACCAAAGGGGCAATTGTTTGGGTTTTTATCAGTGGTATTGACGGGTAAGCTTCACCCAAAAATACAAAAGAAAAATTGGTGTTCAAAAAAACCAAATTTCACTTGTAAAGGGTTTTGACATTGATAAGGTCTGCTTTTTATGAACAATTTTTTTCTTTGCTGAAAAACCGACAAGATCCCAGGACTATTTAAAATGGTCAAAACTCGTTAAACTTTCTATATTAACGGGAACTTTGCTCACTTAGAAAAAGATTTCCCTGACCTTCTCTAAAGTAACCCCCGAACCCTTTTGTTTTGTGTGTTCAAGAGTGCAGAGTCCCTGAAAAAATTCCCAACCCCCTAAATCACCTCATTTGTTGCATATAACATCAAATCTACAAACTCTTTTTTACCTGGAGTTTCCCTGGAGAAGTTCCGGGGGGTAAACGCCCCCGGGGGCCCGGTCTGTGACCGGGCCCTCCTGGGGATAGAGCCTGACAACCAGGCGTTGTGCTGGCGCACGCAAACCAAAACGTACACCACGCCCGGCTGACCCGGGAACTGACTTTAGGTGTTTGCCCATTGCCAGCTTGAAGACTCCCCAGGGGTTTTTGGGTAATTCCCCCTTTTGTGTGCTGGGGGCAGTTGAACAGTCCGGGCCCCCGCCTTTTTGTAGGTCTCTTAACGTGTAGTGACACCCCCGCTTTTATTTTGGGGGGGGTGCATCGTTGCCAATCTTTTGCTTTTGTTTGTGATGATTTTGTGTGCAAGTTTGGTACTAGTCCCTCTAGGATTTTCCAGGTGTTTGTCATGGTTTCTCCCCTCCTGGTTTCAAGGAATCAGGTTTAGGAACCTCAAGCGTCCCAAAATTGAGGGGTTTTATCTCCGTTATGGCCCCCCCGTAAAGTTCTCTGTACATTTTTTAGGGCGGAATTTCCCTGCCTGAAAGGAGCTGTTATGTGCGCAATATTCCCCCCTAGATAGAAAAAGTGACCTAAAAATTTTCATCATGGGCTGGCTCCCTGTTTTGAAGGTTTTCATTATCCATCCCGTCATTTTTCAGCAGATGCGTTTTATAAAATTTTATGGTCCTTAAGGTGAGATCCCCCGACATGATCCTCCCCGGTCTTTGACGTTGGGTTTTTGTCTATTTCGTGGCCAGATTTGTTTTGTACTCTGATGAAGATTTAATTTCCTCAGTTTACCATATTGAAAATTGAAATTCTCATCGTTGAACTTCATATTGTTTTCTGCAGCCCTGAAAGATTTGGTTGTGTCCCTGGAGTTTTTGCAGTGCTGGAATAAAAGACACTGTCATGCAGATTCGGGTGTCATCTGCAAAGGAAGAACGGTGGCTTGGCTGACACCTTTCTATGTCGGATATGAGGTGGGGGAACAAGATGGGGGGCGAGTACTGGGGCCTTGGGGAAAGGCTTTTCACCGTAGTGCCTCGGATTTACTCTGTTGACGATACTTCTGTGTTCTGTTAGTGAGGAAATTTAGATCTCGACCGATTTTCCTGTTTTCCTTTAGCCCATTTTGTGCGTATTACCCAGGTCACACTTGTCGAAGGCTTTTGCAAAGTCTGTATATTTTAAACTCTGCATTCTTTTTGTTTTAGTGCATTTAGGACCTTGTGTAGTGATCCAAAAGTTGAGACAGACAGGAGGCCTTTTCTAAACCCAGTTGCCCTGGGTTGTTAACTGTGGGTTTCTAGATGGGTGTGGTGATCTTTCTTTTGGACCCTTTCAAAAGATTTTTATGATATGGGACGTTTGGGCTTTGGCTGTAGTTCTTTGCTGTTTTTTTATCCCCTTTGTGGAGTGGGGGTATTCGTTGTTTTTAGTAACTGTGGGACGAAACCCCCTGTCCATGTCCCCCTCCATAGGATGGGAAAGGTTTGTGTAGGGGGGTTTTGCAGTTTTTGATGAACACGAGTTTCCATGAGTTCCCTGGGGCAGAGTGCATGGGCATGTCATTTATCGCCTGTTCAAATCATTTGGCTCAGGTTAACATCGGTAGGCTTGTGTTAATCAAATTTTGTGGCCTCTCTAAAAAAATTTTTTGTTCTTCGACTCTCAGTTTTTGCGGCTCGCTAAAAACTGGTCATTTTGGGACTTGAGTAGCCACCTTTTCCCTGCGTCACGTGTAGGCCCCCATCTTGTTTAAGTAGGGGCCCAATACGGGACGTTGTTCTCGTTTTTTGTTTTGGGATAGGAGAAGAAATACTTTGGGTTTCTTTGGATTTCATTTAGGGCTTTTAGTTCTTTCCGCGATTCCGACTCCTAAAGGATTCTTTTAGCTTAAGTTCGATGCTGCTATTCTTGACCAGTGTCTCCCTGCGATTTAGATATATTGCCCTTTTTAAAAGCCGCTCTGTTATTCTTTTCCGTGCCTGTAAAGGGGAGCGCCTTTCTTTTTTTTACTCTATCCTCCTTTTTCTTGGGGAAATAAGCTTTGTGCATACATCGAGTGCCCCCGAGTTTCTGTTCTGGCAAAATTTGGGGGTCTGTGTTCTTATATTCTTCCCAGCTTAACGTTAGGATTTGGTTTTTCTTGGTCCCCACTTTATTTTTTTTGTTATTGAATTTGAATTTGGGAATGCCCCCCTGGGGACAAATCACATTATGCCCCGGTTGGGGCTCCGCGCAACATGCTGAACCTCAATTTTGTTGTATTGAGTATATTGTTTTTGATAGATGCTTTTCTTTCAGACATCTTTGTTAGTGAAGTGAGGTTAGTGTTTTCCAGTCTATGGGCTCTTTATTTGCTGGTTTAAATTGAATTTTGTGCAAGATTTAAAAGTGCGTGAGTGTGAGTTTTCATAGGCTGCCTCCGGGTTTTATTACTGCAACAATTTTTATTTGAAAATTTTCCTCCATTTTGGGTGCCTTAATTTAAAAACCCCCCGGAGCAAGATTTTGGGTTTGCAGGAGCGGGAAGGTTTTCCCGACAGTGGAATTTTTAACAGCTGTTCCGGGAAATTTGCGGGATGTTGCATCCGGGGGCTTGTAGACTCCCCACAATACTGGTTTTGGTTCCGACCTTTATGCTAAAACTTCCACTACATCATTTGAGGCATTTGCTTCTTTTGAAAAAAGTGACTCTGCAATGTACGGCCAACCCCCCCCCCCCCCTTTTGCCTGTTCACTCTGTCACATCTGTTAGGTTGAAACCCTGGGACCCAAATTTTTCGTTGCCCAAGTGATCCTTTATGGGGGGGTTAGTGAAACCCGCGAACATTCCCTTTGCCTCTGCAAACACCTGGATGAAAGGTATTTTGTTTTTGGCTGTTTTTGACCCTTTTTATTTGCAAAAAAGAATGTTATCGGACCGGTGGTATTGTTGGTTGGGGGGGGGGGATTTTTTCCGGATTAGTATCTGATCTGTTGGTTTGGAGTGGGGCCATCGACTTTTGTTCCACTCCAGGAATGATGGATTTGGTGTACGATTTTGCCATTTCTGCCCGGTGGCCCTGGGGGCTAAAGCTCCCTTCACACACGGAGGGCCGGGTTCGATTCCGGGGGTGGAAATTTCGACAGTTTCCTTCCCCTGTTGTCCTTTCCCCAGCGGGAAAAATAGGTACCTGGGTGTTAGTGACTGGTGTGGGTGCATCCTGGGGACAAGATTAAGGACCCCAATGGAAAAAAGTTAGACGTCCTCGATACGCATCTTTCTTGGGTTATCCCCGGGGGGCTAACCCTCCGGGGGAAAAAAACCGAACGAAATCTTTTTATTTATCTTATCCGCCCGTTTTTTTTTCCCTTCCGGACTAAAAAACCTCTCCCCCTTGAGTGGCTGTGGCTCCCAGTTTTCCCCCTGGGGCCCGGAGTTTTGTATCTTTTTTTCCCCCCCTTTTGTGGATGCCCGGCAAAATTTTAAATTATGCACATCTTTTCCCGTATGAAGGGTACACAGTTCAGGGGGAAAAAGCTTACAGGGAAGGGAGTTTGCATTTTCCTGTTGTATATGGGCATGGCACTTTCTAGGGTGGTCATAGTTGCACGCCCATCGGTTTTTCCCCGATTTCCCATGCCAGCGATACGAGTGATGTATGTGCACAGGGTTGGTTTCCGTTTGCCTTTGGGGGTTTTGGGGACTGATTTTCCCCGTTGGGCAGTTTCCCCGTCTTACTTCTATCTCCCTAGCCCAAAATGGAGCCCCCACCAGTTGTTTTTGGTAATTAACCCACTATTGCTAGTGGGGTCCCCTTTTTTTGCTATTTCTGCGGTTTTTTTTAGTTTCAATATTTGGGTTTTTTCTTTTCTTTGATACACTTGTTTCCCACTATGGCTCCCGTCCCCTATGAGGTCATTTATATGTATTCCTTCCGGTATAATTTCCCCACTACCTGGACAAAACTCCGCTTCACCTTACTGTCTCCCAGGACAGCCCCTCCAGCTTCCCCCTTTTTGTCTCCCAGGGGCAGCATTCCCGCTTCACCCTTACTGTCTCCCAGACGCACCCCCATTCACCATTATGTCTCCCAGGCGCACTATCAGCCCCCCATTTACTGATACCAGGGGCTCATCTCCAGCCTTACGTTTCTGACTACATGGCCAGATCAAGGGCAGTACCATTTAGCCCAGATTTTTTATGTCCCTCTGTTTAGAAAATTGGGTTTTTTAGAAAGCGCTTTGATGTTACCCCTTTTTTAAAACCCTTGTGATTTTAGTCCCCGTTTTATCTATTGGGGCAAACCCAAAAAACCCTTTTCCCGTCTTAAAACGCTTTTTAGCTAGTTCTTGGATATCTGCACAAGGGGGCGTGACACCAATTTCCCCCAAAAATGACAATTTTTGCATGTGGAAGCCCCTTTGTTTGACTGACCCTTTACACACGCTTTATAATTTTTTTTTTATTTTTTATTTATTTATTTTTTATAAATTTGTGGCCCCATCAGAGGTACAAAAAAAATAAGATAAAAGGCGTATGCCAAAGCCACTTTACTATGCATAGCATTTCGGGCGGCTTAAAATTAATTAAGTTTAACCAAAGCAATGATGAAGTCAGTGATAAAAACATTAATGTAAACAGATTACTATAAACACAAGTGAGTATTAAAAGACGGTCTATAAAAGGATTTTTTAGGTAGTGTTTTTAAAAAAAATAATAAAATTTAGTTTGGGTTTTTTTGGTTTAACATTTTTGATAAATTGTGAGAAAACATTTAAGATATACAATTATAAGGTTCATTTTCAGTATTTTTTGGTTTTGGGTGAGTAAGTGTCTTTGAGTAGAGACTTAAATTTTAAAAACGGGGTAGTGTTTCTTTTTTTAAAAGGGTAATGTTTCCAGTTTTTTGGGCCCTTTTTGTGCATTGATTTTTGATAGTGTGAGTTTAAACACGGGGAACATCAAAGAGTGTCGGGCCTTGTGTTTGGTAAGTTTTTCTGTTGGGGTTGGAAAGGAGAGTTTGAGGGGGGGGGTTAATATCGAGTTAAGTGTTTTGTATGTAATGGGTGCAGTAAAAAGTATGGAGTTTTGTATGGTGGTAGGTTTATGTTTTGAATTTTGGTGGTGGCTGCCTGTAGGGAATTTGTTATCATTCTAACGCGCCTTTTTTTGGGGGAATTTGTGGCTAGTGGTTAATTGTTGTTGAGCCCCTTTTCACAAAATTTCCATAGGGGAGATAGGGGTAAAAAGAGAGTGATAAGGGGCCCGGGGGGCTGACTTGGAACATGTGTATTTCGATAGTATGCCTACAGTCTTTGGAAAAATTTTTTTAGAAATTTGTTGAATGGTTTTATTTACTGCAATTCTACTAGCAATTTGAATATTTAATAAAAACCCGCTAGGAGTGCCCAACAAACCGTTTGAAACCAGTCCCGGGTTCGGAACCCTCAAGTTTTCGGGCCAGTAAGTTTTTTGGCCAGCTATCTGATCTGATCAGTGGGGACTTATTTAAACCATACTGGTCGGTGATTTTTTGGGTAACCATGAAGGATCTATGGAAATTATCTACCCGAGTAAAATTTTTGATTTGATTGATACAAAATATAACTTGCGTGTTTTAAAGCCGGGGACTGCTGGCAACTCCTACAATACGAACGGTCGACTCAACCCCTTTTTTATCAAACGCGTATCAGCTTTTCTATTTTTTTTTTTGTCCCACCACAAAAATGCTTTTTATCACTTAGTTGACTGGTGCAAATTTTGAGGAAGGGGTTTTTTCTGGGGTAATTTAAATTTCTTCTCGTTTTTGTATATTGGGGCCGCTGGTAAATAAGGTTATATGAAATTCACAGTAACTCTGGTATTTCAAAAAAAAAGAAACTAATGAAAATCACTCCCCCTATTATTTAAAAAAACACTTCCCATCAATTCTTGCAATAAGAAAACAGAGGGGCTACAATACACGGGTGTTAGGATTTTATAGGGAACTCTGCTCTCCACATTTTAACTTGTATGCTCCCCGCTGATAAGTTTAATTACTTGGAGCTCCCAAATTGTGCTCATTCTAGCCTACTTTATTTTTGGCGATACAATGCGAGACAAAAAAAACATTGGAAACTCACGTTTTTGGGATCGTAAT
>NC_069444.1:8106637-8129714 GCF_026875155.1 Cherax quadricarinatus
GGGCCTTTTAGGGGTTTTTAAAAATCCCAATTTCAGTGAGAATTAAAGTCACTAATAACAAACAGACAAATGAATAAGCACCACCTTCTCTTAGCTGGAGACTTCAACATCAACCTTGGCATACCAGATGATCAGCCTGTAACTGATTTCATCAACAATATGAACAACACACTTCTCATACCAACAATAACTAAACCAACCAGGCTGACTGAGACAAGTGCAACCATAATAGACCACATGTGGACCAATATACTGGCACTACAGACCACTACCCTACCTTCCTCCTGACAAACACTAGTAAACCACCACTTGAATACAACAAAGTCTCAATTAGACTCCATGACGAGGCCTCAATAAGGATGTTCGCAGCTGACCTAAAGACTGTTGACTGGCCTACAGAATTCTCCAAGGCCAATGGTATTGATGACTGGACAGACATTTTTCTTAACAAATTACTTAGACTATACAACAAACATTGTCCTATAAAAACGAAACAGATCACAAACAAACGGCTTGGTTGCCCATGGCTAGCCAGCACCATTCTGAAATCCATTGACAAGAAACGCCAATATGAAAAGCAATATAGACAGGGCTTAATACACAAAGATATTCTTAAACACTATTCATCAGTTCTTACCAAAGTAATAAAGAAAGCCAAACAACTATACTACTCCAGTAGATTCACAGACACTAGAAGAGACATAAAAAAGACCTGGAAAACACTCTCAGATTCCAGGGACCCACAAACTGAAAAAAACAAGAATATTGTCCTAACTAAACCTAATGAAACACCACTACATCCCACTGACACAGCTAACAAGATAAACGACTTCTTCTCAACCATAGGATCTAATCTCGCCAATAAAATCCCATATACCAATGCCCATGCCGGGGACTACCTAGATGGGAATTTCCCAAATTCCTTCTATCTTGCACCAATTGAGCCCACGGAAGTCACCGAGATTATAAAGTCACTTAAAAATAACTCAGGGAATCTGTCTCATGTCCCACCATTACTGTACAAGCGAGCGGCCCATGTCCTTTCGCATGCTATTTCATTACTTTTTAACAAGTCACTAGAAACTAGCACCTTCCCGAAACTTCTCAAGATGGCAAGGGTTTCACCAATACATAGAGGTGGTGACCATACAGACTTAAACAACTATAGGCCAATATCAAACTTGCCATTGCTATCCAAAATCTTTGAGAAACTCGTGCACAGGAGACTATATTCATTTATAATGGCTCAAAACATACTCAACCCCTGCCAATTTGGATTCAGGAAAAATAAAAGCACTAATGATGCAATCAAAAGAATGCTAGATCTGCTTTACACAGCATTGGAAAATAAGAAATATCCACTAGGAATTTTTATTGACCTAAGAAAAGCTTTTGACACAGTAGACCACGACATCCTACTCCACAAACTTGACCAGTACGGTATAAGAGGCCATGCGCTTGCTTATTTCAAATCCTACCTTACTAATAGGTATCAGTATGTCATCATTAAAGACACAGCATCAACAACACGGCCACTTGATACTGGAGTTCCCCAGGGAAGTGTCCTTGGTCCCCTGCTCTTCCTCAAATACATCAATGATCTTCCAAACGTATCCAAACACCTTTGCTGACGACACGACTTATGTCATCTCTCACCCTAATCTTGCCACCCTCAACACCATTGTTAACGAGGAGCTGATCAAAATATCGACTTGGATGACAGCCAATAAACTTACGCTTAACACTGACAAAACCTACTATATTATGTTTGGTAGCAGAGCAGGAGATGCACAAATTAACATTAAGATCGACAACACTCTAATTACCAGACATAATGAGGGCAAATTCCTAGGCCTATACCTAGACAACAACCTGAATTTCAGCACCCATATCCAACACATAACCAAAAAAGTATCCAAAACAGTTGGGATCCTCTCCAAGATACGATAATACGTGCTGCAAAATGCCCTTCTCACACTATACCACTCACTTATTTATCCATACCTCACCTATGCTATTTGTGCTTGGGGATCAACTGCAGCAGCACACCTAAAGCCAATAATAACCCAACAAAAAGCTGCAGTAAGAATAATCACTAAATCCCATCCCTTTTCAACACCCACCCCCCACTCTTCATAGATCTAAACTTACTCCCTGTTCAGTACATCCACATTTACTACTGTGCAATCTACTTCTACAGGACCTTAAACTCCAATATCAACCTTGACCTAAAATGCTTTCTTGATAGTTGTGACAGAACCCACAGGCATAACAAAGACACAAACGTCTCTACGACATTCCCCGTGTCCGACTAAACCTTCACAAAAATTCAATGTATATCAAAGGCCCTAAAATCTGGAACACCCTACCTGAGAACTCTAGAACTGCAGACGCATTCATCATCTTCAAAACTACCATTAGAAAACATTTTATCTCCCTGATGCACCCCGTCAACTAACTACATGAATACCACCTGGTGGTTCACACTTACACTCACTCACCCATTTGACCATAAACAGAAATATTAATATCAATCTTAAAATAATGAATCCTGTGATACTCCAATACTGAAACTATGTACTGTGCCAAAACAAAAGCATTCACATTGCTAAACTCACAAACTAGTATTTAGTCACTTAGCCATAATACCAACTTACCTCATAATTTGTAATATTTTAAAATTAAGAATTAAACTAAGTCTGCCCGAAATGCCTAGTCATGCTAGGTGTTCTAGTGGTACACTCTGTAATCATTATTTTACTACATGTAAACCACACAATAACCAAATTCTGTAAACTCAGCATTGTAATTCTTATAGAGAATAAACTTTGAATTGAATTGAAAAGTAATTGTCTGCTAAGACACGTAAGGCTATTTGATAATTGGCTTTAATCACCGGAAATGACTTAATCATTTCATAGGGTTCTCCCTTCACAAGACATTTAAGATAATCTCATCTATGTCAGTTCGTGAATTTACTATGGATTGAAAACCACTAATGAATTCTTCGTAATTATGACCTTGGAAAATAGGTAATGACAAGGTAGGTAATCTTGGTAATGAGACACTTGTTGTTACATTTTTTAATGCAACAGGTGTTTGACCACTAGTTACAGTAGGTTTTGGAAATTTATTTGGTCCCTAAAGTTCCACAGGACAGATCCGCATGGCCGTACGGGACGGCTGAGCTGGAGGGCCCTTATACCCCCCCCCAAATATAAAGCATTCTCTCTGGTTGGCGATAGATTGTTGGTAGGCATGTATTTAATTTATAGATTTACTCTTCAGGGAAGGAATAGGTAGTTTTACTGGTAGTACACTAATATTAGGATTATTGAGGCAACTGTAGATAATAATAATAAGTAGACCTAAGCCTTAACATAGGTAGTAATTGGCCGATAATGTAGGCAAACATTTGGATAAGTAAGCTAGGGAGAACTGGCAGCCCTGTTTGAACGAAGAGACGGGGGTCTGGGAAAGGGACCAGCTCATTCTTCTTAAGACAGACACCAACTGGACAAGACGTGCCGTGATCAGCAGACGGCGCCCCCCACGTGTCTTCACATTGAGACCTGGGAAATCTGGAGAGGCACCCGATTTACCGTAGATGACCTCCTCCGTCAGGCCCATTACAGTAAGACAAGCCCTTCCTTTCTCGTAGATTTCTGGCCAGTATCTGGGGAGATTGTGAGTGGAGTTTTATCTGTGGGCCCGGGTGTGCAACAGGCAGAGCATGCCCAGTAATACCAGTGTCTCAAAGCAGTCTGGAAGCTAGTGTCCGTGCCCTGCATAGTTATACTAGGGATACATACCCTCTTGGATATAGGAATTTCTGAGGTGCAGGCAGGTCACTAATAATGATTGAATATTGCAGGAATTAAGGCTCCTGGTTGCACGTGGTTTCTGAGGGAAAGTCCAGAGGGGTAAGGCTAAGCTTAGAGAAGTTGAAGATCAGGATATATGCTGCAACACCAAGTAAGTTAGTCCTTTATACATGCATGCAGGCGATTTCTTGCAATATCAATCTTTTGTGAAAATCTGTCCTATAAGCCACTTGTGAGGCTGAGGTACCCACCTCAGAGCTGGGTGTCCAACAGAGTTTGCCAGGGTAGGCGACCCCGCTTGGAGGCAGTCCACACAAATTTTCACAAAAAGTGGTCCTTCGAAAACCGTGATGTGGAATAGCTAGGAAGCTATCTTAGCTAGGCCACAGTTGGGAACCAGTTTAACAGAGTTAGGTTAAGTTAGCAAAACCCAGGCCCAAAGTTACACAGAGGCTAGGCCAAGCTGACTATACACAGAAGTTATTTGCAGTAATTTACAGGCAGGCCAGGTAGGCTAGAGAAGCTTGTGGATTTAATTATTTACAGTGATTACAAGTAATTCAAGTAGGAGACTTGTGTGTTGATTACTTACAGTGGATTTGCAAGGTACCCACAGCTAGGCTAGGCTTGTGCAATTTTTTACAAAAGTTATAGTAGCTAGGACAGATTTAACCTAGTTATATTTACAGGGAGTTATAAAGCCAGGTTTAAGCTATAGCACACTAGCTAGGTTGGGATTTACCTTATCCAACCATCCACGCTAGACTGATAAGCTGGGCACAGTTAGGCCAAGCAGTTTACATACATTATTCATTTACTGTTTCAAAAAGTGATTTGTTGAATTTGTGGTTAACCAAGCGATTTTAATTTGTATACTGCACTTTTTTATTGTGTGATTTTCATGTCTTTGATTCATGTTAATGTGGGATTTGTGAATTGTACCTGAGACTAGGTTAAGTCCTGAAATTTATTTGCTGACATTGTACAGGAAAGTGCTAGGTTAAGCTTTCACATCGATACGCATTTGGGTTGGGATTTGGAGCTAACAGTACATTTTTTATTCAGAGTAGAGTCAATATAATAAAGGGAATTGTTAAGCTTGTTGACAAGCCTTGAGACTCGTTCATTCTCACCTTATACCGTTCGTGCGTGGGGTGGGCTAATTGGGAAATACAAAATTAGTACCGGATCTTAACTAAACCGCAACTATGGTAGGTGAAGATGTAGTACCAGCTGTCCCAGCTCTAAGTCAATTAAAGCGGTCTATGGGAGCCTATAAGGGACGCCTGAGCAAAGCATGTGAGGAGTGTCATACAGTCAGGCAAGATCAGGATGTAGACTGGGAGGAACTAGAGAGTTGCCTGAAACCCCTTTTGGGGCAAAACTGGAGGCCTTTGAGAGTTCATTTATCCTTTATGAGACAGGCCTATACTACAGGTGAGTCGAATATACAGTCGAGGTAGCACGGACAGACTATGACGAACGAAGGGCAGAGTGTAAAGCAGAGATGAGACTCTGCAGGCAGTTAATAAAGACTTTGAAAAGGCCGGTACAGCAGGGGGAGCAAATGTTTCAAGGAACACGAACAGCACGCCTGTTAATGTGTTGCCCAGATTGCCCCAGTTGAATTTACCAACGTTTCAACGGAACCTTAACAGAGTACATTTTCTTTCAGGATCAGTTTAAAGCCCAGATAGATGCAGAGATGATTTGTCAGATGCCGGCATTACCCAAACCACCGACACCAATTACCAACATGCCAAAGACCAATTAAAGGACACGTTTGGCAAAAAACTGAGGAGATAAGGTAGCATACTTTATCGGTTGTTGGATCTAGAGGCTTGTCGCCATGACCGTCAGAGGCCTAGAGAAGTTCCGAATCGAAGTTATGAGTTTGACGAATAGTCTTAAAGATTTACATGATTGGAGTGTCAGTGGGAACGCCTTCCATCTGAACAAAAGAAACAATGGAAAAATAAAGAAACGACTAGGAAAAATAAGATAATGATTTTGAGGGTTTTACTTAAAATTTAAATAAAAAAATGGCCCTTTGGTTCTTGTAGTTGGGCAGGAGTAGGTAAGGCCCTGGATAGATCTTCTGATATTATTGATGTAGGTTATCCTGGGCGGATGGTGATAGTCCGAATGTTTTGGAATCTCCTACCACTTGGATGGGCACCACAAGTAGAACAGGTTAAAGGGCCAGTAGTAGTCCAATAAGTTAATAAGTCTCATTAACACATGTCTTGCTCCTTTATCTGGCGTCTATCCTGGATGACCACGCCAGGAAAAAGAGCTGGTAATAAGAAAAAATAAACTGGTTTCCAATGGTCATGATATAACATTTAAGAATGGAAAAGAATGATAAATGCCAAAATCATTGCTGGTAACCAGCAAACAAAAGAAAGGAACAAACAGTAATACTCCTGGTAGATCACCCTACCTGATTCAAATTCAAATTCAAATTCAAAGTTTATTCTCTATAAGGATTACAATGCTGAGTTTACAGAAATTTTGGTTATTGTTTGGTTTACATGTAGTAAAAGATTGTGATTACAGAGTGTACCACTAGAACGCTTAGCATGGCTAGGCATTTCGGGCATACTTAGTTTTATCTTAATTGTAAAATATTACAAATTATGAGGTAAGTTGTATTATGGCTAAGTGACTAAATACTAGTTTGTGAGTTTAGCAATGTGAATGCTTTTGTTTTGGCACAGATATAGTTCAATATTGGAGTTATCACAGGATTCATTATTTTAAGACTGAGATTAATATTTCTGTTTATGGTCAAATGAGTGAGCGAGTGTAAGTGTGAACCACCAGGTGGTATTCGTGTAGTTAGTTGACGGGGTGTATCAGGGAGATAAGATTTTTCTAATGGTAGTTTTGAAGGTGATGAATGTGTCTGCAGTTCTAGAGTTCTCAGGTAGGGTATTCCAGATTTTAGGGCCTTTGATATACATTGAATTTTTGTAAAGGTTTAGTCGGACACGGGGAATGTCGTAGAGATGTTTGTTTCTGGTGTTATGCCTGTGGGTTCTGTCACAACTATCAAGAAAGCGTTTTAGGTCAAGGTTGATATTAGAGTTTAAGGCCCTGTAGATACAGATTGCACAGTAGTAAGTGTGGATGTACTGAACTGGGAGTAAGTTTAGATCTTTGAAGAGTGGGGGGGGTGTGCTGCCAGGGATGGGATTTAGTGATTATTCTTACTGCAGCTTTTTGTTGGGCTATTATTGGCTTTAGGTGTGTTGCTGCAGTTGATCCCCAAGCACAAATAGCATAGGTGAGGTATGGATAAATAAGTGAGTGGTATAGTGTGAGAAGGGCATTTTGCGGCACGTAGTATCGTATCTTGGAGAGGATCCCAACCGTTTTGGATACTTTTTTGGCTATATGCTGGATATGGGTGCTAAAAATTCGGTTGTTGTCAGGTATAAGCCTAGGAATTTTCCCCCATTATTTTGGTAATTAGGAGAAGAGTGGAGGTGAAGTGACTCTCCAAACTTCAACCCACACCGGGTAAGGTCAATATTACCAGGAGTAGAAATTTAAACAAATCAGACACCAAGAACTAGTTTCGCCCCAGCCCGCCAGAGGGGGGGGGGTGCGCCGCCCGTAAACTCGCTAATGGTTTCCTGGTTGCCTGAACAACCTTAACCCCATTTACGCCTACTTTTCCTCACATGGAGTAAGTCAGAATGGTTTCCCCAGTCAGGTGATTCAAAGGAAACTGGCTAGCACTACAGTGCATGAGTTACACTTAAAATATCGGGACAAATAGGTTCACGTTTTTAAAACAAATTGTTGAGGGGTTGGGAGATCTCGTTTCTCATTTGAGTATAGGTGTGGAGAGAAGAGTCACCCCCATCACCCCATAAAATACCCAGACAGTTACTTAAGATCTCGAGAGATCAGTCTGAAGCTCGTACGACTAACATTGGAGTGTACTATGGTAAAGAAGTGTCTAAGGTAAGAACCTCTAAGCAGAACCTTAGAGGCACTCATGCCAGAATATGCGGTTCTGTGAAGGCGAACACACTAGCACGAGTTGCCCAGAGTATATAATACTGAGCAGTAGGCAACAGAGACTAAGGGAGTTGAGGACTCTGTTTCAAAGTGTTGTGGGGAACACTTTGCAAGAGACTGTGGCACCCAGCTCAGTGAGTGTCAAGTCTGTTGCAAAGGTAAGCACCATACTGCACTATGTCCCAATAATTTAAGGGAACCCCAGGCTAGTAGGGATATCTCTCAGGTAGAGATAGAAAGTGAGTCCGAGCTGAAATGGTTAGCCAGGTGATTTTTTTTTTTATTTTATTAAATACTAGCAGACCAACCTTATAAAATAATTAAATAACACATGAATTAGCCATTTTGCAAATACAATGCCTATCATAACCCCCATCAATTACATATCCTGAAATGTTTTGTTCATATTTTTACTAATAGGATATTCTTCACCTAACGGAAGGAAAAAGGAGCCAGATGCTCCTGCACAGAAAATTACATTAACAAAGTCAAAACTCACATCATGCATTCATTTTTCACAACATGGTGGCAGTCATTGTGAGAAGGGCTTTGCACACGGTGTGCATTGAATTGTTGCGTGGTGCGATAACTTGCTCAGTCTGCACAAGGCTTTTACCGCAAATTATCCGTGACACTATGGTGATTGCGGATCAAGAACTGATATGGTGCATGGCACTAAAATGGTTGCCTATCGTAATTTCGTCAAGCTGAGATCGCTGAGAGTTGTATGAACGGCTGGTTGAACAAGTACCAGCGGACAGTGGAGCGAGTAGATGTTAATTCGCGAGTATGTGTTCGCCTAATCGACGTGTCTAAGCATTACACATGGGTGAAGTCCGAACTGTGCCATTTGAAGGCGGACGAGACTGATCTGCGCGTTATGTATTGATCCAGTATGGACCGTTACACCTGGCTATCGCTGGTTAAATGGACGGAATGAGGGCGTTCTAATGCACGGCTTAGCCGGATGTACGTTCACGTTCAGATGGAGTTGAGGCATGCCATCCCGTCTTATGTCATACTGGGACGCATTTAGGACACAGGTAATGTGTACTACGATGGGCAGCAGTAGACGTGTAGTTACAGTGGTGCATATGACCATTATATGCGGCCCCTCAGTAGTGGAAGTAGGCCAGTGGAGAGAAAGAGACCTAGGTAGTGGAGATGGTCTGAAAGAGCCAGGAGCCAGAGGTGTGGGTCATGACTGATGAGTCACATGTTACATAGAAGTGGTCCACTTCCTGGATTGTGAGGAAGTGGAACGTAAGCTGCCACTGGTGGGTACCAGCCCATCACTGTCACAGTTAGTGGGAAGTGAGGCATTGCACTTGGAGAAGGGAAAAAGACTGGTGACATGGGGAGAAATAGAGGAGGCCTTACTGGTGAAGCTGCAGGAAAAATCCTATTGCAGAAGCAGGTTCTGAGGATCACTTGAGATATGGTGAAGGAGTACTGTTCAGATTGAATGATGAAGCAACTTGGATAGATTGGCGAACCATGGCAGATGACTCGCCAGGAGTGGTGGAAGTGTGAGGGTGACTGCTGAGATTCACAGAGGCAGGCATCCAGTGAGTAGAAATGGTGAGAGTGTGTCAACACCCGCTAAGAGTGGCGGCGACATATTCCGATCGGGAATGATGTTTTAAGACACCGGACAGAGACGGTGAGGAGACAGAAAAAAGCAGTATGGGTTGAACGTGGTGAGTGGAGCGTGGGAGTATATGTGATCCTGTCGGAGGATCTCTACTTTTCATAAGGACCATATACATTGTATCGAATCGCATTGCTAGATATATAATGACATGGTGATGGTTTTTTTGATATGTTGATACCTTCAAATAATACTAGGTGTAGGCAAAGCCCATGATGACACTCTTCAGGTCACGTGTTTATTAGGCTGAATATGCTGCACACTAAACAGCCACCATTCAAGGCAGGTGAATGCGATCCTAGAAATGTACAGAGAACTTCACACGGCGCGCATACCGGGAGATAAACACCTCAATTATTGGGAGCGCTTGAGGTTATAGTTCCTAAACCTGTATTCCGGAATACAGGAGCGAGGATACATGATTATATACACCTGGAAAATCCTAAGAGGGACTAGTACGAACTTGCACACGAAAATCACTCATTACGCAAAAGCAAAAGACTTGGCAGACAATTGCCACCATCCCCATCCAATGAAAAGCCCCGTGGGTGTCACTAGTCCACATGTAAGAGACCATACCATAAGATGTCAGGGGGCCTGGAGCCTGTTCAACTGCCTCCCTAGCACACCATAAGGCGGATTACCAACAGACCCCTGCGTTTCAAGCTGAGCACTGGGAACAAGCACGCTAAAGTCAGGTGCCTGGATCTCAGCCGGGCTGTGGCTCGTATGTGGTTTGCGATGCAGCCGCAGCAACAGCCTGGTTGATCAGGCTCTGATCCACCAGATGGACCTGGTCTCAGACGGTGCCGCGGGAGGCGTTGAACCCGGAACTTCTCTCCAGTGTAAACTCCACGGTAAATAAGGTATGCCTGGTTCCTGGTGTTGGATCTGGGAGGCAAGCCAAGTGGGCAGTGGAGGAGAAATAGGTGGACGAAGCAGACACACTGAAAAAGCGTTGTCAGTGGAAGCGTTGAAAAGGGCAGAGGGTGAAATCACTAAGTGAGGTTTCGGTGTATGACAGTTGAATTAATGGATTTGTAGGCCGGTCGAGAGCGAATCTAGTGGGATAAGGATTATAAGTACGGTATGCTATAGACATCTTTTTTGTGACAGACACACTAATTCAAAGCTCGGATAAAAGGAATTGGAGGTGTGATGGGATACAGACTGTTGTGATAGTATTCGGTAGGTCGAATGCAAGGAGGGGTGGGAATCCTGATCCGAGAGAGACGAGCCCGCCTTTTATGTTGTTTTAGAGTGAAGGGCGCGGTGAGAGGGGTCGTGTGTTACAGAATAGATGGGATGTGAGGTGGAAGAGGTGAAGCGGATGGCAGTCGTTGTGTGTTATGGTGCCGGTCTGCGAGAATGATAGTAAGGGGTAATGACTGATTTGTGAATATTGCAATTGGTGTACTATTATTTGCGGTCTTACCTAAGTCCGACGATCAATAGTTGGTGGCGACTGACGAACTGTGTTGTGCGCAGGAAGGATGTGGAACCGAGAGGACTCTCCGGCAGGTGGTTTTTGTGGCAGGTTTAGGGGATTCTATTGAGAGGTGTGGGTATGAGGGATATAGTTGATGTGAGAGTAGTGTGTGTATGCGAGTGATAGAGTCCCCATTTATAGAAAGGGATATGCTGCACGATTAGATAGGTTGTATGTGCTAGGGGAGGTGAGGTGTGACGCGGTGTATGCAGACGGTGATATTCGTTTATTCGATCATTAGGGTCGGTTTATGCTGATTTAATTGGGCGGTTTTGGCCTAAGAGATAATGTTGGAGGGGGGGTACTGGCAGCTGAATGTACGACTAATGGCGTAGAGGGGTGGAGGGAGGGGATTATGAAGTTTGTGGGAGGACTTATGGGGTGGGGGTAAGAAGTGCAAAGCGATTTTATTCGGGGGATGGGTGGGAATGGGTTGCGAGACGAGGATCAGGCAATATTATGTGCGAAGGGTGAAAGAATGGTGGATAAGACTGAGGATGGATGACTAATGGGCTTCAACAGTATTTAGAGGGGCGGTTTGAGCAAGGGTTGTTATCAGAGGGGTGCGGTGCTGTGACAGGTGTGTATCAGATGGAGGAGAATTGAAGCATTAAGTGGCGACTAAAGGGATATGCACAATGACGAGATTGATGCAGGCCATCGAGGGTTGCAAGGTGGGTTAGAGGAGGCGATTGTGGTGACAAGGCAGTCAGCCTGTGTGTTACGGGGTACAGCAGTTCGACGCTAGGTTGCGCAATGGAAATGATAGTGGTAGACTACACGAGACTTAGTGGGTATACGAGAGGGTCAGATGTTGAGAACATACTGAGAGGGTATGAGTGGTTTATGAGATAGGTTGGTTTGGAAAATATTTGCAGAGTGTAGGAACGTGAACGGTGAGAGATATAGAGGAGATTGGGATAAGAATGTATCTTGATGTGCTGAGTGAAGAGATCGTATTATGGCATTGGATGGTTAGGGGATATTGAAGATGGGTGAGGCTATGGAGAGTTTAGGAGATTATGGCGGAGAGGTAAAGGCCAGGTATAGATGGCGTTTACCTTGTGAATTCTATGTGAATAGCATTGGAGTGTGTTGAGATTTTTTAGGTGAACTAGTACTGAATGTGATGAAAAGTGAGGGGAGTGGGTTGAGTTGCAGCGTATGCAGTAGTAGTATTGATTCCAAAAGGGGAAGGCCTACTACAGTGCAGAACTACAGGGCGTTGTCGTTGTTATGTGCATGATTATAAGTTATTCCAACAAATCTTGGGGAACAGGTGAAGTGTGTGATATAAAAGATTGTTGCGATATGTGTTTTGTGAGCAGTCAGTAGTGGCGTGGCCATGTGATGAAGGAACGGTAATGCTATGTTTAGGGATCATGGAATATATAAAAGATTTATGTGTGGAAAAGTTATGGATGGTGGGGAGATATAAAGGGGGGGAGGTGTCTTAGCATGTGGATTGGCATGGCTAGAGTGTATGATTGCGTAGAATGAAAGGCACTGTGGATATGCTTACGGAGCAGGGTTTTGGGGAAGAGATGGTACGTTTGGATTGAGACTTTGTATAATAGGGTAGGTGTACGTGTTTGTGCAGGTGAATGGGAAATTGAGGGTGAGTGTGAGTTTCAATGGTGTTGTTATTAGAGTGCATATTGGGCAGGGATGTGGTCTTCTCGAACTGTTGTTTGCTTGTTATTACAGGACCCTTGATTTATAGTTGTGGCTAGTGTGGCGTATGTTTGGTGGTGGTTACTGTGGTGTGAGAATTGGTGGGGATTGGGACGGAATAATAGGTTGATGTGGATGATACAACAATTCTAGTGAGCAGGGAGGAAAGTTTACATGATATGGTGGAGGATGTATTGGTGGTTTTGAAGGTGTTACAGGTTTTTTAAAAGTGAAATGTGGTGAAATCTCGAAGATGTAAATTGGTCATAGGAATTGGGTAAGGGAGTTTGGGCGCGATGGGAACACAGCTGGCATTGCGATGTGTGGTGGATAGACTAAAGGTGTGTGGTTGATAACTTTATATGGGGAATGCTGGGGAGGCACGGATGCGCTTAATTCTGGGGGGCAGTGGATAGGTTGGTGCGGTAGGTAATTAAATGTTTTGCGACCCTTCGCATTTGACGATGACATCAACGTTGTTAATAGTGGTGATTGTGTTTATACAGGTATGGTCTCGCGCATATGGCAGCTAGTAGAATCCGTGGTCTAGAGCTCCGGACATAACTAGAATTGCTAAAAAAGAGTTTTTTTCGATATATTATGGGGTTCTGGGTGTGTTGGTTGGGTAGAAGTGTTGTTATGTACACGGTGATCAAGGTGGATTGGTTAAGAGATATAAGATTAAGAGGTTAAGTGTTATATATTTGAAGCAGGGTGGGTTCTGAGCACGAGTGAAGGTCAGTGTGGGGAAGGGTGTGCAAGCATTATATGGGAAGGCACGAAGTGGTTGGGTCGGATCAGTGATGAGAGAGTGTTAGGATGTGAGCTGTGAGCTTTTCTTGTATGTTAGAGTATCCGTCTAGGATACTGTTGTAGGTGTTCTGGAGCGTGCTTGGTATGAGAGTGCGGGGTGATTGCAAATGTTGAGCGTGGGCATATACCCAATGTTGCATGGGGAGAGACATTTGGGTAAGGTTGCGGTAGGTGGCATCAGACCAAGAGTGAGAGAGGTAATTGTTTCGGTCCTTCATGGAATATTGCCGTCTGGGTGTGGGCTTAAGGAGATGAGGGATTGATCGGTTGAGGACGTATGTAGGTGTAGGCAATTTGGGGATAGGGAGACAGCTTTTCATGCCTAGTATATTTTTAGTGAAAAAGATATTGGAGGGTATACGGGAGTGGAATGGGTGGATTTTGAGAGGGGTGTGGTAGGGAGGGATATCGGTATTAAGGGCATTGTAAGTTTATGATGTTGGACGGTGTGAAGAGATCTGTGCAGCAGTGCCTTAGAGTGTAATCATACCGGCATTTTGTTTTCGTTTATCATTGCGGTCCACACTGAGGGTAATGAGGGATTGGTGGTGGAAAGAGGTTGGCGTGAACAAGTGTGACAGAAGACACTGGGGTCTGTTTCATAGGGGATACTATGGGAAGGAGATGGGAAAGGGTGTTGTGACTGAAGGATTATCGAGTTGAATGCAAAGGTTTGTGTTGGCGTGAAGCAATGTATAGGAGAAATGTGAGCGCGAGGGAGAAAAAAAAAAAAAAAAAGGCAGGGGGGGAGGGTGTGTATGGATGCATGGAGTATTGCACCGGGTCACGTCTCAGGAATTTGGGTAGATGTATGAGGAGTTCCGTGATATGGTCGTGAAATGTGCATGCGTAAGTTGTGGAGTGTGTTTTAAGTAAAGTTTGTGGTTGTTTGTATAGGAAAAAGTTGTAAGATTTTTATTGGTATGAAAACTGAGCAATATTTGTGTGCATGTTGAATAAGTAATACGGTCTATACTCAGATATGAGTTTCGTATACTGATGTATGTTCATTTCACTGCCTGACCCACGGGGGAGTGCGGTTATGTGCTCGGCACCTCTGCCTGTTTTCGGCGAGCTACCTCAGTTCGTCACAACCATTGAGAAGTGAGTCGATGCTGATGCTCATTTACCATACATGGCGCTGCAGAGCTACAGGGCCGTCATCAACACTGTTTGCGTTGCAGTTGGACCAGGTGCGGGCTTGTCACCGGACCGGCGATGATGGACTTGTTAGACTACGGCGATTATCCGTGATACCTACGGTCTTTTTATCGCAATGATGATGAGATATTTGGTGTAGCACTTGGGGAACGACACGGATTCCTTCTTTAAAAATGACGTACAGCAAATATGTTTATGAAGCGGTGGTGGATAAGTATGAAGAGGACCCTTATAGCCGTCAATTCAGCTGTATCAGTACATCTACATGATGTATCACGACACTACACATGGTGAAAAGTATTGGATGTGCCTTTTGAGGCGATAAATGATATTTGTTTATAAATAGATGAATAGCCGCGTAATTATGTACGGTTTTCATATGTACTCATGCAGCGCTCCGGTGGCCCCGAGGACCTTATGCTGGGATGTCTTGGATGGAAAATATTTCAGTCAAAATGACCTTACGCATCCCATACGTCCTATATTATGTTGCAAGCCATTTGATACTCAAGTAATATGTAACATAATGCGCAGGGCAGTCGTACGTTGTCGGTGATGTGCATTGTATGACCAACATGTGGCACAGTGTGGTAAGCGTGTCGGGAATTCTCCAAACTATCTAACAGCAACAACCGGAAGATGTTCGAGATGTGAGGGACGAGAACACTCTTATCTAACCCGTCTCGACAACGGACATCTTGGAGGAGAGGTAGAAAAAGCGCAGGATGAATGCTTTGGGGATGCCAATACAGCGAGAGAATCACAATCAATGGACATTAATAAAGTATTTGAGAGGGGACTCTGCCCTCTATGGGGGACAAAGGCATGTGCGGGCCTTTAGTGAAGGGCCACTGGATGTATAGTTAGACAAGTCGTTCGTTCAGAACCTGTGTGGAGGATCCGTGTGCGAATTTGGGATCGGTCTTTTGTTTTGAGCATCTTGGTGAGGCGGACCGGATGAAAAGCATGAGTCTGGGGTGTCGCATGGTATGATGGTGCATATACAGAAAGTGGAGGTGTATCATGTAGTACTAAAGAAATCCCAATGCAGGTGGAGGGTAGACGCAAAACATGCGATAACTACAGACCCGCCACCAGACTCAGAGATGTGCTTTTACTCATGCCAATGACAGGGGAAAAACCGAAAAAAGTCTTGAGGTTGATGTACTGAGGAAAGGGAACAGTGAATCAACGAACAGAGTTATCAAGGTGATTCCCAAAAAGGGTGAGTGGGATAGTGGTGTAAATGTATAGTGAAAGGCTTTACCTAGAACCAAGGAAAATCCAATTAATTGACTTTAAGGTTTTTGACAATAAATTATTAACGGTTGAGATTGAGCAAGAAAAGGAAAGTGGTTTAATCGAATTTTTCGGGCCTTTGCGTCTAGTATGTGGATGTGAGTGATTTATCGTAAAAAAAACCCCTATTTTTCCCTCACAGAGTAAGTCAGAAGGGTTCATCAGTCGGGTTTTCCAAAGGGAAAAACTGGCTACATACATGCATGAGTTCACTTAAAATAGGGACAAAATGGGTTTTCACGATAAAAAAAAATTGTTGGGGGGTTTGGGGAGATCTCGTTTCCATTTGAGTATAGGTGTGAGAGAAGAGCCCCCCCATACCACATAAATACCCAACAGTTACTTAAAGATCTCGAGAATCATTTGAAGCTGTAACTAACATTGGGTTACTAGGAAAAAGAATGTCAAAGGTAAAACCTTAAGCAAACCTTGGGGCACTCTCCCAAATATGCTGTTCTGTAAGGAAAACACACTAGCACGAGTCCCCAGAGTATAAATACTGACAGTAGGCAACAAGACTAGGGATTTGAGACTCTGTTTTCAAGTTTTGGGGGGAACACTTTGAAAAGACGTGGCCCCCCAGTGAGTGTAAAAGTCTTTGCAAAGGGTAAGCACCATACTGCACTTTTCCCCAAAAATTTTAAAGGGGAACCCGGGTAGTGGGGAATCTCCAGGTAGAGAAGAAGTGAGTCCGAGCCTGAAATGGAGCCAGCGTGATTTTTTTTTTATATTTTTTTTAAATACACCAACAATAAATAATTAAAATAACACATAATTAGCCATTTGCAAAACAATGGCCTATCACAACCCCTTACACCTAAGTTTTGTTCATTTTTTTTACTAAAGGATATTCCATCACCTAACGAAGGAAAAGAGCAAGATGGCTCCGCACAAAAATTTTTACATTAACAAAGTAAAAACCCCCAAATTCATGCATTCATTTTTTCACAACATGGTGCAGCTGGAGAAGGCTTTTCACCCGGGTTGCATTGAATTTTTTTGCGTGGTGCGATAACGCCCCCCGGGTTTGCCCCAAAGTGCTTTTAACCGAAAATTATCCGTGAACCTAGGTTTTCGGATCAAGAACGTTGGGTGGCCTAAATGGGCCTATCGATTTCGTCAACGAGATCAGCTGGGTGTATGAAGGGCTGTTGCAAGTACGGGGACGGGAGCGAGATGTTAATTCAGCGTAGTGTTCCCTAATCGACTGTCAAAGCATTTAACGGGTGAAACCCCGAAATTGCCATTTGGGGCGGACGAGACGTCTGCGGTATTATTTGAACGTATGGACCTTCACCGGGCTAGGCTGGAAATGGACGGATAGGCGAAATGCCACCCCGCTTATGTCATACGGACGTTTTTGGGGACACAGGAAAGGTGTACAAACGCGGGGCAGCAGAAGACTGTAGTAGGGGTGCATAACCATTGGGGGCCCTGGGGGAAGAGGCGTGGAGAAAGGCCCTGGGTTGTGAGAGGGTGAAAGACCCGACCCAAGTGGGTCTCTGAGAGTCACTGTAAAAATGGCATTCCTGGGTGAGGAAAGGGGAACGTAAGTGCCACTGGTGGGTCCCCACCCCATCATGCACATTAGGGGGAAGTGGGGCATCTGCCTTGGGAAGGGGAAGACGGGACATCGGATAGAGGGAGGCCTACTGGTAAAACGTGCGGGGAAAAATCCTTTGAGCGGGTTTTCTGGGATCACTTGAGTATGGTGAGGAGTACGTTCAGATTGAGATGAGAAAATTTGGAAGTTTGGGCAACAGGGAAATACTCGCCAGAGGGTGGAAGGATTGGGGGGACTGCTGAGATTCCAGGGAGGCATCCATGAGTTAAAAAGGGATGCAAAGTGGTCAACCGTAAGGGGGCGGCACATTTCCACTCGGTGATGTTTTGCCCCCGGCCAGAGACCGGGAAAAACCCGTGGGTTATGGGGGGGGGGGGGGGGGTTTACATGACATTCGGAGGATCTCCCCTTTCAAGGGACCAAAACATTGTACAATCGCATCTGCTAGAAAATGACAGGATGGATAAAAACCTTCAAACTAGGGAGGCCAAGCCCATGTGACACTCTTCGGTCACTTGTTCACTGGGGCGGGAAAATATTGTTTTGACACAAACACTCCTTTAAAGGCAGGTGAAATTGCCGACCTAAAAAATGACAGAGAACTTTCACGGCGCGCAAACGGAATAAAACACCTCAATTTTTGGGAGCGCTGAGGTTCCAAACCGTTTTCCCTGGAAGCAGGGGGGAAAATACATGTTTTTAATACACGGGAAAAATCCTAGGGGGACTATACCGAATTGCCACGAAAATCATCTTTACAAAAGCAAAAGACTTGGAAACAATGCCCACCCCCCCAAAGAAAAGCGGGGGGTGTCATAGCCTTTAAAGAGACCAACAATAAGTGTCGGGGCCTGAGACTTTTTCAACTGCCTCCCAGCCACAAAAGGGGGGATTCCCAAACAGACCCCGGCAGTTTTAAAGCTGGCACTGGACAAGCACCTAAAGTCAGTTCCGGACACCGGGCTGTGGCCGATGTTTTTTTGGGGCACAGCCAGCAAACTGGTTGATCAGGTCGACCCCAGGAGGGCCGGGTCTAAACCGGCCGCGGGGGCGTTGCCCCCCGAACCTCTCCGGGAAAACTCCCGGTAAACTAAAGGTAGCCTTCAGGTGTTGGATCGGGGGAACCCACCAGTGGGCAGTGGAGAAAAAAGTGGACGAAGCAACACACTGAAAGCGTGTCAGTGAAAGGTGAAAAGGGGGCAGGGTGAAATCACATAAGTAGGTTTCCGGGTGCAGACAGTGATTTTAAAGGAAGTGGCGATGAGAAGCGTCGGGGTTTAAAGGGTTTTTTAAAGACGTTTGCAATAACTTTTGTTTTTGGCAGGAACAAAAAATTTCAAGCGGGGAAAGGGAAATTTGGAGGTGGAGGGTTCAGAGTTTTGTGATGTTTTTCGGAGCGAATGAAGGGAGGGGTGGGTCCTGATCCGAGAGCGACCCCCGTTTTTTGGTTCTTAGGAGTGAAGGGGGGGGTCGTGGTTAAAAATAGATGGGTGGGAAGGTGAGGGGATGGCATCTTTTTGTGTGATGTCCCGGGTGAAAAAGAGTAGGAAAAGAATGAATTTGTAAAAATAAATTGGTATTTATTTGCGGTCATTACCGTCAGGACAATATTTGGGTGGCACGGGAATGTGTTGGGTGCGGAAAGGGTTTGGGGGAAACCGAGAGGGGGGGTTTTTTTTGGCAGGTTTTTTAGGGGATCTATTGGGGGTGTGGGTTTGAGGGTATATTGTGGAGGGGATTGCGAGATAGAGCACACTTTTTCTTAAAAAGGGATATGCTGCCGGGATTAGATGGGTTGTATGTGACAAGGGAGTGAGGGAGGGGGGGTTTGCGACGGTGAATGTCGTTTATTCAGATCAAGGGCGGTTTATGCTGTTTTAAATTGGGACGGTTTCCTAAGATTTTGGGGGGTACTGGAACTGAAGTACGACAATGGGTAGGGGGTGGGGGGAGGGGATTTTGAAATTTGTGGGGGGAATTATGGGGGGGAAGGTGAAAAGCGATTTATTGGGGGGGGGAAGGGGTTGCAAGACGAGGATCGGCAATTTTTAGTCGAAGGGGAAAGAATAGGCAGGATGACGGGGCTTCAACAGTATTTAGAGGGGGGGGTTGCAGGGTTGTTATCAGAGGGGTGCTGTGACGGGTTTGTGTACCCAATGGGGGAAATTTGAAGCATAAATGGCAGATAAGGGATATCCCAAATGAGGATTTGATGAGGCGAGGTGCAAGGTGGGGTTTTAAAGGGGGCGATTTGGGGGGACAGGCCGTCAGCCGGTGGGTTTGGGGTCAGCAGAGACCAGGTTGGCAATGGAAATTGATAAGCTGGTATAACGAGAACTTAGGGGGTATACGGGGCGGAGTTGAGAAACTACTGAGGTATGATGGTTTTATGGATAGTTGGTTTGAAAATATTTGCAGAGTGTAGGAGTGAACGGTGAGGATTTTGGGATTTTGGGAGAGAAGTATCTTGTGTGCTGGTGGAAGTTCGTAGGCATTGGGAGGGAATTTTTAAGAGGGGGAGGTATGGGGGCTTTTTGGGGGAAAAATGGCGAGAGGTAAAATGCCAGGTAAGATGGGTTACCTTTGAATTCTAGGAAGCTTGGGTTGTTGAAAGGGTTTTTTTAGTGAACCCGATGAATGGATGAAAATGAGGGGGGATGGGTAGTTGCACGTACTGCAGTAGTAGTATATTTAAAAGGGGAAGGCCCTACTACAGTGCAGAACTACGGGCGTTTCGTTTTATGTGCGATTAAAGAAAACCCAAAAATCTTGGGGGAAAAGGCTAAATGTGGAAAAGTTGTTTTCGAGAGGTCAGTATGGGGGGCCTGGAAGGGCATGTATGAGGGGCAGGGGTAATAAAGATTTTGTGGAAATATGGGGGGGGGAATAAAGGGGGGGGAGGTGTCTACATTGGATTGGCAGGCTGCGTATGATTGCGTAAAATGAAAGGCACTGTGGATATCTACGGGGGGGGTTTTGGGAAGAGATGGGACGTTGGTTTAGACTTTTATAAAAGGGGAGGTGTAAAATGGGCAGTGAATGGGAAATTGGGTGAGTGGGTTTCAAAGGGGAAGGGCATAAGGCGGGATGTCCTCTGTCCCCAAGTTGTTTGCTTTTAACAGGCCCTTTTTTTTAGGGCATGGGGCGATGTTTTTTGGTTTGTGGTGTGGAGAATGGGGGGATGGGGAAAAAAGGGTATGTGGATGTACAACATTCTAATAAGGGAGGAAATTACATGGGTGAGGGGAATTGGGGGGTTTTGAAGGGGTTCAGGTTTAAAAATGAATGTGGAAAACGAAATTGTTGGTCATAGGGAAATTGGGGAGGGAGGGGGGCATGGGAAAAAAAACTTGCGTTGGGGTGTGGGGGATAGACTAAAGGTGTGTGGGATAATTTTTATGGGGAAACTGGGAGGAAACGGAAGCTAATTCTGGGAGGGCAGTGGGGAGGGTTGGTGGGTAGGGTTAATGTTTTGGACCCTTGCATTTGACATACATCAACGTTTAGTGGGGAATGGATGTTAACAGTATGGCTGGGGATATGGGGCCCGTATATCCTTTTGGGAGGACCGACAAACTAAAAACTAAAAAAGGTTTTTTGATATTATGGGGGGTTTTGGGTGGATTTGGTGGGTAAATGTTGTTAGCTACCGGCGACAAAGTGGTTGGGTTTAAAAGATATAAGATTAAGGGGTTTAAGTTATATATTTGAAAAGGGGGGGTTTTTCCAGTGGAAGGTCGTTGGGGGAAAGGGGGTGCAAGCTTATAAGGGGGCCGAAGGTGGTGGTAGGGTCAAAAATGAAGAGTGTGGGATTGGTGAGTTTATTTTATGTTAGAGATCCTCTAGGGAAAGGGTAGGTGTTCGGAGCGTGCTGTAGGGGTGAGGTGATTGCAAAGTTAGGGGATTACCCAAAGTATGCATGGGGGGACATTTTTGGGAAGTTGCGGTTTGGGGCGCTCAACCAGTGAGAGAGGTAATGTTTCGTTTCCTTCATGGAAAAATTGCCTCGGTGGGGCTTTGGGGGGAAGGGTTGATGGGGGGAGGGCTAAGGGGGGGTGTGGGGAAAGGGGGAACGCTTTTTATGTAGTATATTTTTTTAAAAATTTTGGGGTGTATCGGGAGTGGATGGGTGGGGGTTTTGGGAGGGTGGGAGGGGGGGGATACGGTTTTTAAGGCATTGAGTTTAGATTGGGGGGGGGTGGAAGAGTCTGTGCACTGCTTGGGGGTCACAAACGGGTTTTGTTTTCGTACATGGGGGCCCTGAGGGGGAAGGGATTGGATGGTGCGAAAGAAGGTATTGCTGCAACAAGTAAAAAAAACTTTGCCCTAATAGGGGGATATATGGAAGTAAAGGAAAAGGGTTTTTTCCTGAAGGATACGAAGTATGAATTCAGAGGTTTGTTGGCGGGGTGAGGGGGGGAAAAAAAAAAAAAAAAGGGGGGGGGATGTGTTTTTGGGTTTTCAGGGTTGCCCCCGGGGGCGTTCCCCAAAATTTGGAAGTAGAGGGTTTTCCCTGATATGGGGTGAAATGGGACGTAGTTGTGGGGTGTGTTTTAAGTAATTTGTGGTGGGTTTTAAGGGGAAAAATTGTTAAGATTTTTTTGGGCGGAAAGACAAATTTGTGTGCAGTGAAAAGTATAAAAGGGCATACCAAATGGAATGATGATGCATTTTACTGCCTGACCAGGTGGGTGCGGGTGTCTCGGGACCCCTTGTGTTTTTGCGAGTACCCAGTTCGCACAACCATTGAGAAGGGGGGACTGCCGGGCCCTTTCCAACAGGCTGCAGAGCTACAGGCCATCAAAAACCCGTTTGCGTTGAGGGACCCGGGGCGAAACCCACCCCCGATGGGGCTTGTTACACCCCCAATTATCCGTGATACCTACGGTATCGCAAATGAAGAGAAATTTTTGGGGTACACTTAATGGACGCACGGGTCTTCTTTTAAAAAGACGTCAGCAAAAGTTTATGAAGCGGTGGTGGATAAATACAAAAACCATTTAACCGTCAATTCAGCTTTTATCATACATCTACTGATTTCACGACACTACACATGGGTTAAAGTAAGGAATGTCTTTTTAGGGGAATGAATTTGTTTTTAAAAGATGAACTACGTAAATTTTGGTACGGTTTAATGGCCCCTGCAGGTCGGGGGCCCCTGGACCCCTTTTGCTGGAAGTTTTTAGGGAACATTTCACAAAATGACCTTTCGCCCTCCCATACCGTCCATATTATTTTGCAAGCATTTCAAACTCAAGTATATGAAATATGCGGGGGAACGTCGTACGTGCGGTGTGTGGATTGTATACCCCATAGCGGCACAGGTGGGAAGCGTCGGGGAATCTCCAAATATCCAACAGCAACAACCGAAGAGGCGAGGAAGTTTAGGACGAGAAAAGTCTTATGCTACCCGCTCGACAACGGCATCTTGGGGGAAAGGTAGAAAAAAGGGAGGAGAATGCTTTGGAGGATGCAAAACACAGAAAAACACCATCACTGGACATAATAAAGATTGAAGAGACTCTGCCCCCTTGGGGGACAAGGATGTCGCGTCTTTTTAAAAAAGGGGG
>NC_069444.1:8130214-8142714 GCF_026875155.1 Cherax quadricarinatus
TGGGTTTCATAAAATATGGATGTTTTTTTGGTGAGTAGGTTTAGTGTTTGAAAATTGGGGTGGGTGTGCTCCCTGTAGTGAGAATTTGTTATCTTCTAACTGCAGCTTTTTTTGGGGAAAATTGGGGTCTGAGATGGTTTAATTGTTGTTGAGCCCCATGCAAAATTCCATAGGTGAGATGGGGGGAAAATAAGAAGTGATATAGGGCCAGGAGGGCTGACTGTGGAACATAGACCGTTTCTTCGTAGTATGCCTACAGTCTTGGAAATTTTCTTAGAAAAATTTTTTGTATATGGTTGAAATTTGAGTCTATTATCAAGGGGGATTCCCTAAAAATTTTCCCCCTCTGTTAGTTTTTGTGATGGGTGATCCGTTTATCATTAGTTAAGAGGGACATCTGTAGCTCTTTACCAAATGAATGAGTAGGTTTTGTAATGTTTAGTGTAATTTTTGTTACCCTCCCCAGGTAGATATTTTCTGTAATTCGGTTTTTCAGTATTGGCTAGCGTGACGGGGGGCCGGGGAGAGAAACGATGTAGTTCATCGGGGAAATAGTGTGGGTTTGAGAAATTTGCGAAGTTTTGGGAAGGGTTTCTTTTATGAAAATAGGAAAAGAGAAGGGGGCCAAGACACTTCCTGGGACACCAACTGTAATTGGTTGCGCAGAAGAGTTGCCCCTTTGCGTACACTTTTGGGGCTTTTTTTTGCTGAGGTACGACTTGGGTGTTGAGGGAGTCCCTTTTATACCATAGTGTGAAAATTTTTACGGGGCAAGTCAGGTCAACTGTACAAAAGCTTTCGTAAGAATGAAGCCCCCAGTGGGACTTCTTTTTTTTCTATTGCAGGTATATATTTTCTGCATGGTATAATACATCATTAGATTTTTATTAGGCCTGAACCCAAAATTGGCAGGGGTTGAGTATTTTTTTTTTGGGAGATAAGTTAGGGTAGATTCGTTTTATGAATTTAAATTTTTTCGAAGATTTTTGAGAGGGTGAAGTTGGTTTTGGGGCCTATGTTTTCAACTGTGTTTGGCTCCTCCTTTGGGGATCGGGGTGCCCCTTGCTTTTTGAGTTGGGTGGGGAAAGGGTGGAGGATTCAATGGATTTTTTAAAGGTGTTGAAATGATGGTGATAGCCTTGTGACAGTTTTTTGATATAAAGGGTGGTATTTATTTAAAAATTTCTCCTCCTTGTTTTTTAGTGGTTGAAAATAAGGGAGATTCGTAGGGTTAGTCGAGCTAGAAAGTGTGTTCGGGTATTTCCCGGGTGAGGTAGTCATTTGGGGGGGTATCTGAGCTTGGGTTTTATTGGCAAGTTTTGCCCCTATAGTGGAGAAAAATAGATTTTGTTTGTGTTTCTTTTGGGTGGGGTTGGGGTTTATCTGATTTTGCAATTTTATTTCGCTTTTCGTGATATTTTTTTTGTTCCCAGAATTTTGATGGGTTTTCCAGGCTTTTTTTTAATCCCCTCGTAATTTGGAAAATTGTTTCAAAAATACAATTTTTTGCCCTTTTTTATCAGGCGGGGTTAGGAGACGATAACGTTTTGTTTGGTCTCTGGTTATGTGACCCATTCTGTATTTTTTTTCATATTGGTGTTTTGTTTTTAAAGGATTTGAAAATTTGCTGGGTGTTACCCAGGGACTGTTCATCTCTTGGGGTTCATCGTTTTTTTTTTTTTGGGGCAGTGCTTGTTTGGGGTATTGGGTCTTTTTTAAAAAATTATTAATACATTCGTAAAATATCTGATGATTTCTAGCTCAGTGCCCCCAAGTCAGTGTTTGCTACTGCTTTTGGGAAAGTTTTTAAAATGGTTGCCCATTGTGAATCTGAAAAGGGTGCCCTTTGTAGTGTTTTGGGGATAGTTTACCAAGAGTTGTATGAGGAAAGTGGGGTAGTGGTTTTTGTGGTTTTATCTGAAATTATGCCTGTTTTTTTAAAGGGGATTGGTGTTGGTCCAGATGGGTAAAGTAGGGAAACACTAGTTCTGTAATCGTGGTTTTTGTTACTGTTTGGTTTTTAAATACAGTTACTCATTGTTTTTGGGAAATTCAGTAACGTGTGGGGCCCTGGTTTGCAGGAGTTTATATTAAAGTACTGAGAGTAGTAGTGATCTTTGTTCTTTTGCGGAAATCGTTATCAACTTCCTAATTTTTGACAAGGGCTAATTTTGTTGGGGAAAACCTTAGATGTTTATAAATGTGGAGGTTTTTGTAGGTATTTGGTTTTTTGAATTTACTATTATTTTTCCCCCATTTCATCCCTGGGTGAAAGTATTAGTGATACATTTTTTTGGGATAGTATTGGCTGTGCCCCCCCTTGTTGGGGCCCACGTTGTGTATGGCTGTGAACAGGAATGGCATAGCATCTGTCTATCAGGCTTTAGCCGGTTTCAGTTAGTGAAATGATGGACATTTTGGGCATGAAAGGGAATTTAGAATGCTATGAGGTCATCGTAATGTTTGTTTAAAAGATCTGATATTGAGTTAAAGATAGTTATTTTTGTTGTTGCACTGAGAAGTGCCTTTGATTGTTCGGTTAGAAATTACAGTAATTGTTTGATTCATTTAAGTCTTTAAATAAGGGGTTTGGTACAGGATCAATGCTTGTAATCATAAGATTAAAGTAAAATCTATAGTTAGAATTAAGATAAAACAAAGTAAATAGTCTTAAGCAAAAAAATAGACCTGAATTATTAAAAAATTAAAATAAGAGCAAGGTATTTTTTTTTTTTTTTTTTTTTTTTTTTTTTAAGCTAAAATAAAGGAACAAAAAAAAGGGGGACTAATACAAAAAAAGTATGATAAATAATGGAGGGGGAAAATATGATAGTAGGTAGTACATAAAGGTTTTTTTTTTTTAAAGTTAAAATTTATAGTATAAAATTTAATAAAAAAGGGATAAATAGGTTGGGGTGAAAAAAGTGGTAATCAAAAAAATAGTTTGGAATATAAGGGAAAAAAATTGTGAACTTATTTACTTTGCCCCTGAAAATAGCACCTTTAATAATTTTAAAATTGTGAATATTAAACTAGGGTAGTTATATAAAGCAAAAAAAATAAAGGAGAAAATATATAAGGGAAAAAAATTAAGTAAGGTAAACAAATTTAAAAATTTACAGGGGTATAAATTTTTAAAAATATAAATTAAAATATAAAAATAAAATTTTTGAAATGGACTTGCAATTGCACTAGAGTTGGTTGGTTTTGTTGACAAGATCAAGATTATAACTGGGTTTTAAATTGACAAAATAAAATTAAAAATTTAAGTACCAAAAGAAAAATAGAAAAAAAAAAACAATGGTAATGTCTTGGTTAAATTGAAGTAAGAGGGTAGACAGGTACCCAGGTACACAGGTACAAAGGATAATTAAAGGTTTGGGGGTTTTGGGAATATAAAAACTTGAAAATTTGGCAACAAAATGTTGGGGGAAAATAAAAGATAATTTTAATGTACAAAAGAAAAATTTGGGACTGGTGTAAATATGTGTTTAAAAAAATTTTGTAAGTAATAATGATTAAAAAAAAAAGTGAAAAAGTATGTTTATTTCTTTCAATATTGCCTGGTATTTATACATGAGGTTATTGGCATACAAGGTAATTAAGGGGAATCTAAGATAGTAATGGGTTTTTAAAAAGGTAAAAATTAATTAAAAGTAATGGTTTTTAAATGTAAAAAAAGTTAAAGTAAATTGAAATTTTAGAAAAAATTATAATTTTTTTTTTTGTAAGTAAACAATTGATAGATTTAAAAAAATAGGGGGTAGTAATAGGACAGAGAAAGTATCAATTCAGCTAATGTTTAAGGAACATAGTAAATAACAAAATCACAAAGGGACTTTGCTTACAGAAAAAACACAAAGGGGGTTTGATTATTTAAACACAAAAGGGATTGTACAATAAATTTTGAACAATAATGGAAAAAAAACATACCTCCCTACGTAGGTTTTTAAGTTGGCATTGTTTAGTTTTTCTCTGTAAGTTTAGTATCCCGGGGAAAACGTGATAGTCATTCCGTTCGGATTGTGTCATTGACCTACATTTTTTTTCCCCTAAAAAGAATTTTCCCATCCGTGGAAGCATTGGGTATTGTGTGTTATTCTCCCCCTTAAGTTTTCTGACTCTATACAGGAGGTTCTGAATTTTTTTGGGTAAGCACTGTTTTGTATACCTCTTTCTTTACTTTAATAGATGCAAAAATTTAAGTTTTTTTTCCGTCATTGAGTGGAATCTAAGCAAAAAACCTTTTTTCCCATGGGACCCTAAAACCTCCCTTCTTTTATTTCAGACTCTGGTAAAATAACACTTGTTTGGTCCTTTATGATCTGCAAAAAGTAATTTTTTTTCTTTTTTTGTTTGGTTCTATCCGGGGAAAAAGTGGACTGTTAACTTTTACTCCGTCCGATAGTTTATTTTGCTCAGTTTTATCTTCTTGGAAAAGAAAAAGTTTCTTTGGGGGGATTTCAGATTTCTTCAAATGTGTTTTTAGAGTACTTCTATAAAAATGGAAGGGGATGTTGGACCAAATAATACTGATTTGAAAGTAAGTTTTCACAGGACTTTGAGGATCATGTGGATTTTCGGGCCCACAAGAATGGGAGTATAATCTCAATTTTTTTCTTGTAGTCCTACTCTTAAGAAAGCTTTGGAATATCAGCCGTGTGGGGCATATGGTTTTGCAAATTTCATAAGCCGTCTCCAAGCTTCTCAGTTAGTGAGGGTCCGGTTCAGACGTCTTAAGACTTGTACATCTTTTTTTGCACGTCCCGTGCAATTATAAAAAACACGTAGTGGAATGGTTTCAGAATTTTTCTGATCCTGGTGGGGGAGATAATGAGGCGTTTGTCTTAACTTATTTTCGACATTTCCCAAGAATTTATTGTCCAACTGTTCTTGTTGTATTTTCATAGCAGTCAGTACCGGATTCTTCCGAGCTCATGAAATTTGTGCTTTCTTCTGTCCAAAAGGGCCATGCGTTAATTGCTAGGTGATGTGGTGGTTTTAAATTTTTCCAGGGTAACCAAAACCCAATATGCCCATTTTATATTTGACAGTGTCCAAATATTGGTTATAAGTCTGAGACTCTTTTTGGGCTTTGGGTTTTTTTACATCAATACCTATCGATCTAAATCCCAAAACTTATCAACTGGTTCATTCATTTCTTCAGTAATGAAATTTTTTTTTGTGGTACATGATCAGGGTTATTCTCGTAACTAGTACATTTTTTACTGAATATTTTCAGCTTCTTTCCCCCTTTTAGGGGAATGGGGGCCCCAATCATGTGGCCCCCCCGCTGTTTTCAGAAATGAACATAGTTTACTTACTATATTTTGCACAAAACAGTATAAAATCATTCCCATGATTTAAAACAATTGGACTAATTGTGCCCTTGATGTCAGGACAGGCTAACTTGACCTTGCGCTTTCAGTGCTGCAATGTTTCTTTTAATCCCCGGTCGCACAGACTTTGGCAAATATCCACCCCGCTTCTACGTCTTTTTTTGTTTTTCCCGGACCAAAAAGTGATTTGGCTAGGTCATATGTCGTTTACCAAATTGTGGAAAAAACGCTAATCTAACTGTTTTTGGGGTAGGGTTGTTTTTTCGTTTCTGCAAAAAACTGTTTTTCATAAGGACCTTTTTTCCTTATCAAAAGTGTTAGCACATTGGGTTTTTTGTAATTTATTTGATAAACTCAAATGAGCTATCGGGAGGGGGGGCAGTTGCTTTAAAATTATCTTCCCCCTTTAAAAGCTGTTGCTTGTTGACTTCCCCGATTCTGTGGAATTGTTGTGTTCAGCATAAGTATTTGGGATAATCCGTATGAGCATACCCTTGCATTTAAAACACTTCTTCAGGAGCATTTACCTCCCCTTTTGTTCACCTAAACACTTGAGCACTTTTCAGCTGAGAACACGTTTTTTACGTGCCTCCATTGATGTGTATTGACTACAATACTGGCCCCAATGTGTTCCATCACAAAGACACATTTTTGGAGTACGTTTTGTGCGACAGTTTTTTATGTCTGTGGTTTGTAGATGAAAGGTTCAGAGAACCCACATGTTGATAAAATTTGACACCGTGCAAATCTTGGGTATTTTATGAGGAAAGTTTTTGCCACCAGTGGCTTCATCAGTCCATCATAGGGAAACTTGAAGAAAGGGGAAAAAAGAGGGAATCAGTCCCCCCAACTTAGTCGATGTGTTCAGCCATAATTTGAATAGAATACGGATATCAGCGGAGAAGCAGCTTATAAACCGTAGGCAGGGGGAGGTGCAGCAGTATAGGTCGTGTCAAATTTGTTCAATGTGGGGTACGTTGTGCCCCAAAAATTAGGAAGGAGAATTTCCCAATATTAAGACCCAAGAAATTGCAGTGTCTGCGATTTGTAGATGAATGGGTTTAGAGAACCGCATTGAAAAAATTGACACACGTGCAACTCTTGGGTATCTTATTGAGGAAACGTTTTGCCACAAGATTGATGGACGAAAAACGACCAAGGGTTTGGGGGGTGTTACCCCCATTCTCCCCCTGTTCTTCAAGTTTTCCTCGTATGGACTGATGAAGCCCCTGTGTGGCGAAACGTTTCCTCAATAAAGATACCCCAAAAGTTTCACGTGGTTAATTTTTCAACAGTCGGGTTTTCTAACCTTCATCTACAAATCTGTCAGACCTGCAAATTCTTGGGATCTTAATATTAGGAATTCTTTGCTTGCCCCAAATTTTTGGGCACGACCTACTTCCACATTGAACAAAGTGACACGACCCATGACTGCTGCACCTCTCCTGCCTATGGTTTTAACTCTTTTTCTCCCCTGATATGCGATTCTATTTAAGATTGATGGATGAAAATCGATCAAGGTTTAGGGATGATTACCTCATTTTTCCTGTTCTTCAAGTTTCTCCTAGTATGGGCTGATGAAGCCCCTGTGTGGCGAAAATTTCCTCAATAAAGATACCCCAAAAGGGTTTACGTGGTCTAAAATCAACTGTCTGTGGTATTCACAGCTTTAAAATGCCTATATGGGGTTTCCCATTATGTGGTTAGTGGGATAGGGAATCTTTTTATACTGAGTAGAGGTTTGTTTTCCACGGGATTTGTGGATTTTTCATTTGTCTCGTTGCTTGCATCTGAAACTATGTTTGTAAAAACCCTTCTAATTTCTTCACAAGTGGGGAAAAGGTTTATTTAAATAATATTTAACGTTCAATAGTTTTTGGTGCAAATTATCTTGTACAATACCACTGAAAACCCTACATTTTTTAGGTCATATTTTGCACCTAGAGATCTGAGACTATTGTCTAAAGTAATTCTAAATGCCTGTAAGTCGAAAAAAAATGTTTGGGGGGCTTCAAGCTTGATTTTAAGCGCATGTCTAACTCTGGCCTTGTCCATCGAAGTAATTGTCTGTAAGAACGTAAGGCTATTTGATAATTTCCTTTGACCACCGGAAAAGACTTAATCAGTTATGGGTTCTCCCTTCAAAGACTTTTAAAGGGAATTGAACTTTGCAAATTTATCTATGTCTTTTGTGAATTTACTATGGAATGAAAACCCCTAATGAAAAATTTTTATAATTATGACCTTGGAAATAGGGAATGACAATGTAGGTAAGTTGGTAATGGCACTTGTTGTTGTTACAGGTGTAAAGGTGTTTGACCACTAGTTACAGTATCTCTGGCAGAGTTTTGCGGCAGAAAGCCTGACTCCTTCCACCCTTTAATTTTTTACTAAAGTACCAAAACATTTTTTTTTCTCCTAGATGGATCTGATTCAAAAAATTTTTTTCATAATATTAAAGTCGAATTAATTATTTTTCCATAGTTGTGTAAATAATACAAAAATTACCTCAAATCATCAAAATCTATGTTTGGATTTTTAGTTAATCCCATACAGACTGAATGATTTTTTAAAATTTTTAATCTTAGTCTGTAAAGACTGAAACTGAGTTTTCAAAAAAGCAATTTTTTGGTATACTGAAAAACCAGCACCACATTTTTAGTGTTTTTAAAAAAAACTGTAATCTATAAACAGCTGGTTTTTTTTTTAGCTTTTAAATCAGCAATAATCGGTCAGACACTAGACCCACTAAGCTTTAAACCCCAGGGTCAATGCCATGAAGGGTCACAGTACAGTGGCTGGTGTTTAGGCTTGGTTTTCTGTGTCAGCTGACACGGATTAATCGTAAATAACGATGTTTATACCTTCATTCACTATACACATAAAATTTACTGTTAACTGTAAATCAATGTGAATATTCTTAACATATATAAATTTCCTGTTAATATATATTTTAAAGCTTACACTTTTATAAGTTTCCCCTAATATAACGGTATATCTATAAGAAAACAAACTTTTTTAAATCTTGTCTCTTAATTTTTCTATAAAAAAATTTTAAACACTATGTGTATTAACCAGACAAACTGAACACATTGGGTTTTTGTTGTCTTTGTCAGCAATTTTCGAGATTGGACGGGGGTTTCCCACCATCCCGCGTTTTCTGTTGGGTGAGTCACCCACCCCGTTTTTTTGGGTAACGCTGGGTAGCTTCCGTTTTCTTTTGCTGCCCATTCTCTGTGATTTAGTCTGGGGGGACTCTTTATAGATTTATATTGTAAAACACTAGTTTTACAGCTTTTTCGAAGGACCTTGGTCATGGTTATTTTTTACCTGTAGTACAAAAAATTTTGGACCCAGTGTGGGGCCTTTATCCCTTCGAGCCGACCAATTATGTTTTAGAAATGGGTTACAGTTAAATTTAAGGGTTTACTTAACTTAAAAGGACAAAATCATCCCCTGCACAGCCCCCCCCTGCAGACGAGGTCAGAAGCTGTCGAAACCATCTCAACATGGGCTGTCAAGAAATATAATTTGTAAGTTTTAAATTACCCCCCGGGGGTGTTATGTAGCATTTTCATTCACGATGGTGACAAAATACCTACTTTGTGGACTCAAAGGTCCACATATCACTGGGGTTTATGATAATGACTAAACCACGACTTTATACTCAACTGCGCGTCAATAGTGTACATCACGATTGAACACTTACCTGGGTATTGTTCTGACCCTAAATTACACCCATACCGTTAGTTGATTGAAGAATAGTGTTCTTTGAAGAAAGTCGCATCACTGTTTGGTCGCAACACTCGTTGTTACATGTTCATCAACAATTGTTACACAAAATTTACAAGAAGTTGATCACATTTCCCTTTTAAGTGTTTATGTGTTTTTTTAGACACTTTGTCCACACTAACGCACGATCAGTGTTCTTTTTTGGTTATCCTGGGCATCAGGTCACTCCAGTAACAAAAGTAATCTGAAGACGCCACAGCGCCCCACGCCGTTGTCCCCTGCCAAAAAAAAAAACTGACCAGTACTTTTTGCTTCCTTGCCCCCTTCCCCGATGAAGCAAAGGAATGTTTGATTCTTGCTGTCTTAAATAGAAACAAGCCACTATCTTTATTGGTAATAAAGTGGGAGCAGGATTTTCCTTAATTGTCCTGCAAAAATAAGAGTGTACTGTCTCTTTTAAAAAATACCTTTGCAAAACTGGACGCAAGGGCAGAGGTCATTTGACCACGCAATCGTACGGCATCTGTGACAATTTTCACTCTAGCAGTAAACAAGACCTTGCCCCCCCTTTTGAGAGTCTGGGCCCCCCAGGGGTGAAAGGGGCTGAAGGGGCTGAGGGGGGTGATACCCCCTCCGGGGAAAATTTTCCACAATAAATAATAATAAAATAATAATAAAAATAAAAAATAATAATAACAAAAAATAATAATAATAATGTCTTTTTTTTTACAAAAATGTAATGTAACAGCCCTAGTACATCAGTAACTACTACTTATAAAAGCCGTTTGTTAGCAGAGCTTTGGGGCAAATTAGGTCAATTTGCTCGGGATGCGACCCACCAGGACTAACCCCCAGGGTACCCATTTTTGCTGATGGTGAACATGGAAAAACCAGTGTAAGGAAACACAACCAGGTACCCGTTTCACTTAGATGGTAGGTGAAACGGGGACGCAGTATCTAATGGAAAACATCCTATGTTTTCCAGCCCTACGGGGGTTAGATCCCCTGGACCTTACTATGTGAGCTGGTGTAATATGATGAGCTGCGTGACTACTGAATAGGCAATTTGAAGCAATTTTTATACTACAAAAAATACTTTTACACTACTACTACCCTCACACTACTATATTATTCTACTCTACGATATACTACTACTCACTATTACTACTATACTACTACTACTACTACACTATTACTACCTTTTTACTACTATTACACTACAATTATTATCTTTATAATATTATACTATTACTACTACTACTATTACTACTATTACTATACTACTACTTACATACTCTACTATTTCTATACTATTATACCACTATTATACTACCTACTACTACTACTATTACACTATGTATTATACTATACTACTACTACTCTACTTTCTATACTATTACTTCACTACTACACTACTATTAATACTATACTACTTTACTATTTACCTTTTACAAATACTATATACTATTACATACTACTATACTACTATTTTAATTTTTACTACTATTACGACTAAATACTATACTACTTTTTTTACTATACTACTTATTTACTATACTACTACTACTATACTATTACTATACTGCTACTACTACATTACTTACTGGTATTTTTAGCTGCTCTTACGAATTCCTTGCTATATATATTTAATATATTATTTAATATATAATATATATATATATTATAATAAATTATATATTATTATATATATATATATAATATAGTCTGCCGAAATGTAAAAATGGGCATTAGCAAGAACTCGTTTAAAAATTAAGTACTTTTTGAAATTTTTCTTATACGTTTTAAAGGATATTTTTTTCGTTAAAGTTAATGTAAAAATTTTAATTTTGCACCAAAAGAAACTTGAAAACTTACTAACCTTATTAAACAAAAGCAATTTATTTTAGCCTAACCCAACTAAATATATTTTAAATAGTTTTTTAATAGTTTAGTACTAAATAAAACAATCAAAAAAATAATTTTTTCTTTAGGTTCAGGATGATTTTGGCGAAATTATTGCATACACAAATTTTCACTTGTCCTATATGGCAAGATGAACGTTGCTATTTAAGCCAAGATCGGATGTTCTGCCTATTCGGCACGACATATATATATTATATATATATATATTTATATATATATATATATATATATATATATATATATATATATATATATTTATATATATATATATATATATTTATATATATACATATATATATATATTATATATTTATATATATTATATATATATATATATATATATATATATATATATATATATATATATATATATATTATTTTATTATCACACTGGCCGATTCCCACCAAGGCAGGGTGGCCCCGAAAAAGAAAAACTTTCACCATCATTCACTCCATCACTGTCTTGCCAGAAGGGTGCTTTACACTACAGTTTTTAAACTGCAACATTAACACCCCTCCTTCAGAGTGCAGGCACTGTACTTCCATCTCCAGGACTCAAGTCCGGCCTGCCGGTTTCCCTGAACCCCTTCATAAATGTTACTTTGCTCACACTCCAACAGACGTCAAGTATTAAAAACCATTTGTCTCCATTCACTCCTATCAAACACGCTCATGCATGCCTGCTGGAAGTCCAAGCCCCTCGCACACAAAACCTCCTTTACCCCTCCTCCAACCTTTCCTAGGCCGACCCTACCCGCCTTCCTTCCACACTACAGACTGATACACTCTTGAATCATTCTGTTTCGCTCCATTCTCTCTACATGTCTGAACCACCTCAACAACCCTTCCTCAGCCCTGTGGACAACAGTTTTGGTAATCCCGCACCTCCTCCTAACTTCCAAACTACGAATTCTCTGCATTATATTCACACCAAACATTGCCCTCAGACATGACATCTCCACTGCCTCCAGCCTTCTCCTCGCTGCAACATTCATCACCACGCTTCACACCCATATAAGAGCGTTGGTAAAACTATACTCTCATACATTCCCTCTTTGCCTCCAAGGACAAAGTTCTTTGTCTCCACAGACTCCTAAGTGCACACTCACTCTTTTTCCCTCATCAATTCTATGATTCAACTTATCTTTCATAGACCCATCCGCTGACACGTCCACTCCCAAATATCTGAATACGTTCACCTCCTCCATACTCTCTCCCTCCAATCTGATATTCAATCTTTCATCACCTAATCTTTTTGTTATCCTCATAACCTTACTCTTTCCTGTATTCACCTTTAATTTTCTTCTTTTGCACACCCTACCAAATTCATCCACCAATCTCTGCAACTTCTCTTCAGAATCTCCCAAGAGCACAGTGTCATCAGCAAAGAGCAGCTGTGACAACTCCCACTTTGTGTGTGATTCTTTATCTTTTAACTCCACGCCTCTTGCCAAGACCCTCGCATTTACTTCTCTTACAACCCCATCTATAAATATATTAAACAAC
>NC_069444.1:8147666-8183601 GCF_026875155.1 Cherax quadricarinatus
AAAAAAAAAAACTAAAGGGTGTGGTTACAAATGCAGATGGAATAACAAATAAGTATGAGGAGTGGCACGAAAGATTCAAGGAGACATCCCCAGACATAATAGCACTCACAGAAACAAAACTCAGCAGAATAATAACAGATTCAATCTTTCCACCCGATATCAAATCCTCAGGAAAGACAGAGGGAGGAGAGGGGAAGGAGGAGCTGCACTGCTCATTAAAAACCAGTGGGGGTTAGAGAAAATGGAAGGAATGGATGGCCCGGGCGAAAGGGACTACTTAGTAGGAACAATCCAGTCTGAGGGACATAAGGTGATAATTGCAGTAATGTACAACCCACCACAGAACTGCAGGAGGCCAAGAGAAGAATACGATGAGAGCAACAGAGCAATGGTCGCCCAACTAGCCGAGGTGGCCAGGAGAGCACACATGGGGGGAGCAAAGTTACTAGTTATGGGTGATTTCAATCACAAGGAGATTGACTGGGAAAACCTTGAGCCTCATGGGGGTCCCAAAACATGGAGAGCCAAGATGATGGATGTGGTACTGGAAAACCTCATGCATCAAATGTTAGAGACACTACCAGAGAGAGGAGGAGAGGATGAACCAGCAAGACTGGACCTTGTATTCACCTTGAGTAGTTCGGACATCGAGGATATCATGTATGAAAGGCCCCTGGAAGCTAGTGATCATGTGGTTCTGTGCTTCGACGAATAGTTGAGCCCCAAAGTGGAGAGAGCAGAAAGCAATAGGGTGGGAAAAACCAAACTACAAAAGGGGGAACTACTCAGGCATGAGGAACTTCTTTCAAGACATTCAGTGGGAGAGGGAAACTGACAGGAAAACAGTACAAGAAATGAGGGAAATTATGTGGAAAACAAAATGCAAGGAGACAGAGGAGAGGTTTTTCCTAAGGGAAACAGAAATAATGGGAAGAACAGAACGAGTCGTTGGTTCCCCCAAAGGTGTAGGAGGAAAAAAAACTAGGTGTACTAGAGAATGGAAAAGGTACAGAAGACAGGAACTCAGGAAAATAAAGAGATTAGCCGAAGAGTCAGAAACGAATATGCACAGATAAAAAGGGGATGCTCAGCGGCAATACGAAAATGCATAGCATCGAAAGTCAAGACGGGACCCGAAGCTGTTGTACAGCCACATCAGGAGGAAAAAACAAGTAAAGGACCAGGTATCAGACTGAGGAAGGGTGATGGGGAATTCACAAGAAACGACCGGGAAGTATGTCAGGAGCTCAACACAAGATTTAAAGAAGTATTTACAGTGGAAGCCAGTAGGACTCCAGGAAATCAGAGCAGGGGGGTGCACCAGCAAGTGCTGGATGAGGTACATAAAAACCAAAGGAGGAGGTGAAGAAGCTGCTGCGAACTTGACACCTCAAAGGCGGTGGGACCAGACAACATCTCTCCGTGGGTCTTAAAAGAGGGAGCAGAGATATTGTGTGTACCTTTAACAAAGATCTTCAAACCATCTTTTGGGAAACTGGGCAACTCCTGAGGTATGGAAGATGGCAAATGTAGTCCCGATTTTTTAATAAGAGAGACAGACAGGGAGGCACTAAATACGACCTGTATCACTAACGTGCATAGTATGCAAGGTCATGGAGAAGATCATCAGGAGAGTGGTGGAGCACCTGGAAAGAAACAAGTGTATAACTGAAAAACCAGCATGGTTTCGGGGAGGGAAAATCCTGTGTCACAAAATACTAAAGTTTTATGACAAGGTGACAGAAGTAAGACAGAGAAGAGGGGTGGATTGACTGCTATTTTTTGGACTGCAAGAAGGCCTTCGACACAGTTCCTCACAAGAGGTTACTGCAAAAGCTAGGGGGATCAGGCACACATAACAGGAAAGGCACTGCAATGGATCAGAGAATACTGACAGGAGGCAACAATGAGTCATGGTACGTGACGAGGTGTCAGGTGGGCGCCTGTGACAAGCGGGGTTTCCCAGGGGTCAGTCCTAGGACCTGTGCTGTTCTTGGTATATGGGGAAATAAAATTAACGGAAGGGATAGACTCAGAAGTGTCCTTGTTTGCGGACGATGTGAAGTTAATGAGAAGAATCAATCGGATGAGGATCAGGCAGGACTACAAAGAGACCTGGACAGGCTAAAAAGCCAGGCCCAGCAAACTGGCTCCTTGGGGTTTAACCTGCCAAATGAAAAGTCATGAAGATTGAGGAAGGGCAAAGAAGACCGCAGACACAATATAGTTTAGACGGCCAAAGTCTGCAAACCTCACTCAAGGAAAAAGATCTGGGGGTGAGTATAACACCGAGCATTTTTCTCCCGAGGCGCAATCAATCAGATAACTGCTGCAGCATACGGGCGCCCGGCAAACCTACGGATAGCGTTCCTCAGTAAGGGATTCGTTCAAGACTCGTATACCATTTACGTTAGGCCCTACTGGAGTATGCGCACCCGTTTGGAATCCACACCTAGTCAAGCACGTCAAGAAATTAGAGAAAGTGCAAAGGTTTGCAACAAAAACTAGTCCCAGAGCTAACGGGGATTGTCCTACAAAGAAAGGTTGAGGGAAATCGGCCTGACAACATGGAGGCAAGGAGGGTCAGGGAGACATGATAACGACATATAAAAATTTCTGCGCGGAATGATGAGGTGGACAAAGACGGGATGTTTTCCCGAGATGGGACAAAGACACAAGAGTCACAATTGGAAGTTGAAGACTCGGATGAATCAAAGGGATGTTTAGAAGTATTTTTTCAGTCATAGAGTAGTTCAAGCCGTGGGAAAAGCCTAGAAAGTGAAGTAGTGGAGGCGGGAACCATACATAGTTTTAAGGCGAGGTATGATAAAGCTCATGGAGCAGGTAGAGGACCTAGTAGCAATCAGTGAAGAGGTGGGGCCAGGAGCTGTGACTCGACCCCTGCAACCACAAATAGGTGAGTACAAATAGGTGAGTACACACACACCCACACACACACCCCACACACACACACACACACACACACACACACACACACACACACCCCACACACACCACACAACACCACACCCCCCACACCCACACCCTCACACACACCACACACACACCCACACACACACCCACACACCCACACCCACACACCCACACCCACACACCCACACCCACACACCCACACCCACACACACACCCACACACACCCACACACACCCACATGCACACCCACACACACACACCCACACCCCACACACAAAGATGTGGGGACAATAACAATATTTAGTGAATTCCTAATACTTTGATCAAAATCAAAATTTTTATTTCTTTGCATAGTATACAATGTGATATTTACATGTTATAAAATATTGTTAAGCACAAAAGAAAAGCCACTAACATGCCAGGCTTTTCAGGTAGACTAATGTTAATGTTTACACACTACTTTAAACTAGACACAAGTTATGGACTGATGAATTTTAACCCATTTGGGGTCAGTCCCATAGTATCATGACTTTGAAGCCACTGTCAGTCCCATAATACAAAGCCAAAATTCAAGCAGCTTCAAATTTGGAGGGAGAAAGCTGATAGGCCTACATATGAGAGAACTGGTCTGTATGGTCAGTGTGTACAGTATACAAAAAATTGGGGCACCTGCATTACATTGTGGAAATGACATTTCAGTACCCTTTATTCAACATGCCTCGTAGCCAGAGAAACCTCCCTCCCGGCGAATTGGGAAACTTCTCTTGACAGTTCTAACATGGATGGAGGTGACCATAAAGGTCACCTCCATCCATGAGAACAATGCTCAGGATAATGAAAAATAGTGATAAAAAATCAGAAAACCCTCAACCATCCACCTCTGGGGCTGCTCTGTCTTGTTCCCATTCAGTCGTACTACAGCGTAAGCATAAGCTCATATTTTCCAGTGGCCAGGACTCAGATGTGAGCAGAGGTGATGACAGTGATACTGACTGTGATTTCCAAGCTCTGGATGACCTTTACAGCAGCGACACTGAAGAGGAATATTCACCAGCGAAACATCAATTTATACGACACAGCATGTATTTTGGTAGTGTGCTGTAGGCTATTCCAAGGAGAAGGAGTACACCAATGGAAATACATGGACACCAATGGAAATAAAAGGACATCAATGGAAATACAAGGACATCAATGGAAATACAAGGACACCAATGGAAACACAAGGACATCAATGGAAATACAAGGACATCAATGGAAATACAAGGACATCAATGGAAATACAAGGACATCAATGGAAATACAAGGACATCCATGGAAATACAAGGACATCCATGGAAATACAAGGACATCGATAGAAATACAAGGACATCCATGAAAATACAAGGACATCCATGGAAATACAAGGACATCCATTGAAATACAAGGACAACAATGGAAATACAAGGACATCATGGAAATACAAGGACAACAATGGAAATACAAGGACATCAATGTAAATATGTCACTAACTTTTTTTTTGGGTAATCCTAGGTAATTTCCACTATGTATGACAATTGTACTTAGGTGTACCCGTACAAACTTAATTAGCTGATACAAAATAATAAAAAGTGTTGTCTGCAAGCAGCAGCAGCAGCGGCATCCTAGCAGCTCTTATTCAAGAAACCATCGCTCATCAAAGCTTGTGGTGGCCTAATTGAAGGTACAACTACATGAACCCACGTAGACCACAAAATGACCCAAGAATACTAAGAATGTAACCCAAATCTTGACAAAATAGAAGATCTAAGGAAGACAGCCCTGCTAAACCAAACACTGCCTCTGCTGCCAGACAATCACTTAACCCAAGCTCAGGGAAATCAAGCCTTCTCTGCCATACACAGTATCTACTTTAGTGATACTATGAAAGGATATCACAGAATAAACAACATCAGTAAGAAAAGAATAACACCAAGGACCCTAGAACTCAACTTGTCTACCCAGCAGGAAGCCGGTGTATCATCAACCCCCCTCACCACCACAACCCAGAGAACAACAACAACAAACACGGCTGACTCCCCCTCCAACTCCACTCCCTTCAAAGGATTCACCCATGATAACTCAGGTATGATTATTCCTGACAATATCAGGGACTACATCGTCGCTCTAGAAAGTGAAATCAAAGATATTAAAGCAACACTTGCGCGACGAGAATCCAAGATAACCAACCTCGAGAACAAGATCCAAAACCTTGGAGAGAAGATTACATTGGGAAGTGTTGACACAGAAAATACTCTGAAAACAGCTACAGCCAGTCACACTGAGCAAATAACAACTCTAAATACGAAGGTTGAAGAAGCAATCAAGGACTAGAATCAGAACATGCACACTCGACTGAATGAATACCTTGATTTCCAAGACGACAAAACTGAACGACAAAACTGAACAAGATAAGTTGTCTGATGCAGTTATAATAAACAGTCCACACATTCCTAGTGACATAACCCAAGAACAGTGCAAAGAAACTGCTATCAGGATAATACAGGACCACGTAAAAGTTATCGTCCAAAACAATGAAATCAAAGAGAACACGTTTGCTAGGAAAACAAGGTAGAAAACACAGTATTATGATCAGACTTCATTCATATGATAAAAGAAAGGACTTAATTAAATCAGCAATTACAATGAAAAATGGAGTGTTCATCAACGAGTGTCTAACGAGAAAACGTCAAAACCTTCTGTTCAGGTTGAGAAAACTTAAACAGGAAAACAAAATACATCAGTGTTTCACTCGAGATGGAAAAATACTAATTAGAAAAACATCAACAGGACAACAATATACCATCTCAAACGAACATGATTTCTCTACCTTCCTTAGAAAAGCTGACATTTCTGTAATAGATTAGATGAGTGCCCTTAATACATAAATATTTGTGGTGCATAGTGTACGTTACTATTACATTATTCTGCATTATTTTTTTTTACTATTACATTATTGTGCATTATTTTTTTTCTTCTTTTACTAGCTAATACCAGCTACCTCAAATACTTTTTACTCTTTTAATTGCTTTTAATTGCTCATAATTTTGTGTTGCAAGTCAAATCTTACTCCAAATTAATGTTATTCATGGTTGCTACCTGTCCATTTAATTCTGTTAACCACTACTTTTTTCAGTCCCTTATATATTGTGTGAGCAATTAGTGTATATTGCAAATACATTATTGTGTGAGTCCCAAAACTATCATTTGCTAGCTAGTACCAGCTACCTCATATTTCTCTATTTTTTATAGTGCAATTAATTGCTCAACTTATTATACATTACAAATCAGATCTTACTCCTAAATCAATATTATATCATAGTGACTATCTGTCCATTGAACTTTGTTTATCGTTACTTAATTTAGCCCCTTATATATTTTCTCCTTTATTTTAGCTTTATATAACTACCTTAGTTCATATATTCACAATTGTTAAAATAATCAAGGTGCTATTCTCAGGTGCTAAAGCGTAATAAGTTAACTATTTTGCCATTATATTATATCATAGTGACTATCTGTCCATTGAACTTTGTTTACCATTGCTTAATTTAGTCCCTTATATATTTTCTCCTTTATTTTAGCTATAAATAATTACCTCAGTTCATATATTCACAATTGTTAAAATAATCAAAGAGCTATTCTCAGGAGATAAAGTGTAATAAGTTCAATATTTTGCCATTAAAATACTCCAGGTGCTATTGACTACCTCAGGTGCTACTGATTTTGCTTTTAGTACATTCTTTTATTATTATATTCATTAGCTCCTTTATTTTAACTGTAAATATCTACTGTAGTTCATAAATTCACTTGTTAAACTAATTAATGTGCTATTAGATGCTAAGTGTATAACTGAATTATCTATTCTGTAATAATCCCTTTTTCTTTCAAATTTTTACAAGTTTTAGATTAATCACGGAGTGTTAGTCATAAGTCTAGTTGTAAATTCAATATACAGTGGACCCTAGACTAACGCTATTAATCCGTTCCTGAGAGCTCATCGTTAGTCAAAATAATCGTTAGTCAAGTTAATTTTCCCCATAAGAAATAATGGAAATCAAATTAATCTGTGCAAGACACCCAAAAGTATTGAAAAAAAAAATTTTAACTCATGAAATATTAATTTTAATACACACAAACTGAAGAAGACATGCACAGTTACATGACACTTACCTTTATTGAAGATCTGGTGATGATTGATGGGATGGGAAGAGAGGAGTGTGTTGATGGTCTTAGTGTTTAGAAGGGGAATCCCCTTCCATTAGGACTTGAGGTGGCAAGTCCTTTTTCGGGGTTACTTCCCTTCTTCTTTTAATGCCATTAGGACCAGCTTGAGAGTCACTGGACCTCTGTCGCACAACATATCTGCCCATAGAGGCTTGTACCTCCCGTTCCTTTATGACATTCCTAAAGTGTTTCACAACATTGTCAGTGTCACCATTAAACACTTGTTCAGGTTTCAGTCCTTCACGTCTATGTACTCCTTGAATTCCTGCACATATTTTTCAGCTGCTTTTTGGTCCAAACTGGCAACCTCACCATGCCTTATCACACTATGTATGCCACTACGATTCTTAAATCTCTCAAACCAACCTTCGCTGGCATTAAATTCACTCACATCACCACTAGTTGCTGGCATTTTTCTAATTAAATCGTCATGCAACTTCCTAGCCTTTAAACATATGATCACTTGAGAGATGCTATCTCCTGCAATCTGTTTTTCGTTTATCCATACCAATAACAGTCTCTCAACATCTTCTATCACCTGCGATCTCAGTTTCGAAAACATAGTTGCACCTTTGGCAAGAACAGCTTCCTTGATTGCCGTTTTCTTGGCCACAATAGTAGTGATGGTTGATTGGGGTTTTGTGTACAGCCTGGCCAGCTCGGAGACACGCACTCCACTTTCATACTTAGCAATGATCTCTTTCTTCATATCCATAGTAATTCTCACCCTTTTTGCTGTAGGGTTGGCACTAGAAGCTTTCTTAGGGCCCATGGTGACTTTATTTTGCAGGTGCAATCACTAAAAAGGCTGTGATAATAGGAAATGTTCCGATTGTATGCTTCGAAGCGACCACGGTGGCTGGCTGGCTTGTAAACACTGGCCAGAAGTGGACGCGTCTCAGACGGAATGAATAGTGTTGGTCGAGTTTTTTAGTGCTAATCGAGGCAAAATTTTTGCGATAAAATGTATCGCTAGTCAGATTTATCATTAATCGATGCCATCGCTGGTCGAGGGTCCACTGTAACTCTTATATCATTTTACTCAGAAAATCTAGTTTGTAAAATTACTCTCATCCTATGACTACAGACATAGATCCTGATGTAAACTTTTTAAAAAATGAATTACACGAATCAACCAGTAACTGTAATTACTACACAGCAGACCAAGCAAAGACATTACTCAGTGCAAACAATAACATAACCATCTTTAACTACAATGTCAGATCCTTGAGCAAACATTATGATGACCTCACAGCATTACTAAATTCCCTTCATTCCAATATATCAATCATCACACTAACAGAAACCTGGCTTAAGCCTGATATTACAGATTTCTATACCATTCCTGGCTACATGGCCATACACAACTGTAGAACAGACCAGCAAGGGGGAGGAACAGCTATATACTATTCAAATCAACACAAATGTATCAATAAATCTTGCACAAGGGACGAACATGGAGAATATTTATTATCACACTGGCCGATTCCCACCAAGGCAGGGTGGCCCGAAAAAGAAAAACTTTCACCATCATTCACTCCATCACTGTCTTGCCAGAAGGGTGCTTTACACTACAGTTTTTAAACTGCAACATTAACACCCCTCCTTCAGAGTGCAGGCACTGTACTTCCCATCTCCAGGACTCAAGTCCGGCCTGCCGGTTTCCCTGAACCCCTTCATAAATGTTACTTTGCTCACACTCCAACAGCACGTCAAGTATTAAAAACCATTTGTCTCCATTCACTCCTATCAAACACGCTCACGCATGCCTGCTGGAAGTCCAAGCCCCTCGCACACAAAACCTCCTTTACCCCCTCCCTCCAACCCTTCCTAGGCCGACCCCTACCCCGCCTTCCTTCCACTACAGACTGATACACTCTTGAAGTTATTCTGTTTCGCTCCATTCTCTCTACATGTCCGAACCACCTCAACAACCCTTCCTCAGCCCTCTGGACAACAGTTTTGGTAATCCTGCACCTCCTCCTAACTTCCAAACTACGAATTCTCTGCATTATATTCACACCACACATTGCCCTCAGACATGACATCTCCACTGCCTCCAGCCTTCTCCTTGCTGCAACATTCATCACCCATGCTTCACACCCATATAAGAGCGTTGGTAAAACTATACTCTCATACATTCCCCTCTTTGCCTCCAAGGACAAAGTTCTCTGTCTCCACAGACTCCTAAGTGCACCACTCACTCTTTTTCCCTCATCAATTCTATGATTCACCTCATCTTTCATAGACCCATCCGCTGACACGTCCACTCCCAAATATCTGAATACGTTCACCTCCTCCATACTCTCTCCCTCTAATCTGATATTCAATCTTTCATCATAGCCAAATTTAAATCAAAAGACCTGCAAAAACCTCTCACAGTTATAAACATCTACAGAGTACCACAGTCAAACATTTATCACTTTAGTGAAAAACTAGGAAACATGATTACTGATGCACACATGAATAAAGACCACCTACTACTAACAGGTGATTTCAACATAAACATAATACACGACCAGGACCCACAAATAACCGAATTCACAAACACAATGAGTAACTGCCTGTTGCTACCAGCAATACCTAAACCTACAAGAATCTCCGAGACAAGCATCTCCTTAATAGACCACATCTGGACAAACACCATATCCCCTTTAAAATCAGGCATAATCATGGACAACACTACAGACCACCACCCAACCTTTCTCATAACTAATCTGGGCAAACTACCACAAGACATTACTAAAGTAACCTTCAGACTACATAACGAGACAGCAGTTAACAACTTTATAGCAGCTATGAATAACATCGATTGGCAAAATGAGCTTGAAACATATACTGATATGAATGAATGTATAAATAATTTTCTAAAAATAGCCCAATGCCTCTACAACAGACATTGCCCCAGAAAAACTAAACAGATCACAGCAAAGAGACTGAATAATCCCTGGCTAACAAAAAGCATCCTCAAATCCATTAACACAAAGCACAAATATGAAAAACAGTATAGAATGGGTCAAATAACTAGAGAACAGTCGAGAAATTACTCGTCAACACTTACCAGCCTGATAAGGTCAAAAAAATTGTATTATAAAAATAGATTACATAACATCAAAGGTGATATGAAAAAACCTGGAAAACTCTATCCAAAATTCTTGGAACTAAAAAGTTATCCAAAAACAAAGCAATCAAACTAACAAAATCAGATGAACCCCTACTCACTCCAACCGAAACAGCAAACAAACTTAATGTTTTCTTCTCCACCATAGGAAAAAATCTAGCAAACAAAATACCAAGCGCACACGCCTGTCCATCAGACTACCTCACAAGAACTTACCCAAATATGCTATTCCTAGCTCCAACCAACCCCACTGAAGTTATGCTCATCATATACACCCTTATAAACAAGGCAGGAGACATAAACAACTTGCCTGTTTTTATGTACAAAAAAGCTTCTCAAGTATTGTCACCAATTATTGCAATGCTCTTTAACAAATCCATTGAATCATCTACCTTCCCAACAATCCTCAAAATAGCGAGGGTCACTCCGATCCATAAAGGAGGTGACCAAGCTGACTTGAATAACTATAGACCAATATCTAACTTACCACTGCTCTCTAAAATCTTTGAAAAATTAATTCATAGATGGATCTATTCCTACCTTGTTTCACACAACATATTAAACCCTTGTCAGTTTGGATTCAGGAAAAAAAAAAAAGCACAAATGATGCTATCATACACATGCTAGAACTAATATATACCGCACTTGAAAAGAAGTCCCGCTGGGCATTTTCATTGATTTACGTAAAGCTTTCGATACAGTCGACAATGAACTACTGTACTCCAAATTAATGCACTATGGTATCAGAGGCCACTCCCTCAACTACCTAAAGTCATACCTTAGTAACAGAACTCAAAACGTGTATGCAAGTGATGCAAACTCCTCCACCCAACCAATCACAGCAGGAGTCCCACAAGGAAGCGTCCTTGGACCACTCCTCTATCTCATCTACATCAATGATCTACCAAATGCATCACAGCTACTCAAACCCATATTATTTGTAGATGACACCACATATGTATTTTCCCACCCTCAGGCAGTCATACTAGCAAACACAGTCAATGCTGAATTACAGAAAATATCTGCCTGGATGATGACTAACAAACTTACCCTGAACACTGATAAAACTTATTTCATTCAGTTTGGAAACAAAGCTGCAAATGATCCAATTAACATTACGCTCAATAGATCATCAGTCACAAGACTCACAGAGGGAAAATTCCTAGGTATCCACCTTGACAGTAGCCTTAAGTTACAGACACACATACAACAAATCACCCAGAAAAACTAAATAGATCACAGCAAAGAGACTGAATAATCCCTGGCTAACACCAAGCTTCCTCAAATCCATTAACACAAAGCACCAATATGAAAAACAGTATAGAATGGGTCAAATAACTAGAGAACAGTCGAAAAGTTACTCGTCAGCACTTACCAGCCTGATATGAAGGTCAAAAAAATTGTATTACCTAGAGTTTACCTGGAGAGAGTTCCAGGGGTCAGCGCTCCCACGGCCCGGTCTGTGACCAGGCCTCCTGGTGGATCTGAGCCTGATCAACCAGGCTGTTGCTGCTGGCTGCACGCAATCCAACGTACGAGCCACAGCCTGGCTGGTCAGTTACCAACTTTAGATGCTTGTCCAGTGCCAGCTTGAAGACTGCCAGGGGTCTATTGGTAATCCCCCTTATGTATGCTGGGAGGCAGTTGAACAGTCTTGGGCCCCTAACACTTACTGTATTGTCTCTTAACGTGCTAGTGACACCCCTGCTTTTCATTGGGGGGATGTTGCATCGTCTGCCAAGTCTTTTGCTTTCGTTGTGAGTGATTTTCGTGTGCAAGTTCTGCACTAGTCACTCTAGGATTTTCCACGTGTATATAATCATGCATCTCTCCCGCATGTGTTCCAGGAGTACAGGTTCAGGAACTTCAAGTGCTCCCAGTAATTGAGGTGTTTTATCTCCGTTATGCGTGCTGTGAAGGTTCTCTGTACATTTTCTAGGTCAGCAATTTCACCTGCCTTGAAAGGTGCTGTTAGTGTGCAGCAATATTCCAGCCTAGATAGAACAAGTGACCTGAAGTGCCATCATGGGCTTGGCATCCCTAGTTTTGAAGGTTCTCATTATCCATCTTGTCATTTTTCTAGTAGCTGCGATTGATACAATGTTATGATCCTTGAAGGTGAGATCCTCCGACATGATCACTCCCAGGTCTTTGACATTGGTTTTTCGCTCTATTCTGTGGCCGGAATTTGTTTTGTACTCTGATGAGGTTTTAATTTCCTCGTGTTTACCATATCGGAGTAATTGAAATTTCTCATCGTTTAACTTCATATTGTTTTCTGCAGCCCATTGAAAGATTTGGTTGATGTCTGCCTGGAGCCTTGCAGTGTCTGCAATGGAAGACACTGTCATGCAGATTCGGGTGTCATCTGAAAAGGAAGACATGGTGCTGTAGCTGACATCCTTGTCTATGTCAGATATGAGGATGAGAAACAAGATGGGAGCGAGTACTGTGCCTTGTGGAACAGAGCTTATCACCGCAGCCGCCTCGGACTTTACTCTGTTGACTACTACTCTCTGTGTTCTGTTTGTGAGGGAATTATAGATCCATCTACCAACTTTTCCTGTTATTCCTTTACCACGCATTTTGTGCGTTATTACACCATGGTCACACTTGTCGAAGGCTTTTGCAAAGTCTGTATATATTACATCTGCATTCTTTTTGTCTTCTAGTGCTTTTAGGACCTTGTCATAGTGATCCAATAGTTGAGACAGATAGGAGTGACCTGCTCTAAACCCATGTTCCCCTGGGTTGTGTAATTGATGGGTTTCTAGATGGGTGGCGATCTTGCTTCTTAGGACCCTTTCAAAGATTTTTATGATATGGGATGTTAGTGCTATCAGTCTGTAGTTCTTTACTATTGCTTTACTGCCCCCTTTGTGGAGTGGGGCTATGTCTGTTGTTTTTAGTAACTGTGGGACGACCCCCGTGTCCATGCTCCCTCTCCATAGGATGGTAAAAGCTCGTGATAGGGGCTTCTTGCAGTTCTTGATGAACACGGAGTTCCATGAGTCTGGCCCTGGGGCTGAGTGCATGGGCATGTCATTTATCGCCTGTTCGAAGTCATTTGGTGTCAGGATAACATCAGATAGGCTTGTGTTAACCAAATTCTGTGGCTTTCACATAAAAAAATTCATTTTGATCTTCGACTCTCAGTCTGGTTAGCGGCTTGCTAAAAACCGAGTCATATTGGGACTTGAGTAGCTCACTCATTTCTTTGCTGTCATCTGTGAAGGACCCATCTTGTTTAAGTAAGGGCCCAATACTGGACGTTGTTCTCGACTTTGATTTGGCATAGGAAAAGAAATATTTTGGGTTTCTTTCGATTTCATTTATGGCTTTTAGTTCTTCCCGCGATTCGTGACTTCTATAAGATTCCTTTAGCTTAAGTTTAATGTTTGCTATTTCTCTGACCAGTGACTCCCTACGCATTTCAGATACATTGGCCTCTTTTAGCCGCTCTGTTATTCTTTTTCATCGCCTGTAAAGGGAACGCCTGTCTCTTTCTATTTTACATCTACTCCTCCTTTCTCTTAAAGGAATAAGCCTAGATTACATAACATCAAAGATGATATGAAAAAAAACCTGGAAAACTATCTAAAATTCTTGGAATTAAAATGTTATCCAAAAACAAAGCAATCAAACTAACAAAATCAGATGAACCCCTACTCACTCCAACCGAAACAGCAAACAGACTTAATGTTTTCTTCTCCACCATAGGAAAAAATCTAGCAAACAAAATACCAAGCACAAACACCTGTCCATCAGACTACCTCATAGGTACCTACCCAAATACACTATTCCTAGCTCCAACCAACCCCATTGAAGTTACGCTCATCATAAACACCCTTAAAAACAAGGCAGGAGACATAAACAACTTGCCTGCTTTTATGTACAAAAAAGCTTCTCAAGTTTTGTCACTAATTACCAGACATAATGAGGGCAAATTCCTAGGCCTATACCTTGACAACAACCTGAATTTCAGCACCCATATCCAACACATAACCAAAAAAGTATCCAAAACAGTTGGGATCCTCTCCAAGATACGATACTATGTGCCGCAAAATGCCCTTCTCACACTATACCACTCACTTATTTATCCACACCTCACCTATGCTATTTGTGCTTGGGGATCAACTGCAGCAACACACCTAAAGCCAATAATAACCCAACAAAAAGCTGCAGTAAGAATAATCACTAAATCCCATCCCTGGCAACACACCCCCCCACTCTTCACAGATCTAAACTTACTCCCTGTTCAGTACATCCACACTTACTACTGTGCAATCTACATCTACAGGACCTTAACCCTTTGAGGGTCGACAGGCCCTCTCCGAAACTCGTTCTCAGGGTCGGCCAAATTTAAAAAAAAAAAAAATTATTTTTTCTTATGAAAAGATAAAGAATCTTTTCCCGATCATAAAGACACCAAAAGTTTGAAATTTGATAGAAAACTTACGGAATTATGCTCTCGCAAAGTTAACGGTCTCAGCGATGTTTACGCATCGGCGATTTTGCCCACTTTGAGCCCCATTTTCGGCCAATTTCACTGTACTAGTCGACAAAAAACATGAATATTTCGCTAGAACTCTATTTTTTCTATCGAATGAGTGCAAGAAACCACCCATTTATGAAATTCAACTATCCAGTACAGTGGTCAGAATTTAGCAATTTTGCCAATTTCACAAATTTCAAAAGATGCCAATTTCGGAATAGGGTCCAGAATAAACAAGAAAGACATTCCTGGCACTAAAATGACATTTCCTCTAGTCATTAGTCATGTCTCAAGGCCCCTCTTATATTCTTTTGCTTTCCACTTTGAATTTTTATTCTCACAAAAAATATAAGATTTACTGTTATGCAGACTACTGCATTAGTGTAAAAAATGGTATAAATATTATTGGTGCACTTGTAAATGAATATTAGACTCACCAGTTGACGTGTATTGCACGCTTGGCACGATTTGTTTACTTTTGAAGTTTGGTAAAAATCGAACATTTCTGCTACTTTGAGCTCAATTTCAAGGCACCTTTCATTGTAAAACCAGTCAAAATCATCTCAATTTCTGTAATATGTCTTCCATTCTATAAAATGAGACCAAGAAAACTAGAATACAACAATAAATACCATACGAAAATACACTGCAAAATCGCTGATTTATTCCAAAAAAATGGTCGAAGTTTTTTTTTTCTCATTATGCACTGTGTGCTGCAGGATTTTTTTTAGACTGTGCACACTGACCACATAGACCCATTCTTTCATATGAAGGCCTACCAGCTTTCTCCCACTAGATTTGAGGCCGCTAGAATTTATGAGTACTAGTACGTCAAAAACCCCTACGCGTAAGACGTACTAGTACGACCAAAACCCTCAAAGGGTTAAACTCCAATATCAACCTTGACCTAAAATGCTTTCTTTATAGTTGTGACAGAACCCACAGGCATAACACCAGACACAAACATCTCTACGACATTCCCCATGTCCGACTAAACCTTTAAAAAAATTCAATGTATGTCAAAGGCCCTAAAATCTGGAACACCCTACCTGAGAACTCTAGAACTGCAGACACATTCATCACCTTCAAAACTACCATTAGAAAACATCTTATCTCCCTGATAAACCCCATCAACTAACTGCACGAATACCACCTGGTGGTTCACACTCACTCACTCATTTGACCATAAACAGAAATATTAATCTCATTCTTAAAATAATGAATCCTATGATACTCCAATACTGAAACTATGTACTGTGCCAAAACAAAAGCATTCACATTGCTAAACTCACAAACTAGTATTTAGTCACTTAGCCATAATACCAACTTACCTCATAGTTTAATTCTTTATTTTAAAATATTACAAATTAAGTCTGCCCAAAATCCCTAGCCATGCTAGGCGTTCTAGTGGTACACTCTGTAATCATTATTTAACTACATGTAAACCACACAACAACCAAATTCTGTAAATTCAACATTGTAATCTTTATAGAGAATAAACTTTGAGTTGAATTGAATTGAATTATTGCAACGCTCTTTAACAAATCCATTGAATCATCTACCTTCCCAACAATCCTCAAAATAGCGAGGGTCACTCCGATCCATAAAGGAGGATACGAAGCTGACTTGAATAACTATAGACCAATATCTAGCTTACCACTGCTCTCTAAAATCTTTGAAAAATTAATTCACAGACGGATCTATTCCTACTTCGTTTCACACAACATATTAAACCTTTGTCAGTTTGGATTCAGGAATAATAAAAGCACAAATGATGCTATCATACACATGCTAATAATAAAAGCATAAATGATGCTATCATACACATGCTAGAACTAATATATACCGCACTTGAAAAGAAGTCCCGCTGGGCATTTTCATTGATTTACGTAAAGCTTTTGATACAGTCGACCATGAACTGCTGTACTCCAAATTAATGCACTATGGCATCAGAGGCCACTCCCTCAACTACCTAAAGTCATACCTTAGTAACAGAACTCAATGTGTACAAAATGATGCAAACTCTTCCACCCAACCAATCACAGTAGGAGTCCCACAAGGAAGCGTCCTTGGACCACTCCTCTTTCTCATCTACATCAATGATCTACCAAATGCATCACAGCTACTCAAACCCATATTATTTGCTGATGACACTACATATGTCTTTTCCCGCCCAAACACAGTCATACTAGCGAACACAGTCAATGCTGAATTACAGAAAATATCTGCCTGGATGATGACTAACAAACTTACCCTGAACACTGATAAAACTTATTTCATTAAGTTTGGAAACAAAGCTGCAAATGATCCAATTAACATTATGCTAAATGGATCATCAGTCACAAGACTCACAGAGGGAAAATTCCTAGGTATCCACCTTGACAGTAGCCTTAAGTTACAGACACACATACAACAAATCACCAAGAAAATCTCCAAGACTGTAGGTATACTATCAAAGATAAGGTACAACGTTCCACAATCAGCTCTCCTGGCACTATACCATTCACTCATATACCCTTATCTTACATATGGAATTTGTGCATGGGGATCAACAAATTCAATCACCTAAAACCCCTAATAACCCAGCAAAAGGCAGCAGTAAGAATGATACCAAATTCCCACTCCTGCCAGCATACTCCACCAATTTTCAAAAGTCTGAATCTGCTCACCATTAAGAACATCCATACTTATTCATGTGCCTACTACATACACAGAACAATACACGCAAATATAAACCCCTCACTCAAACTTTTCCTCACCAACCTAAACAGGACACATGACCACAACACAAGACACAGATCTCTTTTTGATGTACCTTGTGTCCATATCACACTGTGTAAAAACTCTATGCACATAATGGGCCCCAAAATATGGAATTCATTACCAGAAGATATTAAAGTAACCCGGTCTGAAAATCAATTTAAGACTCTTCTCAAAAGCCACTTAATCACCCTAGACTAAATGCTAAATACTCAGTATACATTTACTCACCTATGTACTCCCACATCATAACTGAAACAATCACATTGAACCTTTTATCCAGTGTTGACAGGAATATAATTGAATCATAGTTTTATTTATTTATTTATTTAGAAATTTTAGCATACAAACAGAGGTACAAAAAAATACAGGTAAGAGCAGCATGCCAAAGCCACTTATATGCATAGCATTACGGGCTGGCTTAAAATTAACTTAAGATTAACTAAGCAATGATGAAATCAGTGATAAGACATTATTGTAAACAGATAACTATAAAATACAAATGAGTATTACAAAGACAGGTCATGTGGTTGCATGCATTGCTGTTCATTCAGTAGAATGGAGTATTCTGTTAGGTAGTGTATTTAAAAAAAAATAACAAAGTTAGGTTTAACATTTGTGTGATATAATTGTGAGTAACATTTAGGATATACAATTTATATGGTTCAGTTATTCAGTATTTATTTGGTTTTTGAGTGAGTAAGTGAACTTTGAGAAGAGACTTGAATTTTTTAAACAGGTAGTGTTTCTTTTATATTTACAGGTAATGAATTCCAGATTTTAGGGCCTTTTATGTGCATTGAGTTTTTGCATAGCGTGAGATGGACACGAGAAACATCAAAGAGTGATCTGTGCCTTGTATTATGGTCATGTGTTCTGTTGAGGTTGGCAAGGAGATGTTTGAGGGGAGGGTTAATATCAGAGTTAAGTGTTCTATGTATGTAATAAGGCAATAATAAGTATGGATGTTTTGTATGGTGAATAGGTTGAGTGTTTTGAATATTGGTGGAGTGTGCTGCCTGTAGTGAGAATTTGTTATCATTCTAACTGCAGCCTTTTGTTGGGTAATTAGTGGTCTGAGATGGTTAGTTGTTGTTGAGCCCATGCACAAATTCCATAGGTGAGATAGGGGTAAATAAGAGAGTGATAAAGGGCCAGGAGGGCTGACTGTGGAACATAGTACCGTATCTTCGATAGTATGCCTACAGTCTTGGAAATTTTCTTAGAAATTTGTTGTATATGTGTATGAAATTTGAGTCTATTATCGAGGTGGATTCCTAAGAATTTTCCCTCTGTTAGCTTTGTGATAGGTGATCCGTTTATCGTTATTTTTAAGAGGTACATCTGTAGCTCTGCTACCAAACTGAATGAAGTAGGTTTTGTCAATGTTTAGTGTAAGTTTGTTAGTCCTCATCCAGGTAAGATATTTTCTGTAATTCGGTGTTTACAGTATTGGCTAGCGTGACTGGGCTCGGGTGAGAGAAGACGTATGTGGTGTCATCTGCAAAAAGTGTGGGTTTGAGTAATTGCGAAGCATTTGCTAGGTCATTTATGTATAGGAGAAAGAGAAGAGGGCCAAGGACACTTCCTGTGGGACACCAACTGTAATTGGTTTTTGCGGAAGAGCTTGCCCCATTTGCGTACACATATTGGCTTCTGTTGCTGAGGTAAGCTTGAGGTAGTTGAGGGAGTGCCCTCTAATACCATAGTGTGACAATTTTACGTGGAGCAAGTCATGGTCAACTGTATCAAAAGCTTTACGTAAGTCAATGAAGATTCCCAGTGGGACTTCTTTTTTCTCTATTGCAGTGTATATATGTTCTAGCATGTGTATAATGCATCATTAGTATTTTTATTAGGCCTGAATCCAAATTTGGCAGGGGTGAGAATGTTATGGGAGATGAGGTAGGAGTGGATTCGTTTATGAATTAATTTTTCGAAGATTTTTGAGAGAGGGTGTAAATTGGATATTGGCCTATAGTTATTCAACTCTGTTTGGTCTCCTCCTTTATGGATCGGGGTGACCCTTGCTATTTTGAGAACTGTAGGGAAGGTGGAGGATTCAATGGATTTGTTAAAGAGTGTTGCAATGATTGGTGATAGTACTTGTGATGCTTTTTTGTATATAAAGGGTGGTAAGGTATTTAAATCTCCTGCCTTGTTTTTCAGCGCGTTGATAATAAGGGAGACTTTGTATGGGTTAGTCGGAGCTAGGAACAGTGTGTTCGGGTAGTTGCCAGTGAGGTAGTCATTTGGTGGGGTATCTGAGCTTGGGATATTATTGGCAAGGTTTTGACCTATAGTGGAGAAGAAATCATTGAGTCTGTTTGCTGTTTCTGTTGGTGGGAGTTGGGGTTCATCTGATTTTGCTAATTTTATTTCATGATATCTTTTTTGTTCCCAGAATTTCTGATAGGGTCTTCCAGGTCTTTTTTATATCACCTCGTAAGTTGGATAATCTGTTCTCATAATACAATTTTTTTGCCCTTCTTATCAGGCTGGTTAGGTTTGACGAGTAACGTTTTGTTTGGTCTCTGGTTATGTGACCCATTCTGTACTGTTTTTCATATCGGTGTTTTGTATTTATGGATTTGAGAATGCTGGGTGTTAGCCAGGGACTGTTCAGTCTCTTAGCTGTCATCTGTTTAGTTTTTTTAGGGCAGTGCTTGTTATAAAGGTATTGGGTCTTTTTTTAGAAAATTATTAAAACATTCGTCAATATCTGTATAGATTTCTAGCTCACAAAAGCATTTTCGAATATAAATATATCTTTGTATAATACAAATTTTGATTCATTTATAATTAATATTCTACTGTACAACTATGAAATAATTACTTTCCAACTGTACAACTATGATATACTACTCCCTAATATTATGTAGAATGTAAACCAATAATGTTAAGTCGGCCCATAATACCTAGGCATAATAGAGGTTCCCTTTGCACTGCAACCCACTATTGTATATATAAAATATCAATGTACTGTTTGGAAAGACATAAAATAAAAAAATAAATAAATAAATAAATATATTACTGTGTCTACCATCCTCCACCTCACTAACCATGTATTACTTACACCATGTATTACTTACACCATGTATTACTTACACCATGTATTACATCATGTATTACTTACACCATGTATTACTTACATCATGTATTACTTATACCATGTATTACTTACACCATATATTACTTACACCATGTATTACTTACACCATGCATTACTTACACCATGCATTACTTACATCATGTATTACTTACATCATGTATTACTTACACCATGTAATACTTACATCATGTATTACTCACATGTATTACTCACACCATGTATTACTCACATGTATTACTTACATCATGTATTACATCATGTATTACTTACACCATGTATTACTTACACCATGTATTACTCACACCATGTATTACCTACACCATGTATTACTCACCCCATGTTTTACTCACACCATGTATTACTTACACCATGTATTACTCATGCTATGTATTAATTACATCATGTACTACTCACACCATGTATTACATCATGTATTACTCACACCATGTATTACTCACATCATGTATTACTCACACTATGTATTACTTACATCATGTATTACACCATGTATTACTCACACCATGTATTACTCACACCATGTATTACTCACGACATGTATTACTCACACCATGTATTACTCACACCAGGTATTACTCACACCATGCATTACTCACACCATGTATTACTCACACCATGTATTACTCACATGTATTACTCACACCATGTATTACTCACAACATGTATTACTCACACCATGCATTATCACACTCCTGTATTACTTACACATGTATTACTCACACATGTATTACTCACAAGCAATTACTCACTCCATGTTTTTACTACAAACATGTAATTACTTACATCATGTATTATCACACTGTATTACTCACTCTATGCATTCTCACACAAGTATTCTTACATAATGATTACTCACAAAACATGTATTCTCACACCATGCATTACCACACCATGTATTACTTCACACCATGTATTATAACGACATTGATTTACTCACACCATGTATACTCACACATGTATTACTTTACACCGTGTATTACTCCCACCATGTATTACTCACATCATGATTCTAATGTATTACTCACAACATGTAATTATTCACACCATGGTATTACTCACACCATTTTATTACTCACACCTTGTATTACTTACACCGTGTATTATCACACCATGAATACTCACAACCATGCATTACTCACATGTATTACTCACAACATGTATTATTCACACCATGTATTACTCACACCATGTATTACTCACACCATGTATTACTCACACCATGCATTACTCAATTTTATTACTCCACATGTATTACTTCAAAACCATGTATTCTCACACCATGCATTACTCAATGTATTATCACATGTATTACTCACACCCTGTATTATCACATGTATTACACCATGTATTCTCACTTGTATTATCACATCACGTAGTTCTCACAACCAGTATTACTCACACCATGTATTACTCACACATGTATTACTCACGTCATGGATTATCCCCATGTATTACTCACAACCATGGTATTACTCACATAAAGAATTATCACACCAAGTATTACTCACCATGCATTACACCTGTATTACTCAATCAATATATTACTACACCATGCATTATCACACATGCATTACTCACACCATTTTATTACGCACATCCCTGTTATTCTCACACCAGTTTACATCATGTATACTCACACATGCATTACTCACACAATGTATTACTCACACCATTATTAGTCACACATGTTTACCATGTATTACTCACACCATGGCAATACTCACAAACCTGCATTACTCACACCATGCATTACTCACACCATGGCAGTTACTCACACCATGCATTACTCAACACCATGTATTGACTCACACCTGCATTACTCAACCCTGTATTACTTACACCATGCATTATCACACCATGGGATTACTCACAAACATGTATTACTTACACATGTATTATACCACCTTGTATACTCACAATGCATTACCACATCATGTATTACTTTACACATGTTTACTCACACCTTGTATAACTCACCCGTATTACTCACACTTGTATTACTCACCTGAATTACTTACACAATGATTCTCCCCTCCATGCATTACTCACACCATGTATTACTTACACATGTATTACTCACCATGCATTACTCACTCCATGCATTACGCACCACCATGCATTACTTACCCAGTATTACTACACCATGCATACTTAACCCTTATTACCACACCATGCATTCTCACACATGAATTACTTACCATGTATTACTTACACCATGTATTACCACACTTGCATTACTCACAAATGTAGTACACCATGTATAACTTTCACCATGTATTACCATGTATTAAATCACACCCTGGCATTACTCACACCATGCATTTCTCACACCATGTATTACTTACACATGTATTCTCTCCATCCATGCATTACTCAAACCATGTATTACTTACACCATGCATTACTCACACCATGTATTACGTACACCATGCATACTCACAAACATGCAGTACTCACACCATGCATTACTCACACCATGTATTACTCACACATGTATTACTCACACCATGCATTAATTACCCATTTATTACTCTCACTGCAATACTCACACCATGCATACTTACACCATGTATTACTCAACCATGTATTACTCACTACCATGTATTACTTCACACCATGCATTACTTTACACCATGTCCACTCACACCAAGCATTACTCACACTGCATTACTTACACCATGTATCATCACACATGCATTACTCACACCATGCATTACTTAAACCATGTATTACTCACACCATGCATTACTTTACCCCCATGTATTACTCAACCATGTATTACCACACCATGCATTACTCAACCAGCATTACTCACACCATGATTACTAACACCATTTCATTACTACACCCTGCTTCTTCACACCATGCTTACTCACACCATGCATTACTCCACAGGCATTATCAAACCTGCATTACTCACACCATGCATTACTCACACCATTTCTTTGCACACATGTATTACTCACACCACAGCATTACTCACCATGTATTACTCACACCATGCATTCTCACACCATGTATACTCACACCTTGTTTACTCACACCATGTATTACTCACACCATGTATTACTCACACCATGTATTACTCACACCATGTATTACTCACACCATGTATTACTCACACCATGTATTACACCATATATTACTTACAACTGTTCAGAAGAAATATGCCCAGCAGGAAGAAGTAACGTTGCAGAACATTGTTGTGTGTTTGGTTTATGAGGGCCGCTGACAGCACACGCCGGAGTGTCCTGTCCAGCTTCTAGATGGTACCAGAAAAAATGTTGTCCAAGGCTGCCGATGAGAGAAAAGGAACAAAAGTTCCTTTGTAAATAGAGATAGAAACTTGAAGTTTGCAATTAGATCCGGTGGACGGCCTTGCCAAGCCCCAGCAGAGAGGGACGCCCTTGCCAAGCCCCAGCAGAGAGGGACGCCAACACTTCCACCTGAGTGCAGTAACCGGCTGCCCAACAAAGACCAGTAAAGAATTTTCCGCAGAACGGTAAAAAAATGGAGGTGGTTACAGTAAGCCGCTGAACAGGTGCCCCTCCTGTAGTGCCCGGCGGGCAAAATACATGAGGACAAGCGTCCCAGAGACAACTTTTTTTTTTTTTATATTTTATTTAAAACCATACACAAACATGAGTCACAAGAAACTTCAAACAAATATATTGGACTGAATGAAAATTCTTACATCGGATATTGAAACAATACCTTTACCATTACTTTGTTAACATTATAACAACTATAACTAATACTATATCTGATACCGAAGCTTAAACTGTCCTAAACTAAATACATGTGTATAAGTTAACAATAGTAAAAATGCAACCTAATTCTTAATCAAATTAAGCATTGCATCTCTTAAATTTTTTTTTTTTATATTTTTATTTAAAAAACACAGTATACATGTATGTTATACATAATTGACTTAAAACACAGTATACATGTGTGGTATACAAAGTTGATTTTAAAACAAGAACCGTGAAAACTTCATGTAAGACAACAATATATATAACCAAACAGAGAACTACCAGAACATACCTTAAACACCAAATAAATATATAACCAAACCTGACACTCTTATTCATATTGTGTATGAAATTTTATATACAAAAGAATGTCATATAAACTAATGCATTGCGCATTCAATGGTACTATGGATATATAAAAATTTATGTACAAAAACAATATCATAGAAACTAATACATTACACACTCACTAGTACTATGGTTATATTAAATAACTATCAGAAACCTACATGACTTGAAACTGATCCATGGTGTTCTTTATTTTTGGTTTTGCATGTATTGAAAAAGGAATCAAAATATACAAAAAGCCTTTAATAATTAACATAAGACTTTTACAGATCTAGCATGTATGATTACATATGAGGAAACACTAAGACACCTAATACCCCGACCAACCCCTATTTAGTTTCTCAAGCTAATTGTGAACCCACAAAAAAAAATACCTTACTTGTATACAGTGATATTAGTAAAGGTGCTTAATTGAACATCAGCTGACTATATGCACCATAAATGATAAAAAAAATACATGTGATATCACTGGGTGAGGGAACAACATATCCCACAAAAGCTGCTGCCCAAGGAACTTAAATGTCCAAAGATTACAATATTGGACATTATACATTTCAACCCCCCCCCTTACACAGGTACCTCTACTACATATTCGAACAATCTTAGGCCAATGAAACTTTTTGCCCTTCATCAAAAGTTTACAACCATCACCAAAGGTCTGCTTATGAACATTCCCCTTAAAGGGCAGTATAACGTGTACTTTTAGCGGTGATATCAGCGAGGCTTCCGCTTACAAATGACTAAACAAAACCTAACGGGAATCCCAGGAAAGACCCAACATACTTCACTAAGCCCCGGCCATAGTCGGGAACCGGTTCAGCCTTGCAGAGGCTGGAACATATACTGAAATGTTGCTTTTTATCTGTATTATCAAGATGCATGACCATATTAGGATTAATCCAAGATCTCATTTCCACACAACGCCACAACCATACACACACAGACGCACGGAACCATTCATAATACATACACGTCACTCCCCAAAACCCGCCCTCTACCCTGGAGTCCCGAACCCACCGTTTGGTGCTACCACGGGGGAGTCCAGCCCCCCGTGGTCTTACCCCACCCTCAGTTGCAGCAACCTTTGAACAGTAAGACTTCGATAGTTTGCAGGAAAACTATTATCCCAACTTCTACCATATATGAGTTTATTTCTGCAATACGTTCTGTAGATACCTGCCGCAATTGCCCTGATCCTAACTGATCCCCCGGTTTCCCGCATATCCCATGATATATAAAGAAAATCCGCCACCACGTACATTATTGCTCTTCGTACCTCACTTGATACTCCGCTAACGTCTAATGTTAAGGCCCGTAAGGTTGAGATATTTCCCCCACTAAGAAAATCGAAAACCCGCCCCAACAACGAACGAACATTGTCCAAGGTATCACAAAAGTAGACAGCATGAAAAGCTGTTTCTTCGAGACCGCAACATAAGCAATCCGCCTCCCTTACCAAACCCATCCTATTTAAGACCGATTTTGATGCTAAAATCCCCATGACAAACCTGTACACCAATTCACGAACCCTTGGTGCCAACTTAAGTTTACAAAATCCGTCCCATATTTCCCCCCAATTATACAGTGGAAAAACAGACAATCCCTGTACAATTTCCCTACAACAACATATGCTGACCATTTGCCCCACTCGAATCCGTTGCGCGTTTCTCAACTTTAACAACAAACGCAGCATGTCCTCACACTCGATTAATCCCCTGCCGCTCCACCATTTACGCATGTCGATCATTACCCGACCCACCCGGATGCCCTTCTCACCGCCCACCCTGAGGAACTGCTGCTTAACATAGAGGCCTTCACCCCGTGGCCCCAAAGACAGGAGGACCTAAAAATACCCACACGACGGGACATGGGGTCATGACAACCTCCCGGCTTTAACCAAGCCCTCCCGAAACCCAAAACATAACGTAAGACCCTTCTCCGCCAGTGCCAGACTATCCACATCTCTTAAGGGTACAACTCAAGCACACTCCATACCTTCTATAAACAAGTTGTATTAACCAATTACTGTCTCTGCTGCAAAAGATACATCCCGCTCTTAGCCCCCGAAGTCGATCTTAAGCCGTATTAACCGCCAACCAATTCTGCGTTCAAACCTCGGCCCTCCCTCTCATTCTGCCATGTACTCGATACCACATACATATACGATAACCACATATTCTAAGTTGCACCACGACTGACCACCATACCTTCGCCCCCACACCCATGTATCCACCTCCAATAATTTCGATTGTGCTTTTATTGATGCACATGCCGCTCTGGTGACCAGAAGAAGAAAACTCAAGCCATCGCGCCAGGCGCATCGCGCGCGATGCGCGCGCGGGCAAGAATGCGGGGTCTTTGCTCTTCCCCTGTTTAACTAAATGCGTGTTGGGCGTGGGGGGGGTATGGTAATTTATTGCGGGTGACCGCCGGTAACCACACACGCCCTGCATGGACACGGCTCCGCGTTTCCCACGCCTCAAATCCACCATCCACCAGATCATAAAAGGGGTTTTGCATAAAAAGCAAAAAAAGCCGCTGGGTGAGGGGGAACACCTTGCCTCAAACCCATTCCATACGGACCGGCTGCCCCAATTTACCGTTTAACCTGTACACGTTTCCATTGCGAGACATACAAGGTATCAAACCCATCTTTCATTCTCCTCTCCAAAACCCTTGCTTCAAAAATAAGCCTCAATATATCTCTATAACACAGTCGTAAGCATTTTGCCCTGTCAAGCCGAGGACACCCACCCCCCTTGACATTCCTCCACAAAGTTCCCTAATACGTACATGCCCAATCCCTCATTGCACTACCTGGTATGCCTAGTGTCCCTCGTGAATAACCGCCCCATAACCATTCTCATTCTATTTCCTAAACTTTTGCAAATGATTTTATAGTCGAGCACATAAGGGAGGATATAGCTCTATATCATGCAATCAGACCCTCCCCCCTCCCTTTTTGGGCACCAACTAACTACACTCTACTTGCGATGTACACCTAACCTCCCCGCCGTGAGCATGCAATTCAATAACATCAACCAGGAACTAGAATGTCTTTGGATTACGTTCCCGCAATGGTGCCCTTATAAGAAGAGGAAGAAGTGTCAGTGTCGAAATGCGGCTATCGCGTGATGAATCCTGGTTGATGTTGCCTTCTGAGAGCGGTGTGTCAGCGCACTGTAGAAGAGAGTGCGCGCTTGACGTCTAGAGACGCTTGCGCGGTCTCTACCATACGGCTCGCTGGAATACGGGCGGTACTTATGTAACGTTTTATCCCTGGTCATTAAATCTTTTCGAAATTCCCCTCCCCCACAGGCCACCCGCCCTGGAACCCCCCCTTCACTCCCCGCCGTATTTTCCCAAACCATGTCGCATTAATTAAAAAACTCATGCTGTCCGTGGTGAGGAGTTCTTGACCCGGCAGGTAACCACCCAAACCCGTGCTGCCATAGCTTCCATAGGCTTGCGAGAGGAGGGGGGGCGGTCGCGCGGGCTGTGGGTGCTGGAGACTCCTGTGACTTGTGCTGCAGGAGACACGTAAGGCTGGCGGGGTAGGGTGTTTGGTTGCTCCGACAGAGGCTCGACGGTTTCGTTGCCAGAGAGATTGACCTGCTCTGACTCGAACCGCATTTAAAACGTCTTGTGAATTTCTGCAAGTCGACTACGAAGGTTAAATGTCGTCATACCTATACTTTTCCCCCCCCTCCCATAGTAATCATTAAGTGCCTCCCAAATACTTTTGTAGCCCCAAACCCCCACCTTGCTTTCCCCTTACCCGCCCTTTTAATACACGCTATTCCGGGTTTTTTACGAGTTTCCCACCATTCCAACAAAAATTTATCTGCCCTCCGCGTTTCCCAAAAAAATTTTTTCCCCAGTCCTGAAAACGGACCATCCCCTTCCCCCCAAAGGGGGGGGTTTGTTTTGGTTTTTTTAAGGGGGGGGGGGAGCACGGGGTTTAAAAAACCCCCCCTAAACTGCACGCGCCCAAACTCGAACCTTGTTTGGCATAAATCCTTCCGGGTTGGGGGCCCTGTAACTTTGCGCCAAACGTATGTTCCACCCCCCCCCCCACCCTCCCCACCCCATCATGAACCCCTACATCCCCCAGCAGATTTCTTTAGGACAGGAAGAACGCACCCCGCCCCCCTTGGCTCAACATCCCCATGGCGGATAATGCAATTCCAATCCCCACCTAAGACCGAAATTAAAGGTAAACCCCGGATGTGAAACGTTAAGCCTCCCTCACAAAGTCTATTTTAACTTTAGAGTTACTGTCCACTGGCATATAAACTCCGATAAAACAAACTCTAACCACACTCCAATACCCATCCACCCTTACCACCCTTCCATCTCCCCCCTCCTCCCATCCCAAGATGCTCCAAGGGCTGGACTCCTTCACTGCTATAGCCACCCCTCCCTTTAATTTTAAAGAATTACTCTCATACATTCGGTAGCCTTTCAACCGTAACTCTCTACCAAATTTATAATTATGTTCTTGCATAAAACATACATCCACATTGTAACGACGCAAAAACCACTCCATCCACACTTTTTTAACTTCAGTCCTTAAGCCATTGGCATTGATAGTAACACACTTGAATTTACAAAAAAGGTGGTTTACCTCTATGTTTTTGGGTCTTTCCTGTTCCCACTCGCACATTAGACTGCCCGTCTTTGTCATTCGGCTTCTCGAGACCCCCCTCCCCCCACACTCTACCCTTATGCTGGGACCTTGAAACTATCCCTTCTGTGACAGGCGGCTCAGCCACTTTCGCCCACGATTTCCTCCCTGGGCACTGTCCTGGTGTCAAGTCATCGTCCATATCTGACGCTCCAGCCGCACGTTTGCGGGAGCTGCCATCCACATGCATCTCCTCGCTGGACGAAGCCTCCTGGTGAACCTCCACCACCACCTCATGCGTCCGTATGAACGTGGTTTTGTCCTGCATTTCCATGTTAGGGGATTCCTCAGTCGTTAACTCACGACACGCCGTCGAAACAACAGGCCGATGTTCTGCTCCATCTAGAAGGTCCTGCAACACGTCTTCCAGCAACTTATCCTGTGGCAAAACCTCAGGCCCCACAGGATCCACTGTAAGCATGGGCACGGTCGATGCATCCACAGACAGGGTAGCACACATCGTAGACTGTGTGTCCTCCTGTTGCATCTCATCACTCCAAAGCTTGGGAACTTGCCCAGCTGAGGTACCAGGCTCAGTCACGAAAGCCTCAGCCCGTAGGCCCACAGGTTCAAAGTTTATTCTCTATAAGGATTACAATGCTGAGTTTACAGAAATTTGGTTATTGTTTGGTTTACATGTAGTAAAATTGTGATTACAGAGTGTACCACTAGAACGCTTAGCATGGCTAGGCATTTCGGGCATACTTAGTTTTATTCTTAATTGTAAAATATTACAAATTATGAGGTAAGTTGGTATTATGGCTAAGTGACTAAATACTAGTTTGTGAGTTTAGCAATGTGAATGCTTTTGTTTTTGGCACAGTATATAGTTTCAGTATTGGAGTATCACAGGATTCATTATTTTAAGACTGAGATTAATATTTCTGTTTATGGTCAAATGAGTGAGCGAGTGTAAGTGTGAACCACAGGTGGTATTCGTGTAGTTAGTTGACGGGGTGTATCAGGGAGATAAGATGTTTTTCTAATGGTAGTTTTGAAGGTGATGAATGTGTCTGCAGTTCTAGAGTTCTCAGGTAGGGTAATTCCAGATTTTAGGGCTTTGACATACATTGAATTTTTGTAAAGGTTTAGTCGGACACGGGGAATGTCTAGAGATGTTTGTTTCTGGTGTTATGCCTGTGGGTTCTGTCACAACTATCAAGAAAGCGTTTTAGGTCAAGGTTGATATTAGAGTTTAAGGTCCTGTAGATATAGATTTCACAGTAGTAAGTGTGGATGTACTGAACTGGGAGTAAGTTTAGATCTTTGAAGAGTGGGGGGGTGTGCTGCAAGGGATGGGATTTAGTGATTATTCTTACTGCAGCTTTTTGTTGGGTTATTATTGGCTTTAGGTGTGTTGCTGCAGTTGATCCCCAAGCACAAATAGCATAGGTGAGTATGGATAAATAAGTGAGTGGTATAGTGTGAGAAGGGCATTTTGCGGCACGTAGTATCGTATCTTGGAAAGGATCCCAACCGTTTTGGATACTTTTTTGGCTATATGCTGGATATGGGTGCTGAAATTTAGGTTGTTGTCAAGGTATAAGCCTAGGAATTTTCCCCCATTATTTCTGGTAATTAGAGTGTTGTCAATCTTAATGTTAATTTGTGCATCTCCTGCTCTGCTACCAAACATAATATAGTAAGTTTTGTCAGTGTTAAGCGTAAGTTTATTGGCTGTCATCCAAGTCGATATTTTAATCAGCTCCTCATTCACAATGGTGTTGAGGGTGGCAAGATTAGGGTGAGAGATGACATAAGTCGTGTCATCAGCAAAGAGAATGGGTTTCAGGTGTTGCGATACGTTTTGGAAGGTCATTGATGTATATGAGGAAGAGCAGGGGACCAAGGACACTTCCCTGCGGAACTCCAGTATCAAGTGGCCGTGTTGCTGATGCTGTGTCTTTAATGGTGACGTACTGATACCTATTAGTAATGTAAGATTTGAAATAAGCAAGCGCATGGCTCTTATACCGTAGTGGTCAGTTTGTGGAGTAGGATTTCGTGGTTTACTGTGTCAAAAGCTTTTCTTAGGTCAATAAAAAATTCCTAGTGGATATTCCTTATTTTCCAATGCTGTGTAAAGCAGATCTAGCATTTTTATGATTGCATCATTAGTGCTTTTATTTTTCCTGAATCCAAACTGGCTGGGGTTGAGTATGTTTTGAGCCGTTATAAATGAATACAGTCTCCTGTGCACGAGTTTCTCAAAGATTTTGGATAGCAATGGTAAGTTAGATATTGGCCTATAGTTGTTTAAGTCTGTAGGGTCACCACCTTTATGTATTGGTGTAACCCTTGCCATCTTGAGTAGTTTCGGGAAGGTGACTGGTCCCAGGAGTGGCCAACCAGTCGACGGGGGCACTGGGCAGCCATATGCTCAAAAGAGTTGCATAGTCTGCAAGTCTTCCTTTGGCCCGTGTAATGAACAAACACCTGGGTCCTATATTTCTCCAGACGCACATAAGAGGGAATCGACTGGCGGAGCGTCATCTTGATGGTGAACGAGCCCTCCGGGAACCCCTTGTATGGGCCCTCTCTCCACACTCCCTTGGTCGATGCATGCACCGTTCCGTATCTGCCGAAAACATCCCGCAGATCGTACTCCTCCGCCTCGAAAGGCACATTTCTCACCTTGACCCAGGTGACATACGTCGACACATCATGTAGACACACTTCCACAGCCGAATTCACTATCATTCTCCTTTCTTGAAAAGTTTCCACAATCTTGTTGTAGAAGCCGGCATTCACGAATTTTATAAATATCCTTGACATCCCATTCAAAGCTACGCCATATAATTCTTCATTGAGGATGCCGTAGACGTCGCGTATAATGCATGGCATCAATGTATGCATTGTAGAAACACTGAGGGAGCCTTGTGTGAATGCAACACAGACCGTGTTAACTCTCCTGCCTTGTCGGTCCGCCATCTTGTGACTTGTAGTGGTCTGTGAAAACTGTGCAGAAGTCAGTTGAATCAGGAGCTACTGCGCAGCGTGTCCGCACGGCCCAATAGCGATGCAAACAATGTCAGAGAGAACTGGGGAAATTTGTCACTGATACTCAGGCGAGAGATAGACGTCCACACCCGACGAAGGCTGACGCAGAAGTCCTTGCAGATGTCCCTACAGATGCAAACAACTATAGGCCAATATCAAACTTACCATTGCTATCCAAAATCTTCGAGAAACTCGTGCACAGGAGACTATATTCATTTATAACGGCACAAAACATACTTAACCTCTGTCTATTTGGATTCAGGAAAAATAAAAGCACTAATGACGCAATCATAAAAATGCTAGATCTGCTTTACACAGCATTGGAAAATAAGGAATATCCGCTAGGATTTTTTATTGACCTAAGAAAAGCTTTTGACACAGTAGACCACGGCATCCTACTCCACAAACTTGACCACTATGGAATAAGAGGCCATGCGTTTGGGCATTTCAAATCCTACCTTACTAATAGGTATCAGTATGTCACCATTAAAGACACAGCATCATCAACACGGCCACTTGATACTGGAGTTCCGCAGGAAAGTGTCCTTGGTCCCCTGCTATTACTCATTTACATCAATGATCTTCCAGATGTATCCCAACACCTGAAACCCATTCTCATTGCTGACGACACGACTTATGTCATCTCTCACCCTAATCTTGCCACCCTCAACACCATTGTTAATGAGGAGCTGCTCAAAATATCAACTTGGATGACAGTCAATAAACTTACACTTAAGACTGGCAAAACCTACTATATTATGTTTGGTAGCAGAGCAGGTGTTGCGCAACTTAACATTAAGATCGAAAACACAGGAATTGCCAGACATAATGAGGGCAAATTCCTTGGCCTATACCTCGACAACAACCTGAATTTCAGCACCCATATTCAACACATAACAAAAAAAGTATCCAAAACGGTTGGGATCCTCTCCAAGATACGATACTACGTGCCACAAAATGCCCTTCTCACACTATACCATTCACTCATTTATCCATACCTCACCTATGCTATTTGTGCTACAGGACCTTAAATTCCAATATTAATGTGGAAAATTTTATAGGGGTGATTACTTGTACATACCTCAACATTACATGCATACGAGTAATCTCCTTGGGAGACAACAACGATATTGTTTACCGTAGTCACCCATGTAGACATGTGAGAAAACTTAACCACCTCTGGTCACTGCAGGTGGCCCCTCGACCCTCACAATCTTATCCATATCTATCCGAGACCAGTATAAATTGGGTAGCACCCTCAAGTACGGTGCTACTAATTAATTGTGGACTGTATAGATTATATTAGTTTAACTGAATGAAGGGGGATAGGTAGGTTACACATGGATATACCCATCAAGGAAAAAACACTTGTACATAATCCCACCACTTACCAGATATTCTCTGGTGGTCACTTGATGTGGCTGGATCACCAATAACCTATCCAATTAAAACATACCTAACTGGCAAGTATCAGTCTGCTATAACTAGAAATATTACTTAACTGTGGGTGATTGATGCTCCTTATTTCCTCCATTCACCATCCCTTTTCGATGTCCTGCTACACCGACACGGTTCTTATTCCAGCAGGACGAGGTATCCGTCGGTTTGTCCCGGTTTAGAAGTCGTGACTCCATGAACTTCACTTTCCTCGTGACGGGAACAACGTGGTCTAGCGTGTTCACTCGGAGCAAGGCAACTTATTTCACTTCACACATTCTCTTAACTTAGCGTTATTATCATTAATTACATTACAATTTACAAGGCAATTTAATGTCTCATAATTATTATACACATTAGAGATCACTCCATTAAGATCTGAGACCGATGAGTGATGATTAAACCAAGGGTACTTTTCCCCAGAAAACAATATGAAGTTCAACGATGAGAAATTTCAATTACTCAGATATGGTAAACATGAGGAAATTAAATCTTCATCAGAGTACAAAACAAATTCTGGCCACAAAATAGAGCGAAACACCAACGTCAAAGACTTGGGAGTGATCATGTCGGAGGATCTCACCTTCAAGGACCATAACATTGTATCAATCACATCTGCTAGAAAAATGACAGGATGGATAATGAGAACCTTCAAAACTAGGGAGGCCAAGCCAATGATGACACTCTTCAGGTCACTTGTTCTATCTAGGCTGGAATATTGCTGCACACTAACAGCACCTTTCAAGGCAGGTGAAATTGCCGACCTAGAAAATGTACAGAGAACTTTCACGGTGCGCATAACGGAGATAAAACACCTCAATTACTAGGAGCGCTTGAGGTTCCTAAACCTGTATTCCCTAGAATGCAGGAGGGAGAGATACATGATTATATACACCTGGAAAATCCTAGAGGGACTAGTACCGAACTTGCACACGAAAATCACTCACTACGAAAGCAAAAGACTTGGCAGACGATGCGCCATCCCCCCAATGAAAAGCAGGGGTGTCACTAGCACATTAAGAGACCATACAATAAGTGTCAGGGGCCCGAGACTGTTCAACTGCCTCCCAGCACACATAAGTGGGATTACAAACAGACCCCTGGCAGTCTTCAAGCTGGCACTGGAAAAGCACCTAAAGTCAGTTCCTGATCAGCCGGGCTGTGGCTCGTACGTTGGTTTGCGTGCAGCCAGCAGCAACAGCCTGGTTGATCAGGCTCTGATCCACCAGGAGGCCTGGTCACAGACCGGGCCGCGGGGGCGTTGACCCCCGGAACTCTCTCCAGGTAAACTCCAGGTAAACAGTCCATGGCGACGTGCCAGTCACCCGGTCCTACCCTTATTCACTCATTTTACCACTCTATTACAGTGGTCCCGTAAATCCAGTCTCGGCTGAGTGGTTGAGGGGAGTAGACGTGTGCTGGGGATCTGGACCTACTAATTCGCAGGCCTACCCATTTCTCCCAACTGATAAGTCATCATTAAAACTCCTACTGTTGGAAGACAGCTTCAGTGTTGTGAGAACTCTTATGTGCGAGCTGTGACTAAGGATATACCTAGTGAAACACTGGAAATAGTCTTCCTTATTGCAAAGGCCCTCACAGGCCTCTGCTTCCCCTCTGCCTTTCATTTCACCTCAGCCTTTCGCCTCTATCAACATACAGTGTAGAGGCAAATTTTGCTAGTCCACTGCTTCTCGTGCCTCTCAAAATGCTCACAACTCATCGCTTTACCAACCTGAGGAATAACGATGAGTGTGCAGTCCTACGTGAGTTGGTAACCCAGGCGTCCACACACTGAAAATTCGTCTTTCACTCCAAGACAGGTGTGCTAGAAGTTTTGCAAGTTGGAGTGAGTAACAATCTGTACAAATATTGCAGTGTTTGGTAACTCTTGAGAAGTCTGCCTCAGCCTGTGACCTTGAGCGAGGCACTGCATCATCTGCCTGAGACTTTCGCCCATATTGACTATGTGAATAAAGGCGAATGTGCGTGCTCAGTTACCCCTGCTGTTCTCCTGATCCCAACCTCCCCA
>NC_069444.1:8184101-8304367 GCF_026875155.1 Cherax quadricarinatus
ATGATACTTAAGCGGGCACCAACCCAAAAACACGGGAGTCAAATATTTCATCGCTACGCCTCTCATAGGCAGGGGTTGTTTTGATAAGGACCTGCCTCGCAGGGGCCAGTAGGCCTTCTACATTTTCCCCCATTTTTATGTTCTTATGAATTCCTCAGGTCACGTCCCGTCAACCACTCTCCCCCTATAAATATAATGTCTTTTCTACCTTGTATGTTAGAAGGATAAAGGTCCCAGGCCCCGAAACGTTTTTAATAAAAGTTATAGTGTTTGCTTACTGTCTTTCAAAACCAACTTGTCGGTTTTTTATTCCCAAAGGTTTTATACCATTATCGTTTTTAAAATGGGGAGGGGGCAACAAGACAGATGCAGCCCCCCCAAAACTCCTGTTTAGATCCTCATTGTTAAATTAGCACATGGCAACTCTTGGGTATTTTTTTTGAGAAATTTGCCACACAGTGGCTTCATCACCCCAACAAAGGAAAAACTAAAGAACGGGGAAATGAGGTAACCCAGCCCCCACCTTTGAGTCGATGTGGTCTAAAGGGGGGGGTTGATTCCCCCTCATTCTCCCCTGTTCTTCAAGTTTCTCCTTTGTATGGACGATGAAGCCATGTGGGGCGAAACTTTTCCTCAAAAAAGATACCCAGAGTTGCACAGGGTTCAATTTTAAAAACATGTCGGTTCTCTGAACCATTCATCTACAATACAGATCCATCATGTTTTAAATTTATTTAACTTATTACTACCAGGTTTGCAGAAATTTCTTTACGTTCTTTTAAAAAAGTATTTTAAGGAAGGGGTTATAGCAATGAGCTTTTTAGGAGGAGATTTGGGCACTTATGCAGCATATGGAAAACTTTTTTTCAGGAAACTTTCGCCACACAGTGGCTTCATCAGTCCAATGCAAAAGGAAGGGTAAGGGAGGAGGGGAATGAGGTAATCATCCTCAACCCGGGGTCGATGTGTTTTGTCCATAATCTTGTAGAATGTACAGCATAGGGGCCCAGACGGGCTTATATACTGTAGTGAGGTGACGTGAAGCAGACGGAGGCGGGGTCATAGTCTGCTTCACGTCACCTCACTACAGTATATAAGCCACGTCTACGGCCCTATGCTGTACATTCTACAAGATTGATGGACTAAACACATCGACTCCAGGTTGAGGGACTGATTCTCCTCCTCTCCTTACGCCTTCCTCTTTGTATTGGACTGATGAAGCCACTGTGTGGCGAAACGTTTCCTGAATAAAGATTTCCATATGCTGCATAAGTGTCTCAATCTTCAACTTGTCGGTTTTTCAAACCATTCATCACATTCTTGGGAGGGAGTTGAAGGTATGTGATTTTAAATGAACACATCTTCCATGGAGAGGTGAAATGCCCTTGTTGTCTTCAGTGATACAGTTCATGCAGGTTATAAAACTTAATGCAATTGCACGTTTTCACAATCCATTTAGACATGTGTGTATTTACCTCTAGACACTTGGTAAGATTCATTTTGACAGAGTCTTGTTCATTTCTCAACATTCTAATACCGAGTACAGTGTTAATCTCAACAATCCTATCACTGATACGGGAAATACCAAGCTCCTTCCTCATATTAGGAACCTTTGTAGATCTGGGACACCCAAGAATAATTCTGAGAGCTTCATTCTGCATTAACTCCAAGTGTCGGAGAGAACTTTCCCTAGCTAATCAACATGGGAGCAGCATAATCAATTAAATACCTAACATAGGCTATGTACATTATTCTCACGATTCTCTGGATTGTAGCCAGCAACAGTTTTGAGAGCATTTAGCCTATCTTTGCATTTCTTATTTAGTTGTGGTATAGTGGATTTGTTAAAGCCTACATCTACACCAAAATATCTGTAGGTTTTAACGTAGCTAATAATTTCACCCTGCAAATAGATGGGTGGGGGATGTCGTTTGCTTGTTAATAAATTTGTTTTAGAGGAAGATATTATGAGGCCTAGTCGATTACAAATTGCTTGAACTTCATTAAGAATGGTATTCATCTTATGCCCTGTTGTGTGGATCATGATATCATCAGCATAGCTTATAGCTATATGTTTAGGTGAGGCAGGTAGAGCATTTAAGAACATAAGAACATAAGAATGTAGGAACACTGCAGAAGGCCTACTGGCTCATACGAGGCAGGTCCTTATCAAAACGACATCTACCTAAAGCTACTCAAGAAACAACTCCCGCACCCCCCAACACCAATCAAACCCAGCCCCTCCCACTCATATATTTGTCCAGTCTCTTCTTAAAGCTACCCAAGGTCCTAGCCTCTATCACCCCACTGGGAAGACTGTTCCACGCATCTACAACTCTGTTAGAAAACCAGTACTTACCTATGTCCTTTCTAAATCTAAATTTATCCAACTTAAATCCATTATTCCTGGTTCTTACCTGGTTCGACACCCTCAGTACTTTATTAATGTCTCCCTTGTTTATGCCCGTCATCCACTTATACACTTCAATGATATCTCCCCTCATTCTACGCCTCTCCAGAGAGTGGAGATTTAAGCTTTAAGTCTATCTTCATACGGGAGGTTCCTTACACAGTAAATCATTTTAGTCATTCTTCTCTGTATGTTCTCTAATGAGTCTAATGTCCATCCTGTAGTAAGGGGACCAAAAACTGAGCAGCATAATCTAAAATGAGGCCTCACTAGTGATGTATAGAGCTGTAAAAAATAACTTTTGGACTTCTGTTACTTATATACTTCTTGAGATAAATCCAAGTAATCTGTTGGCCTTGTTGCGCACACTGAGGCACTGCTGTCTTGCTTTAGAGATTTCTGCTTACCATGACTCCCAAGTCTTTTTCACATTCTTTATGACAAAGCTCTACTTCACCTAAATTATAGCTTCGAGGGTTATTTCATTACCAAGGACAAGTACCTTACACTTATCCACATTAAACTTCATCTGCCATTTCTCAGACCAAGACATTAATTTGTTCAAATCGTCCTGGAGTTCATTGATATCCTCCTCAGAGTGAATATACGGCCTATCTTTGTATCATCAGCAAACTTACTCATGTCACTAGTAATCCCTTCATCAAGGTCATTAATGTAAATTATGAACAAGAGAGGGCCTAAAACTGATCCTTGTGGAACGCCACTATGACTAATCCCCATTCAGATTTCACTCCATTAATGGTAACTCTCTGCTTTCTATTGGTAAGCCATGCCTCAATCCATGCTAGAACTTTACCTCCTATACCATGAGCTGCCACTTTTCTTAAGAGTCTCTTGTGAGGTACTCTGTCGAAGGCTTTACTAAAATCCAAATAAACAATATCATATTCCTTATCACTGTCAACTGCCTCAAATGTTCTATTGAAGAACGTCAGTAAGTTTTGTCAGGCAGGAACGACCTCTCGTGAATCCATGCTGAGATTCATTTATCAAGTTCTGCTCTCAAGGTGACTTCTGATAATGTCAGCTATAATTGATTCTAATAACTTGCCCACTATAGATGTCAGGCTTATTGGACGGTAATTTGAAGGAGTGGACTTATCCCCTGATTTGAATATAGGAACCACATTAGCCATCTTCCACATCTCTGGCACAACACTGGTAAGGATGGACGCATTGAATACACTCGTTAATGGCTGACTAAGCTCCATCTTGCATTCCTTAAGTACCCTTGAAAACAACTCATCGGGTCCCGGGGACTTATTTTGTTTCAGTTTGTCTATCTGTTTAATAACCATGTCCCTCGTGACAGTAATATTAGTTAACTTAAATTCATCAGGAACTAAATAATTATTAATTACTGGAATCTCATTTACATCTTCCTGTGTAAAAACTGACAAAAAATAGTCATTAAATAAGGAACACATTTCCAGTTCATTATCCGTCAGCTGTCCATTCCCAGATTTCAGAGGTCCTACTTTTTCCTTCACCTTCGTCCTATACACTTGAAAGAACCCTTTGGATTAGTCTTTGATTCATTAGCGACTCTAATTTCATAGTCACGTTTAGCCTTTCTAATCGCCTTTTTTACTTCTCTTTTAAGCTGAACATATTGGTCAGTAAGGTTAACCTCTCCTCTTCTGATGCGCCTATAAATTCCCCTTTTCTTCCCTAATAGATGCTTTAGCCTCCTGTTAACCCATTTGGGATCGTTATTATTAGACCTAAATTCTCTCTGGGGAATGTATATACTCTGGCACTGTGTACATTATTAAGAAAACAATCATAAAGCAGATCCCTTCATATTCATAAGTATGATTATCGTCAATAAAATCATTAGCTAGATAACCCCAATCAAGATTAGACAGATGTTTCCCTAAGTCCATTATAATCGGCAGAACGAAAATCGGGGATTTTTACTGTATTATCATTATTCTTGCATTCCCAATTAATACTAAAGGTGATGGATTTGTGATCACTTGCGCCAAGCTCTTCAGTGATCTCCAGATTATTCACGAGTGTTTCCTTATTTGACAAGACTAGGTCTAGCAAATTATTACCCCTGGTAGGTTCAGTTACACTCTGTTTCAGAAAACAGTCCTGAACTGTTTCCATGAAGTCACTGGACTCTAGATTACCTGTCAAAGAATTCCAGTCAATTTGGCTAAAGTTAAAATCCCCTACTATGACTACGTTACTGTGTCCAGAAGCCCTAACAATTTCGTCCCAAAGAAGTCTCCCTCTATCGTGATCCAAAAGATCCAGGAGAGCATTAATCAGAATATTAAATAGCATTGGACTAAACTCCTCCCTGCGGTGTACCTAAAGACATTTCTTTAGACTCACTTCTAAAGCCATGGTAAAGGACAGAGGATACTCTATTTGACAGGTATCCTATTATCCAGCAGAGTAAGCTACCACCAATATTCATTTTGGCTAGTTCATGTAGTATAACGGTTCTGTTCGCAAAATCAAATGCAGATTTTAGATCAAGAAAAGTAGTAAAACTAGTAGAGGTGTGTGCAGTGAGAAAGGAAATACAGTTCTGACCACTTTTACCTTTCATGAACCCATAGAGGTAGGGGGAAAGTTGGTGTCTGATTCTGTAGTCCAGTCTTTTAAGTGTCATTCTTTCAATGGTTTTACAAAGACAACTAGTTAAGGAGATCGGTTTAAATGTATCAGGCTGTTGGGGCTTAGGGATAGGCACAATGAGACTATTGGTCCAGGAAGAAGGAAGAACGCCCTCAATGTAATTGAGATTATACAGTGCCAACAAAGGGTTATCAGGCACGTGCCGTAGAGTTCTGAGAATATCATAGGTTATATCATCCTCTCCAGGAGCAGTTGATCGACCTTCAGTTAATGCATTATCTAATTCATTTTCTGTAAAGAGGCAATCACTCTCATCAATATTTTGGCTCATGAAATTAATCAGTTTCAACATTTCTTCGGAAGTACTCTCTAAATTTTTTCTAATATGAGATGGAAGGTTTTCATGCCTGGATGTTTTGGACCAGTCATTAATGAGGTCATTTGCTTTTTCAAGAGGAAAGGGATGAGCAACAATGCCAGTCTTTTTCCTGGTTATTTTATTTATACCTTTCCAAGCCAAACTTAAAGGGGTGGACCTATTTAATCCACTAACAAATTGTTCCCATTCCTGTTGCCTAAGTTCTTGCTTTCTATTCCTTGCATTTGTTAGTGCAGCTTGGAACGTTCTGAGCAAGTCTGGGGGGTCTACATTCACGGTATGCTTTACCAATTCTCCTAGCTGCATGTGTTAGATTGCGTAGCTCTGGATCATTATAGTATTGGTTTTTATTGTTATTTATAGTGGAGGATATATGTTTCCTTTTCCTGCCCACTTGATCTGTGAGGACAGCCTCAATAGTGGTAACTAAATCATCGTTAAATTTTTGTGTGCCACTGGGCTGGTAATTCTTATACCATTGATCCAAGTGGTTAGTAAAGTTATCTTTGTGTTCTTGGTTGGGAATAAGTTTCCTCCTTCTGAATTTAGCTTCTTGATTGCTTGAAATGTGATCAAGATTGACAGTTGTTAGTCTTGGGAAGTGATCAGATAGAAGATCATCAACTATGACAGAGTCATGCATCGTATATGATGTATTAAATCCAAGGCACAGATCTAGTATGCCACCATATATGTGAGTAGGCTCAGTAGTGCCCACAATTCGAACTTTATCATGCTCATTTAGCAATTTCACTAGTTTAGTTCCATTGGTGTTTGTTATAGACCCACCAATATTCTTATGTCTGGTATTAAAGTCTCCGAGAATGAGGGTAGGTTCACTATTGATGCGATCTGGTTTAAGGCATCAGGGTTTAAGCTGGTTCGCTGGGGCATAGAGATTAAAAATGTTTGGGGAAAAATCGCCTGCATATACTTTGACACCATGATACTGCATGTTAACTCGACTCTGCAGGGTAAGGAGTGAATGTGGCAAGTTCTTTCTGACATTCATCGCACAACAGTTGGTTGACCTTAGGTTATAAGCTGCATATCCAGGCAACTTTGGCGGAGGTGCTCCATCTTTCAGTCTACATTCCTGCAAACAGATGACATCAATATTCTTGGTTGTACTAATATGATGTAAGTCAGGCAACCGCTTCCTGATGGAAGCAATGTTCCATGAAAAGATTTGTTATGTATCCATTGTAGTGAGTTATTACAATCTCTTGCTCCTAAGATGGTAAAACTATTATGCTTTGACTACAGTGTGCAGGCACATAAGTGCAAATAGCATAGTTTGTACGTGTTTATCTTCAGGGCCTTTATTTTTAAGCATTTTTCGGCCTTTTGGCAGCTAGTTAAAAGGCAAGTCTTGAAGCCAAGAGTCATGAGCTTCTTTCTTACAAATTGCTTGAAACTGAACGGAGATTGCTGCACTTTTGACATCACCATACTCATATATTACATATATTTATTAAACTTGTCAGGATCTGTTCAAGATGCTCAATTTTTTTCTGCAAATTTGTTATAATAAGAGGAAAGTCAGGCGAATCCAATGCCTCTCCGGAGGATGGCACTTCTTTAACACCTATCTCCTTAACAGGTGCCATGGTTACATTAGTGTTCTCTGATTGTGCCTGTGGCAAGTCTGCCTCATCATTATTCATTGCAGGTAGGTCCTGTGCATTTGACTCATCTCCAGTTTCCAGGGGGGTTACCTGTGTGGTGTCCGTCTGACTGTTGTAGTTGTGTGTATTGGAAAAAATGACAAGCTCATCCCCATATTCAGGTGTAGGCATAGGTATCAGTAGTGGCAGATCAGTAGTTCCACATGTGCTAGCAGGGATGGCTAGCTCCTCCACAACCAGTGTGTGTGATGGCATTCTGGTATCACCAGAATCATTTGTAGTGAGGTTGGGTTCTTCCGCACTTTGCAGAGGTTCAGTCTCAGCTCTGGCTATGGTAGACTGGATGGCCTCATCCTCAGTTACCATTAAAGGACTGTTATCAGGTTTACGTCGAAGGTTGTTTGGGTTCCGACTGCAGTCCTTATGGGAAACTGTAACCCCAACTTCTTCACAGTTAATACACTTAAAGTTTTGGCTGTCAAGGCCTACTGTGCATTCTCTAGTGGAATGTTTCCCAGCACACTTACACACCAAGAATGTAGTATTTCACAGTCTACTGCAACATGACCATAGTGCTGGCATTTGTAGCACCTGCGTCGAGGGGGTAGGTACACGTAGGCCAGGCATCCAGATATTTCGAGGGAGGGGGACAGGGCCTACCCAACTGGCAATAATTTGGGATTTTCCTTTAAATCTTTTTAGGCTTGATGATATGCTCACTTAGAGTCAGATAGGATGGGTCCATGTAGAGAGGGTATCCAAAGATTATGATACTAGTTTAGTGGAGTGGTGAGTGTCTGATGGAGGTCGGAGCAGCTTAATTAAGGACCCCAATGGAAATAAGTTAGACAGTCCTCGATGACGCGCTGACTTTCTTGGGTTATCCTGGGTGGCTAACCCTCCGGGGTTAAAAATCTGAACGAAATCTTATCTTATCAGCACAGAAACTCTTCCAACCATCTTATAAGATTCAGTGACGCCGCCTAGTGTTGAAAGAAGCAAACTTCGACAGGCGTAAATGCCTTGGGTCATCTTTAATCTCCATTTCAGATACCATTAAATAAAATAATGATAACTTCGTCATTTCGGAGGTATTAGCCAGAATTCTGTTCAAAACATCACATAGCAACCTAGAGTTACCTCCACTCAACTGCTGCTACTGCAACTACTAAAACTACTTCTACTACTACCACTGTCTATAACATGGGTCAGTAAGCCTACTCTTTCATCTCTACTCTCTGTGTTCTTGTATTCTTTGTAACGACTCGACAAAGCTCATGGGAAGCGATACTTCCTGGAGTTTACCTGGAGTTTACCTGGAGAGAGTTCCGGGGGTCAACGCCCCCGCGGCCCGGTCTGTGACCAGGCCTCCTTAGGTCAGTGTCCCAGGATGCGACCCACACCAGTCGACTAACACCCAGGTACCCATTTTACTGATGGGGAACATAGACAACAGGTGGAAAGAAACACGTCCAATGTTTCTACTCTGGCTGGGAATCGAACCCAGGCCCTCACCGTGTGAAGCGAGAGCGTTAACCACCAGGCCACCAGAGCCCCAATAAAATGACACATTAGTTGCATCTGTGTCCTTCATACTTTACATGATGTGTTTTGACTATATAATATTACCTTTTAATGATTAAAATAATGATTCTTATTTCTTTTTGGCGGGTTTATTTTTTAGCTTTCTTTTAGGTTAACTCAAGAAAGTAAAGTCATGTTTACGTTTGTGCTGCTTAAGCAACATTGTGTATGACTGTGTTTGTGTGCGTGTACTCACCTACATGTAATAGCAGGGATTGATTCACAGCTCCTGGCTCCACCTCTTCGCTGGCCGCTATTACGTCTACTCTCCCAGCTTCAAGAGCTGTATTGTACTTCTTGTTAAAGCTATATATGGATCCTGCCTCTGCTACTTCACTCAGTTATTCCATCTGCGTTGGTGTATCATACCTTCAGCTTCTTTTCCATTACTGAATTATCCCTCGTGGATTCTTAAATCCCTATTCCTTGTCCATGTGTCAGGTGGTGGGAGGGGTTGTCGCAAGTTGGAGGTATGGAAGGGGTGGAATTTTGTGAGAGGCTGCTGTGAGGATGGTATTTGTACTTTGGGGACTGGGGACTGTGGGTTAGGAGTGTGGCTTGTTTTGGATTCTTGTGTTTGGTTGAGAGGGGGGAGCAAAGGGCGAAGGAAGGGGGCTCCTTTGAGTAGTTGTGCTTGGTGGTCCTCCCAAGGCTGAGCTTCCATGCCTATTGATGCATGCCTTGTCTCTCCTTCCTGCCTCTGGCATTTTTATGCTCTCTCAGTTGCTCTCATTCCTTTCTTGTTCTGTCCCAGTCGAGGTACACCCAGCAACACTTTTTTGTCCTTTAACCGTGGTTTCGACCGTATGATCTAGTGTAATACTATTTCTGTCGTGAGGGTTAATTTGACTAGGCGACATTTCAACCTCGAGTATCACCCAAGTTTCTGAAAATTTGTCACATCTTCCTTCCCCGTCACATCTTCTCCTCCACCGTCATATCTCATCATTAATCTTCTCTTCAGCCTTCTACTTCCTTTCCCTCCTTATCTCTGTATCCGATTTCGTCAACTCCTTTTCTTTTCACCTTATCATCTCCTATACCTAGTTGTCTCATAGAGTTTCCGCAAAGGGTCTTTTTAGCTCTTCCCTCTCCTTCATTCCCTTCACTGGCAGTGGCACCCTGTGGCCTGGTGGCAAAATGGGTACCTGGGTATTAGTGGACTGGTGTGGGTCGCATCCTGGGACGAAACTGACCTAATTTGCCCGAAATGCTCAGCATAACAAGGGACTTTCTGTATAGAAGTATGTCACTGATGTCAGCTAGACCTGTATACCTTGTACATGTACTTGTAGTAAATAAAGATATTATTCTTATTATTATTGCTGTTCAAGAGTTGAGAGGCTGGTAATGCAGGGAAGGCAAAGAACAGGAGATTTCACAGTATACCTGGAGTATACCTGGAGAGGGTTTCGGGGGTTATCGCCCCTGCGGCTCGGTCTGTGACCAGGCCTCATGGTGGATCAGAGCCTGATCAACCAGGCTGTTACTGTTGGTCGCACGCAACCCGACGTACGAACCACAGCCCAGCTGGTCAGGTACTGACTTTAGGTGCCTGTCCAGTTCCTGCTTGAAGACAGCCAGGGGTTTATTGGTAATCCCCCTTACGTATGCTGGGAGGCAGTTGAACAGTCTTTGGCCCCTGACACTTATTGTGTTGTTTCTTATCGTGCTAGTGGCGCCCCTCTTTTTCATTGGGGTAATGTTGCATCGTCTGCCGATTCTTTTGCTTTCATAGTGAGTGATTTTCTTGTGAAAGTTTGGTACTAATCCCTCTAGGATTTTCCAAGTGTATATAATCATGTATCTCTCTCGCCTGCATTCTAGGGAGAACAGGTTGAGGAACTTCAAGCGTTACCAGTAACTGAGGTCTTTTACTGCAGTTATGTGTGCCGTGAAGGTTCTTTGTACACTTTCTAGGCAAGGAATTTCACCTGCCTTGAAAGGTGCTATTTGTGTGCAGCAATATTCCAATATTCAAGTGGCCTGAAGAGTGTCATCATGGGCTTGGCATCCCTAGTTTTGAAGGTTCTCATTATCTATTCCGTTATTTTTCTAGCAGCTGCGATTGTTGTGGTCTTTGAAGGTGAGATCCTCTAACATGATCACTTCCAGGCTTTTTACATTAGTTTTTCGCTCTGGAAATATAAACACATATGCAGTATAATGTGATCCTTTATTGACTACGTTTCGCCCACACAGTGGGCTTTTTCAAGTCACAAACAGAACTACCTGGGGTGGAAGGAACGCGAGTATTTGTAGTCCAGTTCAGAATGCTGAGGTCAGGTGGAGAATGCTGCATCTGATGATGTACCGAGTGGGGTTATAGAGTCTAAAAACTTGGGTAGCTTGGAAAGGAGATTGGATAAGTTTGTGAGCAGACCTTCTACAGTGTTTTTATGTGGGATAGCGATGAAGAAGTTTCTTGGCAAGTGGTTCAGCTATGTTATAGAAGCCACTATTCTGGTTGAAGTTGTCGGATATAGAAATAAGTGATGATTCCAGGATTCTTCGGTATTGAGTGTTGTCTTCTGTGGCGATAAGTCTTGAGTTTCTGTAGTTTATCAAGTGGTTGTGTGAATTACGGTGTTGTACGCAGGCATTCCTTGTGTCGTCAGACCTGCTTGCGTATTGGTGTTCTGAAATACGTGTTTGGAGGTCCCTTGATGTTTCGCCCACGTATAACTTGTTGCAGTCATTACAAGGGATTATGTATACCCCTGCAGAGGGTGGAAGCTTGTCCTGTCTATCACTGGTAATGTCCTTGATGGTCGTGGTTGTGGAGGTAGATACTTGAAATGAGGTATTGGAAAAGATGTTGGAAACGTGTTTGGCAATGGAGTTGGTTGGGAGGACTATGTATCTCTTCTCGGCAGTGTCTTCTCTGGGTGTGTTGAAGATGTTTATTGCCCGTCGTCTGCAGTCTCTGATGAAGTGACGAGGATAGTGGAGTTTAGAAAATACTTGTTCAATCATCGTGCATTCTTCTTCAAGAAACTTATTGCTGCAGATTCTGAGTGCACGCAGGAAGAAGCCTATAATTACAAAACCACTTGATAAACTACAGAAACTCAAGACTTATCGCCACAGAAGACAACACTCAATACCGAAGAATCCTGGAATCATCACTTATTTCTATATCCGACAACTTCAACCAGAATAGTGGCTTCTATAACATAGCTGAACCACTTGCCAAGAAACTTCTTCATCGCTATCCCACATAAGAACACTGTAGAAGGTCTGCTCACAAACTTATCCAATCTCCTTTCCAAGCTACCCAAGTTTTTAGACTCTATAACCCCACTCGGTACATCATCAGATGCAGCATTCTCCACCTGACCTCAGCATTCTGAACTGGACTACAAATACTCGCGTTCCTTCCACCCCAGGTAGTTCTGTTTGTGACTTGAAAAAGCCCACTGTGTGGGCGAAACGTAGTCAATAAAGGATCACATTATACTGCATATGTGTTTATATTTCCATTGTGTCGGTATTTTATATCATTTATTTCCAGTTTTTCGCTCTATTGTGTTGTTGGAATTTGTTTTATACTCCGATATAGCTTTAATTTCCTCACGTTTTCTATATCGGAGTAATTGATATTTCTCATCATTGAACTTCATATTGTTTTCTGCAGCCCACTGAAAGATTTGATTGATGTCCGCCTGGAGCCTTGCAGTGTCTGCAATGGAAGACACTGTCATGCAAATTCGGGTGTCATCTGCAAAGGAAGACACGGTGCTGTGACTGACAGCCTTGTCTATGTCGGATATGAGGTTGAGGAACAAGATGGGAGCGAGTACTGTGCCTTGTGGAACAGAGCTTTTCACTGTAGTCGCCTCATACTTTACTTTGTTTACTACTACTCTTTGTGTTCTATTTATTAGAAAATTATAGATCCACCTCCCAACTTTTCCTGTTATTCCTTTATCACGCATTTTGTGTGCTATTACACCATGGTCACACTTGTCGAAGGCTTTGCAAAGTCTGTATATATTACATCTGCGTTTTGTTTGTCTTCTACAACATCCAGGACCTTGTCATAGTGGTCCAGTAGTTGGGAGAGACAGGAGCGACGTGCTCTAAACCCATGTTGCCCTGGGTTGTATAACTAATGGGTATCTGGATGGGTGGCAATCTTGCTTCTTAGAACCTTTTCGAAGATTTTTATGATATGGGACATAGTTCTTTGCTATTGCTTTATTGCCCCCTTTGTGGAGTGGGGCTATGTCTGTTGTTTTCAGCATCTGTGGGACGACCCCTGTACTCACCTATTTGAACTCACCTATTTGTGGTTGCAGGTGTCGAGTCATAGTTCCTGGCCCCGCCTCTTCGCTGATTGCTGCTAGGTCCCCTCTCTCCCTGCCCCATGAGCTTTATCATACCTCACCTTAAAACTATGTATAGTTCCCGCCTCCACTACGTCGCTTTCTAGGCTATTCCACGGCTTGACTACTCTATGACTGAAGAAATACTTCCTAACATCCCTTTGATTCATCTGAGTCTTCAACTTCCAATTGTGACCTCTTGTGTCTGTGTCCCTTCTCTGGAACATCCCGTCTTTGTCCACCTTGTCTATTCCGCCTCAGAAGATATGCTCGGTGTTATACTCACCCTCAGATCTTTTTCCTTGAGTGAGGTTTGCAGTCTTAGGCCATCTAAACTATATTGTGTCTGCGGTCTTCTTTGCCCTTCCCCAATCTTCATGACTTTGCATTTGGCAGGGTTAAACTCAAGGAGCCAGTTGCTGGACCAGGCTTGTAACCTGTCCAGGTCTCTTTGTAGTCCTGCCTGATTCTCATCCGATTTGATTCTTCTCATTAACTTCACATCATCTGCAAACAAGAACACTTCTGAGTCTATCCCTTCCGTTATGTCGTTCACATATACCAAGAACAGCACAGGTCCTAGGACTGACCCCTGTGGAAACCCCGCTTGTCACAGGCGCCACTCTGACACCTCGTCACGTACCATGACTCGTTGTTGCCTCCCTGTCAGGTATTGTCTGATCCATTGCAGTGCCTTTCCTGTTATGTGTGCCTGATCCTCTAGCTTTTGCAGTAACCTCTTGTGAGAAACTGTGTCGAAGGCCTTCTTGCAGTCCAAAAAAATGCAGTCGATCCACCCCTCTCTCTCTTGTCTTACTTCTGTCATCTTGTCATAAAACTCTAGTAGGTTTGTGACACAGGATTTTCCTTCCCTGAAACCGTGCTGGTTGTCAATTATACACTTGTTTCTTTCCAGGTGCCCCACCACTCTCCTCCTGATGATCTTCTCCATGACCTTGCATACTATACACGTTAGTGACGCAGGTCTGTAGTTTAGTGCCTCATGTCTGTCTCCCTTTTTAAAAATTGGGGCTACATGATCTCTCTCCATAGGCTGTTAAAAGCACATGATAGGGGCTTCTTTCATTCCTTGATGACTACGGAGTTTCATAAGTCTGAGCCTGGGGCAGAGTGCATGGGCATGACATTTATCTTCTTTTCGAAGTCATTTGGCATCATGGTAATATCAGATAGGTTCGAGGCTGCCAAATTCTCTCATAAAAAATTCATTTAGGTCTTCGACTCTGTCTTGAAGAACCTCCTCGAGGGGGTGGGTGGGGGGAAGTCATGTGTGGTCAATCTCCGACAAAATTGGTGTGCCTTACTAGTCCCAGCTAGGACAGAGCATGGAAAGTAGGGGTGTGAAACCATAAAGTGCATATACTCATTTAAACAAACATGAAAGAAACATCAGCAACCACAGAAGAGAAAAAATGTGGATTATGGTGCCAAGTGGAGAGTGCCCGGCCTAAAATACCGTGGAAATAGGCCTAACTAGCGAGTTATTGCCAGGTGTCGACAGAAAGTGAAAAATAAACAAATAGATATTGAACTATCTTATAAATAATATAAGTAATATAGCGAGTGATAAGGATATGCATGTGCAGTGTTATAGTGAATTAAATTTGTAGCTGAGAGTAATCTAAATTAATCCCCAGTATAGAGTATAATACATGATGTAAATATGGGAAATACAGGCGAGTGGCAATAGGAATTATTGCCAGATGTCATCAGAGAAGTGAGAAGTGGAGATACACATCCATATGAGTATTAAACTATAGTGTAAGTAATAAAGCAAGTGATAGTGGCATTAGTGTGCAGGAAAACAGTGGATATAAAGAGTGATATTGTAGTGGACCACTGGACCCCTCACCTATCTCTTCGCCGACCCTTCCGACACCCCCAACTAGCGGGGTTGTTTCCCCCCCCCGCTGGCACCCACACCACGGACCCACCTCTCATCACCCAAGCCCAGCAAGGTGGAGAAGTGGGGATACACAACCGGATGAGTATTAAACTATAGTATATGTAATAAAACAAGTGATAGCGGATTGATGTGCAGGGAAACAGTGAACAAGAAGTGATAAGATAGTGGAAAAGGCATAACCTGTGAAAATTTGTCTGGACTGCCTCCAAGTGAGTCGCCTACCCTGGCAAGCTCTGTTGACACCTAGCTCTGAGGTCGGTACCTCAGCCTCACAAGTGGCTTATAGGACAGATTTTCATAAATGACTGATGTTGCAAGAAACCTTGCCTGCATGCACGTTTAAAGGACTACCTTACTTGGTGATGTTAGTTAGTTTAATATGTTTATTATGCACCCCATACCCATCCAGTGGGCGGTAGTCAAAAGATTACAGAGGTACATAATGGGTCCAGGGACTGGGCCTCAAAGTTTTGATAGCTGAGCAAGTTTGGATTTAAGGCTCCCAGTTGCACGTGGTTCTGAGGGTAAGTCCAGAGGGACTAAAGCTTAGGGAGGTCGAAGACCAGAATAGATTCTACATCACCAAGTTACAAGTTACAAAACTTGGTGATGCAGAATCTATTCTGGTCTTCAACCTCCCTAAGCTTTAGTCCCTCTGGACTTACCCTCAGAACCACGTGCAACTGGGAGCCTTAAATCCTGCAATGCTCAATCGTTATTAATGACCTGTCTGCACCTCAGAAATTCCTATTTCCAAGGGGGAGGGGGTGAATCCCCTAGAATACTATGCAGAATTGACACTAGCTTCTAGGCTGACAAGAGACACTGGTACGTACTGGGCATGCACTGCCAGCTGCACAAAGGCCTACAGCTCAACTCACTCGCAACTTTCCCCAGACACTGGCCAGAATCCTAAGAAAAAGTGGAGGTCATGTCTTACTGTATGAGCCTGACGGACGAGGTCATCTATGGTACATCGAGGTGCCTCCACCAGATTTTCTCAGGTCTAGTATGTGAAGACACGTGGGGGTGCCGCCTGCTGATCACGGCATGTGTTGTTCAGATGGTGTCTAGTCTTACAAGGAAGCTCTGGCATCTTCGAGACCCATGCCTCGTCGTTCAAACTTGGGCTGCCAGTTCTCCCTAGGTAACATAACCTAGTGTTTGCCTTCATTCGGCCTATTACTACCTATGTTAAGGTCTTAGGTCTACATTATTATTATCTACAGTTGCCTCAATAATCCTAATATTAGTGTACTAACAGTATAAACTACCTACTTCTTCCCTGAAGGGTAAATCTAACAATTAAGAAGTACCCTCCAACCACCTTCATCAACCCGGGTGAGTGTGTTTGTGTTTTGGGTGGGTGTAAGGGCCCTCGAACGGTGTGTTTTCCCCCGTTGGGACTTCTCGGACTGAGTAAGTTCCAACATAACCTACCACCGATCCACCACCCTCCCCCTCCGACACCCCAACCAGCAGGGGATGGTCCCCCCCGTTGGCACCCATACCCCTGGCCACTAACCCACCTCTCATCACTGAAACCCAGCCACCATCACCACATATAACTGCCAAGGATAAGATAAATAGCAGTGATCATGACAGAAATGAGATACTGTGGAATGTATGATATATGATGTTATACAACATAAAAGTTTTTAATATGTATTAAGTCTCCATACTAATTACATCCCACGTACCCATGCATTGACCTCATAACACCCACACCTGAGTGCAGAGCTGAAAGGTAAAGTGAAGATCAGGTTCTTGTGGTACCCAGTTGCAAATAGGATACAAGCAGGATGACAGTACAGTATTCCTGTGAGACTCAAGAAATCGTAATGACACGATTGCTGGTCTAGTGGCTAACGCGACGGGCTGGAGTTTTGAGACTCTATGACCGCAGGTTCAATCCTGGCCGGGGGTATGGTTTTTTTCCTGTGAGACATGTGAAAAAGCTCCTGGGAAAAAATCCAGAATCACATGCAACCATTGCTTTTCAAAACATCATGTTACCTGTGCAAGAATAAACACTGCAACCAGTAATGACATCTATCTAGATAGGTGTTTCTGGATCTGCAACAGGGATGTGGAACTATGGACAGATATCAGGAAAGCACTCAGGAGGTTAATAAACAATAACATGAAAATAAGAGGAACTGTTTAATAGTCTACCCAGACTATACAGAGAGGAGAGGAGTAAAGTTTAACACACAGAGTGCCCAATCTATAACAATTGACCCAATTGTCACAGAGTCACTCATTTGCACAGAACTACTAAGCACCTCAAATGATGTAGTTGAAGTTTTGGCAGTAAAGATGGAAAACCAAAACCTTGTCATTGTGGTAGTATACAAGCCTCCAGATGCAACTTCCCAGCAATTTCAGGAGCAGCTTGAGAAAATTGACCACTGTCTGGAGAATCTCCCAACTTCTGCCCCAAAGATCTTACTACTAGGAGATTTCAACTTCAAGGACCTGCCTTGCATCGATAAGGACCTGCCTTGCATGGACCAGTAGGGCTTCTGCAGTATTTCTCCATTCTTATGTTCTTATGTTCTTGAGACATCTAAAATAGAGGAGTATAGCAAACAATGTTTAAGCAGAGATCACCCCGGGAGGCAGCTTAGATGAAAATTCACACACACACGAACCTGGAGTTTACCTGGAGAGAGTTTCGGGGGTCAACGCCCCCGCGGCCCGGTCTGTGACCAGGCCTCCTGGTGGATCAGCGCCTGATCAACCAGCTGTTGCTGCTGGCTGCACGCAAACCAACGTACGAGCCACAGCCCGGCTGATCAGGAACTTAAACCAGCAAATAGTAGAGCCTACAAGACTAGCAAATACATTGAACCTCATCATCACTAACAATGATGGTTTGATACGTAATATAACTGTATCAGAGACAATTCACTCAGATCACAACATAATAGAGGTACAGACGTGTGTGCACAGGGCTCCAGACCAGCAAAATGTGAGCAGTTATGAAGGTCTCTTCACGAAATTCAATTCAATAACAAAAACATACAATAGGATCAAGTAAACCGTGTCCTAAGTGAAACAAACTGGGACGATATCCTAAACAACACAGATCCGAACATTTGCCTTGAAAAAAATAATTTTGTGGTCCTTGAAATCTGCTCAAGACACATTCCATTAAGAAAAAGAAAGAGAAGATGTAAGCTAGAAAGAGAGAGACGTTCCCTATACAGACGAAGGCGAAGAGTCACAGAGCTGCTGAGTGGGGTCAATATATCTGAAATACGAAGGGAGGCACAAGTCAGTGAAATTGCAAATAATCGAACTTAAGCTGAAGGAATCTTATAGGAGACAAGAATCACAGGAAGAACTGAATGCCATAAAGGAAATTGAAAAAAAAAACCCAAATACTTCTTCTCTTATGAAAATCTAAGGGAAAAACAACATCCAGTATTGGGCCCCTGCTTAGGCGGGATGGGACATACACAGATGATAGCCAAGAAATGTGTTCAGCAATCCACTGCCCACTCTAAGGGTTGACATTCCAAATGAATTCTTTATGAAAGAAATCCAAAATTTGGTCATCCCAAAAATCTCGTATATTATTGTAACTCCACAAGACTTTGAAGAGGCAATTAATGACATGCCCATGCACTCTGCCCCAGGCCCAGACTTGTGGAACTCCATGCTCATCAAGAATTGCAAGAAGCCCCTATCGCGTGCCTTCAGCATTTTATGGAGAGGAAGCATGGACACAGGGGTCATCCCACACACACTAAAAACAACAGACATAGCCCCACTCCACAAAGGTGGCAGTAAAGAAATTGCAAAGAACTACAGACCGATAGCACTAACATCCCATATCATAAAAATCTTTGAGAGGGTTCTAAGAAGCAAGATAACCAACCACCTAGATACCCATCAATTACACAACCCAGGGCAACACGAGTTTAGAGCAGGTCGCTCCTGCCTGTCCTAGCTACTGGACCACTATGACAAGGTCCTGGATGCTGTAGAGGATAAACACAATACAGATGTAGTATACACAGACTTTGTAAAAGCTTTCGACAAGTGTGACCATGGTGTAATAGCACACAAAATGCAGGAAAAAGGAATAATGGGAAAAGTTGGTAGATGGATCTTCAGCTTCCTGACAAATAGAACACAAAGAGTAATAGTAAACAGAGTAAAGTCCCAGGCAGCCACGGTAAAATGCTCTGTTCCACAAGGCACAGTATTCACTCCCATTCTGTTTCCCATCCTCATTTCTGACATAGATAGAGATGTAAGCCATAGCTCCGTGTCTTCCTTTGCGGATGACACATGGATCACCATGGCAGTGACCTCCATCGAAGACACTGCGAGACTCCAAGCGGACATCAACCAAATCTTCGAATAGGCCACTTTAAAACAATATGAAGTTCAACAAAGAGAAATTTCAACTACTCATTTATGAAAAACTTGAAGAAATTAAAAATGTGTCAGAGTATACCACAAATTCTAACCATACAATAGAGCAGAAAAGTAATGTGAAGGACCTAGGAGTGATAATATCAGAGGGTCTCACCTTCAAAGACAACAACAATGTATCTACCTCATCCACTAGGAAAATGATAGGATGGATAATTAGAACCTTCAAAACTAGGGACGCCAAGCCCATGATGATTCTCTTCAAATCGCTTGTGCTCTCTAGGCTGGAATACTGCTGTACACTAACTGCCCCCTTCAAGGCTGGCGACATTGCAGACCTGGAGAGTGTACAAAGAACTTTCACGGCACACATAAGTGCGATAAAGCACCTAAACTACTGAGAACAGTTAAAGGTTCTTGATCTGTATTCCCTCGAACGCAGGCGAGAGAGATACATGATAATATACACTTGGAAGGTCCTGGAGGGATCAGTACCAAACCTGCACATGAAAATCACCCCATATGAAAGCAAAAGACTCGGCAGGAGATGCAACATCCCCCGATGAACAACAGGGGCGCCACGAGTACACTGAGACAGCACAATAAGTGTCCGGAGCCCAAGACTGTTCAATTGCCTCTCAGCATACAGAAGGGGGATTACCAATAGACCCCTGGCTGTCTTCAAGGCACTGGACAGGCACCCAAAGTCAATACCTGACCAACCGGGCTGTGGTTCGTACGTCAACTTGCGTGCGGCTTGCAGTAACAGCCTGGATGATCAGACCCTGATCCAGCATGAGGCCTGGTCTCAGACCGGGCCGCGGGGGCGTTGGCCCCCGAAACCCTCTCCAGGCAAACTCCAGACACCCACCGGAAAAAGCCTAGGGCTGACTCAGACCCAGCCCCCAGCCCTAGGGCTGACCCAGACCCAGCCCCCAGCCCTAGGGCTGACCCAGACCCAGCCCCCAGCCCTAGGGCTGACCCAAACCCAGCCCCCAGCTCTAGGGCTGACCCAGACCCAGCCCCAGCCCTAGGGCTGACCCAGACCCAGCCCCCAGCCCTAGGGCTGACCCAGACCCAGCCCCCAGCCCTAGGGCTGACCCAGACCCAGCTCCCAGTCATTGTGGAAATCCGGATTCAGTTAAAGACTCCTCCACACCCACCACAGTCATAGCCTCTAGTACAGATGTAGTAGAGGACTCCTCTTCTAGGGCAATGTTGGCATCATAACAACAGTTGGTGGTGTCTCTGGTTTGGCTATGGAGGACTGTAGTGCAACTCTAGGCTCTGCACAGATTAGGAATACATCCAGTACGAATTGTACCCAGCCAAAAACAAAATGGTGCAAATTGTATGTTTGGGGCATTTGTAAACGTGGAATATCAGGGAAAACAAATGGGACATGCAACTCTGAGCATCCCAAAAAATGCTGTGACTTCCTCTCTAAAGGAGTGTGTTGTTCTTCCTCTTGCAGATTCTTTCTCCCTGAGATGTGTCATTCTTCAGTCCTTGAAAAACAGTGTTACAATACCAGTTGCACCGCATACCACTTAAAAGGGACCAGGAGGCACACACTCCGTACAACATATTATAGTAGCTATGGCAGTTATGACAACACCCCAAGTGATTTTTTAGTGGTAGGAAACGAAGAAAGAAAATGCAAAGAGATAACCAAAATAGTTCACCTTGGAGTCTTGTTTGACTGGAGGCACAGCCAGTGGCCCCTCCGGATATCAACTACTGATGCCAACAACGAAATCCCCCCAACAAACATGCAACACACCCTCATTTATATTTGCTAATATACAGGGCCTTAAGCCATCCGCCAGCAACAAAATACCTTTCATTAGTGGACTTCTAGGGGAGTCAAATGCACTGTTTGCAGCCTTCACAGAGACCCATGGAAAAGATTACTCTGACAGTGAAATATGGATACCTGGGTACAACCTTTTCAGATGTGACAGAAAGAACTGGTAACAAGGGGGGGTTGGCCTGTATGTCAAAGAGTCGCTCATTTGCACAGAGATACTGAGCACCACAAATGATGCAGCTGAAGTTCTGACAAAAATCGAGAACCAAAACTTAGTCATTGCACTTGTATATAAGCCACCAGATGTAACTTCCCAACAGTTCAAAGAACAACTATCAAACTGGAAAACTTTACAGCCACATCCCCAAACATCTTGCTGCTTGGTGACTTCAGTCTAAGACACACAAAATGGAAGAATATAGCAAATAATGTTGTAGCAAAAATAATCCCTGGAGGCAACTCAGATGAAAGTCACACGCAGGAGCTGCTGAATTTCTGCAATAAACACACCCTAAGTCGGCAGATAGTGGAACCAACAAGCCTGGAGAACACACTAGACCTTATTTTCACAAATAATGAGGACCTGGTAAGAAACATAATATCAAAAACAACAAATTCTGATCACAATCTAATCGAAGTCCAGACTTGTATGCACAGGAGCCCTGATCAGCAAAACGCATACCGCTATGAGGGTGCCTTTACCAAATTCAACCACAACAAGAAGAACATCAGATTGGATCAGGTAAACTATGCCCTAAATGAAACATGCTGGGAGGATATCTTAAATTACATTGACCCTAACCAATGCCTTGAAAAGATCAACCTCCTGGTAGCTGAAGTATGTTCAAGGTATATTCCTTTAAGAAAAAAGAAAAGAAGAAATAAACTGGAGAGAGAGAGACGCTCCCTCTACAGGAGAAGACGAAGAATCACTGAGCTCCTCAATAATGCCAGATTATCTGATACACAGAAGTGCTAACCAGTGAAGTGGAAAATATTGAGCTAAAATTAAAGGACTTATACAGGATCCAGGAGAGACAAGAGGGGCTAAAAGTGATTAGTGAAATTGAAAGAAATTCGAAATATTTCTTTTTACATGCCAAAAACAAGGCTACAACCATTTCTAGTATAGGGCCCCTGCTCAGACAAGACGGATCCTACACAGACGACAACAAAGAAATGAGTGAGTTACTGAAATCTCAATACGGCTCTGTGTTCAGTCTGAAGACAGACAATCCCAACAATTTTTTCCTGAAAAACCCTGCCAATGTATGCCAAATTTCTGACATAACCCTAACTCCACCAGACTTTGAGAAAGCCATTAACGACATACCCATGTACTCAGCCTCAGGCACAGACTCGTGGAACTCGGTGTTCATTAAGAACTGCAACAAACTTCTCTCACGGGCCCTAAATATGCTATGGAGAAGGAGCTTAGACACAGGCGAGATTCCACAGTCACTAAAAACATCGGATATAGCCCCACTCCACAAAGGTGGCAGCAAAGCAGTAGCTAAGAATTATAGACCAATAGCTTTAACGTCACATATCATAAAATCTCTGAAAGAGTTGTAAGAAGAAGGATAGCAAACCACCTGGAGCTAAATCGGATTCTGCCATAGTGAAGAACTCTGTCCCTCAAGGTGAAGTACTCGCACCTATCCTGTTCCTCATCCTCATATCAGACATAGACAGAGATGTAAACCATAGCACTGTATCATCCTTTGCAGAAGATACTAGGATCTGCATGAGTGTCATCCATTGGTCACGGCAAATCTCCAAGAAGATATAACCCATGTTTTCCAATGGGCGACGGAGAACAATATGATGTTCAATGAAGGCAAATTCCAACTACTCCGTTATGGAAAACTGGAGGAAATAATAATAGCTAGGACTGAGTATACTACAAACTCTAATCACACAATAGAGTGAAAAAGTAATGTGAAGCACCTGGGTGTGGTAATGTCCGAAGACCTCAACTTCAAGGACCACAACAATGCCACTATCACATCTGCGAGGAAACTGATAGGATGGATAATGAGAACATTCAAGACAAGAGATGTTAAGCCATTGATGATCCTTTTTAAATCACTTGTTCTCTCTAGGCTGGAATACTGCTGTACATTAACATCCCCATTCAAGGCAGGTGAAATTGCAGATCTAGAGAATGTACAGAGAACCTTTACTGCATGTATAAGTTCCATCAAACACCTTAACTACTGGGAACACCTGGAAGCACTTGACTTGTACTCACTGGAGTGCAGGCGAGCGAGATATATCATAATCTACACCTGGAAGATTCTGGAAGGACTGGTCCCTAATATGCACACAGAAATCACTCCATACGAAAGCAAAAGACTTGGCAGACGATGCAACATACCGCCAGTGAAAAGTAGGGGCGACACTGGTTCACTAAGAGAAAACGCAATGAGTGTCCGGGGCCCAAGACTGTTTAACAGCCTCCCACCAGCTTTCCCACATTTCTTGGCTCCTGTAAGATTCCTTTAGCTTTAGTTCGACGTTTGCTATTTCTCTGACGATTGTCTCCCTACGTATTACAAATATATTTGCCTCTTATAGCCGCTCTGTTATTCTTTGATTTCGCTTGTATAGGGAGCGCCTTTCTCTTTCTAGTTTACAACTTCTTTTCCCTTACCTTAAAGGAATATGCCTTGAGGACTTCTCGAATGCCACAGAGATAATTTGTTCTAGACATAAGTTTGGATCCGTGGTGCTTAGGTTATTTTCCCAGTTTATATCATTGAGGACCTGGTTTACTTGATCCCACCGTATGTTTTTATTGAAGTTTAATTTGGTGAAGGCTCCCTCGTGACTGATAACATTTTGTTTGGAGAATTTCTGAGACAAGAAAATCTGTTCAGCATGTGAGAAGGCAGAGTTTATGAAATCGGAAAGGTAGTCAATACGAGAAAACGAATTACAAAGGGTTGTAAATTTACGAGTCAAGGGACTGAGGATGACAGCTGCAGAGAGCGCGCAGGGAGAGTAAGAAAGGTAGTGAATATACATGCCATTGTGTTTAAGCTTGCGATAAACGGAAAAAGATAAGCCTGTAGCTGAGCGATGGATATGTACATCAAGAAAATGAAGCAAAGACTTGGATTCCCATCTAACTTTAAACTTGATGGGAGCAGCAAGGTAGTTAAATGCATCGAGAAATGGTTGGAAAAGGCTAGTCATGTGGCCAAAGAGCGAAGATGTCATCTACATAGCGGAGTCAGTAATAAGCAGAACAGATTTGAAGTATTTCATATAACACCGAAGGCACTAAACGGACTTTCTTCTACTAAATTCCTGTTTTTTGCCCTTCCTATATTTCCAGCGTCTCAAATATTAATTCTCTCCGTTCCTTAGACATCAAACTTACTTTTATCCAAACTAACACCTTCATAGTAATGTAGTTTGTACCTCTCTTGCCACTGATACTTCCGGACTCTACTCAATTTCCTACTCCTCTTGTCCTCTTTAATAATTTTGAGAGACTGGCCGCTCTCTTTCTGACAGCACACCAATGATGCTCTTTTCTGCTATGTTAAAGAGCAAAGTCACCTTGTTGACTGGTCCTCCGCTAAAACTCTCTACCTTTCTTCTAGCCTTCCCAGTCGCCGTCTTGTTGAAGCATCCTTTATACACAACATCCTTTATGAATCTTAGTCGTGGCTTTGTCTCTGTAGATGCCATCGTTTCTCATTACGTTGTCAAATGCTCTAACCTTCAGAACACTCGTGACCTGGCCTGATCTTTATCTCCTCCTCTCCTTACTTCTTCACATTTCCGATATTTTCTTTGCCTTTCCTTTCTTCTGCCGTTCTGAGTTCGGTGGTTTTAGTTCCACACTCGTGTGCCATTAACTCACCTGCAGTGCTCCTACTACTACTACTGCTACTAATACTACTATTGTACTAGTTACTACTATTACTAATACTACTTCCACCACTACCTCTACCACTACTTCCACCATTATACTTCTACCTCCTCTCGTTTCCCTGGTCCCGCACTCCTCTCGTATATATACTGGTTCCCTTCCCTTCGGGCTTCTGTGTTACTAGTCAATGGTTCAAATCAGACTGAAACGTCATCATAAGTTTTATTCTCTTATATGCGTGTTATTTGTGTAATATTTCACTCACAGTATTGTGAGGTTTTATTCAATACCAGAGAAAGATTTATTCAAATTGCGTTGAAATTCCAACGTTTGTGTAAAGTATGTCGGGCAAGATTCATGGAGTGTTTGCGTGTGTGGGCGCCCTGTGCTCAGTCATACAACAATCATGGAGTGTTTGCGTGTGTGGGCGCCCTGTGCTCAGTCATACAACAATCATGGAGTGTTTGCGTGTGTGGGCGCCCTGTGCTCAGTCATACAACAATCATGGAGTGTTTGCGTGTGTGGGCGCCCTGTGCTCAGTCATACAACAATCATGGAGTGTTTGCGTGTGTGGGCGCCCTGTGCTTAGTCATACAACAATCATGGAGTGTTTGCGTGTGTGGGGCCCCTGTGCTCACTCCTACAACAATCATGAGTTTTTGCGTGTGTGGGCGCCTGTGCTCACTCCTACAACAATCATGGAGTTTTTAGCGTGTGTGGGGCGCCCTGTACTCACTCCTACAACAATCATGGAGTTTTTGCGTGTGTGGGCCCCTGTGCTCACTCCTACAACAATCATGGAGCGTTTGCGTGTGTGGGCCCTGTGCTCACTCCTACAACAATCATGGAGCGTTTGCGTGTGTGGGCGCCCTGTGCTCACTCCTACAACATCATGGAGCGTTTGCGTGTGTGGGCGCCCTGTGCTCACTCCATACAACAATCATGAAGTGTTTGCGTGTGTGGGCGCCCTGTGCTCACTCCTACAACAATCATGAAGCGTTTGCATGTGTGGGCGCCCTGTGCTCACTCCTACAAACAATCATGGAGTGTTTGCGTGTGTGGGCGCCCTGTGCTCACTCCTACAACAATCATGAAGCGTTTGCGTGTGTGGGCGCCCTGTGCTCACTCCTACAACAATCATGAAGCGTTTGCGTGTGTGGGCGCCCTGTGCTCACTCCTACAACAATCATGAAGCGTTTGCATGTGTGGGCGCCCTGTGCTCACTCCTACAACAATCATGGAGTGTTTGCGTGTGTGGGCACCCTGTGCTCACTCTACAACAATCATGGAGCGTTTGCGTGTGTGGGCGCCCTGTGCTACTCCTAAACAATCAATGGAGTGTTTGCGTGTGTGGGCACCCTGTGCTCACTCCTACAACAATCATGGAGCGTTTGCGTGTGTGGGCACCCTTTGCTCACTCCTACAACAATCATGGAGTGTTTGCGTGTGTGGGCGCCCTGTGCTCACTCCTACAACAATCATGGAGCGTTTGCGTGTGTGGGCGCCCCGTGCTCACTCCTACAACAATCATGGAGCGTTTTCGTGTGTGGGCGCCCTGTGCTCACTCCTACAACAATCATGGTGCGTTTGCGTGTGTGGGCGCCCTGTGCTCACTCCTACAACAATCATGGAGTGTTTGCGTGTGTGGGCGCCCTGTGCTCACTCCTACAACAATCATGGTGCGTTTGCGTGTGTGGGCGCCCTGTGCTCACTCCTACAACAATCATGGAGCGTTTGCGTGTGTGGGCGCCCCGTGCTCACTCCTACAACAATCATGGAGCGTTTTCGTGTGTGGGCACCCTGTGCTCACTCCTACAACAATCATGGAGCGTTTTCGTGTGTGGGCACCCTGTGCTCACTCCTACAACAATCATGGAGCGTTTGCGTGTGTGGGCGCCCTGTGCTCACTCCTACAACAATCATGGAGCGTTTGCGTGGTGTGGGCGCCCTGTGCTCACTCCTACAACAATCATAGAGTGTTTGCGTGTGTGGGCGCCCTGTGCTCACTCCTACAACAATCATGGAGTGTTTGCGTGTGTGGGCGCCCTGTGCTCACTCCTACAACAATCATGGAGCGTTTGCGTGTGTGGGCGCCCTGTGCTCACTCCTACAACAATCATGGAGTGTTTGCGTGTGTGGGCGCCCTGTGCTCACTCCTACAACAATCATGGAGCGTTTTCGTGTGTGGGCGCCCTGTGCTCACTCCTACAACAATCATGGAGCGTTTGCGTGTGTGGGCGCCCTGTGCTCACTCCTACAACAATCATGGAGCGTTTTCGTGTGTGGGCGCCCTGTGCTCACTCCTACAACAATCATGGAGCGTTTTCGTGTGTGGGCGCCCTGTGCTCACTCCTACAACAATCATGGAGCGTTTTCGTGTGTGGGCGCCCTGTGCTCACTCCTACAACAATCATGGAGCGTTTGCGTGTGTGGGCGCCCCGTGCTCACTCCTACAACAATCATGGAGCGTTTTTTCGTGTGTGGGCGCCCTGTGCTCACTCCTACAACAATCATGGAGCGTTTGCGTGTGTGGGCGCCCTGGTGCTCACTCCTACAACAATCATGGAGCGTTTTCGTGTGTGGGCCCTGTGCTCACTCCTACAACAATCATGGTGCGTTTGCGTGTGTGGGCGCCCTGTGCTCACTCCTACAACAATCATGGAGTGTTTGCGTGTGTGGGCGCCCTGTGCTCACTCCTACAACAATCATGGAGCGTTTGCGTGTGTGGGCACCCTGTGCTCACTCCTACAACAATCATGGAGCGTTTGCGTGTAGTGGGCGCCCTGTGCTCACTCCTACAAACAATCATGGAGCGTTTGCGTTTGTGGGCGCCCTGTGCTCACTCCTACAACAATCATAGAGTGTTTGCGTGTGTGGGCGCCCTGTGCTCACTCCTACAACAATCATGGAGTGTTTGCGTGTGTGGGCGCCCTGTGCTCACTCCTACAACAATCATGGAGCGTTTGCGTGTGTGGGCGCCCTGTGCTCACTCCTACAACAATCATGGAGTGTTTGCGTGTGTGGGCGCCCTGTGCTCACTCCTACAACAATCATGGAGCGTTTGCGTGTGTGGGCGCCCTGTGCTCACTCCTACAACAATCATGGAGCGTTTGCGTGTGTGGGCGCCCTGTGCTCACTCCTACAACAATCATAGAGTGTTTGCGTGTGTGGGCGCCCTGTGCTCACTCCTACAACAATCATGGAGTGTTTGCGTGTGTGGGCGCCCTGTGCTACACTCCTACAACAATCATGGAGTGTTTGGCGTGTGTGGGCGCCCTGTGCTCAGTCATACAACAATCATGGAGCGTTTGCGTGTGTGGGCGCCCTGTGCTCACTCCTACAACAATCATGAAGTGTTTGCGTGTGTGGGCGCCCTGTGCTCACTCCTACAACAATCATGAAGTGTTTGCGTGTGTGGGCGCCCTGTGCTCACTCCTACAACAATCATGAAGTGTTTGCGTGTGTGGCGCGCCTGTGCTCACTTACCTACAACAATCATGAAGTGTTTGCGTGTGTGGGCGCCCTGTGCTCACTCCTACAACAATCATGAAGTGTTTGCGTGTGTGGGCGCCCTGTGCTCACTCCTACAACAATCATGGAGTGTTTGCGTGTGTGGGCGCCCTGTGCTCAGTCATACAACAATCATGGAGTGTTTGCGTGTGTGGGCGCCCTGTGCTCAGTCATACAACAATCATGGAGTGTTTGCGTGTGTGGGCGCCCTGTGCTCACTCCTACAACAATCATGAAGTGTTTGCGTGTGTGGGCGCCCTGTGCTCACTCCTCACAACAATCATGGAGTGTTTGCGTGTGTGGGCACCCTGTGCTCACTCCTACAACCAATCATGAAGTGTTTGCGTGTGTGGGCGCCCTGTGCTCACTCCTACAACAATCATGGAGTGTTTGCGTGTGTGGGCACCCTGTGCTCACTCCTACAACAATCATGGAGTGTTTGCGTGTGTGGGCGCCCTGTGCTCACTCCTACAACAATCATGAAGTGTTTGCGTGTGTGGGCGCCCTGTGCTCACTCCTACAACAATCATGGAGTGTTTGCGTTGTGGGCACCCTGTGCTCACTCCTACAACAATCATGAAGTGTTTGCGTGTGTGGGCGCCCTGTGCTCACTCCTACAACAATCATGGAGTGTTTGCGTGTGTGGGCACCCTGTGCTCACTCTTACAACAATCATGGAGTGTTTGCGTGTGTGGGCGCCCTGTGCTCACTCCTACAACAATCATTCCAAATTTTTGTTTCTTTGTGTTACTGGAAGAAGCTGGTCTGATGGAGCACTCTGCCACTTATAACCTTCAAGTACCAGGACAGTATTATTTGACCTTTATTTGCGTTATTTTTGCCCCTCAACAAGATGCACTCATCTTCCCTCTGCTTGAATCCGATGTGAAGACCCGATGTGAAGACCCGATGTGAAGATCCGTTGTGAAGACCCGATGTAAAGACCCGATGTGAAGACCCGATGTGAAGACCCGATGTGAAGACCCGTTGTGAAGACCCGATGTGAAGACCCGATGTGAAGACCCGTTGTGAAGACCCGTTGTGAAGACCCGATGTGAAGGCCCGATGTGAAGACCCGTTGTGAAGACCCGATGTGAAGACCCGATGTGAAAGACCCGTTTGTGAAGAACCCGATGTGAAGACCCGTTGTGAAGACCCGATGTGAAGACCCGATGTGAAGACCCGATGTGAAGACCCGATGTGAAGACCCGATGTGAAGACCCGTTGTGAAGACCCGATGTGAAGACCCGATGTGAAGACCCGTTGTGAAGACCCGATGTGAAGACCCGATGTGAAGACACCGATGTGAAGACCCGATGTGAAGACCCGATGTGAAGACCCGATGTGAAGACCCGTTGTGAAGACCCGATGTGAAGACCCGATGTGAAGACCCGATGTGAAGACCCGATGTGAAGACCCGATGTGAAGACCCGTTGTGAAGACCCGATGTGAAGACCCGATGTGAAGACCCGATGTGAAGACCCGATGTGAAGACCCGATGTGAAGACCCGATGTGAAGACCCGATGTGAAGACCCGTTGTGAAGACCCGATGTGAAGACCCGATGTGAAGACCCGATGTGAAGACCCGATGTGAAGACCTTTCATTCCACAGACGCTACATAACCCCTACGGATTTAGTGCTTTTCTCTGTTTGAAATATAACAGTTGTGAAAGGCATGAATCTGCAGTGGCTGATGCATGTACGAAAGGACTTCAACGGGGGCGTTGACCCCCGAACCCCCCGCAGGTATACTCCAGGTATGTTTATTGAGCCTACATCACCCCGAGATTTTAATTTTTACTCCATTTGGGGTAATTTACCCCCCAATCCCCCCCTGGTGCCCGACCTAAGATCCCAGAAAAAGCCTGAGCATTTGACGCGGCTGCAGTGTACCATGACGGAGTCCGTTGTCTAGGACGAAGCTACAGTGTACCATGACGGTGTCCGTTGTCTAGGACGAAGCTACAGTGTACCATGACGGTGTCCGTTGCCTAGGACGCAGCTACAGTGCACCATGACGGAGTCCGTTGACTAGGACGCGGCTACAGTGTACCATGACGGAGTCCGTTGTCTAGGACGAGGCTACAGTGTATCATGACCGTGTCCGTTGTCTAGGACGCGGCTACAGTGCACCATGACGGAGTCCGTTGACTAGGACGCGGCTACAGTGCAACATGACAGAGTCCGTTGTCTAGGACGCGGTTACAGTGCGCCATGACGGAGTCCGTTGTCTTGGACGCGGCTACAGTGCACCATGACGGAGTCCGTTGTCTAGGACGCGGCTGCAGCGCACCACGACGGAGTCCGTTGTGTAGGACGCGTCTACAGTGCACCATGACGTAGTCCGTTGTCTAGGACGAGGCTACAGTGCACCATGACGGAGTCTGTTGTCTAGGACGTAGCTACAGTGCACCATGACGGAGACCATTTTCTTGGACTCGGCTACAGTCCACCATGACGTAGTTCGTTGTCTAGGACGCGGCTACAGTTCACCATGACGGAGTCCGTCGTCTAGGACGCGGCTACAGTTCACCATGACGGAGTCCGTCGTCTAGGACGCGGCTACAGTGTACCATGACGGTGTCCGTTGTCTAGGACGCGGCTACAGTGCACCATGACGGAGTCCGTTGTCTAGGACGCGGCTACAGTGCACCATGGCGGAGTCCGTTGTCTAGGACGCGGCTACAGTGCACCATGACGGAGTCCATTGTCTTGGACGCGGCTACAGTCCACCCTGACGGAGTCCGTTGCCTAGGACGCGGCTACAGTGCACCATGACGGAGTCCTTTGTCTAGGACGAGGCTACAGTGCACCATGACGGAAACCGTTGTCTAGGACGAGGCTACAGTGCACCATAACGGAGTCTGTTGTCTAGGACGAGGCTGCAGTGCACCATGAAGGACACCGTTGTCTAGGACGAGGCTACAGTGCACCATGATGAACACCGTTGTCTAGGACGAGGCTACAGTGCACCATGATGAACACCGTTGTCTAGGACACGGCTACAGTGCACCATGATGGACACCGTTGTCTAGGACGCGGCCACAGTGCACCATGACGGAGTCCGTTGTGTAGGACGCGGCTACAGTGCACCATGACGGACACCGTTGTCTAGGACGCGGCTACAGAGCACCATGATGGACACCGTTGTCTACGACGCGGCTACAGTGCACCATGACGGAGTCCGTTGTCTAGGACGCGGCTACAGTGCACCGTGATGGACACCGTTGTGTTGGACGCGGCTACAGTGCACCATAACGGAGTCCGTTGTCTAGGACGCGGCTACAGTGCACCATGAGGGAGTCCGTTGTCTAGGACGCGGCTACAGTGTACCATGACGAAGTCCGTTATCTAGGACGCGGCTACAGTGTACCATGACGAAGTCCGTTGTCTAGGACGCGGCTACATTGCACCATGACGGAGTCCATTATCTAGGACGCGGCTACAGTGTACCATGACGGAGTTCGTTGTCTAGGACGCGGCTACATTGCACCATGACGGAGTTCGTTGTCTAGGACGCGGCTACAGTGCACCATGATGGACACCGTTGTCTAGGACGCGGCTACAGTGCACCATGATGGACACCGTTGTCTAGGACGCGGCTACAGTGCACCATGATGGACACCGTTGTCTGGGACAACAACAAATATGAGCAGCATTTATGAACAATAATTTTCTTTTAGTCTGGAATACCACAAACTTTTTTTCAGAGACTTGTGACTGACGGTCAGCCATTAATTTCCTACTTTATATTTTAGTACGAAACTGTACTGTCACGAAATGACACAGTGAGTAGTGAGTGTATTTATTAAGAGTCGTCAGGCACACTACTGCCTCTCGTAGAGTCGTCTGGCACACTACTGCCTCTCGCAGAGTCGTCAGGCACACTACTGCCTCTCGTAGAGTCGTCTGGCACACTACTGCCTCTCGCAGAGTCGTCTGGCACACTACTGCCTCTCGTAGAGTCGTCTGGCACACTACTGCCTCTCGCAGAGTCGTCTGGCACACTACTGCCTCTCGTAGAGTCGTCTGGCACACTACTGCCTCTCGTAGAGTCGTCTGGCACACTACTGCCTCTCATAGAGTCGTCTGGCACACTACTGCCTCTCGTAGAGTCGTCTGGCACACTACTGCCTCTCGTAGAGTCGTCTGGCACACTACTGCCTCTCGTAGAGTCGTCTGGCACACTACTGCCTCTCGCAGAGTCGTCTGGCACATTACTGCCTCTCGCAGAGTCGTCTGGCACACTACTGCCTCTCGTAGAGTCGTCTGGCACACTACTGCCTCTCGCAGAGTCGTCAGGCACACTACTGCCTCTCGCAGAGTCGTCTGGCACACTACTGCCTCTCGCAGAGTCGTCAGGCACACTACTGCCTCTCGCAGAGTCGTCAGGCACACTACTGCCTCTCGCAGAGTCGTCTGGCACACTACTGCCTCTCGCAGAGTCGTCAGGCACACTATGCCTCTCGCAGAGTCGTCAGGCACACTACTGCCTCTCGCAGAGTCGTCTGGCACACTACTGCCTCTCGCAGAGTCGTCAGGCACACTGCTGCCTCTCGCAGAGTCGTCTGGCACACTACTGCCTCTCGCAGAGTCGTCTGGCACACTACTGCCACTCGCAGAGTCGTCTGGCACACTACTGCCACTCGCAGAGTCGTCTGGCACACTACTGCCTCTCGCAAAGTCGTCTGGCACACTACTGCCTCTCGCAGTCCAATGTAATGGCTGAAAATTAAATTGAGATATGTACTAAATGTTGTAAGGTGTCTCCTGACACAGGTGATTCCTGACACAGGTGACTCCTGACACAGGTGACTCCTGACACCGGTGACTCCTGACACAGGTGACTCCTGACACAGGTGACTCCTGACACAAGTGATTCCTGACACAGGTGATTCCTGACACAGGTGACTCCTGACACAGGTGACTCCTGACACAGGTGATTCCTGACACAGGTGACTCCTGACACAGGTGACTCCTGACACCGGTGACTCCTGACACAGGTGACTACTGACACAGGTGACTCCTGACACAGGTGATTCCTGACACAGGTGATTCCTGACACAGGTGACTCCTGACACAGGTGACTCCTGACAAAGGTGACTCCTGACACAGGTGTCTCCTGACATAGATGTCTCCTGACACAGGTGACTCCTGACACAGGTGACTCCTGACACAGGTGACTCCTGACACAGGTGATTCCTGACACAGGTGTCTCCTGACATAGATGTCTCCTGACACAGGTGACTCCTGACACAGGTGACTCATGACACAGGTGACTCCTGACACAGGTGACTCCTGACACAGGTGTCTTCTGACATAGATGTCTCCTGACACAGGTGACTCCTGACACAGGTGACTCCTGACGCAGGTGTCTCCTGACATAGATGTCTCCTGACACAGGTGACTCCTGACACAGGTGTCTCCTGACATAAGTGTCTCCTGACAAAGGTCATTGTAAGGTGTCTCCTGACACAGACGTCTCCAGACACACTAGAGAAAGTGCAAAGGTTTGCAACAAGACTAGTCCCAGAGCTAAGAGGTATGTCCTACGAGGAGAGGTTAAGGGAAATCAACCTGACGACACTGGAGGACAGGAGAGATAGGGGGGACATGATAACGACATACAAAATACTGAGAGGAATTGACAAGGTGGACAAAAACAGGATGTTCCAGAGATTGGACACAGTAACAAGGGGACACAGTTGGAAGCTAAAGACACAGATGAATCACAGGGATGTTAGGAAGTATTTCTTCAGCCACAGAGTAGTCAGTAAGTGGAATAGTTTGGGAAGCGATGTAGTGGAGGCAGGATCCATACATAGCTTTAAGCAGAGGTACGATAAAGCTCACGGCTCAGGGAGAGTGACCTAGTAGCGATCAGTGAAGAGGCGGGGCCAGGAGCTCGGACTCGACCCCCGCAACCTCAACTAGGTGAGTACAACTAGGTGAGTACAGGTTTCTCCTGATACAGGTGCCTCCTGACACAGGTATCTGCTGACACAGGTGTCTTGTGACACAGGTATCTACTGACACAGGTGTCTCCTGACACAGGTGTCTCCTGACACAGGTGTCTCCTGACACAGGTGTCTCCTGACACAGGTGTCTCCTGACACAGGCCTTTGTAAGGTGTCTCCTGACACAGACGTCTCCTGACACAGGTGTCTCCTGACACAGGTGCCTCCTGGTACAGGTGTCTCCTGACAAAAGTACCTCCTGATACACGTGTCTCCTGACACGGGTGACTCCTGACAAAGGTGCCTCCTGACACAGGTGTCTCCTGACACAGATGTCTCATGACCCAGATGTCTCCTGACAAAGGTGTCTCCTGACACAGGTGCCTCCTGACACAGATGTCTCATGACACGATGAAGAAGAAAGAGACTGCCGTGGAAACTGTTGTGGAAACATCCAATACATTCTCAGTGCTACCCGACGAATGTGAGTTGACTACTGGGAACGACACGACGAAAGACATTAAGGAAGGTAAGAATATTGTTGTTGTTGGGGATAGCCAAGTTAGGTATATGGATAGGGCGTTCTGCTTGAAGGACAGGAGTAGGAGACAGAGAGTTTGCTTTCCTGGGGCTGGGATGGAGGATATTGTTAGCCGTCTGGATGACATCATGAGAGGTCAATGGAGCAATCCTATTATCTGTCTCAGTGCTGGAGGCAACGATGTTGGCAGACGTAGGAGTGAGGACCTGATTAGCAGGTATAGGTCAGCAATAGAAATAATTAGAAGTAAGGGTGGGAACCTCTCATATGTGGTATTTTGCCAAGGAGGGGAGTTGGAAGTGAATGGTTGTCCAGGGCAATTGGTGTCAATTGCTGGCTGGACAAATACTGTAAGGAAAATGCGGTAACATTCATTGACAACTGGGACCTCTTCTATGGCAGAAATGACATGTATGCTAGGGATGGGGTTCACTTATCTAGGTGTGGGGTGGGAGCACTGGCACTGCAGTGGAGGGAGCAGTTAGGACTTTAAACTAGGAATAGTTTAGTGGTATGGGTTTTGGCAGGAAAACAGTGAAGTCCAGTGTAGTAATATTACGAGTTTCTAGGGGAACTAGTAATAATAAGAACGAGATAGATATTGAAAAGCCAGGGACCTTGGGGTGATAGGACGGTAATAGGTTTAGTAGAAAAATAGAAATGAGCGGGAAGGGTAAAGAGAAAGGAGAGTCTTTCAATGTTTATTATGCTAATTGCCGTAGTGCTAGGAATAAGATGGACGAGTTGAGATTAGTTGCTAGTGTAGGTAACATTGATGTATTTGCCTTAACTGAGACGTGGTTTAATCAAAAAGTCGGGACATGCCTGCGGAATGTCATATTCAGGTTTTTAAATTGTTCCAAGAAGATAGAAGTATTGGGAGGGGGGGTGGGGTGGCATTGTATGTCCGAGATCGCTTGAACTGTTGCATAAAAACGGGTATTAAGTCTGAAGTAACACATACAGAGTCTGTTTGGATAGAATTTTCAGAGGGGCATGAAAAACTGATTTTAGGAGTGATATACCGTCCCCCTAACTTATGATAGGGACCAAGGGAAACTACTATGGAGGAAAATTGTTAAGGCCACAAGGCACGATAATGTAGTAATTCTAGGAGACTTTAACTTTAGTCATGTTGATTGGAATTTCTTGACTGGGAATTTAGAATCGTACGACTTCTTAGAAGTATTTCAGGATTGTTTTTTGAAGCAGTTTGTGACAGAACCTACAAGGGGAAATAACCTGCTTGACTTAGTTATGCAAACAATGAATCCCTTGTTAATAATTTAGAAATTTCAGAGGAACTGGGTGCTAGCGACCACAAATCAATTACATTTAGCATTGAATGGAAGTACGATAGTAGCGATAACTCAGTAAACAGTCCCAGATTTTCGCTTAGCAGATTACGATGGGCTTAGAGAACACTTATCATACTGTTGACTGGGGTAACGAAGAAGCTATCAATATGACAGTTTTCTGAACACTATACATGCTGCTCAAAGAGCGTTTATCCCATATAAAGAAATTAGATCAAATAGAAATGACCCAAAATGGATGAATAATAGGCTCAAATATCTACTAGGGCATAAGAAAGGAATTTATAGGCGTATCAAAAGAGGTGAGGGTCATCTTATGAATCAGTATATTGACATTAAGAGGGACATTAAAAAGGGGATAAGAAAAGCTAAAAGGGACTATGAAATTAAAGTTGCTAGGGATTCTAAAACTAACCCAAAAGTTTTTTCCAGGTCTATAGAACAAAAGTTAGAGATAAGATAGGTCCCCTTAAAAATAACTATGGGCACCTTACTGACAATGAGAATGAAATGTGCTTGATTTTAAATAATTATTTTCTCTCAGTTTTTACACAGGAAGACACTAACAATATTCCAGTAATTAATTTTTACAGTGGGCTAGAAGAAGATAAATTAATGTAACATCACAGTCACTAGTGAGATGGTTGTGAGGCAGATAGACAGACTGAAGCAAAATAAGTCACCGGGTCCTGATGAGGTTTTTTCAAGGGTTCTTAAGGAATGCAAAATGGAACTCTGTGAACCATTAACTAATATTTTTAATTTATCTCTTCAAACAGGTGTAGTGTCTGATATGTGGAAGATGGCTAATGTAACTCCTATTTTTAAAACAGGGGACAGTCGTTACCGTCAAATTACCGCCCAATAAGCCTGACCTCAATTGTAGGCAAATTACTAGAGTCAATTATAGCTGAGATTATAAGAAGCCATCTCGATAAGCATAGCTTGATTAATGATACTCAGCATGGATTCACAAGAGGCCGGTCTTGTCTAACTAATTTATTAACTTTCTTCAGTAAAGCTTTTGAGGCTGTTGACCACAATAAAGAATTTGATATTATTTACTTAGATTTTAGTAAGGCTTTTGATAGAGTTCCGCACCATAGACTGTTAAAGAAAGTGGCAGCTCATGGCATTGGGGGAAAAGTGCTCTCGTGGATCGAGTCATGGCTCACTGACAGGAAGCAGAGAGTGTCCATAAATGGGGTTAAATCGAGTGGGGATCTGTAACAAGTGGCGTTCCACAGGGATCAGTCTTGGGCCCGTTGTTGTTTATAATATATATCAATGATCTTGATGAGGGAATTACTAGTGAATATGAGCAAATTCGCCGATGACACAAAGATAGGTAGGATAATTGATTCAAACGTAGATGTTAGGGAACTTCAGGAGGATTTAAACAAACTCTATTCTTGGTCAGAAAAGTGGCAGATGCAGTTCAATGTAGATAAGTGCAAGGTTCTGAAGCTTGGGAGTGCCCATAACCCTAGTACTTATAAATTAAATGATGTAGAACTTAGCCATACAGATTGCGAAAAGGACTTGGGGGTTATGGTGAGCAGCAACCTTAAACCAAGACAGCAATGCCTAAGCTACGTAATAAGGCAAATAGATTACTGGGATTTATATCAAGAAGTGTAAGCAACAGAAGTCCAGAGGTCATACTGCAGCTTTATACATCATTAGTAAGGCCTCACCTTGATTATGCAGCTCAGTTTTGGTCTCCGTATTACAAAATGGACATAAATTCGTTAGAAAACATTCAGCGTAGGATGACTAAATTAATACATAGCATCAGAAATCTTCCTATGAAGAAAGATTGAAGACTCTTAAGTTACATTCACTTGTTAGACGAAGAATGAGGGGAGACCTGATCGAAGTGTATAAGTGGAAGATAGGTATTAATAAAGGGGATATTAATAAGGTCTTGAGGATGTCCTCTCCAAGAGAGAAACCGCAGTAAGGATTTAAATTAGATAAGTTTAGATTTAGAAAGGACATAGGAAAGTATTGGTTTGGAAATAGGGTAGTTGATGAGTGGAACAGTCTACCTAGTTGGGTTATTGAGGCTAGGACTTTGGGTAGTTTCAAATCTAGGTTGGATAAGTACATGAGTGGGAGGGGTTGGATTTGAGTGGGACTTGCACATCAGAGCTTATTTCTTGGGTAACATTGAAAATTGGGTTGGGTAAATGTTTTGTTAGTGGGATGAATTGTAAAGGACCTGCCTAGTATGGGCCAGCAGGCCTCCTGCAGTGTTCCTCCTTTCTTATGTTCTTATGTTCTTATGTTCTGACAAAGGTGTCTCCTGACACAGGTTTCTCCTGACACAGGTGCTTCCTGACACAGGTGTCTCCTGACACAGGTGTTTCCTGACACAGGTGTTTCCTGATACAGGTGTTTCTTGACAGAGGTGCCTCCTGACACAGATGTTTCCTGACACAGGTGTCTCCTGACACAGGTGCCTCCTGGAACAGGTGTCTCCTGACAAAAGTACCTCCTGATACAGGTGTCTCCTGACACGGGTGACTCCTGACAAAGGTGCCTCCTGACACAGGTGTCTCCTGACACAGATGTCTCATGACCCAGATGTCTCCTGACAAAGGAGTCTCCTGACACAGGTGCCTCCTGACACAGATGTCTCATGACACAGGTGTCTTCTGACAAAGGTATCTCCTGACACAGGTTTCTCCTGACACAGGTGCTTCCTGACACAGGTGTCTCCTGACACAGGTGTTTCCTGACACAGGTGTTTCCTGAAACAGGTGTTTCTTGACAGAGGTGCTTCCTTACACGGATGTTTCCTGACACAGGTGTCTCATGACAGGTTCCTTCTCACGCAGGTTTTTGTCAAGTGTCTCCTGACATATGTATTTCATAACACAGGTGTCTCCTGACAGGTTTCTCCTGACACAGGTCTTTGTCAGGTGTCTTCTGACACAGGTGTTTCCTGACAGAGATGTTCCCTGACAGAGGTGTTTCCTGACAAAGGTGTCTCTTGACAGGTGTCTCCTGACACAGGTGCTTCCTGACATAGGTGTTTCTTGACACAGGTGTTTCCGGAGACAGGAGTCTCCTGATTGGTTTCTCCTGACACAGGTCTACCAGCCTACCAACCTGTTATCTACCAACCTACCACCTCAGGACGGTAGTAACTCTTTGGGCGGCTGCTGTCTACCAACCTACTACCACAGACGGTAGTACCTCCCTGGGTGGCTGTTGTCTACCAACCTACTACCACAGGGCAGTAGTAACTCCTTGGGCGGTAGCTGTCTACGAACCTACTACCACAGGACGGTAGTACCTCCCTGGGCGGCTGCTGTCTACCAACCTACTACCACAGAATGGCAGTACCTCCCTGGGTGGCTGTTGTCTGCCAACCTACTACACAGGACGGTACTACCTCCCTGGGCGGCTGCTGTCTACCAACCTACTACCACAGGACGATAGTACCTCAATGGGTAGTTGCTGTCTACCAACCTGCTACCAAGGGGCGGTAGTAAACCCCTGGGCGGGTGCTGTCTACCAACCTTCTACCACAGACGGTAGTAACTTCCTACGTGGCTGTTGTCTACTAACCTACTACCACAGGACGGTAGTAACTCCTTGGGCGGTTGCTGTCTACGAACCTGTTACCACAGGACGGTAGTACCTCCCTGGGTGGCTGCTGTCTACCAACATACTATCACAGGAAGGTAGTACCTCCCTGGGCGGCTGCTCTCTACCAACCTACTACCAATGGATTGTAGTACCTCCCTGGGTGGCTGCTGTCTACCAACCTACTACCGCAGGACGGTAGTGCCTCCCTGGGCGGCTCCTGTCTACCAACCTACTACCACAGGACGGTAGTACCTCCATGGGCCGCTGCTATCTACCAACCTATTACCACAGGACAGAAGTATCTTCCTGGGCCGCTGCTGTCTACCAACCTACTACGACAGGATGGTAGTACCTCCCAGGGCGGCTGCTGTCTACCAATCAACTACCACAGGACGGTAGTACCTCCCTGGGCGGCTACTGTCTACCAACCTACTACCACAGAACGAAAGTACCTCAATGGGTGATTGCTGTCTACCAACCTACCACCAAAGGATGGTAGTACATCCCTGGGTGGCTGCTGTCTACTAACCTACTACCATAGGTCGGCAGCACCTCCCTGGGTGGCTGCTGTCTACCAACCTGCTACCACACGACGGCAGTACCTCCCTGGGCCGCTGCTGTCTACTAACCTACTACCACAGGTCGGCAGTACTTCCCTGGGCCACTGCTGTCTACCAACCTACTACCACAGAACGGAAGTACCTCCCTGAATGGCTGCTGTCTATTAACCTACTACCACAGGACTGTAGTACCTCACTAGGTGGCTGCTGTCTACAAACCTACTACAACAGGACGGCAGCACCTCCCTGGGCGACTGCTGTCTACCAGCCTACTAACACAGGAGGGTAGTACCTCCCAGGGCGGCTGCGGTCTACCAACCTACTACCGAAGGACGGTGGTTCCTCCCTGGGCGGCTCCTGTCTACCAATCTACTACCACAGGACGGTAGTGCCCCCCTGGGCCGCTGTTATCTACCAACCTATTACCACAGGACAGAAGTATCTCCCTGGGCCGCTGCTGTCTACCAACCTACTACCACAGGATGGTAGTACCTCACGGTGTGGCTGCTGTTTACCAATCAACTACCACAGGACGGTAGTACCTCCCGGGCCGCTCCTGTCTACCAGCCTAGTACCACAGGATGTTAGTACCTTCCAGGGCGGCTGCTGTCTACCAGCCTACTACTACAGAACGGTACAACCTCCGAGGGCGGCTGCTGTCTACCAACCTATTACCACAGGACAGAAGTACCTACCTGGGCCGCTGCTATCTCCCAACCTACTACCACAAAACGCTAGTACCTCCCTGGGAGGCTCCTGTCTACCAATCTACTACCACAGGACGTTAGTACCTCCCAGGGCGGCTGCTGTCTACCAACCTACTTCCACAGGGCGGTAGTACATCCCTGGGTGTTTGCTATCTGCCAACCTACTACCAAAGGACGGTAGTACCTCCCTGGGAGGCTCCTGTCTACCAACATACTACCACAGAACGGTACAACCTCCGAGGGAGGCTGCTGTCTACCAACCTACTCCCACAGAACGGAAGTACCTTCCTGGGTCGCTGCTGTCTACTAATCTGCTACCACATGACGCCATGTCTCTAGTACCTCCCTGGGCGGCTCCTGTCTACCAACCTACTACCACAGGACGGTAGTACCTCCCAGGGCGGCTGCAGTCTACCAACCTACTTCCACAGGATGGTAGTGTCTCCATGGGTGTTTGCTGTCTACAAACCTACTACCACAGAACTGTACTATCTCTTTGGGTGGCTGCTGTCTATTAACCTACTACCAAAGGATAGTAGTACCTCCCTGGGTGGTTGCTGTCCACCAACCTACTACCAGATGACGATTGTACCTCCCTGGGTGGTCGCTGTCTAACAACCACTACCACAGGACGGTAGTACCTCCCTAGGTGGTTGCTGTCTAACAACCTCCTATCACAGAGCGGTGGTACCTCCCTGGGTGGTTGCTGTCTAACAAACAACTACCACAGGACTCTAGTACCGCTCTGGGTGGTTGGTGTCTACCACCCTACAACCACAGGAGGGTAGTATCTCCCTGGGTGGTTGCTGTTTAACAACCTACTACCACAGGACGGTAATACCTCCCTGAGTGGTTGTTGTCTAACAACCTACTTCGACAGGACGGTAGTACCTCTCTGGGTGGTTGCTATCTACCAAACTACTACCACAGGACGGTAGTACCTTCCTGGGCTGCTGCTGTCTACCAACCTACTACCTCAGTACGGTAGTACCTCCCTGGGTAGATGCTGTCTAACAACTGACTACCACAGGACGGAAGTGCCTCTTTGGGTGATTGCTGTCTACCAACCTACTACCACAGGACGATCGTACCTCTCTGCGTGGTTGCTGTCTAACAACCTACAACCAGAGCACGGTAGTACCTCTCTGGGTGGTTGCTGTCTACCAACCTGCTGCCACAGGACGATTGTATCACTCTGCGTGGTTGCTGTCTAACAACCTACAACCAGAGCACGTAGGTACCTCTCTGGGTGGTTAGGCTGTCTACCAACTACTTCCCAGGACGGTAGTACCTCTCTCGGTGGTTGCTTCTAACATCTTACAACCAAATGGGACGGTAGACCTCTGTGGGTAGTTGCTGTCTAAACAACTTCTACCAACTGGACTGTAGTACTTCCATGGGCAGTTGCTGTCTACCAGCCTACTACCACAGGACAGTAATACCTCTCTGTGCGGGTGTTGTCTACCAACCTACTGCCACAGGAAGGTAGTACCTCTCTGGGTGGTTGCTGACTAACAACCTACTACTACAGGTCGGTAGTACCTCCCTGGGCAGTTGCTGACTAACAACCTACTACCACAGGTCGGTAGTACCTCCCTGGGCAGTTGCTGTCTACCAATATACTACCCCAGGACCCAAGTACCTCTCTGGGCAGCTCCTGTCTACCAACCTACTACCTCAAAGCGGTATTACCTCCCTGGACGGCTGCTGTCTGCCAACCTTCTTCCACAGAACTGTAGTACCCCCCTGGGTGTTTTCTATTTACAAACCTACTACCACAGGACTTTACTACTTCCCTGGGTAGCTGCTGTCTACTAACCTAATACCACAGGAAAGCAGCACCTCCCGGGGAGGCTATGTCTACCAACCTCCCACTACAGGACGGTATAGTTAGTACCTCCCTGGGCCCGCTGTCTTACCAACCTACAGCGATAGGACGTTAGTACGTCCCAGGGCGGCTGATCTCTAACAACCTACTTCCAAAGGACTGTAGTACCTCTCTCGGTGGTTGCTGTCTAACAACTTACCACCAAAGGACGGTAGTACCTCTGTGAGTAGTTGCTGTCTAACACCTTCTACACAGAAGACTGTAGTACTTCCAGGGCAGTTGCTGTCTACCAGTCCTACTACCACAGGACCGTTATACCTCTCTGTGCGGGTGTTGTCTACCAACCTACTGCCACAGGAAGGTAGTACCTCTCTGGGTGGTTGCTATCTAACAACCTACTACCACAGGACGGTAGTACCTCTCTGGGTGGTTGCTGACTAACAACCTACTACCACAGGTCGGTAGTACCTCCCTGGGCAGTTGCTGTCCACCAACCTACTACCACAGGACGGTAGTACCTCCCTGGGCCCTGCTGTCTACCAACCTACTGCGATAGGACGTTAGTACGTCCCAGGGCGGCTGATCTCTAACAACCTACTTCCAAAGGACGGTAGTACCTCTCTCGGTGGTTGCTGTCTAACAACTTACCACCAAAGGACGGTAGTACCTCTGTGAGTAGTTGCTGTCTAACAACCTTCTAACACAGGACTGTAGTACTTCCATGGGCAGTTGCTGTCTACCAGCCTACTACCACAGGACCGTTATACCTCTCTGTGCGGGTGTTGTCTACCAACCTACTGCCACAGGAAGGTAGTACCTCTCTGGGTGGTTGCTATCTAACAACCTACTACCACAGGACGGTAGTACCTCTCTGGGTGGTTGCTGACTAACAACCTACTACCACAGGTCGGTAGTACCTCCCTGGGCAGTTGCTGTCTAACAACCTACTACCACAGGACGGTAGCACCTCTTTGTGTGGTTGCTATCTGTCAACCTACTACCAAAGGACGGTAGTACCTCTCTGGGTGGTTGCTGTCTACCAACCTACTACCACATGACGGTAGTACCTCCCTGGGTGGTTGCTGTCTAACAACCAACCACCTCAGGACGGTAGTACCTCCCCTGGGAGGTTCTTGACTAACAACCTACAACACAGACGATAGTACCTCCCGTGGGTGGTAGCTGTCAAGCAACCTATACCCCCAGGACGGAGTACCTCCCTCGGTGGTTGCTGTCTAACACCTACTACCACATGACGGTAGTACCTCCCTGGGGTGTTTGCTGTCTAACCCAACCTACTACCACAGGAAGGAATTACCACCCTGGGTGGTTGCTGTCATACCAACATAACTACTCCCAGGACGGTAGTACCACCCCTGGGTGGTTGCTGTCTAACCAACCACTACCACAGGACGGTAGAACCTCCCGGGTGGTTGGCTGTCTAACCAACCTACTACCACAGACGGTAGTACCTTCCCAGGGGTGTTGCTGTCTAGTCTACCAACCTACTACCACAGGACGGTAGTACCTCCCAGGTGGGTTGCTGTCTAACAACACCAACCACCGACCGGACGGAATGTACCTCCCTGGGAGTTGCTGTCTACCACCCTGCTACCACAGTACGGTAGGGGGTGGGAACGGCGGGGCCCTGGGTTGGTTGCTGTCTACCACCTACCACCACAGACGGTAGTTACCTCCCTGGGTTGGTTGCGTCTACCAACAGCTACAACCACAGGACGTAGTACCTCCCTGGGTGGTTGCTGTCCTCACAACCCTACTATCCACAGGACGGTAGTACCTACCTGGTTGTTGCTGTCTAACATACCTACCACCACAGGACGGTAGGTACCTCTCCTGGGTGGTTGCTGTCCGACCAACCTGCTACACAGGACGGTAGTAACCTCCCTGGGTGGTTGCTGTCTACCAACCTACCACCACATGAACGGGTAGTACCTCCCTGGTGGTTGCTTGTCTACCAACCTACTACCACCAGGACGGTAGTACCACACCGTCCCAGGTGTGTTGCGTCTACCAACCAACACCTACAGGACGGTAGTACCTACCTGGGTGGTTTGCTGTCTACCAACCTGCTACCAGCATGACGGTAGTACCTCCCTGGGTGTTGCTGTCTACCCACCTACTACCCACAGGACTGTTAGAACCTCCATGTGTTGGTAAGCTTGTCACACAACCTACTACCACAGACGGTAGTACCTCCCTGGGTGGTTGCTGTCCTAACAACCTACTACCCACAGACGTAGTACCTCCCGTCGAGTGGGGGGTTGCTGTCTACCAACCTACTACCACAGTTCCTTTTAGTACCTCCCTGGGTGGTTGCTGTCTAACACTACTACCACAGTGACGGTAGTACCTCCCTGGGTGGTTTGCTGTCTACCAACCTACTACACCACAGGGACGGTAGTACTCCCTATGGGTGGTTAGCTGTTCTACCAACCTACCACCACATGACGGTGTACCACCCGGGTGGTATGCTGTCTACCAACCTGCTAACCACAAGGACGGTAGAACATCCTGGGTGGTTGCTGTCTACCGAACCTACTACCACAGGACGGTAGTACCTCCCTGGGTGGTGCTGTCTAACACCAACAACCACAGGACGTAGAAACCTCCTGTGGTTGGTTTGCTGTCTTAACTCACCTACTACCACAGGACTGTCGTACCTCCCTGGGTGGTTGCAGTCCTACCAACCTACTACCACAGGACGTAGTACCTCCCTGGGGTGGTTTAGCTGTCTAAAAAACCTACAACCCGACAGTACTAGTACCGTTCCCTGGTGGTTGTCAGTCCTCACCACCTACCACCTAACAGGAACCGGTCGAACCTTCCTGGGTTGTTGCTGTATCTACGCAACCTCCCACCCTACTTACGGTAGAACCCACCCCTGGGTGGTTGCTGTCTAACAACCTACTACCACAGTACGGTATACCTACCCTTGGTGGTTGCTGTCTAACAACCTACCACCCCCGTGACGGTAGAAACTCCCTGGGTTGTTGCTAGTCTACCACCACTACCCCATGACGGTAGAACACCCTTGGTAGTATTAGTCTGTCCTAACAACCTACAACCACAGGACGGTATTAACCTCCCTGGTTGTTTGCTGTCTAACAAACCTACTACCACATTACGTTAGTAACCTCCCTGGTGGTTGCTGTCCTAACAACCTACCCCCACCGGCCGTAGTCCTCGCCTGGGTGGTTGCTGTCCTAACAACCTAACCCCCATATGACGTAGAACCCTCACTGGGTGTTGCTGTCTAACAACCTAACTACCACAGGACTGTAGTACCTTCCCAGGGTGGTTTTTTGCTAGTCTAACAACCCTACCACCACATTCCTGTTAGTACTCCAGTGTGGTGCTGTCTACCAACCTACCACCAAATGCTCGAGTACCTCCCCTGAGGGTGGGTTTGCTGACTACAACTACTACCACCAGACGGTAGTACCTCCCTGGGTGTTGCTGTCCTAACAACCTACTACACAGGACGTAGTACCTCCCCTGGGGTGGTTGCTGTCTAACAACCTACCACCACGGACGGTAGTACCACCTGTTGGTTAGCCGTCTACCAACCTACCACCATATGAACGGTAGTACCTCCCTGGGTGGTTGCTGTCTAACAACCTACTACCACTGAAACGGTAGTACCTCCCTGGGTGGTGCTTGTCTAACAACCTACTAACTACCACAGGACGGTAGTACCTCCCTGGGTGGTTTGCTTGTCTCCTACCAACCTACTAACTACCACAGGACGGTAGTACCTCCCTGGGTGGTTCTGCTGTCTACCAACCAACACCACCATATGCCGGTAGTACCGATCCCTGGGTGGTTTCTGTGTATCTGTATAACAAACCAACACCACATGACGGTAGTACCTCACCTGGGTGGATGTCTGTCTAACGACCTACTACCACATGACGGTAGTACCTCCCTGGGTGGTTTGCTGTCTCGAACCTAACAACCACAGGACGGTAGTACCAACCTGGGTTGAATTTGTGCAGTCTACCCACCTACCTCCCACAGTACGGTAGTAACCTCCCTGGGTGGTTGCCTGTCTAACAACCTACACCACAGGACGGTAGTACACTCCTGGGTGGTTTGCTGTCTACCAACCTAACCACCACAGGACGGTATGATCCCTACCCTGGGTGTTTGACATGTCAACCAACCTACTCACCACAGTACTGTAGTACCCTCCCTGGGTGTTGCTGTCTAACAACCTACCACCACAGTGCGCGGGTCTACCTCCCTGGGTGATGCTGTCTAACACCACCAACACAGGTACGGTAGTACCTCCCTGGGTGTTGGCTGTCAACCAACCACCACCACAGGACCTTAGTACCCTCCCTGGTTTGATGCAGTCTAAACACCTACCACCACAGGACGGTAGTACACCACCCTGGTTGGTTGCCTGTCTACCACTTACTACCACAGGACGGGTAGTACATCCTGGGATGGTTTGCTGTCAACCAACCGTAACTACCACAGGCCGGTAGTACCTCCTGGGTGGTTGCTGTCTAACAACCTACTACCACAGGACGGTAGTAAACTCCCTGGTGGTTGCTGCTAACAACCTATCCACCACAGGACGGTAAGTACCTCCCATGGTTGGTTGCTGTCTACACCAACCTACTCCCACAGACGTTATTACCTCCCTGGGTGGTTCTGTCTACCAACTACTCACCACAGGACGGTAGAACCTCCCTGTGTTGTTAGCTGTCTAATCAACCTACTCCCCACAGGACGGTAGTACTCTCCCTAGGGTGGTTGCATGTCAAACACCTACTACCACAGGACGGTAGTACCTCCCTGGGTGTTTGCGACTAACGAACCTCACAACAGGACGGTAGTAACTCCTGGTGTTGCTGTCAAACAAGCCTACCACCACAGGACTGTAGAACCTCCCTGGGTGTTTCTGTCTAACACCAACTACCCGACAGGAACGGTAGTACCGATTTCCCTGGGTGTTGCAGACAACCCAACCTCACGCACCCATGACGGTATTACCCTCCCTGGGTGTTTTCTGTCTACCAACCTACTAACCACAGGAACGGAAGAACCTCCCTGGGAGTTTGCATGTTTCTAACAACCTACCACCAACAGGACACGGTATAACCTCCCCTGGGGTGGTTTGTCTGTCTAACAACCTACTACCACAGGACCGTAATAACTCCTGGGTGGTTGCTGTCTACAACTACCACCACAGGACCACACACACACACACACCTCCCTGGGTGGTGCTGTCTAACAACCTACCACCACAGGACGGGTAAGTACCTTTCCCCTGGGTGGTTCTGTCCTACCAACCTACAACCAAGGACGGTAGTACCTCCCTGGTTGGTTGCTGTCTACCATCCTACAACCACAGTACTGTAGTACCTCCCTGGGTGTGATTCAGTTCAAACAAACCTCCTACCACATGACGGTAAGTAACCTCCCTGGATGTGTTGCTGTCTAACAACCTACCACCACAGACTGTAGTAACCTCCCTGGTGGTTGCTGTCCTTACCAACCTACTACCACAGGACTGTAGTACCTCCCTGGGTGATGCTGTCTACCAACCTACTACCAACAGGACGGTAGTAACCTCCCTGGTGGCTGCTGTCTAACAGCACCTACTACCACAGGACGGTAGTATCCTCCCTGGGAGGTTGCTGTCTAACAACCTAACCACCACAGACGGTAGTACCACCCTGGGTGTTTGCTGTCTACCAACCTACTACCACATGAGGTAGTACCCATCACCTGGGTGGTTGCTGTCTAACCAACCTACTACCACAGGACGTAGTACCTCCCTGGGTTGTTGCTGTCTACCAACCAACAACCACAGGACGGTATACCTCCCTGGGTGGTTGCTCTGTCAAACAACCTACCACCTAAATGGTTTCGAAGACACAGATGTGTAATGACATAATAAAGTTTTATTTTCACTTTTATCTGAACCATTTAGAAACACTCATAAAGTCAAACATTGTTAAATTATTTTCCTCTATCAGAACAAAATTATTTATTTCACCTGAAAAATCAACTAATTTGCTCATTAAAACATGAACCAGTTTAAATTTACACACAACCCTAAAATCAAGGCGAATGTCTTCAAATTGTGTATTAAAAGAACATACGGCATTAAAAGTTAGAGATGATGAATGTGGCTCCTCCAGTTTGAGTGACATTACCTAAGCAGCTACCCACTACTTATGCTCGTACCATCCATTCAGCCCATTACAATTAAATAATGAATATTAATTAATAACACATAAAAAAAATAATACAACACCAACCAATATCTTTATTTACTACCAGTACATGTACCAGGTATACAGGTCTAAGCTGACAATCCGTTGACATACTCCTCATATAGAAAGCTGCTTGTTATGCGTAGGCATTATCGTGCACACATCAGTCAAACAAACTACTGGCGGTGGATAGAACCCCGGACTCAGAGAGTCGCACCCTCCATACCGTCGCGTTAGCACAACCAGCTAGCCACACATAAGCTTCTTCCAACTAGGTAAATATTCTACACCATAGGTAAGTGTTATCACACGGCACCTCTGTGGACCACAAATGCATTGTATTTACCAGGTACGAATCTCCAGCTCGCAAGGCCTTGTGACGACTCAAGCTCACAGTCCCCTACAAACCGAGTTTAACATGACTTTACGAAATCATAATACACAGATTGCAACAAACCTAACCACGGGCAGGGATAGACTCTCTCAATCGCGAGTTCCTATCCCCACCCGTGGTATGTTTTGATTGCAATCGTGTCATTTCTGATTCGTGAGTCAAATTAGGGTCAGTTTTTTCCCAGGAATCGACCCCACACCAGTCGACTAACACCCTAGGAACTCATCATTTTAACAGATGGTAAAAACTTGGGCCACAGTGTCCTTATGGACACATGTCGTAAAGTTTTTCCAGCCGTTTTGGGATTCGATCTCCGGAGCTACGGGGGGGTTACAGTTTTAATTTAAATCATGGGGAAGCGATAACACCCATAGGAGTCAAATAATCTTGCTGAATGGACAAAGGCATTGAATTCGATCTATGCAAAAGAAATGGATATTTCCAGTTTCCATGGATCAAGACTTCTCCCTCCCTTACATCCAAAACATCCCCACTGAATTAACTATATATTTTCTTACATACAAACACTTGCCATACAGTGTCGAGACAAATAGTGGAAAACAGCGCCATGACACTCCATTACACAATACCACTTACATTTTTGACTAACAGACACACAGGTTTAAAAATTTGAAACCAATAATGCACACACACGGAATTCCAACATTTCACATTTGCTACCTGTTATGTACATGTGTCTGTTCGAAAAGTACAACACAGGACAACCTTCATCCCTTGGGTGTTGCTGTTGACTACCAACATACTACCACAGTACACGTAAGGTACCTTCCCTGTGTTGGGTGTGCTGGTGATTCGTTAAGCAGACGCAACTACCAGCAGGGCGGCTGGAGCGTGAGTTACCTGTCCCTGGGTGGCTGCGAGACTACCGAGCTGCTGCGTGAGCTGTGTGCATACCTTACAGGAGTAGTACGCTTTGTCCAGTGGTTTTGCTTTGATCTAACAACCTACTTTGGCGCGCGTACAGTACGGTAGTACCTCCCTGGGTTGTGGGGTTTGCTGTGCGTAACACCCTGACTACATACGCCCCGTTGCGCGGTATTACCACCGCGCGATGTAGATGTTCATCTAACCAACCAACTACCACAAGGGACGTTTAAGAAACCTCCCAGGGTGGAAGCTGTCTACCAACCTACAACCACCGGACGTGTCGTAGCCCACCTGGGTGTATTGCAGTTCTAACAACCTACTCACCCGCGGCGTACTTCCCCGCCTGGGCCCATTGGTGTTTTGGCTTTCAACCAAGCGGGGTCAACAACTACAGGACGGTAATAACCAACCCTGGGGTGGTTTGCTGTCAACCAACCTACTACCACAGGACGGTAGTACCTCCCTGGGTGGATTGCTGTCAGGCACAACAACCACCGCGCGCAACAGGGACGGAATTATGCCCTCCCATGTAGGAAGCAGTCCTACCTAACCTACTACCACAGGACGGAAGTACCTGTCCAGGGTGGATTGCTGTCTAACAACCTACTACCACAGGAACGTAGAACCTCCTGGGTTGATTGCCTGACCAACGACAACCTACCACCTCAGGACGTCACCTCCCAGGGTGGATGCTTACTAACAACCTACAACCTGAACAGGAATTAAGTACCTCCTCTGGGTGGTTTGCTGTACCTCCCAACCTACAACCCCGGACGAGGAGTACCTCCCTCGGTGGATGCTGTGTGATCTGAGAACAACCTACTACCACGGAGTAGTAGCCGTCATGGTTGTTTGCTATCTACCACCCTACCAACCACAGGATGGTAGTACCCCCTGGTGTAGCCTTGTCTACCCCCCCAACATACACTACTCCAGGACGTCGTACCACCCTGGGTGGATGCTGTCTCCCAACCTATCCCACCTAACGTGTATACCTCCTGGGTGGTTGCTAGTCTAACAACCCATACTACCCACAGGACGTAGTACCTCCCTGTTGGTTGCAGTCTAACCCAACCTACTAACCACATGACGTGTAATAACCTCCCTGTTGTTTTTTGCTGTCTAACCAACCAACCGGACCGACAGGAACGGTAGTACCTCCTGGGTGGTTATGCTGTCTCCCAACCTGCTACCACAGGACGGTATTACCTCCCTGGGTGGTGCTGTCTACCAACCTACCACCACAGTGAGCGAGAGCGTAGCGCGCGTGTTCCCTGGGTGGTTGCTGTCTACCAACCTACTACACAGTAGGGGGGCGTGACGTGAACCTCCTGTGGTGGTTGCTGTCTCACACCTACTACCACAGGACACGGTACACCACCCGGGTGTTGCTGCTAACAGACCTACCACCACAAGACGTGTATTACTCCGCTGGGTGGTTTGCTGTGTCCTACCAACCTGACTACCACAAGGACGGTATTACCGGAGGGGTCCCTTGGTGGTTGCTGTCTACCAACCTACCACCACAGGACGGTAGTACCCGTCCCTGTGGTGGTTGCTGTCTACAACACCACCTACTACCACAGGAACGGTAGTACCTCCTGTGTGGTTGCCAAGACTACCAAACCTACACCAACAGGACGTATACCGCGTCCCTGTGGTTGCTGACTACAAACCTGTATCCCCCACAGGACGGTTAGTCTCCCCTGGTGTAGGCGTTGCTGTCTACCAACCAAACTACCACACAGGACGGAAGTACCCTTGGGCGGCGCAGTTTGAGTTTGCTTATCTAACGAAACCTACTACCGACATGACGGTAGTACCGTCCCTCCCTGGATTTGTTGCTGTCTAACAGAAACCTACTACCACAGGACCGTTAGTACCTCCCTGTTGTTTGCTTACTACCAAACCTACTACCACAGAATTGGGAGAGTAAACCGGTCCCTGGGATTGTTTTGCTGTCTAACGAACCTACTACACACAGGACGGTGAGTACCACCCTGGGGTGGTTGCTGTTCTACCAACCTACTACCACAGGACGGTAGTACCTCCCTGGGTGGTTGCTGTCTACCGACCCTTACCACCACAGGACGGTAGTACCTCCCTGATGGTGGTTTTCTTGGTCTACCAACCTTGCAACCACAGGACGGTAAGTTACCTCCGGACTGGGTGGTGAGCTGTCTAACGCAACCTACTACACAGACGGAAGTACCTCCCTGGTGTTGCGTCTAACACACCACTACCACAGGAGGTAAGTACTCCCTGGGTGGTTGCTGTCTAACAACCTACTACACAGGACGGTAGTACCTCCCTGGGTGGTTTGCTGTCTACCAACCTACTACCACAGGACGGTAGTACCTCCCTGGGTGGTTGTGTCTAACAACCTACTACCACAGGACGGTAGTCACCTCCTGTGTGGGTTGCTGTTTCTACCACCACTACCACAGGAACGGTAGTAACCGGTCCCACGTGGTTGCTGCTAACAAAACCTACTACCACAGACGTATACCGTCCCTGGGTGGTTGCCTGTCTACCCAACCTACTACAACAGGATTGTATACCACCCTGGGTGGTTTGCTGTCTACCAACATACTACCACAGGTACGGTAGTACCACCCTGGGAGTTTTGCTGTCTACCACCTACTTACCCACATGACGTTAGTACCTCCCAGGTTGTTGACTGTCTAACAACCTACAACCAAAGGACGTAGTATCCTCCCTGGGTGTTTCCTGGTCTAACAACCTACTACCACATTGAGCGGTAGTACCTCCCTGGGTGTTGCTGTCAAACCACCCTACCACCACTATGACGGTAGTACCTCCCTGGTAGGTTGCTGTCTACCAACCTGCTAACCACACACACACAGGTAGTACCCTCCCTGGTGGTGGCTGAGTCTACCAACCTACCCACCACAGGACCGGTTAGTACCTCCCTGGGTGGTTTGCTGTCTACCAACCTACAACCCCAGGACGGTAGTACCTCCCTGTGGTTTGCTGTCCACAACCTACTACCACAGTGACGGTAGTACCACCTACCCTGGGTGGAGGGGTGCTGTCTAACGGAACCTACACCACAGGACCGGTAAGTACCTCCCTGGTGGTTGCTGTCACCAACCTGCTACCACAGTACGGTAGTAACCTCCCTGTGGGAGGTTGCTGTCACCAACGCACCACCACAGGACGGTATACCTCCCTGGGTTGTTGCCTGTCTACCAACCTACTATCCACAGGGACGGTAGTGGTACCTCCCTGGGTGGTTGCTGTCTGACCAACCTACCCCCACAGGACGGTAGTACCGGTCCCTGGGGGTGGTTGCTGTCTACCAACCTGCTACAACAGGAACGGAAGTACCTCCCTGGGTGGTTGCTGTCTACCAACCAACTACCACAGGACGGAAGTACCTCCATGTGGTGTTGCTGTCTAACAACCTACTACCACAGGACGGTAGTACCTCCTGGTGGGTTGCAGTCTAACAACTACTACCACAGGACGGTAGTACCGTCCTGGGTGGTATGCTGTCTACCAATCCTCTACCACAAACGTAGTACCGGGGGGTCCCTGGGTGGTAGCTGTGTCTAACAACCTACTACCCAAGCGAGGACGTTTAGGTACCGTCCCAGTTGGGTTGCTTGTCCTACCCACATACTACCACATGAACGGTAGTACCACCCTGTGTATGTGCTGTCTACACACACAACCAACTACACAGGACGGAATTACCGGGGGGGGGTCCCTGGGTGGTTGCTGTTTCCCCCGTAAACAAAAAAACTACAACCACAGTACGGTAGTACCACCCAGGGTGGTTGCTGTCTAACAACCTACTACCTACAGGACGCGATATGATACACAACTTATATTCATAACCGTTCAAAAATAACGACTAACTCTACTGAGGTAGGTTGCCTTGTCTAACAAACCACCCACGCCCGTCAGGCACGGAACACAACCTGCCTCTGGTGTTACTCAGAAGAGCGTACCACACACTACTACCTACAGATGACCGGTCTGTGATACCGAGCTCTACCGTCTATGCGGCTGAGAGGGGCTGACTACCAACAACCTACCACCACAGGACGGTAGTACCTCAGTTGTCTGTCTCTCCTACCTACTACACACAAGCGGGGACAGTCAGAGAACCGATGCATTGTCTCACTATATATATATAGTTGCGTTGAACCCGGACACAGCCCTCTCCGTAGACCACAGACGGTATATCACCATCCCTAGGAGGTGTGTATCTGATCTGACCCTACACACCGACACAGACGTCTGCACCAATCCTGAGTGTGAGATGATGCTGATCAACACCACACTGGCACCAAAGAGACGTTCAGTACCCACCCTAGGGATAGTTCTGTCGAGACACACACACAATGATTGACCCCCACCAATGGACACACATGACGGTAGAGGCGCGCTGATACACCCTGTTGTGATTGCTGGTCTTACCAACCTCAATAACTTACCGCAAGCGACAGGACGATAGATACTCACACACACTGGGTAGGGTGTGCTTGCGAGATAGCGTCACCAAACACTGACCACGCAACCCCCCGTGACGTTAGTACCCATTCAGATGTGTCGGTTGAGCTCGTCTATCCAACTCTAAGCAACGACACAGTACAGTGACGTGAGACTCGTGATTTTTAAAATAGATTGCAGTGTGAGTGAGAGTGCGAGTAGCTGAACACACAGCCGCGATAACTCCACATGAGTAAACCAATAATATAGTCCATGTAGTAGAGATTGCTGTCTACCAACCTACCACCACAGACGATAGTAACTCCCTGGGAGGTTGCTGTCCTAACCAACCTGCTACCACCACGCGCTGATAGCACGTGTAGATACAGCCATTAACAGCGATTGCGTGCTACCACACATCGAATATCTCACGCTGCGAAAAAACAGCACGGTCAGTCCAAAATTACACTATATATCGGGTGGGGGGGGGGGGGGGGTGCCGTTGAGATGAAGTATGGGGAGCGCGGGGGGGGGGGGGGGGGGGGGGGTACACACACAGGTTACACAAATTCTCTCTCATGTAGGTGGGTGTGGCACACGGGCTGAGACACACACAACACACACACAGGTAAATAGGATAATAGCTACACACAGTCCACACGATGGTATATCCAGTCTCTACACACTCTTCTCTATACTGTGAAGACAGGACAGTAGAGAGCCTACTCCCAGGATGTGAGTAGTTCATAGTACAGATTCAATCGCAGAACTACCACAGGAGCGTGAGACATACACACTACGTGACGAGGATTCTATATATCTACTTAAACAAAACGCTAACCACACATGATTCGAGTGGTACTAGTGACACACTCACAGTGTGTGGCTGACTGAGCTACTACACTAATCACACCCGGACAAACGAGATGTGAAAAGGTGTCGGTTAGTGGTATACACAGAATCTCGCTATATCTGCGTTATCTCGAGAGAGCGTCAACACACTACAACTTCTCTCCCCCCACAGTGCCTGGTAGTAGCCGTGGACCAGAGCGCGGCTGGTGTGTGTTTAGCTGACGAGAGCGCACGAACGTATGCGCACCACAGACGTACAGTATCCGTAGTCGCGCGAGTGTGTGTGTTACTTGTCTCTCACCACACTACACATCACAACGGACAGACTCTCTACCATACCCCTATAGGTGAGCGTATGCTGTCTAACACCACTACACATGGCGCTATAGGAGCGGTCTGGTCCATCGCGCTGTATATAAAGTATGAGCGTGAGCGAGAGACAACTCTCTCTATCTCTCTACGTGGTGACGGTAATACACACTCTGGATGGAGTTCTCTCACCCTACTCACCCAGCAGAAGGCGTGTCTAGAGACAGATACGCCGCTTGTTGGTCACAGAGCAGCGCAAAAGCGCCAGTTGATGGGAGTCGTCCAACAAACTGTATAAGAACACATTGTAGAATAAGATTTGTGGCGGGTTGACAATGGGAGGAGGGTGGAGGATTGGTCTTGAGTCTACATCCTCGTCAAGCGAGAGCTACAGGTGACGGTCTATCCGAATATGAGTGGGATAGGGAGCAGACATAGGTGTGGGGTGGGGGTTACACACACTACACACACATGTGCGATACCAACACAGGCTGGTGAGCGTGTAGACTTCACACAGAAGTCACATCTGAGTTGCATGTCTACAGACTCTAGAAGAGCAGTTTTGTTACCAACCACAATAACGGTCTGTAACATTTGAGATATCTTTCTGTGTTTATATCTAGTGCTAGAGCGAACCACAGAACACGTGACGTGTCAGTCTCTCTAACTCCTCGGTGTAGAGTTGAGCTGTCTAACAACGCGAGATCTACACATCAAGAATATCTGCGTGATATACACTCCCGTGTGGATTCTATCGTCGTCCTAATAACGACGAGCGCGCACTCTCAACTGTCTCATGTAATAGACCTTCTCAGATGGTGTGCTGTGCTTGTGTTCTCTCAGATCTGCACATCATACGCGTTGACACATGATACGTCGTACCTGAATCTCTCATATGGAGTAGCTGGCGAGTACTAACAACCTACTCGCGTCGCGAAGGACGTACTTTACACACGGAGTCACACGCGTGTAGCTGTGAGCATACACAACACATGCGCGAGCGCAACAAGGAACGGACAACTGTCCCTGGGTATAGTTAGCCGTTAAACCCTGCGACCGACAGGCCAGGAGAGCGGCAGACGCACCTGGGTTAGTTATATCTGTCTAACGCAAATCCTTATCCACCACTATCGACTGTATTTACCACCCTCTTCACAGTAGGTGAGGGTTATCATAATCTAACAATACACTCACTCATCCACAGCGATCTGCGTAGTACCCCAGGAATGGCTCCTAGTGAGGATATCTATATCACTCTCTCCCGACGCATACACAACAGTGCGATGCGGTCTGATAACCACGTGCGCCTGGGTAGGTTAATCTGCTCTATGCGCGAGTCACACAAGGCGCCCGACGCTGGGCGACAGTATTTACAACACATGAGCGCACGGCGTGTGTGTATCTATCTACACAACTCTCTCACCACAGGACGAGTAGTGAGAACCCATTAGCCCTGTGTGATGAGAGCTAGAGCTCAAGGCACACCTAGCGAGACCACAGGCCTGTGAGCTCTAAGCACAATATCCCTGTGTGGAGATGCTGAGCTACCACACACAAACAGTGAAACGGCTCATGAGAGCGCGACACGTGGGGAGAGTTTCTGGTCTACACACACAATCTAGACGACCACGACGATGTGGACGTGAGATGTCACAAACAGTTACATTGGAGTGTCTGTATACAGGACGTCTGAACACTCATGCGGCTATCTCATCTCTCACACCAGGTATGTGAGCGCGCTAGTCCCGAGGGATGATGTGCTTGCAACAAGACACACAAGGACTCACTGGACGGATAGGGAGGAGCGCGGGTGGACCGGGTGTGTTTGCTATGGGTATCTCTGCAATAGCGCCAGGTTTCGCGCGAGCCGACAACAAGCGTTAGAGATACCGATGACCTGGGTGGTGATGCATGAGAGCAGACTAACTCCACACAACCGTGACACAGTGATCAACTGGACACGTACATGGTGAGTGTGTTTTGTCTAGTCACCCCTATCACATAGTAATCTGCACACTCTAGACGGATACAGTAACTACAGATCACACGTGGGTAGTGTGTGTGTCGAGAGCTCTCAATCAACTTACAAACCACGATATGGAGGATTAGAGTTTAAGAAATGGGGGGGGTGGTGGGAGTGCACGTCTTATAAATCGCACACATAACACATTGGAAGGCTGCATCAGGGGTCAGAATATCTCTCTGGTGTTGATGACGTAGTCTAATGCACACACAGTTCTTGAATACACAGAGCAGAATCATCACTATATCATCTAACAACGGGTGTGGGTTGCTACTATAACACACACTCACACACGAATGGAATCGGATTATCGCGCTCAATGTGAGTGTGTTATATGAGACACCTCACCACAACTAAAAAAACAGCGAACGTAGTAGAGTTTAATATGGTGTACATGGTGTTGACAGGCGTGATCTCAACTATAGTGGGATTCACATAATAGATCACTCTTAATAGAATATAAGATGTAGTATAGAAACAAATGAAATATAAATAATCCTGGGTGGTTGCTGTCTAACAACATACCACCACAGGAGCGTTAGTACCTCCCTGTGGTTGCTGTCACCAACGTACTACCACAGGAACGTAGTTAACCTCCCTGGGTGGTTTGCTCTCTAAACCAACCTACTACCACAGGACGGTAATACCCTCCCTGGGTGGTTTGCTGTCTATCAACCTATACCACCACAGAATTGTAGTCACCCTCCCTGGGTGGTTTGGCTGTCTAACACCTGCTACCACAGGACGGTAAGTACCTCCCTGGGTGGTTGCTGTCTAACCAACCTACTACCAGTAGGACGGTAGTAACCTCCCTGGGGTTGCTGTCTACCAACCTACTACCACAGGACGTGTAGTACCTCCATCTGTGTTGCTGTCTACCAATCCTACAACCACAGGACGGTAGTATCTCCCTGTAGGTTGCTGTCTACCAACCTACTACCACAGGACGGTAACCTCCCTGGGTTGTTGCTCCTCTATCAACCTACCACCCACAGGACGGTAGTACCTCCCTGGTAGGTTGCTGTCTAAACAACCGCTACCAACAGGACGGTAGAACCTCCCTTGTTGGTTTGCTGTCTACCAACCTACTACCACAGGACGGATACCTCCCTGGGTGTGTTTATCTGTCTAACAACCTACTACCACAGGAGGACGGTAGTACCTCCCCCCCCCCTTGGGGGTGGGTGGTTGCTGACTATCAACCTACCACCACAGGTCACGGTATTAACCTACCCTGGGACTGGTTTGCTTTTCTAACAACCAACTACCACAGGACTGTAGTACCTCCCCTGGGTGGTTGTCATTTCTTTCTACCAACCTACTACCACAGGACGGAGTAACCTCCTGGGTGTTGACTCTCCAACATACCACCACAGGACGGTAGTACCTCCCTGGGATGGTTGCTGTCTATCCAACCTACAACCCAGGACGTTAGTATTATCCCCTGGGTGGTTGCTGTCTACCAACTACTACCACAGGATCGGTAGTAACCTCCCTGTGGTGGTTTGCTGTCTATCAACCTACCTCCGCAGAACGGTAGTACCTCCCTTGGGTGTTGCTGTCTAACAACCTGCTACCACCGTGACGGTAGTAAAACCTCCCTGGGTTGTTTGCTGTCACCAACCTACTACCTGACAGGGACGTAGTACCTCCCGGGTGGTTGCCTGTCAAACAACTACTACCCACAGACGTAGTCCCATCCTGGTTGGCTGCTGACTAACAACCTACTACTACAGGACGGTAGTAACCCCCTGGTGTGCTGTCTAACAACCTACTACCACAGGACGGTTGGACTCCCCTTGTGGTTGCTGTCTAACAACCAATACCACAGGACGGTAGTACCTGTCCCTTGGTGTTGCAGTCTACCAACCTACTACCACAGGATCGGTAGTAACCATCCCCATGGTGGTTGCTGTCTACCTACCCTAACTACCACAGGAACGTTGTTGATCGATGATGAACCACCCTGGTGGTTTCCTGTCTCAACACCCTACTACCACTGGAACTGTAGTAACCTCCCTGTGTGGTTGCTGTCTAACAACCTACAACCAACAAAGGACGGTGTACCACACCCTGGGGGTATGCAGTCTACCCACTCACACCAACCACAGAGTACGGTAGATACCTCTGGGTGTTTCTGACTAACCCACTCCAACCACAGGACAGGTAGTCCCTCCCTTGGTGGTATCTGACTACCCCCTACTACCCACAGACGGTAGTAACCTCCCTGGGTGTTGCTGTCTAACCAACCTACTACCACATGACGGTAGTACCTCCCTGGGTGGTTGCTGTCTAACAACCAACCACCTCAGGACGGTAGTACCTCCCCTGGGAGGTTCTTGACTAACAACCTACAACACAGACGATAGTACCTCCCGTGGGTGGTAGCTGTCAAGCAACCTATACCCCCAGGACGGAGTACCTCCCTCGGTGGTTGCTGTCTAACACCTACTACCACATGACGGTAGTACCTCCCTGGGGTGTTTGCTGTCTAACCCAACCTACTACCACAGGAAGGAATTACCACCCTGGGTGGTTGCTGTCATACCAACATAACTACTCCCAGGACGGTAGTACCACCCCTGGGTGGTTGCTGTCTAACCAACCACTACCACAGGACGGTAGAACCTCCCGGGTGGTTGGCTGTCTAACCAACCTACTACCACAGACGGTAGTACCTTCCCAGGGGTGTTGCTGTCTAGTCTACCAACCTACTACCACAGGACGGTAGTACCTCCCAGGTGGGTTGCTGTCTAACAACACCAACCACCGACCGGACGGAATGTACCTCCCTGGGAGTTGCTGTCTACCACCCTGCTACCACAGTACGGTAGGGGGTGGGAACGGCGGGGCCCTGGGTTGGTTGCTGTCTACCACCTACCACCACAGACGGTAGTTACCTCCCTGGGTTGGTTGCGTCTACCAACAGCTACAACCACAGGACGTAGTACCTCCCTGGGTGGTTGCTGTCCTCACAACCCTACTATCCACAGGACGGTAGTACCTACCTGGTTGTTGCTGTCTAACATACCTACCACCACAGGACGGTAGGTACCTCTCCTGGGTGGTTGCTGTCCGACCAACCTGCTACACAGGACGGTAGTAACCTCCCTGGGTGGTTGCTGTCTACCAACCTACCACCACATGAACGGGTAGTACCTCCCTGGTGGTTGCTTGTCTACCAACCTACTACCACCAGGACGGTAGTACCACACCGTCCCAGGTGTGTTGCGTCTACCAACCAACACCTACAGGACGGTAGTACCTACCTGGGTGGTTTGCTGTCTACCAACCTGCTACCAGCATGACGGTAGTACCTCCCTGGGTGTTGCTGTCTACCCACCTACTACCCACAGGACTGTTAGAACCTCCATGTGTTGGTAAGCTTGTCACACAACCTACTACCACAGACGGTAGTACCTCCCTGGGTGGTTGCTGTCCTAACAACCTACTACCCACAGACGTAGTACCTCCCGTCGAGTGGGGGGTTGCTGTCTACCAACCTACTACCACAGTTCCTTTTAGTACCTCCCTGGGTGGTTGCTGTCTAACACTACTACCACAGTGACGGTAGTACCTCCCTGGGTGGTTTGCTGTCTACCAACCTACTACACCACAGGGACGGTAGTACTCCCTATGGGTGGTTAGCTGTTCTACCAACCTACCACCACATGACGGTGTACCACCCGGGTGGTATGCTGTCTACCAACCTGCTAACCACAAGGACGGTAGAACATCCTGGGTGGTTGCTGTCTACCGAACCTACTACCACAGGACGGTAGTACCTCCCTGGGTGGTGCTGTCTAACACCAACAACCACAGGACGTAGAAACCTCCTGTGGTTGGTTTGCTGTCTTAACTCACCTACTACCACAGGACTGTCGTACCTCCCTGGGTGGTTGCAGTCCTACCAACCTACTACCACAGGACGTAGTACCTCCCTGGGGTGGTTTAGCTGTCTAAAAAACCTACAACCCGACAGTACTAGTACCGTTCCCTGGTGGTTGTCAGTCCTCACCACCTACCACCTAACAGGAACCGGTCGAACCTTCCTGGGTTGTTGCTGTATCTACGCAACCTCCCACCCTACTTACGGTAGAACCCACCCCTGGGTGGTTGCTGTCTAACAACCTACTACCACAGTACGGTATACCTACCCTTGGTGGTTGCTGTCTAACAACCTACCACCCCCGTGACGGTAGAAACTCCCTGGGTTGTTGCTAGTCTACCACCACTACCCCATGACGGTAGAACACCCTTGGTAGTATTAGTCTGTCCTAACAACCTACAACCACAGGACGGTATTAACCTCCCTGGTTGTTTGCTGTCTAACAAACCTACTACCACATTACGTTAGTAACCTCCCTGGTGGTTGCTGTCCTAACAACCTACCCCCACCGGCCGTAGTCCTCGCCTGGGTGGTTGCTGTCCTAACAACCTAACCCCCATATGACGTAGAACCCTCACTGGGTGTTGCTGTCTAACAACCTAACTACCACAGGACTGTAGTACCTTCCCAGGGTGGTTTTTTGCTAGTCTAACAACCCTACCACCACATTCCTGTTAGTACTCCAGTGTGGTGCTGTCTACCAACCTACCACCAAATGCTCGAGTACCTCCCCTGAGGGTGGGTTTGCTGACTACAACTACTACCACCAGACGGTAGTACCTCCCTGGGTGTTGCTGTCCTAACAACCTACTACACAGGACGTAGTACCTCCCCTGGGGTGGTTGCTGTCTAACAACCTACCACCACGGACGGTAGTACCACCTGTTGGTTAGCCGTCTACCAACCTACCACCATATGAACGGTAGTACCTCCCTGGGTGGTTGCTGTCTAACAACCTACTACCACTGAAACGGTAGTACCTCCCTGGGTGGTGCTTGTCTAACAACCTACTAACTACCACAGGACGGTAGTACCTCCCTGGGTGGTTTGCTTGTCTCCTACCAACCTACTAACTACCACAGGACGGTAGTACCTCCCTGGGTGGTTCTGCTGTCTACCAACCAACACCACCATATGCCGGTAGTACCGATCCCTGGGTGGTTTCTGTGTATCTGTATAACAAACCAACACCACATGACGGTAGTACCTCACCTGGGTGGATGTCTGTCTAACGACCTACTACCACATGACGGTAGTACCTCCCTGGGTGGTTTGCTGTCTCGAACCTAACAACCACAGGACGGTAGTACCAACCTGGGTTGAATTTGTGCAGTCTACCCACCTACCTCCCACAGTACGGTAGTAACCTCCCTGGGTGGTTGCCTGTCTAACAACCTACACCACAGGACGGTAGTACACTCCTGGGTGGTTTGCTGTCTACCAACCTAACCACCACAGGACGGTATGATCCCTACCCTGGGTGTTTGACATGTCAACCAACCTACTCACCACAGTACTGTAGTACCCTCCCTGGGTGTTGCTGTCTAACAACCTACCACCACAGTGCGCGGGTCTACCTCCCTGGGTGATGCTGTCTAACACCACCAACACAGGTACGGTAGTACCTCCCTGGGTGTTGGCTGTCAACCAACCACCACCACAGGACCTTAGTACCCTCCCTGGTTTGATGCAGTCTAAACACCTACCACCACAGGACGGTAGTACACCACCCTGGTTGGTTGCCTGTCTACCACTTACTACCACAGGACGGGTAGTACATCCTGGGATGGTTTGCTGTCAACCAACCGTAACTACCACAGGCCGGTAGTACCTCCTGGGTGGTTGCTGTCTAACAACCTACTACCACAGGACGGTAGTAAACTCCCTGGTGGTTGCTGCTAACAACCTATCCACCACAGGACGGTAAGTACCTCCCATGGTTGGTTGCTGTCTACACCAACCTACTCCCACAGACGTTATTACCTCCCTGGGTGGTTCTGTCTACCAACTACTCACCACAGGACGGTAGAACCTCCCTGTGTTGTTAGCTGTCTAATCAACCTACTCCCCACAGGACGGTAGTACTCTCCCTAGGGTGGTTGCATGTCAAACACCTACTACCACAGGACGGTAGTACCTCCCTGGGTGTTTGCGACTAACGAACCTCACAACAGGACGGTAGTAACTCCTGGTGTTGCTGTCAAACAAGCCTACCACCACAGGACTGTAGAACCTCCCTGGGTGTTTCTGTCTAACACCAACTACCCGACAGGAACGGTAGTACCGATTTCCCTGGGTGTTGCAGACAACCCAACCTCACGCACCCATGACGGTATTACCCTCCCTGGGTGTTTTCTGTCTACCAACCTACTAACCACAGGAACGGAAGAACCTCCCTGGGAGTTTGCATGTTTCTAACAACCTACCACCAACAGGACACGGTATAACCTCCCCTGGGGTGGTTTGTCTGTCTAACAACCTACTACCACAGGACCGTAATAACTCCTGGGTGGTTGCTGTCTACAACTACCACCACAGGACCACACACACACACACACCTCCCTGGGTGGTGCTGTCTAACAACCTACCACCACAGGACGGGTAAGTACCTTTCCCCTGGGTGGTTCTGTCCTACCAACCTACAACCAAGGACGGTAGTACCTCCCTGGTTGGTTGCTGTCTACCATCCTACAACCACAGTACTGTAGTACCTCCCTGGGTGTGATTCAGTTCAAACAAACCTCCTACCACATGACGGTAAGTAACCTCCCTGGATGTGTTGCTGTCTAACAACCTACCACCACAGACTGTAGTAACCTCCCTGGTGGTTGCTGTCCTTACCAACCTACTACCACAGGACTGTAGTACCTCCCTGGGTGATGCTGTCTACCAACCTACTACCAACAGGACGGTAGTAACCTCCCTGGTGGCTGCTGTCTAACAGCACCTACTACCACAGGACGGTAGTATCCTCCCTGGGAGGTTGCTGTCTAACAACCTAACCACCACAGACGGTAGTACCACCCTGGGTGTTTGCTGTCTACCAACCTACTACCACATGAGGTAGTACCCATCACCTGGGTGGTTGCTGTCTAACCAACCTACTACCACAGGACGTAGTACCTCCCTGGGTTGTTGCTGTCTACCAACCAACAACCACAGGACGGTATACCTCCCTGGGTGGTTGCTCTGTCAAACAACCTACCACCTAAATGGTTTCGAAGACACAGATGTGTAATGACATAATAAAGTTTTATTTTCACTTTTATCTGAACCATTTAGAAACACTCATAAAGTCAAACATTGTTAAATTATTTTCCTCTATCAGAACAAAATTATTTATTTCACCTGAAAAATCAACTAATTTGCTCATTAAAACATGAACCAGTTTAAATTTACACACAACCCTAAAATCAAGGCGAATGTCTTCAAATTGTGTATTAAAAGAACATACGGCATTAAAAGTTAGAGATGATGAATGTGGCTCCTCCAGTTTGAGTGACATTACCTAAGCAGCTACCCACTACTTATGCTCGTACCATCCATTCAGCCCATTACAATTAAATAATGAATATTAATTAATAACACATAAAAAAAATAATACAACACCAACCAATATCTTTATTTACTACCAGTACATGTACCAGGTATACAGGTCTAAGCTGACAATCCGTTGACATACTCCTCATATAGAAAGCTGCTTGTTATGCGTAGGCATTATCGTGCACACATCAGTCAAACAAACTACTGGCGGTGGATAGAACCCCGGACTCAGAGAGTCGCACCCTCCATACCGTCGCGTTAGCACAACCAGCTAGCCACACATAAGCTTCTTCCAACTAGGTAAATATTCTACACCATAGGTAAGTGTTATCACACGGCACCTCTGTGGACCACAAATGCATTGTATTTACCAGGTACGAATCTCCAGCTCGCAAGGCCTTGTGACGACTCAAGCTCACAGTCCCCTACAAACCGAGTTTAACATGACTTTACGAAATCATAATACACAGATTGCAACAAACCTAACCACGGGCAGGGATAGACTCTCTCAATCGCGAGTTCTATCCCCACCCGTGGTATGGTTTGTTTGCAATCGTGTCATTTCGATTTCGTGAGTCAAATTAGGTCAGTTTTGTCCCAGGATGCGACCCACACCAGTCGACTAACACCTAGGTACCCATTTTACTGATGGGAAAACATGGGCAACAGGTGTCTTATGGAAACATGTCGTAATGTTTTCCAGCCGTTTGGGGATTCGATCTCCGGAGCTACGGTACTGTTTTATTTAAATCAGGGGGAAGCGATAAACCCATAGGAGTCAAATAGATCTTGCTGAATGGAAAGCATTTGAATTCGATCTATGCAAAAGAAGGATATGTCCAGTTCCTTGGATCAAGAACTCCCTCCCTTACATCAAAACATCCCACTGAAGGAAGTATATTTTTCTTACATTATACAAAATATTGTCATTCAGTGTCGAGACTAATAGTGGGAAAAAGGCGCCATGACACTCCATTAACAATACCAACTTACTTTTGACTAACAGACACACAGGTTTTAAAATTTTGAAACCAATAAGAGATGGATTTCTCAACATTTCACATTTGAACCTGGTTATGGAATGGTCTGTTCAAAAGTAAACACAGGACAACTACATTTGTTACATAAACTTACACACTCAAAACATTGTTATTCATATACTAGCCTGGGGTTGATAATCTCTACTGACAAAACTAAGATACTCAATAGGCGAGGGAAAAGTTCAATAGATAGGAGTAGCGAGGGAGTGTATAGTAACAATAGTTTCATTGCCGGCCACTTGTTAAGGTAGGGTAAGTCCAGCTCCCGCTATTCACCCCCCCCTTTTTTCCCCCTCCCCGAAACTGATAGTTTGATTGCCGGCTGCTTGTTAAGGTAGGGTCAGTCTAGCTCCCGCTATCCCTTCCCCTCCCTCTTCCCCCCCCCCCCCCCCAAAGGTGACGTGTGGGGCTCCCGTCAAACAGTTAATCACTCGACTCACAGATCCCAACACTACTCTTGGAATGACAGAGAGGGTCACCTGCCAGCCAACGAGAAGAATAGAAGGAGACGGACTGACGTCCTGAGACGTCCCATGTTTAATCTTTTTACCAACACAGGACCTAACCCCTCATCATAGCAGTGGTAACGAACCTGTGTTCCTGTCATCTGAAGTAATTATTCACGGCTACACTCTGTGAAGAATGAGCCAGTGGTGGTCACCAACACCTGCTAACCCCCCCCCCACATCAGCAACGGCTACGATTTCAACAACACGCAGTGTCACCAACACCTGACACCCCATTACCACGATATACCTATAATAGCCTTGAGTTCACATGTAAATTTTTTCATTTCATTTTTCATTTTTCTTTCAATTAGGATACCCATTCATGTTTTATTGTTTTAGGTTTTCCTTTTCTAAATAATAAAGTGTTTATCATAGTCTGTTATTATTTCTTTTTCTATTCATTAATTTTCCTGAGGAGGAGCCAGCCTTAGTAATACTTACTGAAGTTGTTACAGGGCTGAGTAAGCCTTCACAAGTGGCGACCTTGCCAGGATCAACTCTACTCAGTCAAGATTCAACTCCATCTCGAATCTACCATTGGAACTTCAACGCTGCATACCACAGACGGTTACCACCAGCCATGAGTAATCATTCTTTATGTTAGGACTACAGTACAGGTATTTAAAAGATTTGGTGATTATTATAGTCTCAATTTATTGTAAGTAAAATCAGGCAGGATATAATATTTAATTCTGCCACCTTTTCGAGCTTGAAACACTTTGGAGGATTAGACTCTAGGGACCCGAGATTTTCCAGTGACAATTTGTTTCAATGAGCTCTTTATTAAATCAAGGGAACTGTCGTAGGACACTCTTGATTTGTTGGTGAGAAGATTGGATGGTCAAGGGACCCCATTCTACTTACTGTTTGCTCGGGCCGGCATAGAACCCTTCTTTTTTCATTAATACATATTTTAATTGAAGCAGGGATCGAGCCCTCTGATTATTTACAGGTTGAGGGGGAGCAGGAATTGAACCTCCCTTTTCTTAATTCCAGTTTAAATTTTCCCCCGGGTAGTTTAAAGTTATTCTTGCAAGCATGGAGGAATACCAGTTTTGATGAACACTGGAAGTAAGTTAGGAATAACAGGGAAAATTTAGAATCTTTCATTAGTGCTAAGACCCAGGAAAGACTTGAAAGAGAGAGGGTTGAGAGAGAAAGAGAGGAGTTAGAAAGAGAAAGACAGGAAGAAAAGGAGAGAGAGAGAATCGAAAGAGAAGAAAAAAAAGGAAAAAGAGAACCTTGAAAGACAGGAAAAAAAGGAGAGAGAGAGAATTGAAAGAGAAAGCAAAAAAGACAGTTAGAAAGAGAGCGAGAAGATTAAAAAGAGCGTGATAGACTTGATCGTGAGGAAAGAGCTAGAGAACGTGAGGGAAGAGCTAGAGAACATGAGTTAAGGGAGAGAGAAAAAGATCGTGAGCTCGAAAAAGCTCGCCTTGAATTAGAGAAAAAAAGTTAACTTTTACACAACAACAATTAGAGGAAGGAGTAATGGAACAATGTGCAGTCAAGCACATATTCCAACACCTAATTTACCTCCCTTCACAGAGGGGGAAGACATTACTTCATACATTATCAGGTTTGAAAATACCGCTACCCTCTGTGAATGGCCTGCTGACACCTGGGCTACCAGGTTAGGAATGTTATTTTCTGGTTCAGCCTTGAATATCTATGCAACTTTGTCGCAGGATATCATATGTAATTATAACCTACTGAAGAAGGCAATCCTTAAAGCATATCAAAAAAACAAAAATTCTTACAGAGAGATTTCAGGTATGCCCCCCTTACACCCCTGGCCAAAACTTTCAGCAGTTACAGGTAACACTTTCGTTTGTTCAACTTTTGGATAGAGAGTTCAGGAACTGATCACAGTTATGAATCTCTTAGAGACTTCATGGCTGCTGACCAGTTCCTGACAGCTCTTCCTCACCAGATAAGAACATTCATTAGAGAACGTAACCTGATTAAAGCTGAAGAAGTTGCTGAGGCCTCTGACTTGTATGCTGAGGCTCACAATTCCTATAAAGACCTAAAGGGATCGATCTCTGTGAGGGAAAAGTTCAATAGATAGGAGTAGCGAGGGAGTATATAGTAACAATAGTTTCATTGCCGGCTACTTGTTAAGGTAGGGTAAGTCAAGCTCCCGCTATTCCCACCTTGTTTCCCCCACCCCGAAAGTGATAGTTTGACTGCCGGCTGCTTGTTAAGGTAGGGTCAGTCTAGCTCCCTCTATCCCTTCCCCTCCTTCTTCCCCCCCCCGAAAGGTGACGTGTGGGGCTCCGGTCCAAACAGTAATCACTAGACTCACAGCTCCCAGCACTACTGTAAGTACATGCCTGCCTTGTATTCTAGTGGATTTATTGGTTAAAAGCTTCACTTTTGACCAATAATAAAATTAGTCCTTTCAGTCTTGCTCTAAGTTGACTGTTGTAATAATCACCACATCTTTTAGGTATTGTACTTATCATGGAGAGTGATTTCTTAAGCAGTTGGGTAACCTATCAATCTTTCCAGTTTGGATGACAAGAGGGTCACCTGCCAATCAACGAGTAGAACTGATGGAGATGGATTAACGTCCTGAGACTTCCCCTTTTTGGATTTAATTACCTGTGCACCTGTATGAAATTGCAGGACGTAACCCCTCATCATTGCAGTGGTAAAGAACCTGCTTTCCTGTCATCGGGATATAATACTCAAGGCTATACTGTGAAGAACTAGCCAGTGGGTTGTAACCAACACCTGCGACCCCCCCCCATCATCAGCAACGGCTACGATTTCAACAAACAGTGTCACCAACACCAGACACCCAAGTTTTATATTAGCGTTGAATTCAGTTATCATTTATATTTTTCATTTTTCATTTTCTTTAATGTAGGATTAATATTTCATATTTAAGTGTTTTATATTTTATATTTTCTATATAATAAAGTGTTTATGTTTGTCGTATTTATTTCTTTTCTATTCATTAATTTTCCTGAGGAGGAGCCAGCCTGGGTAATACTGTCTGCAGTTGTTACAGGGCTGAGTAAGCCTTCACAAGTGGCGACCTTGCCAGGATCAACTCTACTCAATCAAGATTCAACTCCATCTCGAATCTACATTGGAACTTCAACGCTGCATACCACAGAAGGGTTACCACCAGCCATGAGTAATCATTCTCTATGGTAGGACTACAGTACAGGTATTTAAAAGATTTGGTGATTGTTATGGTCTCAATTTATTGTAAGTCAAGTCAAGGCAGGAATACTAGTTAATTCTGCCATTTATTTTTGTGTGAGCTTGAAACACTTTGGAGGATTAGACTCTAGGGACCCGAGATTTCCAGTGAAAATTTTGGGTTTCATTGAGCTCTTTATTATATCAAGGGAACTGTCTTAGGACACTCTTGATTTGTTGGTTAGAAGATTGGATGGTCAAGTGACCCCATTCTACTTACTGTTTGCTCAGAGCCGGCATAGAACCCTTCGTTTTAATTAATACATATTGTTTAATTGAAGCAGGGATCGAGCTCTCTGGTTTATTTACAGTTTGAGCGGAGCAGGAATTGAACCCTCCGTTTTCTTTAATACCCGTTTCATTTCCCCTGATAGTTTAAGTTATTCTTACAAGCATGGAGGAATACCAGTTTTGGATGAACGCTGGAAGTAAGTTAGGAATAACAGGGAAAAATTTAGAGTCTTTCATTAGTGCTAAGATCCAGGAAAGACTTGAAAGAGAGAGAATTGAGAGAGAAGAGAGACAGTTAGAAAGGGAAAGAGAAGAAGAAAAGGAGAGAGAGAGAATCGAAAGGGAAGAGAAAAAGGAGAGAGAGAGAATCGAATGAGAAGAGAAAAAGGAGAAAGGAACATTGAAAGACAGGAGAAAAAGGAGAGAGAATTGAGAGAGAAATCCAAGAAAGACAGAAAGAGAAAGAGAAGACAAAAATGAGCGTGATAGACTTGATCGTGAAGAAAGAGCTAGAGAACGTGAGGAACAGGCTAAAATACGTGAGGAACAGGCTAAAATATGTGAGGAAAAAGCTAGAGAACTTGAGTTAATAGAGAGAGAAAAGGATCGCGAGCTCGTAAAAGCTCGCCTTGAATTAAAGAATTAAAAGTTAACTCTTACACAACAACAATTAGAGGAAGGAGTAATTGAACATCATGCAGCTAGTGCACATATTCCAACACCTAATTTACCTCCCTTCACAGAGGGGGAAGACATAACTTCATACATTATCAGGTTTGAAAATACCGCTACCCTCTGTGAATGACCTGCTGACACCTGGGCTACCAGGTTAGGATTGTTATTTTCTGGTACAGCCTTAAATATCTATGCAACTTTGTCGCAGGATATCATATGTAATTATAACCTACTGAAGAAGGCAATCCTTAAAGCATATCAAAAAACCACTAATTCTTACAGGAAAGATTTCAGGTATGCCACCTTACAGCCTGGCCAGAACTTTCAGCAGTTACAGGTTACACTCTTTTGTTTGTTCGACTTTTTGGGTAGAGAGTTCAGGAATTGATCGCAGTTATGAATCTCTTAGAGACTTCATGGTTGCTGACCAGTTCCTGACAGCTCTTCCCATCAGATACGAACATTCATTAGAGACGTAACCTGATTAAAACTGAGGAAGTTGCTGAGGCTGCTGACCTGTATGCTGAGGCTCACAATTCCTATAAAGACCTAAAGGGATCGAACCCTAAGAGCCCAAAGGGGTTTATCAGACCCTTTAAAAAATCAAAGCCTCTAGTGAAAGTAAAAAGTTCTTTTATTCCTGTTTGTCCCTTTGTGGTGGTGTTAAGGGACATAAAAAGTCCAGATTGTCTTTCTAAGAAGGTCCAAAAAGTTGGAAGATGTTTTAAAGACTGTAATGACCAAGCACCCTTCCTGTTCGGAACAGTTAATGGACTTAATGTATCTACCATTTTACAGACACTGGATGCACATGTAAGTCCCCTTCCTATAAGCTGGTTCCCTAACTTAAGAAACTCATTTCCTCTGCTATACTTTCAGACTCTTGGGCCTTATGGACACTTTTCCTACCATCCATTGTTTACATTAGGTCTAAATGGTTCACAGGTTGGGCTGAAGCCGTACTAGCTCCATCACTTCTTTGCTCTGTACTAATAGGTAATGTAAAAGGTGCCATTCTTCTTCTGAGATTGACCTTTTATCACCAAGATGGACATAGGGGGTTTCAGATCCTCTTCTGTAGAGGTTAGAGAAGCCCCCGAAAGTTCAGAGAGAACAATGTCTCGTGAGATTCATGTGGGATTAAAAACCAGTGATGCTACTCTCGGAAAGCGAGTAGTAGGATACGGTTCACTTATTAGATAAAGTGAAGATATCACCCCCGATACTATAAATGTCTTGACTAGGGCTCAGACAAAGCCCAGGGTTCTCCTACGGGCCATTCTTTGATTTTCCCTGACTTTAAGGGGGGGGGTTTAGACATATCGAAGGCTCCTTTGTCAATTTTACAAAGTAATTGCCCTTCTCTTCAGAATTGCCATAATGCGCTAAAAAATCAAGTTATCCAAAGGGAAAAACTTTTCAATAAATTTGAATTATAAAAGGTAACTTGTACAAGTCAGTATTCAAATTAATTCAGATTTTAGACAGACTATTTCCCTCTTAGTTGTTTCCAAGTCAAAGCAGAAAAGTTTTAAATGGTCATGACCGCCAGTGGCCTAGACATTTCTCGCATCGGTAAAACCTTAAATAAAATAGGAACCTATTTTGGCCAAAAATGTCCTCGATGTCACTACCTATTGTAAAATCGGTAAAGTTTTCCAACTGTCTCCTCCCGAGGTACCAGGCGAGTACCTATGGGCAAAATGGGGTCTTTAACGGTACCTTTTAAAGGGAGTAGCTAAATTTACATCGTTGGGCCCTTTTTCTCCACTTTCATCTGGGGGACATAGATAATATTTAACATCAGTTGATTATGCTTTGAGTTCCCCGAAGCCGTTCCCTTAAAGACCCTAACTATTTACAGAGGTGGCTGAAGCCCTTTTTCCATCTTCTCTAGAGTGGCATCCCCTAGAAAATTTTTTCTGACCGTGGGAACATTCACATCTGATCTAATCAACATCTAAAAACCAACTTCTGGGAGTGAAGCCTCTCTCAACTAAAATGTAAGGTGGGGGTAATTGACAACCTCTAACTTAGACTATTATGAAAATACATGACTTGGTGACTCTTGACCACTCGGACGCAACCAACATTAATATTAATGAATCTTTGGATGACCATAAGAGACATGAACTACTTCAATGTGTGAGTAACTTTTCAGACGCTTTACTGATATTCCAGGTGTTACCTCCACGGAGTCCATAAGATGACTTAGTGACGGACAATCCTATCAAACGAAAATTTATACCCAGTTCCAGTTCACCTTAGGGATGCATTTGACAGAGAGGTAGACAAATTATTAAAACTAAAGATCATTGAACCTTCAGTATTTTTCATATTGTTCACCAGTAGTCATGGTTAAAAAGGAGGAATAATTCAATATAGACTTGCTATTTTACTTCAGAGGCCTTAATGCTATAACTCGGTGGGATGCTGAGCCCATGCCCTTAAAGATAGCGATCTACACAAATTTTATGACTCTTCCTTCTTTCAGAGATTGATATTGCGCAGGCTATCATCAAGTAATGTTAGATCCTTTTTCTAAGCAGTTTCACCGCTTTTCCTACACACCAAGGACTGATGCAATATAGAACTATGCCTTCAGTTTGGTAACTGCCTGTGCTACCCACGTGAGACTGATGAGAAAGGTCTTGGGTAATAGCCAAATGTTTCAGTTTATTTTGATAACATTTAAAAGTAATGACATCCACGTGGGACGAACATATCCAAACATTAACATCAGTTTTGCGTAGGTTACGCTCACATGGCCTCACTGCCAAGCTGAAGAAATGCTTCCTTGGGTATAACAAGATTAGATATTTTTGGGCTGATCTTTCTAATAACTCTCTGCAGCCTCTCCCCAGTAAGATCAATGCTTTATTAGAATTTAAATTCCCCAAAACCAAGAAGCTCATGCATAGCTTTCTTGGTTCTGTAAATTGTTATGCACGGTTTATCCCAAACCTTAAATGATCTTACAGGCATCTTATCCGACTTCTTTAAAAAGTCTGTGAAGGAACCTCTTGAACTTTCCGACATAGCTCGGGAAAAGTTTAATGAGATTAAAAGTATCTTTTCGAAAGACCCTATACTTAAGATTCCAGATAGTAATAAAACATTTTGTTTAAGACTGATGCCTCCCAAAACTGGCTTAGGTGCAGTGCTACTACAATACCATGATGGTACTCCCTTTCCCCGTATGCTTCCTAAGCTGGAAACTCCTTCCTGCAGAAACGAGATACTCCACCATAGAAAAAGGGAAATTTTTGGGCCCCTTTTGTGGGGTACTCCAAACTTAAATTTATTTGCTGGGAAAAGAATTCATTTTAGAAACGGACCCCCAAACCTTTGATATACCTAGAAACTTTAAGGGGAAACCCAAAAGTCCCTCTTGAGGTGGGCATTGGCACTCCAGGCTTTTAAGTTCCATATTGTGTATAAACAATGGTTCATCCAATTATTTCTCTGACTGGTTAAGTCGTGACAGTCAGTAGAAGATTTCTTGCCTTACGCGACTTCCATATGTTAGAACTTTTTCCTCGCCTATTCTTCTTATACTCCTTGACTATAAGTCTTGGTATGGGGGAGTGTGAGGGAAAAGTTCAATAGATAGGAGTAGTGAGGGAGTGTATAATAACAGTTTCATTGTCGGCTACTTGTTAAGGTAGGGTAAGTCCAGCTCCAGCTATTCCCCCCTCCCCCGTTTTTCCCCCTCCCTGAAAGTGCTAGTTTGCCGGCTGCTTGTTAAGGTAGGGTCAGTCTAGCTCCCGCTATCCCTTCCCCTCCCTCTTTCCCCCCCCCGAAAGGTGACGTGTGGGGCTCCCGTCAAACAGTTAATCACTCGACTCACAGCTCCCAACACTACTCTTGGAATGACAGAGAGGGTCACCTGCCAGCCAACGAGAAGAATAGAAGGAGGCGGACTAACGTCCTGAGACGTCCCATGTTTAATCTATTTACCTGTTATGTAAGCCAACACAGGACCTAACCCCTCATCATAGCAGTGGTAACGAACCTGTGTTCCTGTCATCTGAAGTAATTATTCACGGCTACACTCTGTGAAGAATGAGCCAGTGGTGGTCACCAACACCTGCTAACCCCCCCCCCACATCAGCAACGGCTACGATTTCAACAACACGCAGTGTCACCAACACCTGACACCCCATTACCACGATATACCTATAATAGCCTTGAGTTCACATGTAAATTTTTTCATTTCATTTTTCATTTTTCTTTCAATTAGGATACCCATTCATGTTTTATTGTTTTACATTTTCCTTTTCTAAATAATAAAGAGTTTATCATTGTCTGTTATTATTTATTTTTCTATTCATCAATTTTCCTGAGGAGGAGCCAGCCTTGGTAATACTTACTGAAGTTGTTACAGGGCTGAGTAAGCCTTCACAATTGTCATTCAGTGTCGAGACTAATAGTGGGAAAAAGGCACCATGACACTACTTTAACAATACCAACTTACTTTTTACTAACAGACACACAGGTTTCAAAATTTTGAAACCAATAAGAGATGGATTTCTCAACATTTCACATTTGAACCTGGTTATGGAATGGTCTGTTCAAAAGTAAACACAGGACAACTACATTTGTTACATAAACTTACACACTCAAAACATTGTTATTCATATACTAGCCTGGGGTTGATAATCTCTACTGATAAAACTAAGATACTCAACAGGCGTCCTCCTCGGCAGAGAGGCACAGTTCGCCAGATCCAGTTGCATGATGGGTCTCTTCTAGAATATGTAAGCAGATACAGGTATCTAGGCTTTGAGGTTCCACTACTTGGACCTGTTGTAACAGGACTTTGTCGTCAATACAAAGAAAGGCTGAGAGCACTTAGAGTTGTGGCAGGTTTTCATCCCAGGTATGGTGCTAATGTTAAAATTGTGAAAATGATGTATCTTGCTTATATTAGATCAATGGTTGATTATGCTGCGCCACTACTTGCTCTTGTGTCTGACTGGAAGCTTGATGGACGGCTGGAAAAACTGCAGAACGAAGCAATGAGGATAATCCTAGGATGCCCTCGTACTGCCAAAATTTTAAATATGCGGAAAGAGCTTGATATTCCAAGCAATCAAACCCCTGCACAGAAGCCCTCCAAACTTTCCTCAGCACTGGTGAACATCCAGATGGATCGTAAAAACTGCACCCGACCTCCGCATGAACCAGCTACATGATCTATGTCAAGTAATGCAACAGAGGCACTTCCTCGCTCCATGGCATATTACCCCCATTCCAAACTACCATTCTTCCATTTCCCCTCAAAACTCTTCTTAAATAACAACCAAAGCTTCGTCTTGGAGTCAAACAGGATGTTAAGCTGTACAGGGACTCTGGTGGCCTGGTGGCTAACGCTCTAGCTTCACACGGCAAAGGTCTGGGTTCAATTCCCAGCCAGAGCAGAAACGTTCGGCGTGTTTTTTTTAATACCTGTTGTGTATGTTCCGATCAGTACATACACAAATAACCCGCACATAAAAGAGAGAAGCTTACGACGACGTTTCGGTCCGACTTGGACCATAGACAAAGTCAGTGTGACTTTGTCAATGGTCCAAGTCGGACCGAAACGTCGTCGTAAGCTTCTCTCTTTTATGTGCGGGTTATTTGTGTATCGTTCCAGTCACGGTATTGTGCCTTTTTGTTATTTATTTCCCATCAGTAAAATGGGTACCTGGATGTTAGTGGACAGGTGTGGGGTCGCATCCTGGGACACTGACCTAATTTGCCAGAAATGCTAAGCATAACAAGGGACTTTCTATATAGTAGTATGTCATTGATGTTAGCTAGACCTGTATACCTTGTACATGTACTTGTAGTAAATAAAGATATTATTATTATGGTAAGATTGTGGACAGTGGAGTCAGAGTGCACATGCTGTGGATTCCATCTCACATTGGTCTCCAGATGCATGATAGAACTGATAAATTGCTAAGTTGTATGCTTTCAAAGAGGAGGTAGATTACAATCTTGGCTTGTCAGGTAGTAGTTTGAGAACAATAATACGAAAAGAACTTCAACTGAATTTTATTGACTTAAGACTTAGGGAGACTGATACAAGTCAGTCCATCTATCATCATTCCATCATGCAGGAGGAGCCACATGTCTATGGTGCATCCAACAAGATAAACCGACTCTTGGATGCCACTACTGCCCGGCTCCGGCTGGGTTACAAGTATCTTTGGCAAGTTAAATCACCACCACCAGATGTAGACCAAACGAAATGTAAACTGCCACACCCTGCGTCAGTATGTAATGGAGTGCAATAAAATTAATAAATTTAGAGACAACTCACTCAGAAATGTTCAAGGAATAGCAAAGAATTTTATCAACAGTGACATATTACAAACCATTATGGAAAAATACCGAGACTTTGTTCACTGTAAATAAAGCATTACCACGTGTGCGTGCGTGCGCGCTCGCGCGCGTGTGTGTGTGTACTCACCTAGTTGAGGTTGCAGGGGTCGAGTCCAAGCTCCTGGCCCCGCCTCTTCACTGGTCGCTACTAGGTCACTCTCCCTGAACCGTGAGCTTTATCATACCTCTGCTTAAAGCTATGTATGGATCCTGCCTCCACTACATCGCTTCCCAAACTATTCCACTTCCAGCCTACTCTGTGGCTGAAGAAATACTTCCTAACATCCCTGTGATTCATCTGTGTCTTCAACTTCCAACTGTGTCCCCTTGTTGCTGTGTTCCATCTGTGGAACATCCTGTCTTTGTCCACCTTGTCAATTACTCTCAGTATTTTGTATGTCGTTATCATGTCTCCCCTATCTCTCCTGTCCTCCAGTGTCGTCAGGTTGATTTCCCTTAACCTCTCCTCGTAGGACATACCTCTTTGCTTGTTGCAAACCTTTGCACTTTCTATAGTTTCTTTACGTGCTTGGCTAGGTGTGGGTTCCAAACTGGTGCCGCATACTCCAATATGGGCCTAAGGTACACGGTGTACAGGGTCCTGAACGATTCCTTATTAAGATGTTGCAATGCTGTTCTGAGGTTTGCTAGGCGCCCATATGCTGCAGCAGTTATTTGGTTGATGTGCGCTTCAGGAGATGTGCCTGGTGTTATACTCACCCCAAGATCTTTTTCCTTGAGTGAGGTTTGTAGTCTCTGGCCCCCTAGACTGTATTCCGTCTGCGGTCTTCTTTGCCCTTCCCCAATCTTCATGACTTGCACTTGGTGGGGTTGAACTCCAGGAACCAATTGCTGGACCAGGTCTGCAGCCTGTCCAGATCCCTTTGTAGTTCTGCCTGGTCTTCGATCGAATAAATTCTTCTCATCAGCTTCACGTCATCTGCAAACAGGGACACTTCGGAGTCTATTTCTTCCGTCATGTCGTTCACAAATACCAGAAATAGCACTGGTCCTAGGACTGACCCCTGTGGAACCCCGCTGGTCACAGGTGCCCACTCTGACACCTCGCCACGTACCATGACTCGCTGCTGTCGTCCTGACAAGTATTCCCTGATCCATTATAGTGCCTTCCCTGTTATCCCTGCTTGGTCCTCCAGTTTTTGCACTAATCTCTTGTGTGGAGTTCCACACAAGTGTCAAACGCCTTCTTGCAGTCCAAGAAAATGCAATCCACCCACCCCCTCTCTCTCTTGTCTTACTGCTGTCACCATGTCGTAGAACTCCAGTAGGTTTGTGACACAGGATTTCCCGTCCCTGAAACCATGTTGGCTGCTGTTGAGATCATTTCTTTCTAGGTGTTCCACCACTCTTCTCCTGATAATCTTCTCTATGACTTTGCATACTATACATGTCAGTGACACTGGTCTGCAGTTTAGTGCTTCATGTCTGTCTCCTTTTTTAAAGATTGGGACTACATTTGCTGTCTTCCATGCCTCAGGCAATCTCCCTGTTTCGATAGATGTGTTGAATATTGTTGTTAGGGGTACACATAGCGCCTCTGCCCCCTCTCTCAAGACCCATGGAGAGATGTTATCCGGCCCCATTGCCTTTGAGGTATCTAGCTCACTCAGAAGCCTCTTCACTTCTTCCTAGGTTGTGTGTACTGTGTCCAGCACTTGGTGGTGTACCCCACCTCTCAATCTTTCTGGAGCCCCTTCTGTCTCCTCTGTGAACACTCTTTGAATCTCGTGTGTGTGTGTGTGTGTGTGTGTGTGTGTGTGTGTGTGTGTGTGTGTGTGTGTGTGTGTGTACTCACCTAAATGTACTCACCTAATTGTAGTTGCAGGGGTCGAGACTCAGCTCCTGGCCCAGCCTCTTCACCGACCGCTATTAGGTCCTCTCTCCCCCTGCTCCATGAGCTTTATCATACCTCGTCTTAAAACTATGTATAGTTCCTGCCTCCATTAGATCGCTTGCCAGACTATTCCACTTCCTAACTACTCTATGACTGAAGAAGTACTTCCTAACATCCATTTGAGTCATCTGAGTCTTCAGCTTCCAATTGTGACCCCTTGTTTCTGTGTCCCATCTCTGGAACATCCTGTCTCTGTCCACCTTGTCTATTCCACACAGTATTTTGTATGTCGTTATCATGTCTCCCCTAACCCTCCTGTCCTTCAGTGTTGTCAGACCGATTTCCCTTAACCTTTCTTCATAGGGCATTCCCCTTAGCTCTGGAACTAGCCTTGTTGCAAACCTTTGCACTTTCTCTAATTTCTTGACGTTTTTGACCAGGTGTGGGTTCCAAACTGGTGCTGCGTACTCCAGTATGGGCCTGACGTACACAGTGTATAAATTTAGTCTTGAACGATTCCTTACTTAGGTACCGGAACGCTAATGTGTGCTTCTGGCGATGTACTCGGTATTATACTCACTCCTATGTCTTTCTCCTTGAGTGAGGTTTGCAGCCTTTGGCCACCTAGCCTATACTCTGTCTGCAGTCTTCTTTGCCCTCCTCCATTCTTCATGACTTTGCATTTGGCGGGGTTAAATTCTAGGAGCCAGTTTCTGGACCACACATCCAGCCTGTCCAGGTCTCTTTGTAGACCTGTCTGGTCCGCATCTGATTTAATTCTCCTCATTAACTTCGCGTCATCTGCAAACAGGGACACTTCTGAGTCTATCCCTTCCGTCATGTCGTTCACATATACCAAGAATAGCACTGGTCCCAGGACTGACCCCTGTGGGACCCCGCTCGTCACTGGTGCCCACTCTGATACCTCATCACGGACCATGACTCACTGTTGCCTCCCTGTTAGGTATTCTCTGATCAATTGCAGTGCCCTTCCTGTTATACGTGCTTGTTCCTCTAGCTTCTGTACTAATCTCTTGTGAGGAACTGTGTCGAAGGCCTTCTTGCAGTTCGAGAAAAAGCAATCAACCCACCCCTCCCTCTCATTTCTTACTTCAGTGTTATGGGGCTATAGGACCCAACATGTATTTATAAGTAACAGTTACTTTGGAATACCTAATTATATTGAATTGATGGGGACTTAGCTCTAAATGTCACAAGGGCAGATCACTCTTAGGACTGAGAGGCAGCTGGGTCAAGCCTATTTTTCTCAATATAATAGGTTATACTATAGACATACAAACACACAATTTAAATAAATAGTTTATAAAGTTGTATTTCTTTTTGTAAAAGTAAAATTAAGGTGTGGTAGAATTGTGGTAACTGGAGAATTGTGCTTGGCAACAGTCTTTTGTTTTTGGTGGGTGTGGGAGGAGCTTAGCTAGGCTCCTCCCCCCCCTCTCTCTCTCTCTCTGTTGACATGAAGGTGGCAGGACCTCTGGGTCCTTCTTTCTATCTTTTTGGGGCATTATGTGTGCTCCAAGGGTGAGTTTTTATAACTTAAGTTGTGGCCACTATACCCAGGGTGACTAAAGTGTGTCAAAACACTGGTTAGCCCAGAATTAGTCAAGAAGAGAGAAGGACAAAGTTGCTGAGATGCACCATGTGGGAGAACAGCTAAGGAGTGTGTAGATTTTTGTTTTGAAAATGTGATTGCTGTGATTGTATTTTCTGTACATATCTATTTAGAATACAGTTATATTTTTATAGTAGTAGTTTACATAACCTGTGAAAAGGGCTGGTGAAAGGATATCAGAGACACTCAAGATGATCAGCCATGATGTAAGTATTACCCCTAGACAGATAAAGCCATTAAGTAAAAAGCTACCCCACACTAGAACATGTAGTGAGAACCTTACTATCAAAGTAATAAGACATACCAATGTAACATTCAGTTACCTTGTCGTAAAACTCTAGTAGGTTTGTGACACAGGATTTGCCTTCCATGAATCCGTGCTGGCTGTCGTTCATAATCTTGTTCCTCTCCAGGTGCTCCACCGCTCTCCTCCTGATAATCTTTAACAAGACTTTGCATACTATACATGTCAGTGACACTGGTCTATAATTTAGTGCTTCGTTTCTGTCTCCCTTCTTAAAGATGGGGACTACATTTGCCTTCTTCCATACTTCAGGTAGTTGCCCAGTTTCAAGGGAAGTGTTGAAAATTTTGGTTAGTGGCACACATACTGTCCCTGCTTCCTCTCTAATGACCCACGGAGTGATGTTTTCTGGTCCCACCGCCTTTGAGGTATCAAGGTCACTTACGAGCTTCTCCACCTCCTCCTCAGTTGTGTGTAATTCATCCAACACTTGTTGGTATATCCCTTGTTGCTGTACACCACTGTTTTGTCTCCCCGTTGTTGAGCTCCTCACATACCTCCTGGTCGTTTCTTGTGAGCTCCTCACCTTCTTTCCTCAGCCTGATTACCTAGTCCTTGACTGTTGTCTTCCTCCTGATGTGGCTGTAGAGTAGTTTCGGGTCAGACTTGATTTTCGATGCTATGTCATTTTCATACCAGATCTACTTGGAGTTCATTACCTTTGTAACTAGTTCAGCAATCATAACTTTGGGGTCCAGACCCTGGACCCATTATGTATCTCTGTAATCTTTTGACTACCGCCCACAGGATGGGTATGTGGTCACTACCAACCAGAGGATGGGCATGTGGTCACTACAACCCACAGGATGGGTATGTGGTGATTACCACCCACAGGATGGGTATTTGGTGACTACCACCCACAGGATGGGTATGTGGTAACTACCACCCAGAGGACGGATATGGGCTGACCACTCCCCACAGGATGGGTATGTGGTCTCTACCAACCAGAAGATGGGCATGTGGTCACTACAACCCACAGAATGGGTATGTGGTGATTACCACCCACAGGATGGGTATGTGGTGACTGCCACCTACAGGATGGGCATGTGGTGTCTACCACCCACAGGACGGATATGGGCTGACTACCCCCACGGGATGGGTATATGGACACTACCAACCAGAGGATGGGCATGTGGTCACTACAACCCACAGGATGGGTATGTGGTGACTACCACAAACAAGATGGGTATGGGGTGGCTACCACTCAGAGGACGGGTATGTGGTGACTACCACCCACAGGATCGGTATGTGGTGACTACCACACACATGATGGGTATGCGGTGACGACCACCCACAGGATGGATGTGGACTGACTACCACCCACAGGATGGGTACATGGTGACTACCACATACAGGATGGGTTTGTGGTCACTACCACTCACAGGATGGGTATGTGGTGACTACCACCCACAGGATGGACATGGGCTGACTACCACCCACAGGATAGGTATGGGGTGGTTACCACCCACAGGATGGGTATGTGGTGACTACCACCCACAGGATGGGCATGTGGTGACTACCACCCATATGATGGGTATGTGGTGACCACCACCAACAGGATGGGTATGTGGTCACTACTGCCACAGGATGGGTATGTGGTCACTACCACCCACAGGATAGGTATGGGGTGACTATCACCCAGAGGATGGGCATGGGGTGGCTACCACCCACAGCATGGGGATGTTGTTACTACCACCCAGAGGATGGGTATATGGTGACTACTACCCACAGGATGGGAATGTGGTGACTACCACCCACAGGATGGGTATGGGGTGATTACCACCCAAAGGATAGGTATGGGGTGGCTACCACAAACAGGATGGGTATGGGGTGACCACCACCCACAGGATTGGTATGGGGTGACCACCACCCACAGGATTGGTATGGGGTGATTACCACTCACAGGATGGGTCTGGGGTGACCTCCCCTCACAGAATAGGTAAAGGGTGACTACCACTCTCATGTTGGGTATGGGGTGACTATCACCCAATGGATAGGTATGGGGTGACTACCACCCACTGGATGCGTATGGGGTTGCAACCACTAATTGGATAGGTATGGGGTTACTACCATCTACTGGACGGGAATGGGATGACTACCACCCACTGAATAGGTATGGGGTGACTTCCACTCACAGGATAGGTATAGGGTGACTATCACCCTCAGGCTGGGTATCGGGTCACTATCACCCACTGGATGGGTATGGGGTGACTACCACCCACAGGATGGGTATGGGGTGACTTCCACCCACAGGATTGGTACGGGGTGACTACCACCCACTAGATGGGAATAGGTTGAATACCATCCACTGGATGGGTATGGGGTGACTACCACCCATTGGATAGGTATGTGGTGACTACCACCCACTGGATGGGTACGAGGTGACTACCACTCTCTGGATGGGTTTGAGGTGACTACCACCCCTGGATGGCATGGGGTGACTATCACCCACTGGATAGGTATGGTGTGACTACCACCCACTGGATGGGTATAGGGTGACTACCACCCACTTGATGGGTATGGGGTGACTACCATCCACTTGATGGGTATGGGGTGACTACCACCCAATGGATGGGCATGGGGTGACTACCACCCACTGGATGGGTATGGGGTGACCACCACCCACAGGATGGGTATGGGGAGACTCCCTCCCACTGGATGGGTATGAGGTAACTATTACCCACTGGATGGGTATGGGGTGACTACCACACACTGGATGGGCATGGGGTGACTACCACCCACAGGATGGATATAGGCTGACTACTACCCACTGGATGGGCATGGGGCGGCTAACACCCACTGGATGGGAATGGGGTGACTACCACCCACTGGATGGGCATGGGGTGACTACCACCCACTGGATGTGTACGGGGTTACTACCAACCACTGGATATGTATGGAGTGACTACCATCCACTGGATGGGTATGGGGTGACTACCACCCAATGGATGGGTAAGGGGTGACTACCACCTACTGGATGGGTATGGGGTGACTACTACTCACTGGATGGGCATGAGGTGACTACCACCCACAGGAAAGGTATGGTGTGACTACCACCCACTGGATGGGTATGGGGTGACTACCACCCACTAAATGTGTATGGGGTGGCTACCACCCACTGGATGGGTATGGGGTTACTACCACCCACTCGATATGTATGTTGTGACTACCATCTACTGGATGGGTATGGGGTGACTACCACCTACTGGATGAGTATGGGGTGACTATCACCCACTGAATGGGCACGGGGTAGCTACCACCCACAGGATAGGTATGGCGTGAATTCCACCCACTGGATGGGTATAGGGTGACTACCATCCACTGGATGGGTATAGGGTGACTACCACCTACTAGATGGGTATGGGGTGACTACCACCCACTGGATGGGTATGGGGTGACTACCACTCACTGGATTGGTATAGGTTGACTACCACCCACCGGATGGGTATGAGGTGACTACCACCCACTGGATGGGTTTGGGATGACTACCACCCACTGGGTGGGCATAGAGCGACTACCACCCAATGGATAGGCATAGGGTGATGGGCATGGGGTGACCACCACCCACTGGATTGGTATAGGGTGACTACCACCCACTGGATGGGTATGAGGTGACTACTACCCAATGGATTGTTATAGGGTGACTACCACCCAATGGATCAGTATGGGGTGACTACCACCCACTAGATGGGTATAGTGTGACTACCACCCACGGGATGGGTATGGGGTGACTGCCACCCACAGGGTGTGTATTGGGTGACTACCACCAACAGGATGGGTATTTGGTGACTACCACCAACAGAATGGGTATTTGGTCACTACCACCCACACGATGGGTATGTGGTGACTAGCACCCACAGGATGGATATGTGGTCACTACCACCCACAGGATGGCTATGTGGTCACTACGATGCAAAGGATAGGTATTTGATGACTACCACACACAGGATGGGTATGGGGTGGCTACCACAGACAGGATGGGGATGTGGTGACTACCACCCACAGGATGGGTATGTGGTGACTGCCACCAATAGGATGTGTATGTGGTGACCATCACCTACAGGATGGGTATGGGGTGACTACCACCCACCGGAAGGGCGTGGGGTGATTAACACCTACAGGATGGGTATGGGGTGGCTGCCACTCACATGATAGGTATGGGGTGACTACCACCCACAGGATGGGTATGGGGTGACCATCACCTACAGGATGGGTATGGGGTGACTACCACCCACATGAAGGGCGTGGGGTGATTATCACCTACAGGATGGGTATGGGGTGGCTTCCACTCACAGGATAGGTATAGGGTGACTATCACCCTCAGGCTGGGTATCGGGTCACTATCACTCACTGGATGGGTATGGGGTGACTACCACCCACAGGATGGGTATGGGGTGACTTCCACCCACAGGATTGGTACGGGGTGACTACCACCCACTAGATGGGAATAGGTTGAATACCATCCACTGGATGGGTATGGGGTGACTACCACCCATTGGATGGGTATGGGGTGACTAACACCCACTGGATGGGCATCGGGTGACTACCACCCACTGCAATATTATAGGGTGACTACCACCCACTGGATGGGTACGAAGTGACTACCACTCACTGGATGGGTTTGGGGTGACTACCACCCACTGGATGGTGTTACAAAAAACGCGATTCTAAAAGCTTAGAGATCTCCAGGTAATACTAGAAAGGACTGCCCTTCTAGCATCCAGCCTGTTACTGGGTTTTCGTAACAAGTAGTCAGTATCCTGGTCCAATTATCCATTAGAATTCAGTTTGATTCAATAGTGCTTCAGAATTACAACTGGTAGGCTACTAACTAGAGAAATTAAAATTTAATAAATTTATTAAGTCTAGAGGTATATTATCAAATTAAATTAAATTAATCACAGTAATCAAAATAATATCACTTCTCTTGAGTACAATATTATTGTGCTGAAAGCACATATCACATTTATAATTCTTAAGTACCGTCTGGTACATTAACATTTAATAAGATATTACAAATATGTACAAGTAAGTGTGTATGTGTGTAAGTGCTCTAAGTAGTTCTCTGTCTCAAGACTCGACTAGACTTAAACAAGTGACTGACAAAGTCCTCAAATAAACTAACTTCTTGACCGACTGGCAACCAGAACAGTCTGCTTGAACAATAAAAAGAATGCTAAGCCCAATAGCAATATAACAATCAACTGCGACACAGAGTCAGGATCAAGGAGATAATATAACGACACTAAGTAGGGACCATCTGCAGATCCTCCACAAAAGTCACAAAACTCCCATACTACTGAATCTAAGTTCAGCATGAAAAAATCCCCGACTGTGATAATACACAGAAACCAGTACAAGTTAGGTGAGAAGCTAAAGCTCAGACCTGAGAGATGTTTCGAGTGTATGTGACACACAACCTCAGTACAACGTCGAAAATCGCTAAGTCTATACAATGTTCTGTGAACAGAGTTCTACAGAACTAACAAGAATAATGAGACAGACAATCTGTCCAACCACCAAGAGAGTCTAGACCAGACTGAATACTTCAGTTGAGGTGAGGACACCCCCCCTCGATCAAGTGATAGCTCCGTGGGATGCTGCCCAGCAACAACGAGAAGCCGGCAGTCTAAAGAGCCACAAGCGATAATTACAGTAGTTAGACAATCAAGACTTGAACTGAGCACATAATATGTTACATCCTACCTAACAACATAATAGTCAAATAATAATATAACTATTATCGCAAATATAAGCAATATAAAATTATATGAAAAGGTGATAATTATATATATACATTATATTCATAATCATAATATACATTATATATATTGCAGCCCATTCAGGGATATATGTACACTGTATTTAGAAGACGGGAAGGATTGTGAGGATTGTCAATATATGTATTAATTCTTATGTAAATTTCATGGAACTCAGGGTGATAATAATGTACACCTGTAAGTCGGATGATAAGTATTGATATTATTATGCTTATTGTAATATATTTTGATTGATGAAATGTATAATCTGGTTTTTAGCTATGGAGTAAAGAGATAAAAAGCAAGGGATGGGGGAAAATTTTGTAAGCAAAAAGATGAATCAGAAGTATGTAATGGAAAATGACCATTTTTATTTTTCTGTGGCGGAGAGGGAAAAGGGGGTTCTCATATTCCTTTGTCATTGTACCTTAATGTATTTTTTAAATTTAATGACTGATGGAGGTTATGAGTGGTGACGGCAGACATAGTTACTAGCAAGTGGGGGGGGGGGGGGTTGAAGAGTCAGCGGTAGTGTATTAAACCCACCACCGTGCACGATATTGATGTTATAAATGAGGTATATGAAGGGTTAGGGTGTGGATTGGTTTCATTAGGGGATTTGTGCCATCATTTTCAATAACCCCTTGTATTATAGTCAGCCTTTTAGATGGCAGGATTGTGTTTTATACATGTTGTCAATAAAGTCCTTAAAGCTCTTAAAATGTATAAGAGATGTCAATGAGTATACTAAGGAGAAAGTGGTAGTTTTTCAAGGGGGGGAATGTAAGCATTACTAGGTAGGACTATCGTTTTTATTATAAGACCACTTTTCAATGTGAAGTAACAGAACATAAAAGTAGTGTTTGATTGGAGTGCAGCAGCCCTCTGATGTCATTATATAAGTCTCTTGGTATTTGTGTAGTCACTGAAGATTATCGTTTTACTGCTTGTATCTTGTTACATATTGATTATGTTCCCATATAATTTTTGTACCTGAGTTTAAATAAAATATAAAAAAAAAAAAATTCAGGGGTTGCAACAGATAGGCATGGGGTTGACTACCACCCACTGGATTGGAAAAGGGTACTACCATCCACTTTACGGCATGGGGTGACTACCATTCACTTGATGGGTATGGGGTGACTACAACCCAATGGATGGGCATGGGATGACTACCACCCACTGGATGGGTATGGGGTGACTACCATCCACTGGATGGGCATGGGATGACTACCACCCACAGAATGGAATGGGCTGACTACTACCCACTGCATTGGGGAGGGGCTGCTAACACCCACTGGATGGTATGGGTTGACTAAACCCCCCCTGGATGGCATGGGTGACTACAACCCACTGGATGGTAAAGGGGGTTTCTACCAACCACTGGATAGTATGGAGTGACTACCATCCACGGATTGGTATGGTGACTACCACCCAATGGATGGTAAAGGGTGACTACCACCCCACTGGATAGGTATGGGGTGACTATCCCCCCACGGATGGGCATGGGGTGACTAAACCCCCCGCAGGATAGGGATGGCGTGACTACCACCCACTGGATGGGGATAGGGTTACTACCACCCACTGGATGGTTATGGGGTGACTAAACCCCCCACTGGATGGGTATGGTGATTACCCCCACTCAAAAGGCAAGGGGTAACTACCACCCACATGATAGTATGGCGTGTATTCCACCCACTGGATGGGTTATGGGGGACTACCATCCACGGATGGGATAGGGTGACTACCACCTACTAGATGGGTATGGGTTACTACCACCCACTGAATGGGCACGGGTAACTACCCCCCCACAGGATAGGTATCGCGTAATTCCACCCACTGGATGGGTAAAGGGGTGACATCCCTCCACTGGATGGGGATAGGTGACTACCACCACTAGATGGGTATGGGGTTTACTACCACCCAGTGGATGGGTTATGGGATAACTACCACCCACTGGAAGGGAATGGGGTAACTACCACCTACTGGATAGGTATTGGGTGACTCCACCCACTTAATGTGAAAGACGTGACTACCAGTCACTAGTGGGTATGGGGGGACTACCACCCACTGGATGGGAATGGGGTGACTACCACCCACTGGAATGGGTATGGGGTGACTACCACTCACTGGATGGGCATGGGTGGCTACCACCCACTGATTGGTATGGGTGACTACCACACACAGGATGGGTATGGGGGGAATACCACCCACTGGGTTGGTACTGGGTGACACCCACCCACTAGATGGGAATAGGTTGACTACCATCCACTGGATGGGTATGGGGTGACTAAACCCCCCACTTGGATGGGAAGGGGTGACTACCACCCACTGGATTGGTATATGGTGACTACCACCCACTGGATGGGTATGAGGTGACTACCACCCACTGGATGGGTTTGGGGTGACTACCAACCACTGGATGGGCATATGGTGACAACTACCCAATGGATTGGCATAAGGGTGATGGGCATGGGGTGACTACCACCCACTGGATTGGTATAGGGTGACTACCACCCACTGGATGGGCATAGGGTGATGGGCATGGGGTGACTACTACCCACTGGAATGGTATAGGGTGACTACCACCCACTGGATGGGGATGAGAGACTACCACTCCTAAGATGTACACTCAACTCTTTTCCCCCCTCATCAATGCTATGATTCACCTCATCTTTCATAGAATTCATAAACCGCCGCCACGCCTCCCCAACTATCTGAATACATTCACCTCCCCTCCAATACTCTTCCCTCCAATCTGCTACCAATCTTTCATCACCTAATCTTTTTGTTACCTCATAACCTTACTCCTTTCTGTATTCACTTTCAATTTTCTTCGTTTACATAACCTTACCAAATTCTCCACCTACTTCAGCAACTTCTCTCAGAATCTCCCAAAGAGCAAAGTTCAGGCAGCAAAGAGAGCAACTGAGACACCAACTACTCATTTCAATTTTCATACTTACAACCCCATCTATAAATATATTAAACCGCGCCACGGTGACATCACACATCCTTGTCTAAGTCCGACGTTTTACTGGGAAATAATCTCCTTCCCCTTTCCTACATACTATAACGTGAGCCTCACTATCCGCGTAAAAACTCTTCACTGCTTTCATAACCGTACCTCCTACCCCAGACACCCTGCAACATCTGCCACATCACACACAAACCCTATCCACCCTGTCATAACGTAAACTGCCTTTTCCAAAATCTCATAAATGCCATCAAAAACCCTTTTTTAAGCGCTACTAAACACATCTCTTCACTTAGATGTCTTTTACACTGCACAAACGACCTGTCCACACACCCCCTACCTTTCCAAAGCCTCCGTGTTCAGCTGCTATCCTCATCTCCGGCTTTACACTTATTCTTTCAATAATCAACCGACCATACAACTTTACCAGGTATACACAACAAGCTTATCCCCTAATTTTTGCACTCTCCTTACTGTCACCCTTTGCCTTTATACAAAGGAACTATGCATGCTCTCCTGCCAATCCCTAAGTACCTATACCTCTTTCCAGACAATATTAAATAATTTCACCAACCACAGTCCAAATCAGCTATCTACACACCACACCTCTTTTAACATTTCTATCTTTATCCCATCAATCCCACGGCCGTACGCCCCTTTCATTTTACACCGACTCCATCACGAACATCCACCCCACACCACAACTGGCTCTTCTCACTCCGTACAAGATGTTATTCCTCCTTGCCTTAAAAGACAGCTATACTCGAAAATCACACGTCCCTATCGCGTAATCAACATTTAACAATTCCTCAAAAATATTCCTTCTATCTTCACCAATCACACCTCTAACTCTAGACCCATGTAATAACTCTCCTCTCCCTATTTTTAACTGACAAATCCTTTCGTTCTCTAGGCTTCCCTTAACTTGTTACAATCTCACCACGCCAAAACTTTTACCTTAATTTCATCAAAACATTTGTTGATACATCTCACCTCAACTCTCTCATTTGCTTCCTTGCATTACACATTCACGCGCACCACTCCTTAACCTCTCCTCTTGTTCTCCATATACTCTTCCCTCCTTGCAATCACTTCTCACTTTGGAAAAACTTCTCGATAAGCTAACTTTTTTCGCCCTTACTATCTCTTTTTACATCCATCATTCCACCAATCGCTCCTCTTCCCTCGACCCTCACCCACTTTCCTGTAACCACAAACTTCTGCTGAACACTCTAACACTGGCATACAGTTATTAAACCAATCCATCCTCTTCAACCCATTGCCTAATGCTCTCATTAGCCCACTACTACCGCCACAGCTGATTTTATCTTAACCCTAAGCTGAGCCTCCTCTTGTTTAGTGGTTATAACCCTCACCTCATCTCTTCTCTGATGCATTCATGTCTCTCTCCTTGTATCCCATCACACCTTTGACTCTCAGTGTAGCACATCTAAAACGTGATCTGATAATCAACACTGTGGCCCCTCTATAAACAGTACAGTCCTACAGCCTAACTCAAACAGACCCTTTTATCTACAATACATAATCCAACAAACTACTGTCATTACTCTCACACACACTAACATATCTTGCGTATACTTGTTTTATCCTCTTTTCTTAACAAAATAAGTACAACTACCTTTATAACAAACCCCTTTCAATAACAAAGTGTCAATCAAAGGCTCCCATTAAAATTTACACCGGCACCGCAAACTTACCTACCACAACAAACCCTCTCTTAAAAGTTTCCACACTTTAGCATTCAGGTCCCCTACCACCAATTACTCTCGCACTTGGTTCAAAGGCTCCTATACATTCACTCTAACATCTCCCAAAATCTTGCTCTCTATCCTCGACATTCCTCCTTCTCCCGTGCATTCCACGCTATATTATGACACACTTTTTCGAGCTCCAACCTGTATTTTAATCCTCATAGTCCTATGCAATTTACACATCATAATTCATCTTTTTTCTCCTTCCAAACGGATCCTTACTCCATTATTGCTACCCATCCTTAGCGCTAAACCCGCTCAGATACTCCATATTTAATCCCATTTATTTTCCCCCACTGCAAGACTCCCTAACCCCCTTCAGCGTTGTTTCGCTTAGGGCCAGACATCCAACTTCTTTACTCAATCAGAACCTCTAGCAATCATCTGTTTCTTGTCATCCGCACTACCTCCACGCACATTTAAGCATTCCTCCCAGTTTTAACATAACCGTTTTGCTTCTCTCTTTTCACTAGAGTAAATGGTCTGCAGAAAAAGGGGTTACTAAGCCCATTGCTCCCGCATTTTAGTCCGCCTCATACGACGCGCATGACTTTACGGAGGAAAGATTCTTATTTCCACTCCCATGAGACCAAATGGAAGGAAATAAAAAGAAGAACAAGAGACTATTTAGAAAAAGGCGAAAAACCTAGATATATTCTATAATATATGCCAGGTGCGTGCTGTGAAGTGATGACCAGAAGTGTAAGTAGGCGTAGCAGTACCCTGTTGATCTAGCGTGTTTATGAGACAGAACAAGAAACCACAATCCTACCCTCCATGCAAAACAGATTTACAAGGTAAAAATTGATTCAGTTGTGTGAGGAGTTAGTGGAAGAGGAGAATGTTAGTGGAAGAGTGCGGAATGAGTGATTGGAAGAGGAGAAGGTTAGTGGAAGGAAATTATAGGTTAGTGAAGACGGAGAATGTTAGTGGAAAAGGAAATGTTCTAAGTGGTAGAGGAGATGGCGTTAAGTGGAAGAGGAGAAGAGTTACATTGGAAGAGAGAAAAATGTGTTGTGAAAAAGAAGGTTAGTGGAAGAAAGATATTAGTGTAAGAGGAGAATGTTAAATTGAATAGAAGAAGCGACGGAAGAGTAAAGAATGTTAGTGAAGAGGAGAATGTTACAGTGGGGAAGAGAAGACATGATGAGTGAAAATCTCTCTCTAAAACGATAAAAGATAAAAATATAAAAAAAGAACAAAAAGAGAATATAAAAGAATAGAAGAAGGTTGGAATAAAGGATACAGGTTAGTGGAAGAGGAGAATGTTAGTGAGAAGAGGAAAGGTTAGTGGAAGAGGAGAATGTTAGTGAAGAGATAAGTGTTAATCGCGCGACGCAAGGAGAATTTATTGGAAGATGGAGAAGTTCGTAGAAGAGTGTTATGGACGAGGATGTTAGTGGTAAGAGGAGCGAATGTTTAGTGGAAGAGGAGAATGTTTGTGGAAGTGAACAATGTTTAGTGAGACGCAACAAGTTAGTGGAAGAGGTGAAGTTCAGTGGAAGAGGAGAAGGGTTAGTGGAACAGGAGGAGAATTTTAGTGGAAGAGGTGAATGTTATCGTATGACGGAGAATGTTAGAGGAAGAGGAGAAGTAGTAGAAGACCTAGAGTGTTAGTGGAGAACACTTCGGGGTAAAGGCGAAAGGTAAGGGTACACGAGAAAGTTACAGTAGTAGGAGAAGGGTTAGTGGAAGAGACGAAGGTTAGTGGCAGAGCGCGCAGGTTAGTGGTAGAGGAAAAGTTATAGAGAGAGGAGAAATATCTAGTGGTAGAGGAGAAAATTAGTGGAAGAGAAGAAGTTTATAGGTAGAGATGAAGGTTATTGGTAGAGGAGACAGGAGTAGTGATAGAGGAGAACGGTAGTTACAGAGGAGACTTTGTAGTGGTAAGTTTTGAAGGCTTGTGTAGCGAACTGTTCAGTGCATAGAGGGCTAATCAAGGTTCTTGCGGTCTAGAGGAGAAGGTTAACAGATAACGGCGACTTAGTAGTAGAGTACAACACGGTTCGTAGGTATAGGAGGCATTAGAGGTATAGGTGAGAAGGGTAGTGGGTAAGGAGCAGGCGATATCTGGTAGAGTAGAAGTTAGGTTCGACAAGGCGAAGGTTCTCGTGGTAAGGAGCGACTTAGTTGTAGTGTCTGCGCTAAAATTTGTGGTAGAGTAGAACGTAAAGTGCACTCGCACGCTTAATGAAAGAGGGAGACAGGTTATCTTAACAAGCAGAAGCGCGACAGTGAAACAGAGAAGGTAAGTGGTACAGAGGAGAAAGGTTTGTGGTAAATAGACGGTTGGTGATAGAGAAGAAGGTTAATTTTTTTCCAGAAATTAGTTGGTCAGGTAGACGGAGAAGATTAGTGAAGAGGAGAAGGTACTAAGTGTGGAGGCTCACAGGAGTACTCAGCGGTTAGAGACAGGTTTATGTGGTCGAGGTGACAGGTTAGATGGTGAGGAGCAAGTTCTCGTGGTAGCAGAGCAGGTTAGGGTAGCGGAGAAGGTTTAGTGGTCGCGGTAGACGGGATATGGTACAGAGCGCGACGATGGTTACTGGTGACACGGAGCCAGGGAAGTGGAAAGAGGAGAGACCGGTTCGTGGAGCGGAGCACCGGTTCCGTGGAGCAGGAGACGGTTAATGGTAAGGCGCGAAGGTTATGAGGTGAAGGGAGCAAAGGCTTAGTGTAGCAGCGACACGGTTCGTGGGTCGAGGCGCAGTTAGGTGGTGACGGAGAAGGATCGTGGTCAGGCGCGTCCTGTTCGTGGGCAGGCGAAGGTATAGTGAGACGGAGATGGTTAGTGGTCGCGGGGGGAGCACGTATCGTGTGCAGGAGCACGCGTTCGTGGTAGACGGCCAGTTCGTGGGCCGCAGGCGCACCGGTTCGTGGTACGCGAGGCGACGGTCTCTGATCTAGGTGACGGCGCCGGTTAGTGGTCGCGGCGAAGGTTAGTGTAAGGCCAGTTTAGTGGTACACGGAAGAAGGTAGTGGTGTAGAGGAGCCGGATAAGGTTCGCGACGGAGGGGTGCGTCTCCATCCACATCCAACTGGAACCAGCTACCCACCAGTTGACAGGCGAAAAAACCTTCCTCACCGTTGAAGACTCACCAATGAGGTCAGGTGTTTGACATCTGTTGAACAACGTCATCAAAACAGCCACTAACCTACTAGGTAAAGATGGGTATAACGAACTTATTGCTCCCGTTGTCACGCACATAACCTCGGTACCAGACCATTTCATAACCCAGCCGATACAGACTGCCCCTCATTGACTACACTTGCTGGTACAGCCGAACTGGTCAATTAACGCATCCTTTGATGATGGGTGTATATTGAGACCGATAATCACCCTGGAATGCAACCCTTGAATTATCTAAGTACCTAAGGAAGGATGGTACTTGGTGCCCCAGTCATAACTTTAGGAAGTTAAATCGCGCGATAGACTATCCCAGATTCACTTCCCACTAATCCTGTACTAGGTGAGCTCTTACTTGCCTAATATGTGGAGTAGCAAAGCGTCACTTTTCACCGAGACTTGTTACAAGGGTATTGTCAAGGCCCTCTGCATGAGAACAAGCCAAGAGCTAACCGCAGTTTTTCCACTCCTACAGGTCATTATCACTTCCTCGGTATGGCCTTCAGTTACGGACTTTCACCTCACACAACACTCTCGAGTGTCTCATGACAACATATCTTCAGAGCCCTTATAGGTACAACGACCTTATGGTGAGCTTAGATAATGTGATTGTCATGGGCCGAAGGACGTGGATACGAACGCACTTGAAAAGACTGATGTAGTGCTTGGTACACGCTTGAAGTAGTCAATTTAAGAATCAAACTGCCTAAATGAACCATTTTTCAGATACAGAAAATTCAAGTGTTCTTGGTCACAATTAGCCCACTCCTAAGGGGTTACGACTGACCAAAGTAAAGTAACTGCGTTGTACTAAACTTCCAGCTCCCAAAACGGCTGATGCCGAGTAATGATCCTTTGTGGAGACTTGCGGCAGGATTTTAGATCTTCCATTGCCAATTTGGTCTGCCAATAGCTGCGCCTCTAACTGAGTTCTTAAGAAAGATGCACCTTTCATGTGGGACTTTCCAACTGTCAAAGCTGTCACTTGCCCATTTTTGTGAGAATTTCCAGATTTTTGCTTCTAAGCTTTTCACTAGCTGACAACGATGCGATTTCATCGTGGGGACAAAGGGGCTGGACTATGCTCCAGAAAAACCGATGCAAGTACAGCACGCACGTTGCATTTGCTAGCTGAGTTCCTTAACGAAAGGCTGACATACTTATGCAGTAATGAGCCATACAAGCTTAGCAATTGTGTGTCTTAAAGCACAAATTCTGAGACATTATAGACCAGTACTCCTGGTCAGGTCTTGACAGACCAGCACAACTAGACCTTTATTCAGAACAAAGCCAACCTGTTGGAATGGTTAAGCCAGTATGGGCCTTAACATCCAAGGGTTCAACCCCACCTTTGAACAGTGTTTGTGATATCGGACCTGGCAAGTCAAATGTAGTCACGACGATGCTTGATCAAACATGTTTAGTATAGTACCGCAGACTCTCCACATTAGTGCTGAGGACATAAAGGATGCTACAAAAGAACAGATCCCAATGCATCTGTATGATTCGATTCCTGCTCCAGGAAGATTCTTATTCGAACGTCAAATTCAAAGTTTATTCGCTAAAGGATTACAATGTGAGTTTATACAGAATTTGTTTGTTGTGTGGTTACATGTAGTAAAAGAATAATTAAGAGTGAGACCACTAATCACCTAGCATGGCGAGGACAGTATTCGGCAGACTTATTTAATTCTGAAATTTAAAACATACAAATTATGAGTAAGTTGGAATGAGTCTCATGTGACTACAATGTAGTGTGTGAGTGGTAGCATATGTGAATGCTTTTCTGTGTTGGCATAGTACAAGTTTCAGTATTGGAGTAATCACAGACCAACTTATGACTAAGTTTTTGGATTCACTTATTTTACCAAATTGAGATTGAGATTTCTGGTTTATGGTCAAATGGGTTGAGTGCGTGTAAGTGTGCCACCAGGTGTATTCGTGTTGTAGTTGACGGGGTGTATCAGGGAGATAAGATGTTTTCTAATTGTAAGTTCTGCCACGAAGGTTGATGATAGGTGTCTGGATTCCTAGAGTGCTCAGTAGGACCTTTGACATAACATCTGAATTTTTGGACAAAGGCACATCTTAGCGTCGACACAGGGAAAGTGTCTATAAGAGATTTTGTCTCTGGTGTTATGCCCGTGGGGTCGTGTCACAATAACAAGACAAAAGCGTTCATAGGTCAAGGTATATTGGAATTTAAGGTCCTGTAGAGTAGATCTGCATCAGGTAGAAAGTTGGGGATGTCCTGAACAGGGATAAGTTTAGATCTATGACGAGTGGGGGGGTGTGCTGCGCCCAGGGATGGATTTAGTGATTATTTCTTCTGTGCGTTTTGTTGGGTTATTGGCGTGTGAGGGGTGGCTAGGGGAGGGTGAGGGGAGGGTTGGGGGGGGGGGCGATGGGGGGGGGGCGGGGATGAATCCACTAGCACACAAGCATAGTGTGAGATATGGATAAATAGTGAGTGGTCATACAGCGTGAGAAGGGCATTTTGCGGCACGTAGTCATCGTGTCTTGAGAGGATCCCGACCGATATTGGATACTTTTTTGGTATATGGTGTTCTGAGCATATGAGGGACGGAAATTACACACGTTGTTGTCAAGGTATAGGCCTAGATTTGCCCGTCATTAGGTCTGGTAATTAAGTGTTGGCGATCTTAATGTTAATTGGCGCAAGCTCCTGCGCTGCTTACCAAACATACAATAGTAGGTTTGGTCAGTGGTTAGCGACACAAGTTTATTGCTGTCATCCAAGTCGATATTGTTGCGTCTCAGCTCCTCGTTAACAATGGGGTTGAGGGTGGCAAGATGTAAGGGTGAGAGAATGACATAAGTCAGGGTCGTCAGCAAAAGAATTGGGTTGTCAAGTGTTGGGATACGCACTCTGAAGCAGCAGTTGATGTATAGGAGGAGAGCAGGGGACCTAGGACACTTCATCCCTGCAGACTCCAGTACCAAGTGGCCGTTTGGTGATAGCGGTTGCTTTAATCTAGGGGACAACGCGCGATACCTAATGACAGTAAGGTAAGATTTTAAAATTGCAAGCACTGATGGCCTCTTTACCGTAATGCGGTCAAGGTTGTGGGATAGGATGCTGATGTGGTCTACTGTGTCAAAATGCTTTCTTCTTAAGGTCAATAACAAAAATTCCTAGTGGATATTCTTGACTGTGAAAGCCACCAGCACCTACAGGGACTTCGTCATGATCCTAGAATTACTGTATCAACACACGAGCTGGGTACTCCTTAGCAAGAAGAGTAATACCACGTTTAGTAATTGTCCAACAGTCACTAGCGAATGATAGCCCTTACAGCTAGGTCAACGAATGTACCAAGGTGTTGCGCACGCGGGTATGGATCGTTTCTGTAAACAAGCCAGATTGAAAATACTTTTACCCACACGTTGGCAACTGATATTTCTGAGTTTATTCAAAAATGCAGTGTCTGCAGTGTAACCACAAAGGCCATGTTAATGGTCCTAAATGCCATTCAGGGTGTTGGGAAAAGACACTAGATTAGACAGTCGGACATCTTTATTAAAGGAAAGAGTTTCGCCCGAGTGGGACTTCTACACTGTCCTAATACAGAGAAAAACTAAGAATACAGTTATAAATTATAGTGGCAGGAGATCAGGTGAGTATGAGCGCGGGGTAGATGTGTAAGTACAGTAGCTATAGTACAGGAGTAGTAGTATAAGGAACTAAGGAGGTGAGGCAAGAGAGGGACCTGCTGGCATCATAAACACCAGTCTCCCAGGTGGGGTTATTATCCTCTTGCTTAGTAATTTTGAAACACCTGTACTACCGATTTTTTGCTTCTTATAGTGTTCACTGACGAGAAATTAGTGCTGCTCAATGCAAGTTTCTCGATACTATAAGGCGTCCTTCTATTTAAATCTAGTTAGCTGCATTCTCGAATTCAGGAGATGTCATTCTCGTCTCTGATGTTGAACACATGCGTTTATTACTGCCGGGGCATCATTTCTGCAAGCAATTTTTGTGTTCTGCTATCTACAAGTCCAAGTTCTGGCAGGTGTCCCCTAACATATAAACTTTATAGAACACAACCCCCCACTGGTATAGCGGTGACGTGTAGATTCCGCATTGTGCCAGAATCATGCTTGGGTTTTTGGTATCAGGTTCCTAATAGTAGTTGAAGAGCTACGTAGAATATGTTAGCCAGTTTTCTGTCAAATCATATTTGAAACAAAGAAGTGCAACGTTGCTGACCGGTAAAACGAACTGTACGTGGACGGACTTTTCGTCATTGATAGGTGTGGCTGAGGATACGTGCCGCACGATTTCCTGCAGTCACGTATGAAGTGCACCTAGTTACAATCGTTTTTTAACCGGTCAGCAACGTATGCCACTAATGTTTCAAACATGTTTGAACAGAAAACTGCTAAAAAATCTACCAGCTCATCAACAACTATTAGGAACCGCACGATACAAAAACCCAAGCATGATGCGGCACAAGTCGCAGGAATTGTTTGCCTACACATACCAGTGTGGGGGGGGTGACAAAGTAAATATGTACGGAAAACAGCCAGAATCTCATGGACATAGAATAGTCAAACACAAAATGGCTATGCATGAAATGATAGACCGCAAAAAACGCATGTGGTTCAACATAGCGAGACGATGATGGGACATCGCATGAAATTCAATGAAGCTAAACGAGTGAATTAAAGACGACGACTTAAGACGGGGAGAAAATGCTTATCAAAGCAGCCCTAATTTCTGTCAGTAACACTATAAAGCCAAAATCCGGTAGCTACATAAGTTCAAAATGACTAAGCAAGAGGATATTTACCCATCCTGGAACTGTGGTTACTTGATGCCAGCAGGTCCCTCTACTTGCCTCACCTCTTATGTTCCATTACCTACTACTACGAACTACTACACTACTACTTCTACCACACTACCCACTGCGTCACCTCACCTGACTCCTGCACTATATAGATAATGTTTTCTTAGCTTTTTCTCTGTTATAGGACTGAAGAAGCCATTCGTGAGAAACGTTTCCTTTCAAATAAAGGTCCCTGATAACTGTACATTAGTGTCCTGTTTCCACACACCTGAACGCGACTTAGGACCATTAACATTGCCTTTGGTGTTACAACTGCGACACTGCATTTCTTATAAACTCAGAAATATCAGGGGCCAAACGAGGTCAAAAGTATTCTCAATCGTGAGGCTTGTTTACAGAACTATCCATACAGGGTGCGCAACACCTGGCGCGACATCCGTGAACTGCTGTAAGGACGACATTCGTGCTAGTGACTGTGAATTACTAACTGGTAACTCTTCTGCTAGAGTACCACTCAGCTGTGTGATACCAGTAATGCTTGGATCATGACGGAAGTCACTTATAGGTGCTGGGGGCTTCACAGTCAGAATATCCACTAGGAATTTTATTGACCTAAGAAACGCTGTTGACACAGTAGTCGCACAGCATCCTACTTCCACAAACTTGACCATTCTACGGTATACAGGCCATGTGCACTTGCATAGTTTAAATCTTACCTATACTAATCGGTATCAGTATGTCACCATTAAAGACACAGCATCAACAACACGGTCCACTGGGATAATGAGTTCTGCATGGGAATGTCCTTGGTCCCCTGCATCTCCCCTCAGGATACATAAATGATGCTTCAAACGTATCCCAAACACTTGAAACCCATTCTCTTTGCAGACGGGACACGACTTATGTCATCTCTCACCCTAATCTGCGGCCACCCTCAACAACCAGTATGTCAACGAGGAGCTGCGACCAAAATATCGACTTGGATGAGCCCACATAACAACTTACGCGTACAACACTGACCAAAACCTACTATATTATCGGTTTGGTAGGCAGAGGCCAGGAGTTTGCGCAATTACCTTTAAGATCGACAACACTCTAATTACAGACATCTTGAGGGCAAATTCCTAGCTATAAACCTTGACAACACCTAATTTCACTCCCATATCCAACACATAACCAAAAAACAAGTATCCAAAACGGTTTGGGACAACCAGCTCCAAAATACGATACGACGTGCCGCAAAATGCCACTTCTCACGCTACTACCACTCACTTATTTATCCATACTCACCGATGCGATTTGTGCCTTGGGATCAACTGCAGCAACTCACCTAAAGCCAACAATACCAACAAAAGGCCACAGTAAAGAAGAATGCACTAAATCCCATCCCTGGCAACACACCCCCCCACTCCGTCATAATCTAAACTTCAACTCCCTGAACTTCAGAACATCCACACTTACTACTGTGCAATCAACCATCTACACAGGACCGTTAAATTCCCAATATTAACCGGACCTAAAACGCTTTCTGATATTGTGACAGAAGCCCTCAGCATAAAACCAGACACAAACATCTCTATAGAATTCCCTGTGTCCTGACTAAAACCTTTACAAAAATCAATGTATTTTGTCAAAGGCACCACCGGAGAACTCTTGAACTCCAGACACATTCATCGCCCGTCAAACTATCCATTAGAAAACATCTTATTCTCCCTGATACACCCCCGGGCAACTAACAACACGAAATAACACCTGGTGGGTCACACTACAATCACTCACCCATGTGACCATAACAGAAATATCAATGCTCAATTCTAAAATAAGGATCTCCTAACTATCAAAGTTGGTCTGTGATACTCCAATACTGAAACTATGTACGAGGCCAAAACAAAAGCCATTCACATTGGCTAAACTCACAAACTAACTATTTAGTCACTAGCAAGAAGTTCCAACTGACTCAGAAGTTGTATATTTAAATTTAAAGAATTAAACCTAAGTCTGTCCCGACACACTGGACATTAGCCATGCTAGGGTGTTCTAGTGGTACAACTACTGTAATATATTATTTTACAAACATGTAAACACACATAACCAAATTTCTGTAAACTCAACATTGTAATTCCTATAGAAATAAACTGTTGAATTTGAATTCGGAATAAATCTTGCCTGGGAGCAGGAATCGAATCAGAACCAGATCACTATGGGACACCTTGTCTGTGAGCAGCCTTTACAGTCCCAGCCGAATGGAGAGTGCGCGGTTAACTATAACTAACATGTGGTAGACGTCAAGCATACTGTGAACGACATTCTTGACTTGCCAGGTAAGTGATGTCACAAAGATGGGTTTGAACCCTTGATGGTAAGGACCATCTGGCTAACCTTCCCACAGGTTGCCGTTCTGAAATAAAGGTATCATTTGTGCATGGTCTACACAAGACATGAACAAAGTACTGGTATATAATGTCTCAGAAGCTTTAAAGAACCACTCAATCGACGAAGGCTTCTGCTCAGTTACTGCATTATTATGTATCACCTTCGTAGACTCAGGCTAGCAAACACTGCAACTGCGTCTGCTACTGGAGCCACGGTTTTCCTGAGCTAGTACAGCAGCCTATGTCCACTGAACTAGCATCATGTCAAGATAGAAAAAGCTAGAAAAAATCTGGAAATTTTCAAACATGAGCAGAAGCTTGACATGTTGGAAAGTCCAAATTGAAAGGAGCCATCTTGGCTTAAGCAACTCATTAGAGGAGCGCAGCAAGGGAAGAAAGAATTTGCAAGTGGAAATCATATACACACAACCTCCAGTTCACCACAATATGATCCTTACGGCATCAGCAGTTTTGGAGCTGGCAAGTTTAAGTACAACAGTTACTTTACTTTGGTCCAAGTCGTAACCCTCTAGGATGACTAAGTGACAAGATACTTTGATTTCTGAATCTGAAAAATCTTGACGATCACTTTACGGCATGTTAAATCTTAAATTGACTACGTCAAGCGTAGCCAAGGCACTACATCAAGGCTTGTCCAGGGCGTATCCACGTCTTCGACATGGACAAATCACAGCATCCAAAGTACCCCGATAAGTGTGTTACCATATAAGGGCTCTGAAGAAGTAGTCCATGAGCCCTCGAGAAATGTGGGATAGGTGACAGTCGTAAAACTGAAAGGCCAAACACAGAGGACAAGTGATAGGACCTGTAGGAGTGGAAAATGCGGTAAGCGTCTTTGGCGCTGTGTCTCAATGCAGAAGGGACTTGACAAAACCCTTGTAACAAATCTAAGGGTTGAAAGACCTTTGCTATCACCACATTATTAGGCAAGACACATCACCTAAGTAACAGGAAAGTGGAAGTGATCACTAGGATAGTTTATCAGCATGAACTTCCTAAATTAATGACCGGCAACCAAGTACCATCCCTTCTTAGCAGTACGAGAATCAAGGGTGACAATTCCTGGGTGAATTACTCGGTGCAATAACACCATCATCAAGCACCTAATTGACCAGTGTCTTCTGATAACAGCAACTTAACTCAAGGCGGATACAATTCTGATACGCAGGTATATAAAACTAGGTCTGGTACTAGGTTCACTGTGCATACAACGGGTACATTAATTCGTTATACCCATCTTCTCAACCGAGTAAGGTAATGGCGTTAGGACGTTTGTTCCAACAGATTCAAAACAACCTGACCTCATTCTGGTTAGTTCACGTGAGCTAAGTTTTTTCATCCTCAACTGGGGGGATAGACTGGTCCAAGTGAGTAGGATGGACTCACCACCGCGCTACCACTAACCGTCTGCCCTCATACCACTAACCTTCTCCTCTACCACTAACCTTCTCCCTACCACTAAACCTTCTCCGCCTACCATTAACCTGCTCCGTCACCACGAACCTTCTCACTCTACCACTAACCTATCTCCTCTACCACTACACACGTCTCCTCGACCGCTAACCTGCTCCTTCACCACTAACCGTGCGACGCGAGCTACTCACGAACCTTCTCTGGGGTGACTGTCTACCAGCAGCTTGATACGGCGTATGGGGTGATCGTACCACCCACTGGCACAGGTAGAAGGGTGACTACCACGCCAACACTTGATGGGTATGGCGCGGCGTGACTACCACACACTTGATGGCTCGCATGGGTGACTACCATCCACAGGATTGGTATGGGGTGACTCTCACCTACGATGGGTATGGGGTTGACTACACCAACTCCTGCATGGGTTTGGGGTTGACTACCACCCAACTAGGAGACACGATATATGGTACCTCCAACCCCACTGGATGGTGTGTGCGAAACATACTACCATCCAGCTGGATTGCTATGGGTGACTACCACCCACACAGGATGTATGGAGTGAATGCCCCACACCCCTGGATGGGTATAGGGTAAACCGACACCCACTTGATGGGTATGAGGGTGACCTGCCACCCCGCTGGATATATAATGGGGTGACTGACATACCCTCTGGTTGGGTATAAGTGTACTACAACCCAGGGGATGGTTGTATGGGTGACTACTGCCACCCACTTAGGATGTTATGGGTGCTACCCCCACTGCACATGGTGTGAGGGGTAACTACAACCACTGAAGGGTATGGGGTGACTACTACCCACGGAATGGGTATAGGGCTGATTTCCACCCACTAGATGGGTAAGGGCGGCAGACTACTACCCTCGGATGGGTATGGGGTGACTACCACCCCCGGAATGGGCATGGGGTGAGTACCAACCCTCTGGATGGTATTGGTGACTACCAACCTAACTGCATATTATGGGGTGACTACCACCCACTGGATGGGGTATGGGGCACTGCACTATCACCCACGATGGGTATGGTTGACTCTACCACCCTAACTGGATGGGTATAGATTTGACTACCACCCATGGATGGGGATGGGGTACGTACCACCCACTGGTCGGGTATGGGGTGACTCGCACCCCACTGCGACGAGGTATGGGGTGACACCACCCACTGAAATGGTTATGGGGTGTGACTATACACCCTCTGTGGAGATGGGGTGACTACCACCCACGGCAATTTAGTATGGGTGACTACCACCGACCCCCTGCATGGGTAATAGTGGTGGTTCTACTGCCCACTGGATTAGGATGGGGTGACTACCACCCACTGAATGGGTATAGGTGTACTGCCACCTCGCTGATCAGTATGGGGTGACAGATCCCAACCCAACTGGAGGGTATAGGGGTGACTACACACACCCACTGGAACGGCTATGGGGTGATTATCACCCACTTCAATGGTTTATGGGGCGACGACCACCCAGCAGGATGGGTATGGGTGACTGCCACCCTCTGCGGATGGGATGGGGGTGGACTACCACCCCCAGGGATGAGGGTATAGGATGACTACCACCCACTGGATGGGATAGGGTGAACTACCTCCACACTGATGGTTATGGAGTGTGACCTGACCATCCACTGGATGGGTATGGGTGACTACCAACCCACAGGAACGAAGAGTATAGGCGCGTGAAACTTTCCACCCACTGGATGTGGATGGGTGACAACCTCCCACTGATTGGTTTTTGGGTGAACTAACCACCCACGGATTGGGTAGGGAGTCGACTACCACTCACAGGCAATGGGTCTATAAGGTGACTTCCACCCACTGGAATGTGGGATGGGGTGACAAACTCCCACTGATGTTATGGGTGACTACCACCCACTGGATGGGTATGGGGGTAGACTACCACGCCACTGAATTGGACATGCGAGGGGACGTGGACTACCACTCACAGGATGGGTATACAGGGTGACTACCACCCACTGAATGAGATATAGGTGACTACCACCCCTGGATGGGGATTGTGACTGCCACCACACTCGTATAGGGTATGGGGTGACTACACACACAAGGATTGGCGTAATAGGGTGACTTACCCATCCACTTTATTGGGGAGAGGAGGTGAATACCAACCCCAGGATAGTAATTGGTGCATACTAAATAGTTTATTTATTAACACACTGGCCGATTCCCCACCAAAGGGCAGGGGGGGGTTTTGAGGGGTGCGCCCGAAAAAGAATAACTTTCACCATCATTCACATCCAGCACTGTCCATTGCCAGAAGGGTGCTTACCACTACAGTTTTTTAAACTGCAAACATTAACATTGCCCTCAGACAGACATCTACACAACTTCCATCCCACCTTCTCCTATCTTCGCTGCAACATTCATCACTCATGCTTCACACCCATATAAAACACATTGCACTCACAAACTATACTCTCATATCATACATTCCCCTCTTGCCTCCAAGGACAAAGTCTTGTCTCCACCGACTCCTAAGATGTACACTCAACTCTTTTCCCCCCTCATCAATGCTATGATTCACCTCATCTTTCATAGAATTCATAAACCGCCGCCACGCCTCCCCAACTATCTGAATACATTCACCTCCCCTCCAATACTCTTCCCTCCAATCTGCTACCAATCTTTCATCACCTAATCTTTTTGTTACCTCATAACCTTACTCCTTTCTGTATTCACTTTCAATTTTCTTCGTTTACATAACCTTACCAAATTCTCCACCTACTTCAGCAACTTCTCTCAGAATCTCCCAAAGAGCAAAGTTCAGGCAGCAAAGAGAGCAACTGAGACACCAACTACTCATTTCAATTTTCATACTTACAACCCCATCTATAAATATATTAAACCGCGCCACGGTGACATCACACATCCTTGTCTAAGTCCGACGTTTTACTGGGAAATAATCTCCTTCCCCTTTCCTACATACTATAACGTGAGCCTCACTATCCGCGTAAAAACTCTTCACTGCTTTCATAACCGTACCTCCTACCCCAGACACCCTGCAACATCTGCCACATCACACACAAACCCTATCCACCCTGTCATAACGTAAACTGCCTTTTCCAAAATCTCATAAATGCCATCAAAAACCCTTTTTTAAGCGCTACTAAACACATCTCTTCACTTAGATGTCTTTTACACTGCACAAACGACCTGTCCACACACCCCCTACCTTTCCAAAGCCTCCGTGTTCAGCTGCTATCCTCATCTCCGGCTTTACACTTATTCTTTCAATAATCAACCGACCATACAACTTTACCAGGTATACACAACAAGCTTATCCCCTAATTTTTGCACTCTCCTTACTGTCACCCTTTGCCTTTATACAAAGGAACTATGCATGCTCTCCTGCCAATCCCTAAGTACCTATACCTCTTTCCAGACAATATTAAATAATTTCACCAACCACAGTCCAAATCAGCTATCTACACACCACACCTCTTTTAACATTTCTATCTTTATCCCATCAATCCCACGGCCGTACGCCCCTTTCATTTTACACCGACTCCATCACGAACATCCACCCCACACCACAACTGGCTCTTCTCACTCCGTACAAGATGTTATTCCTCCTTGCCTTAAAAGACAGCTATACTCGAAAATCACACGTCCCTATCGCGTAATCAACATTTAACAATTCCTCAAAAATATTCCTTCTATCTTCACCAATCACACCTCTAACTCTAGACCCATGTAATAACTCTCCTCTCCCTATTTTTAACTGACAAATCCTTTCGTTCTCTAGGCTTCCCTTAACTTGTTACAATCTCACCACGCCAAAACTTTTACCTTAATTTCATCAAAACATTTGTTGATACATCTCACCTCAACTCTCTCATTTGCTTCCTTGCATTACACATTCACGCGCACCACTCCTTAACCTCTCCTCTTGTTCTCCATATACTCTTCCCTCCTTGCAATCACTTCTCACTTTGGAAAAACTTCTCGATAAGCTAACTTTTTTCGCCCTTACTATCTCTTTTTACATCCATCATTCCACCAATCGCTCCTCTTCCCTCGACCCTCACCCACTTTCCTGTAACCACAAACTTCTGCTGAACACTCTAACACTGGCATACAGTTATTAAACCAATCCATCCTCTTCAACCCATTGCCTAATGCTCTCATTAGCCCACTACTACCGCCACAGCTGATTTTATCTTAACCCTAAGCTGAGCCTCCTCTTGTTTAGTGGTTATAACCCTCACCTCATCTCTTCTCTGATGCATTCATGTCTCTCTCCTTGTATCCCATCACACCTTTGACTCTCAGTGTAGCACATCTAAAACGTGATCTGATAATCAACACTGTGGCCCCTCTATAAACAGTACAGTCCTACAGCCTAACTCAAACAGACCCTTTTATCTACAATACATAATCCAACAAACTACTGTCATTACTCTCACACACACTAACATATCTTGCGTATACTTGTTTTATCCTCTTTTCTTAACAAAATAAGTACAACTACCTTTATAACAAACCCCTTTCAATAACAAAGTGTCAATCAAAGGCTCCCATTAAAATTTACACCGGCACCGCAAACTTACCTACCACAACAAACCCTCTCTTAAAAGTTTCCACACTTTAGCATTCAGGTCCCCTACCACCAATTACTCTCGCACTTGGTTCAAAGGCTCCTATACATTCACTCTAACATCTCCCAAAATCTTGCTCTCTATCCTCGACATTCCTCCTTCTCCCGTGCATTCCACGCTATATTATGACACACTTTTTCGAGCTCCAACCTGTATTTTAATCCTCATAGTCCTATGCAATTTACACATCATAATTCATCTTTTTTCTCCTTCCAAACGGATCCTTACTCCATTATTGCTACCCATCCTTAGCGCTAAACCCGCTCAGATACTCCATATTTAATCCCATTTATTTTCCCCCACTGCAAGACTCCCTAACCCCCTTCAGCGTTGTTTCGCTTAGGGCCAGACATCCAACTTCTTTACTCAATCAGAACCTCTAGCAATCATCTGTTTCTTGTCATCCGCACTACCTCCACGCACATTTAAGCATTCCTCCCAGTTTTAACATAACCGTTTTGCTTCTCTCTTTTCACTAGAGTAAATGGTCTGCAGAAAAAGGGGTTACTAAGCCCATTGCTCCCGCATTTTAGTCCGCCTCATACGACGCGCATGACTTTACGGAGGAAAGATTCTTATTTCCACTCCCATGAGACCAAATGGAAGGAAATAAAAAGAAGAACAAGAGACTATTTAGAAAAAGGCGAAAAACCTAGATATATTCTATAATATATGCCAGGTGCGTGCTGTGAAGTGATGACCAGAAGTGTAAGTAGGCGTAGCAGTACCCTGTTGATCTAGCGTGTTTATGAGACAGAACAAGAAACCACAATCCTACCCTCCATGCAAAACAGATTTACAAGGTAAAAATTGATTCAGTTGTGTGAGGAGTTAGTGGAAGAGGAGAATGTTAGTGGAAGAGTGCGGAATGAGTGATTGGAAGAGGAGAAGGTTAGTGGAAGGAAATTATAGGTTAGTGAAGACGGAGAATGTTAGTGGAAAAGGAAATGTTCTAAGTGGTAGAGGAGATGGCGTTAAGTGGAAGAGGAGAAGAGTTACATTGGAAGAGAGAAAAATGTGTTGTGAAAAAGAAGGTTAGTGGAAGAAAGATATTAGTGTAAGAGGAGAATGTTAAATTGAATAGAAGAAGCGACGGAAGAGTAAAGAATGTTAGTGAAGAGGAGAATGTTACAGTGGGGAAGAGAAGACATGATGAGTGAAAATCTCTCTCTAAAACGATAAAAGATAAAAATATAAAAAAAGAACAAAAAGAGAATATAAAAGAATAGAAGAAGGTTGGAATAAAGGATACAGGTTAGTGGAAGAGGAGAATGTTAGTGAGAAGAGGAAAGGTTAGTGGAAGAGGAGAATGTTAGTGAAGAGATAAGTGTTAATCGCGCGACGCAAGGAGAATTTATTGGAAGATGGAGAAGTTCGTAGAAGAGTGTTATGGACGAGGATGTTAGTGGTAAGAGGAGCGAATGTTTAGTGGAAGAGGAGAATGTTTGTGGAAGTGAACAATGTTTAGTGAGACGCAACAAGTTAGTGGAAGAGGTGAAGTTCAGTGGAAGAGGAGAAGGGTTAGTGGAACAGGAGGAGAATTTTAGTGGAAGAGGTGAATGTTATCGTATGACGGAGAATGTTAGAGGAAGAGGAGAAGTAGTAGAAGACCTAGAGTGTTAGTGGAGAACACTTCGGGGTAAAGGCGAAAGGTAAGGGTACACGAGAAAGTTACAGTAGTAGGAGAAGGGTTAGTGGAAGAGACGAAGGTTAGTGGCAGAGCGCGCAGGTTAGTGGTAGAGGAAAAGTTATAGAGAGAGGAGAAATATCTAGTGGTAGAGGAGAAAATTAGTGGAAGAGAAGAAGTTTATAGGTAGAGATGAAGGTTATTGGTAGAGGAGACAGGAGTAGTGATAGAGGAGAACGGTAGTTACAGAGGAGACTTTGTAGTGGTAAGTTTTGAAGGCTTGTGTAGCGAACTGTTCAGTGCATAGAGGGCTAATCAAGGTTCTTGCGGTCTAGAGGAGAAGGTTAACAGATAACGGCGACTTAGTAGTAGAGTACAACACGGTTCGTAGGTATAGGAGGCATTAGAGGTATAGGTGAGAAGGGTAGTGGGTAAGGAGCAGGCGATATCTGGTAGAGTAGAAGTTAGGTTCGACAAGGCGAAGGTTCTCGTGGTAAGGAGCGACTTAGTTGTAGTGTCTGCGCTAAAATTTGTGGTAGAGTAGAACGTAAAGTGCACTCGCACGCTTAATGAAAGAGGGAGACAGGTTATCTTAACAAGCAGAAGCGCGACAGTGAAACAGAGAAGGTAAGTGGTACAGAGGAGAAAGGTTTGTGGTAAATAGACGGTTGGTGATAGAGAAGAAGGTTAATTTTTTTCCAGAAATTAGTTGGTCAGGTAGACGGAGAAGATTAGTGAAGAGGAGAAGGTACTAAGTGTGGAGGCTCACAGGAGTACTCAGCGGTTAGAGACAGGTTTATGTGGTCGAGGTGACAGGTTAGATGGTGAGGAGCAAGTTCTCGTGGTAGCAGAGCAGGTTAGGGTAGCGGAGAAGGTTTAGTGGTCGCGGTAGACGGGATATGGTACAGAGCGCGACGATGGTTACTGGTGACACGGAGCCAGGGAAGTGGAAAGAGGAGAGACCGGTTCGTGGAGCGGAGCACCGGTTCCGTGGAGCAGGAGACGGTTAATGGTAAGGCGCGAAGGTTATGAGGTGAAGGGAGCAAAGGCTTAGTGTAGCAGCGACACGGTTCGTGGGTCGAGGCGCAGTTAGGTGGTGACGGAGAAGGATCGTGGTCAGGCGCGTCCTGTTCGTGGGCAGGCGAAGGTATAGTGAGACGGAGATGGTTAGTGGTCGCGGGGGGAGCACGTATCGTGTGCAGGAGCACGCGTTCGTGGTAGACGGCCAGTTCGTGGGCCGCAGGCGCACCGGTTCGTGGTACGCGAGGCGACGGTCTCTGATCTAGGTGACGGCGCCGGTTAGTGGTCGCGGCGAAGGTTAGTGTAAGGCCAGTTTAGTGGTACACGGAAGAAGGTAGTGGTGTAGAGGAGCCGGATAAGGTTCGCGACGGAGGGGTGCGTCTCCATCCACATCCAACTGGAACCAGCTACCCACCAGTTGACAGGCGAAAAAACCTTCCTCACCGTTGAAGACTCACCAATGAGGTCAGGTGTTTGACATCTGTTGAACAACGTCATCAAAACAGCCACTAACCTACTAGGTAAAGATGGGTATAACGAACTTATTGCTCCCGTTGTCACGCACATAACCTCGGTACCAGACCATTTCATAACCCAGCCGATACAGACTGCCCCTCATTGACTACACTTGCTGGTACAGCCGAACTGGTCAATTAACGCATCCTTTGATGATGGGTGTATATTGAGACCGATAATCACCCTGGAATGCAACCCTTGAATTATCTAAGTACCTAAGGAAGGATGGTACTTGGTGCCCCAGTCATAACTTTAGGAAGTTAAATCGCGCGATAGACTATCCCAGATTCACTTCCCACTAATCCTGTACTAGGTGAGCTCTTACTTGCCTAATATGTGGAGTAGCAAAGCGTCACTTTTCACCGAGACTTGTTACAAGGGTATTGTCAAGGCCCTCTGCATGAGAACAAGCCAAGAGCTAACCGCAGTTTTTCCACTCCTACAGGTCATTATCACTTCCTCGGTATGGCCTTCAGTTACGGACTTTCACCTCACACAACACTCTCGAGTGTCTCATGACAACATATCTTCAGAGCCCTTATAGGTACAACGACCTTATGGTGAGCTTAGATAATGTGATTGTCATGGGCCGAAGGACGTGGATACGAACGCACTTGAAAAGACTGATGTAGTGCTTGGTACACGCTTGAAGTAGTCAATTTAAGAATCAAACTGCCTAAATGAACCATTTTTCAGATACAGAAAATTCAAGTGTTCTTGGTCACAATTAGCCCACTCCTAAGGGGTTACGACTGACCAAAGTAAAGTAACTGCGTTGTACTAAACTTCCAGCTCCCAAAACGGCTGATGCCGAGTAATGATCCTTTGTGGAGACTTGCGGCAGGATTTTAGATCTTCCATTGCCAATTTGGTCTGCCAATAGCTGCGCCTCTAACTGAGTTCTTAAGAAAGATGCACCTTTCATGTGGGACTTTCCAACTGTCAAAGCTGTCACTTGCCCATTTTTGTGAGAATTTCCAGATTTTTGCTTCTAAGCTTTTCACTAGCTGACAACGATGCGATTTCATCGTGGGGACAAAGGGGCTGGACTATGCTCCAGAAAAACCGATGCAAGTACAGCACGCACGTTGCATTTGCTAGCTGAGTTCCTTAACGAAAGGCTGACATACTTATGCAGTAATGAGCCATACAAGCTTAGCAATTGTGTGTCTTAAAGCACAAATTCTGAGACATTATAGACCAGTACTCCTGGTCAGGTCTTGACAGACCAGCACAACTAGACCTTTATTCAGAACAAAGCCAACCTGTTGGAATGGTTAAGCCAGTATGGGCCTTAACATCCAAGGGTTCAACCCCACCTTTGAACAGTGTTTGTGATATCGGACCTGGCAAGTCAAATGTAGTCACGACGATGCTTGATCAAACATGTTTAGTATAGTACCGCAGACTCTCCACATTAGTGCTGAGGACATAAAGGATGCTACAAAAGAACAGATCCCAATGCATCTGTATGATTCGATTCCTGCTCCAGGAAGATTCTTATTCGAACGTCAAATTCAAAGTTTATTCGCTAAAGGATTACAATGTGAGTTTATACAGAATTTGTTTGTTGTGTGGTTACATGTAGTAAAAGAATAATTAAGAGTGAGACCACTAATCACCTAGCATGGCGAGGACAGTATTCGGCAGACTTATTTAATTCTGAAATTTAAAACATACAAATTATGAGTAAGTTGGAATGAGTCTCATGTGACTACAATGTAGTGTGTGAGTGGTAGCATATGTGAATGCTTTTCTGTGTTGGCATAGTACAAGTTTCAGTATTGGAGTAATCACAGACCAACTTATGACTAAGTTTTTGGATTCACTTATTTTACCAAATTGAGATTGAGATTTCTGGTTTATGGTCAAATGGGTTGAGTGCGTGTAAGTGTGCCACCAGGTGTATTCGTGTTGTAGTTGACGGGGTGTATCAGGGAGATAAGATGTTTTCTAATTGTAAGTTCTGCCACGAAGGTTGATGATAGGTGTCTGGATTCCTAGAGTGCTCAGTAGGACCTTTGACATAACATCTGAATTTTTGGACAAAGGCACATCTTAGCGTCGACACAGGGAAAGTGTCTATAAGAGATTTTGTCTCTGGTGTTATGCCCGTGGGGTCGTGTCACAATAACAAGACAAAAGCGTTCATAGGTCAAGGTATATTGGAATTTAAGGTCCTGTAGAGTAGATCTGCATCAGGTAGAAAGTTGGGGATGTCCTGAACAGGGATAAGTTTAGATCTATGACGAGTGGGGGGGTGTGCTGCGCCCAGGGATGGATTTAGTGATTATTTCTTCTGTGCGTTTTGTTGGGTTATTGGCGTGTGAGGGGTGGCTAGGGGAGGGTGAGGGGAGGGTTGGGGGGGGGGGCGATGGGGGGGGGGCGGGGATGAATCCACTAGCACACAAGCATAGTGTGAGATATGGATAAATAGTGAGTGGTCATACAGCGTGAGAAGGGCATTTTGCGGCACGTAGTCATCGTGTCTTGAGAGGATCCCGACCGATATTGGATACTTTTTTGGTATATGGTGTTCTGAGCATATGAGGGACGGAAATTACACACGTTGTTGTCAAGGTATAGGCCTAGATTTGCCCGTCATTAGGTCTGGTAATTAAGTGTTGGCGATCTTAATGTTAATTGGCGCAAGCTCCTGCGCTGCTTACCAAACATACAATAGTAGGTTTGGTCAGTGGTTAGCGACACAAGTTTATTGCTGTCATCCAAGTCGATATTGTTGCGTCTCAGCTCCTCGTTAACAATGGGGTTGAGGGTGGCAAGATGTAAGGGTGAGAGAATGACATAAGTCAGGGTCGTCAGCAAAAGAATTGGGTTGTCAAGTGTTGGGATACGCACTCTGAAGCAGCAGTTGATGTATAGGAGGAGAGCAGGGGACCTAGGACACTTCATCCCTGCAGACTCCAGTACCAAGTGGCCGTTTGGTGATAGCGGTTGCTTTAATCTAGGGGACAACGCGCGATACCTAATGACAGTAAGGTAAGATTTTAAAATTGCAAGCACTGATGGCCTCTTTACCGTAATGCGGTCAAGGTTGTGGGATAGGATGCTGATGTGGTCTACTGTGTCAAAATGCTTTCTTCTTAAGGTCAATAACAAAAATTCCTAGTGGATATTCTTGACTGTGAAAGCCACCAGCACCTACAGGGACTTCGTCATGATCCTAGAATTACTGTATCAACACACGAGCTGGGTACTCCTTAGCAAGAAGAGTAATACCACGTTTAGTAATTGTCCAACAGTCACTAGCGAATGATAGCCCTTACAGCTAGGTCAACGAATGTACCAAGGTGTTGCGCACGCGGGTATGGATCGTTTCTGTAAACAAGCCAGATTGAAAATACTTTTACCCACACGTTGGCAACTGATATTTCTGAGTTTATTCAAAAATGCAGTGTCTGCAGTGTAACCACAAAGGCCATGTTAATGGTCCTAAATGCCATTCAGGGTGTTGGGAAAAGACACTAGATTAGACAGTCGGACATCTTTATTAAAGGAAAGAGTTTCGCCCGAGTGGGACTTCTACACTGTCCTAATACAGAGAAAAACTAAGAATACAGTTATAAATTATAGTGGCAGGAGATCAGGTGAGTATGAGCGCGGGGTAGATGTGTAAGTACAGTAGCTATAGTACAGGAGTAGTAGTATAAGGAACTAAGGAGGTGAGGCAAGAGAGGGACCTGCTGGCATCATAAACACCAGTCTCCCAGGTGGGGTTATTATCCTCTTGCTTAGTAATTTTGAAACACCTGTACTACCGATTTTTTGCTTCTTATAGTGTTCACTGACGAGAAATTAGTGCTGCTCAATGCAAGTTTCTCGATACTATAAGGCGTCCTTCTATTTAAATCTAGTTAGCTGCATTCTCGAATTCAGGAGATGTCATTCTCGTCTCTGATGTTGAACACATGCGTTTATTACTGCCGGGGCATCATTTCTGCAAGCAATTTTTGTGTTCTGCTATCTACAAGTCCAAGTTCTGGCAGGTGTCCCCTAACATATAAACTTTATAGAACACAACCCCCCACTGGTATAGCGGTGACGTGTAGATTCCGCATTGTGCCAGAATCATGCTTGGGTTTTTGGTATCAGGTTCCTAATAGTAGTTGAAGAGCTACGTAGAATATGTTAGCCAGTTTTCTGTCAAATCATATTTGAAACAAAGAAGTGCAACGTTGCTGACCGGTAAAACGAACTGTACGTGGACGGACTTTTCGTCATTGATAGGTGTGGCTGAGGATACGTGCCGCACGATTTCCTGCAGTCACGTATGAAGTGCACCTAGTTACAATCGTTTTTTAACCGGTCAGCAACGTATGCCACTAATGTTTCAAACATGTTTGAACAGAAAACTGCTAAAAAATCTACCAGCTCATCAACAACTATTAGGAACCGCACGATACAAAAACCCAAGCATGATGCGGCACAAGTCGCAGGAATTGTTTGCCTACACATACCAGTGTGGGGGGGGTGACAAAGTAAATATGTACGGAAAACAGCCAGAATCTCATGGACATAGAATAGTCAAACACAAAATGGCTATGCATGAAATGATAGACCGCAAAAAACGCATGTGGTTCAACATAGCGAGACGATGATGGGACATCGCATGAAATTCAATGAAGCTAAACGAGTGAATTAAAGACGACGACTTAAGACGGGGAGAAAATGCTTATCAAAGCAGCCCTAATTTCTGTCAGTAACACTATAAAGCCAAAATCCGGTAGCTACATAAGTTCAAAATGACTAAGCAAGAGGATATTTACCCATCCTGGAACTGTGGTTACTTGATGCCAGCAGGTCCCTCTACTTGCCTCACCTCTTATGTTCCATTACCTACTACTACGAACTACTACACTACTACTTCTACCACACTACCCACTGCGTCACCTCACCTGACTCCTGCACTATATAGATAATGTTTTCTTAGCTTTTTCTCTGTTATAGGACTGAAGAAGCCATTCGTGAGAAACGTTTCCTTTCAAATAAAGGTCCCTGATAACTGTACATTAGTGTCCTGTTTCCACACACCTGAACGCGACTTAGGACCATTAACATTGCCTTTGGTGTTACAACTGCGACACTGCATTTCTTATAAACTCAGAAATATCAGGGGCCAAACGAGGTCAAAAGTATTCTCAATCGTGAGGCTTGTTTACAGAACTATCCATACAGGGTGCGCAACACCTGGCGCGACATCCGTGAACTGCTGTAAGGACGACATTCGTGCTAGTGACTGTGAATTACTAACTGGTAACTCTTCTGCTAGAGTACCACTCAGCTGTGTGATACCAGTAATGCTTGGATCATGACGGAAGTCACTTATAGGTGCTGGGGGCTTCACAGTCAGAATATCCACTAGGAATTTTATTGACCTAAGAAACGCTGTTGACACAGTAGTCGCACAGCATCCTACTTCCACAAACTTGACCATTCTACGGTATACAGGCCATGTGCACTTGCATAGTTTAAATCTTACCTATACTAATCGGTATCAGTATGTCACCATTAAAGACACAGCATCAACAACACGGTCCACTGGGATAATGAGTTCTGCATGGGAATGTCCTTGGTCCCCTGCATCTCCCCTCAGGATACATAAATGATGCTTCAAACGTATCCCAAACACTTGAAACCCATTCTCTTTGCAGACGGGACACGACTTATGTCATCTCTCACCCTAATCTGCGGCCACCCTCAACAACCAGTATGTCAACGAGGAGCTGCGACCAAAATATCGACTTGGATGAGCCCACATAACAACTTACGCGTACAACACTGACCAAAACCTACTATATTATCGGTTTGGTAGGCAGAGGCCAGGAGTTTGCGCAATTACCTTTAAGATCGACAACACTCTAATTACAGACATCTTGAGGGCAAATTCCTAGCTATAAACCTTGACAACACCTAATTTCACTCCCATATCCAACACATAACCAAAAAACAAGTATCCAAAACGGTTTGGGACAACCAGCTCCAAAATACGATACGACGTGCCGCAAAATGCCACTTCTCACGCTACTACCACTCACTTATTTATCCATACTCACCGATGCGATTTGTGCCTTGGGATCAACTGCAGCAACTCACCTAAAGCCAACAATACCAACAAAAGGCCACAGTAAAGAAGAATGCACTAAATCCCATCCCTGGCAACACACCCCCCCACTCCGTCATAATCTAAACTTCAACTCCCTGAACTTCAGAACATCCACACTTACTACTGTGCAATCAACCATCTACACAGGACCGTTAAATTCCCAATATTAACCGGACCTAAAACGCTTTCTGATATTGTGACAGAAGCCCTCAGCATAAAACCAGACACAAACATCTCTATAGAATTCCCTGTGTCCTGACTAAAACCTTTACAAAAATCAATGTATTTTGTCAAAGGCACCACCGGAGAACTCTTGAACTCCAGACACATTCATCGCCCGTCAAACTATCCATTAGAAAACATCTTATTCTCCCTGATACACCCCCGGGCAACTAACAACACGAAATAACACCTGGTGGGTCACACTACAATCACTCACCCATGTGACCATAACAGAAATATCAATGCTCAATTCTAAAATAAGGATCTCCTAACTATCAAAGTTGGTCTGTGATACTCCAATACTGAAACTATGTACGAGGCCAAAACAAAAGCCATTCACATTGGCTAAACTCACAAACTAACTATTTAGTCACTAGCAAGAAGTTCCAACTGACTCAGAAGTTGTATATTTAAATTTAAAGAATTAAACCTAAGTCTGTCCCGACACACTGGACATTAGCCATGCTAGGGTGTTCTAGTGGTACAACTACTGTAATATATTATTTTACAAACATGTAAACACACATAACCAAATTTCTGTAAACTCAACATTGTAATTCCTATAGAAATAAACTGTTGAATTTGAATTCGGAATAAATCTTGCCTGGGAGCAGGAATCGAATCAGAACCAGATCACTATGGGACACCTTGTCTGTGAGCAGCCTTTACAGTCCCAGCCGAATGGAGAGTGCGCGGTTAACTATAACTAACATGTGGTAGACGTCAAGCATACTGTGAACGACATTCTTGACTTGCCAGGTAAGTGATGTCACAAAGATGGGTTTGAACCCTTGATGGTAAGGACCATCTGGCTAACCTTCCCACAGGTTGCCGTTCTGAAATAAAGGTATCATTTGTGCATGGTCTACACAAGACATGAACAAAGTACTGGTATATAATGTCTCAGAAGCTTTAAAGAACCACTCAATCGACGAAGGCTTCTGCTCAGTTACTGCATTATTATGTATCACCTTCGTAGACTCAGGCTAGCAAACACTGCAACTGCGTCTGCTACTGGAGCCACGGTTTTCCTGAGCTAGTACAGCAGCCTATGTCCACTGAACTAGCATCATGTCAAGATAGAAAAAGCTAGAAAAAATCTGGAAATTTTCAAACATGAGCAGAAGCTTGACATGTTGGAAAGTCCAAATTGAAAGGAGCCATCTTGGCTTAAGCAACTCATTAGAGGAGCGCAGCAAGGGAAGAAAGAATTTGCAAGTGGAAATCATATACACACAACCTCCAGTTCACCACAATATGATCCTTACGGCATCAGCAGTTTTGGAGCTGGCAAGTTTAAGTACAACAGTTACTTTACTTTGGTCCAAGTCGTAACCCTCTAGGATGACTAAGTGACAAGATACTTTGATTTCTGAATCTGAAAAATCTTGACGATCACTTTACGGCATGTTAAATCTTAAATTGACTACGTCAAGCGTAGCCAAGGCACTACATCAAGGCTTGTCCAGGGCGTATCCACGTCTTCGACATGGACAAATCACAGCATCCAAAGTACCCCGATAAGTGTGTTACCATATAAGGGCTCTGAAGAAGTAGTCCATGAGCCCTCGAGAAATGTGGGATAGGTGACAGTCGTAAAACTGAAAGGCCAAACACAGAGGACAAGTGATAGGACCTGTAGGAGTGGAAAATGCGGTAAGCGTCTTTGGCGCTGTGTCTCAATGCAGAAGGGACTTGACAAAACCCTTGTAACAAATCTAAGGGTTGAAAGACCTTTGCTATCACCACATTATTAGGCAAGACACATCACCTAAGTAACAGGAAAGTGGAAGTGATCACTAGGATAGTTTATCAGCATGAACTTCCTAAATTAATGACCGGCAACCAAGTACCATCCCTTCTTAGCAGTACGAGAATCAAGGGTGACAATTCCTGGGTGAATTACTCGGTGCAATAACACCATCATCAAGCACCTAATTGACCAGTGTCTTCTGATAACAGCAACTTAACTCAAGGCGGATACAATTCTGATACGCAGGTATATAAAACTAGGTCTGGTACTAGGTTCACTGTGCATACAACGGGTACATTAATTCGTTATACCCATCTTCTCAACCGAGTAAGGTAATGGCGTTAGGACGTTTGTTCCAACAGATTCAAAACAACCTGACCTCATTCTGGTTAGTTCACGTGAGCTAAGTTTTTTCATCCTCAACTGGGGGGATAGACTGGTCCAAGTGAGTAGGATGGACTCACCACCGCGCTACCACTAACCGTCTGCCCTCATACCACTAACCTTCTCCTCTACCACTAACCTTCTCCCTACCACTAAACCTTCTCCGCCTACCATTAACCTGCTCCGTCACCACGAACCTTCTCACTCTACCACTAACCTATCTCCTCTACCACTACACACGTCTCCTCGACCGCTAACCTGCTCCTTCACCACTAACCGTGCGACGCGAGCTACTCACGAACCTTCTC
>NC_069444.1:8304867-8323601 GCF_026875155.1 Cherax quadricarinatus
GTGCCCCCTTTAGGCCCCCCGGGTCAATGGGAGGCTCAGACCATTCGCTCTCACTCCTAGGCGACCCTCTTGATAGACACAAGTGCTCCCCCTCCACGGACTGGTTTGTGGTCACTCCCTCACACTGTCTGTTGTGTACTCACTCCTATCCAATTAAAGCCAAACTAGTCCACGGCTGTATCTTTGCTACCTACGCTACCTTTATCGGCACTAAACCTCTGTTCAGCAGTAAGAACAGCAATAAAAGTGGTGGCAGCGGTGTAATTGGGGTTAGAAACTTTGTGGGCGTGCTGTGTGACAGCAGCGGCAAAAGTGACTTCCGGCTGCACCCGCGGGGTCAGTGGACGGCGCCGGAAGGATGGGTATAGGATCATCCGCAAAGCAACAAACCTTGCCTTGTTCGGCAGGCGGCTTGATCGCGGCAATGGCATCATATGCACCCAGGACGTCGTGCTGAGGGCCGCGTCCTAGCGCATCAATGGCACCTCGGAGGTTAGGGGGGGCATCCCTCCGCATGATGCCTATAGCCAGCATGGGGATGATGTCTTTAGCTTTAATACAGTTGTCACCATTCACCCACTTAGTGGAGCTGATGGCATCAGTAAAGTCTTTGGCGGCTTGCTCAAACCTGCAAATGCAAGCCAGGGGGCTTTCGTGCCGGTATTGACATTCGGCCAAGACGCTGGTAACAATGTCAATGTAATGGCGTTGGCGACTACGCCGAAAATAACGCCTAAATTCCTCCTTAAGCTCATCCCAAGACTGAATCTCACAAACGCGATTGAGCTGCACAAAGGCACCTATATCATCCCGGGTGAGATCCACTGCTGCAACAGCAGCACGAATGTACTCTGCGTCCGTGGGACTATCAAATCGTCTCGACTGACTGCAGCCATGGCTCTAACCTATTTGAACGACCGTCAAAAAGAAGGGTCGGGTATGGACGATTAGCCGGCCCACTGGTGGTCGAGACTTGAGCCACAAGTTGACCAACTGTCACGGGGGCTTCGATGCCCTGCCGCGTGTTCACGCTGGCTGAGGCACCATTGCTAGCATCAGCAGAATCTGGACTAATGGTATGGCCACTGCGTGTCTTAGTCATGACGTCATTTGTTCAAACGCAAGCAGGTCACGAAGAGGGTAAACAGGTCAGAGCAAGAAATGGTATGCACTGGCTACAATTCAACACAGAGTCAGAGAGAACACAGCAGCACTGTACTAGGTAAACTGCTTAGTGATGGAAATAATTTCAGCAAAACAACAACAAAAAGAATAAATAGTGGTACACACTGAAACACAAAATAAGAGATGTATGCAAGTGAATGAACTACAGGGAAGTGCACAAAATGAAGCTAAGGGTGGTCAATAATTTCACCAGGAGACTGGCAACAAAATTTATGAAAAGGAGTTGAACTGTAAACACTGGTAGCAAAAATTGCACAAAATTTTAAATAAATCAGGTACTACACAACACTAAACTGTGCTGCAAGCACAGTATGGAAAATTTTATAGGGTGATTACCTTTATGTACCTCAACATTACATGTTTACAAGTAAACTCATTGGGAGACAACCATATTGTTTACCGTAGTCACCCCATGTAGACATGTGAGAAAACTTAACCACCCCTGGTCACGGCAAGTGGTTCCTTCGACCTCACAATCTTATCCAATCTATCCGAGACCAGTATGGATTGGATAGCACCCCACAAGTATGGTGCTACTAATTAATTGTGGACTGTATAGATTATATTAGTTTAACTGAATGAAGGGGGGTGGGGTAGGTTACACATGGATATATCCATCAAGGAAAACACTTGTACATAATCTCACACTTACCAGATATATCTCTGGTGGTCCACTTGATGTAGCTGGATCACCCATAACCTATCCAATTACAACATACCTAACTGGCCAGTATCAGTTGCTATAACTAGAAGGGTTACTTAACTGTGGGTGATTGATACTCCTTATTCCCTCCATTCACCATCTCATTTCGTATGTCCTACTACACCAACACGGTTCTTATTCCAGCAGGACGAGGTATCCGTCGGTTTGTCCCGGTTTAGAAGTCGTGATTCCATAAAGCTTCACTATCCTCGGTACGAGAATCACGCGTTCACTCGGAGCAGGGCGATCTATTTCACATCCCGCATTCTCTTAACTTAATGTTATTATCACTGATTACATTACCATTCACAAGACGATTTAACGTCTCATAATTATTATACACATTAGAGGTCACTCCATTAAGATCTGAGGGCCGATGAGTGGAGGATTAACACACGGGTTTTATCCCCTGGACGCACGCCATGGCACGCACCAGACCACCTGGTCGAACCATTATTCACTAATTTTACCACCTTTTTACGGTGGTCCCGTAAATCATGTTCCCTCACTCTCCACCAGGAACAGTTACGACACTTCCTATTATGAAATGAGGCCTATATTAATCCTTAGGCCGCCGTGAATGCCAATTTCCTGGTTCCATGCTTTCCCAGCCTCCTCACTACCTTCAAAACACTCCCGCCTCCCGCATGCCCCGAGTCGACCTCTACCCCTGCACATCCGCGCATGCGCAAAGGGAACTCTTGGTTCTGTCCTATTGTCAAATACATTTTTGACTCATATCGACACATTAAACACCTATTAGGCGCTATAGCTTCGGAAAATCAAAAATTTTTCCACACACAGTTTAAAAAGATTGCAGGTGCTGGCAGTTGCAAATTGGAATGCAAAAAAAAGGTAATTCACTTGCACAAAGGGAAGTTGGCACAGCAAAGATATCAGAGTATGGGATTGTGCCAAAAATCACAGAAAAAAAAAATACACTGTATCAAGAAATGCTATATTGCACACAAAATAAAATTAATAAAAATGCAAATTATTAAATTCAAGAATAGGGCAAAGGTTAACTGGTGTTAGCAGGGTGTACACTGGTGTTAGCAGGGTGTACACTGGTGTTAGCAGGGTGTACACTGGTGTTAGCAGGGTGTACACTGGTGTTAGCAGGGTGTACACTGGCAAAAACAAAAATTTCACAATCTCAAGATCAAAATTAATGAACTTCACAAGTAATTTTGGTAATTAATGGTAAATAAGCAGGTTCCCAAAAATGCACTCAATGACTTGGGTATACAAAATAGCAAAAGTAAGGGGCCAATGGCTAAAAAGTACTCGACTCCTTTATTATGAACCGATTACATTCATTTTTGGTGTACTATTAGAAGCTTATATTAAAGAGCCTTTGCTGAAGTTTCAATCATTATCGGCCAAAAAGGAAATGAAATATGCAAAATTTACGAAAAAATTACATTTGGCAGTACTCAATTACTCAGTGGTACTTGGAAAAGTTAGGCCCCAATTATATAATAAATCTTATCTTCATGCTAAAAAAAAAAAATAAAGTTTCATAACTTTTTTGACATTTTAGAAGATGTCGGTCTTGTTGCCCACACAAATCTGAAAATATTTGGGATAGTTCAGAAAGGAACATATCACATATCCAAATTAATCCAGGACCTCAAACTATTGTGCAGAGGCAAAACAGACAGATAAATGACGGCGATAATGACGGTCTAGTAGCTAGGGATGATAACCTTAACTCCATATGTAATGCATACATAGGTCAATGTGAGACAATACAGCCATTATTATCTCAAACACTACCAAACAGATGCATACACTGTACTAAAGTACGCATGAAAAACAGAAAAGGCACCTTATATAAAAATGTGTAAGGGGTGGGTGCATGATGGATGTATGTACAATTATAGCAACGGTGCCAGAATTCACTTTGTGTGTAACAAATGCACTTTGGCACAGTTACCCTTTAGCAGTGATGACAATGATTTATCTAATTTTAATACAAATGCCCATTGCCATATATTGATGATTATAATTGTTTTATAAAAACAGGCCTTCACTTTATTCATGTCAATGCAAGATCACTTCTTCCTAAATTGGCAGAGATTAGGATTCTAGCTAACAAAATTAGGGCGGCAGTTATAAACCATCTCTGAATCTTGGTTGGATGATACGGTGACTTACGACGAGGTCAAAATAGGAAGGCTACAATATAAAACCTTAGATAGGAACAGAAAGAGTGGTGAGTATGTTGCCTACATAGAAATGAACCTAGCTTACAACCAAGACCTGATTTAAATAACAAATAAACTGGAGATTCTATGGTTTGAAGTTGCTGCTTCCCAAGACCAAACCCATCTTAGTAGGAACTAGTTACCGCCCTCCTAACCCAGACAGTTCCTTAGAGACTTTTCAGAGTCTTTTGTCCGGATTGAAAGCATTCGAAACAATGATACTGGGCGACTTCAATATCTGTTTCAGCAACAAAATAACGGGCTATGCAAAAGGTATAAGCAAATTCTAGGATTAAATTAGCTACAAACCCAACTAATTAATAAACCAACCCGGATCACACAGTTCTCACCTCCCTAATTGACCACATACTTTGGCAACCCGCGCTGAGAACATTAGTCAGTAGAGCGTCATTACCACATGCATTTATGATCATTCCATCATTTACAGCACCAGGAAAATCACTAGGGATAGGATAGGCCTACACATGGACAGATAAAAATGAGGTCAACTAGAAACTACAGTAAAGGAACACTGTAAATAGCTACACAATTGTGACTGGACAGAGATAACAAGTTGCAGCACGGACGTAAACGATGCACTGGGAAAAATTCAAAAATTGTTCACTACCATTCTTAATAATATTGCGCAGCCAGTTAAAGAGGTAGTGATTAAACGAAAGAACTGAACCCTGATGACTACTGAGATATCAGATAATATGAAATTCAGAGAGACCAGCTGCCTAAAAAGATTTAAAGCAAACAACAGGATATGCAGCACTAAATGAATTTCCAAAGGGTGAGAACATAGTACAGAGGCTTATAAAAGGAGCAAAGCAAAGCACTATTGCTCAAAAATTGAAGAGTAAAGCAATAAACCCCAGAAAGCTCTGGCAACAACTAAAACAAGTTGTGGTATAGCCATAAGCCAGTAGATAGTCTAACATAGTACTTCACTATCGGGAGTAGGGTGGGGGGGGGGGGGGTAGGGGCCAAGAAACATCTAAGGTGGCAAATTGGGCTTTCATTCCTACTACACATCTGATGCATCAACACTAGTAATTAAACTACCAGCGCATCAACTACCTTTAACACAGACTGATAAGTTTTCAAACATCTATACCAATAAAGGGGTAACCCCAAACAGTTGTCAACTAGTAAGTGTATCTCATGACTTCATTCAAAAAGAACTAAGCAGTTAAACCAAACTAAGAGGCACAGGCCCTGATAACATCCCGTCTAAGTTCCTAAAAGATGGTACTTCCTGAACTGTCAATCCTATTGCTCACAAATAAATCTATCAATCACCACTAATACCGTACTCGGAGGGGTTCAAGGAGGCCAGAGTTTACTCCCCTATCTTCAAGAAAATAATAGGACTGATGTAACTAACTATAGACCTGTTAGTATACTCAGTATAATATCTAAATTCTGGAGAGGCGGTGTATTCTCAAGTATTAAGTACGCTTAATGACAACAGCATTCTCCATAGCTTATCAATCGGGCTTTAGAAGATCCTATCTCAACCGATACCTCCCTTATTAATCTAGATGGATTACCGGAGGAACGGGGATAGGGCAAAAGGGAACCTCATAGGTATGGTAACCTTAAGACCTTGCAAAAGGCCTTCGATACTGTCAACCACAATATTTATGTAAGAAACTAAGCTATAATGACGGTAATAGGTTATGTAGACTGGTTTAAGTCCTTACCATAGCAACAGGAGACAAATAGTCCAAAATCAACAAAACGGAATCAGAACCCCTGCCGATAACATGGTGGAGTTCCCCAGGTAGTATTCTGGGTCCCTACTATTCTTATGTTATGTCAATGATATCCTATCAGTGTCAAGTGCAAACGCCTACTGTATGCCAGATGACAGTGCTCTGTTAGTGACGGTAAAGACCCCCAGACATTGCTAATGTTTTTAACACTGGAACTGGAGTCCTGCAAGCAAATGGTTTAGTAGACAACAAACTATCATTACCCTAGGGAAAACTGAAGCCATTCTCTTTGGAACGAAACATAAACTGAGAAGGGTAAATAATTTTAATGTTCATTGTAATGGGGATCCATCACTTTGGTTTCATCAGTAAAATATCTAGATATCCCTTTTTGACCCATCAGTCAGGAGAATTGATAGGGAAAAGTGTAGTAAGAAAGCGAATGCCAGACTGAAGTTCCTTATAAGACAAGCACAGTGTCTACCTACTGAGGCTCGCAGGACCCTATGTCTAGCCTTATACAATGCCATATGGATTACGCTTGCTACTTCATGGTAACTCTGTCCATGACAAAAAAACTGAAAGAAAATAGACTGCAAATCACACCCAGAACAAAATCGTAAGATTCATCCTGGGCTGGACCAAGAGAAAAATGTAGGCCAGGATTGAATTACAGCAGTTTGGAATGCTGAATGTTGAAAGACTAAGTTAAAACAACTGAAGCTAAATCATGTTTATAAAATTGCTCACAAACAGGTCCGGAATATCTTGCTGTCAATTTATTCAATGGGGTTGGGATCCATAGCAATCATAGTACTAGGGGAGAGAGCACAACTTTGTAGTACCCACAGGTCAGTGGCCAGGCTTCAAACACCTTTTATTGTACAGTCAATAAAGGAATGGAACAGACTATCCCGACATGTCAAAGCCAACCATAGCATGACCATTCAAGAAGACTGCCAAAAAGTGTCCTGATGAAGGAAGCTACAGAAAGGGAGGGGAATGATTTTCTATTTTTTAGCTAAAATACGTGTAAATTGTAACCTTATCCCCTAGTAATGACCCTCGTATTGTAGATAGTCTTAATGACCCTCGTGGTATAGATAGTCTTTTTAGTATGATAATAAGATGTTACTTCATGTTTAGAATAATAAGAAAAATATTAAACTTTATAATAATAATAATGTAAAAGGACCCCAATGGAAATAAGTCACTCTGTCTTGACTTTTTTTGGTTTATCCCAGGTTCTCTTACACATATGCTGGCTATGTATGATAATTCTATGTAACTGTATTTGTTATACCTGAATAAATTTACTTACATACTTTACGCATTGTAAAGCAATCATTCTTCTAGTTTGTTGTGAAAATCAAGTCAATTCATTCATAAATAAGGATGGAATCATCATAAATAGGTAAATAACTTACTTTCGAGATATAGGTCCAAGCGCGCAGCACCCCAGGTGCCCCGGGAAATATTTTTTTTTTCCCCGAAAAATTTCGCTTTATTTTACACTTTTTCCGTGACCTATACGAGTGTTTTATTACAGTTAACCATTGTAAATCCTTTTCTTTCATCTCACATGAGAGAACGGGACCCTTTCCTTCACCTCAGGGAATATATCGATAAGAAATTTTTCCACGGGCATCATAATTATGCTATATATTATTTTTAAGGTGTACTTTTTATGTTTATATGCTATTATTATATGCATTATATGTCATAATAGATCAATTGTGAATAGATAAATAACCTTATAATTGATATTAGCGTGGTATGGGAATATTTTGTTGGGTTGGAGGTGTTCGGCCATTTTATGCAATATTCCCAGGGTACCTGACTGGTTTACTTGATCATATTATCTCCGCCCACTCCTGGATGATCTCAGATGGTGAATTTGTATTAATATTAGACAAAAAATATAAGAAAAGGATAAAAATAACACGGGGGAAACATAAACAATGCCCGCGTCACGCTTGTTACGCAATGTGAGGCAAGGCGCCTGTCACCAATTGCCTGTTATAAATGGCTGTAATTCCCCTTTTAGAACATCGTACGAGGACAATAATTATACAGAGTGTAGCCAGAAAGTTTCAGCTATTTTTTGGTAACAATAACTCAAGTTTCTATATTTTTTCGAGTTTTTTTTTCTCTTCTACACGTTTCGACCCAGAATGAGATGTATCAAACGTGAATGAACTACAGGGAAGAGCACAAATGAAGCTAAGGGTGGTAAATAATTTCACCAGGAGACTGGCAACAAAATTTATGAAAGGAGTTGAAACTGTAAAATCCTGTAGCAAAAATTTGCACAAAATTTTTAATAAATCAGGTACTACTACAACACTAACTGTGCTGCAAGAACAGTTTAAAAAAGATGCAGGTGCCGGCAGTTTGCAAATTGGAATGCAAAAAAAAGGTAATTCACATCTGCACAAAAGGGAAGTTGCACAGCAAAGATATCAGAGTATGGGAAGTGCCAAAAATTACAGAAAAAAAATACACTGTATCAAGAATGCTATATTGCCACAAATAAAATTATAAAAATGCAAATGATTAAATCAAGAATAGGGCAAAGGTTAACTGGTGTTAGCAGGTGTTGACACGGTGTTAGCAGGTGTACACTGGTGTTAGCAGGTGTACACTGTGTTAGCAGGGTGTACACTGGCAAAAACAAAAATTTCACAATCTCAAGATCAAAATTAATGAACTTTCGCAAGTAATTTTGGTAATTAATGGAAATAAGCAGGTTCCCAAAAATGCACTCAATGACTTTAGTATACAAAATAGCAAAAAAGTTATGCACATTGGTGAATATTCACGGAATAAAACAAGAATATATGTAAAGCAAATAAATGGGGAAAATCAAGGAGAAAAGTGTATGGCTAGGCACAGATTGTATCCACTGCAGGTAGAATAAACTAATACTTAAATACTTGAAGATTACACTTATAAAGAAAAAAAAAAACACACTAAGAAACAAAACAGTGCAGGGTTGTCAACAATCTGTGACTAACTTGCAGGTTCAACTAACAAAATTAACAGCACACAGGAATTACTTGCAACTGTTATGTCGGCCCTGTCATGCCTTCATGTTCGGTAATGACAACCCGTGTGGACCGCTCATCGAGTCCACTGTCCACCATAAAGCCTGTCCTGCTTTTCCTAGATACAGGTTCGGTGGGTTAACATTGTCCGCTCCACCTTTTCCGAGACATTGGCCATCACGCGGCCATGTTGACAGAAGCCGTCTGTCAATTCAGACCTTGAGAGGAGTCTCAGGTAATCCGCTGACGGTTCGTGTTCGTACAACGTTAGAATTGTGCGGTCACAGGGGGTCAGTGGCCCGGTGCCTGGTGGCTAAAGCTCCCGCTTCATCACACACGGAAGGGCCCCGGGTTCGATTCCCGGCGGGTGGAAACATTTCGACAAGTTTCCTTACACCGTGTTGTCCCTGTTCACCTAGCACAAATAGGTACCTGGGTGTTAGTCGACTGTGTGGGTTCCGCATCCTGGGGGACAAGAAATGGACCCCAATGGAAATAAGTTAGACAAGTCCTCGATGACGCACTGACTTTCTTGGGTTATCCTGGGTGCTACACCCTCCGGGGTTAAAATCGAACGAAATCTTAAATCTTATCTATCGTACTGTCCGCAAAGGCGGAGGGGATGAGTATTGTTTTCCCTGGTGACCTGCTCATAGGTCAAAACCATGGCACACCTAGGATCCGCTTAGATCCAGCCGAGTGGAAAGTCAGAATCAAAAAAAAACGGAGTGGATGTGCCCTTCTGGGCGTGCGCTTAGGATCCCTACGTGCTACTCTGTCTTTCAGAGTATGCACAGTGCCTGGAATCGTTGGAAACCGTGGTTTTCTGTAGCACATTCTCCCCGGGGTCAGTCTCTTGTCCTGATCGACCTCGTATAGAGCTCATGCCCTCACAACCTCCTGGCCATCAGGCGCTTAGTTACCAGTGAAACCCAGTCTGGGACGCCCAGTCTAACCTTCACTATAGACTACTGAGACGCCTGTTGTAGAGAACAGCAGTTGTCAAGCTGCAGTAATCCCTGTCGGCAGGCGACTGTCTGACTCGTGTAATGGCATCAGCGAGCAGAGTTACTGCTTGTACAAAGTATGACGTCACTTGTCAGCTCTAAACTCGCTCACTCCTGTTACGGTGTACATGAGCAGAGCTTTGAAGGAGACCATGTGCTGGTTGACAACGACACGTGCCGAGTCAAGGGCTTCCCCCTTGAACCATCCTTGCACACAGTGCACGTGGTAAGTTGCAAGTCATTGTTGTCAACATGACAGTCGAGAATTTACCCCTGCTGAAAATACCTCACTTTTCGACCTTGTCAGATTCCCTCTCCCGGTGAGATAGGAGGGTGAAGCCCCACTGACTTCCTCGTGAGTGCAGTTCTCCCAGGCGAGTTGCTGCTGATTCTTCCAACACCCGGCCAGTGCAGGAAGATTGATCTAGCTTTGATCAGACTATTCTGAAGAGGTCCCAAAACTTCTCCAGTTCTCATTCGTGCACATTCTGCAGAGCCCCCGCACTAGATGTGAGTCAATGGGTTTGACCCCACTGATCTCTCTACCGTATTCCACTTGACAAAGTACTAAACCCATTTATGTATCTTGCGTATCGCCTGCCACATGCGAAAGAGTCTTCACTGAAGAAAACTCATTACATGGATGCTCCGTGTGGAGTTATTGAGGAGTCCACTTCCCTGTGGAATGCTCCCCTTATCTGGTCCCCAAGAAAGACGGAACCGCCGCCCGTTATCGCAATTACAGGAAACTGAATGCATGTACATCCCAGACCGCTTTCCGTTGCAGTTCTGAACGACTGTTGCAGAACATCGGCGATAATAAGGTCTTTTCAAACTCTTGACCTTCTTCAAGGTTTTCTGGCAGATCCCCCTCTGATGATGAAGCAGAGATTGACAGCTTTCTCTATGGCCAACTGGTCATTACCAGTTCAGGAGGATGCCCTTGGCTTGCGCGGAAGGCCCAATCACGTTTATCGTTTGATGAACGACAATTTTACGTACCTCCTAGGTGGCACGCTCATGGTCTACCTAGATGATCTCATAGTCAAGTCTCAAGATGTCCCTGCACATCTCGAGAAACTTGACAGGGTCTTGGACAGGCTAGCTCAGGCAAACCTTAAGGGTAAACTCTCCAAATGTCATTTCCTCCTACCGGAAGGAAATAAAATTTCTGGGTCACATAGTGACTCAATAATGGCTAAGGACGACGATACTAAAACTCGGCCGTGCAGAAATTCCCTCAGACCCATGATGGCGGATGCATTCCGGTCCTTCATATGCCTGGCGGGTTTTCCCCCCGCACCTTTATCGCAGGTTTCTCCACCTTGCCCACCCCTGACACGCTTACTCAAAAGGATCCCCCCTTTTGAGTGGGTGATCAGAACAGCTTTTGGGTCATTCTTAAGAACAAGTTTAACATCACCCCAAACCCTTGACCCCTTTTTTCCCCACCGGCATTTCCTTGACGATGAGCCAGCAAAGTTGGCATAGGTCCCGTCTTGTCACAGGAATTAATGTAAGCAACAGCCTATTGCCATGCTCCCGTGCCCTTACAAAGGGGAAGTAAATTATTCATGACAGACTAAAAGTTTTAGCCTTGTAGGGGCCCCTGAGTCATTTTGGGGAATCATCTATCATTCCTATAAAGATTTACACGTCTCTACCCTTATTGGCCCCTTTTTGCAATAAGAACCTCTCGGGAAAAGCATGCTCGGTGGTCGCTCACGTTAAATGACACAACCCTGAAAATTTGCATTCCCAGTAAGCAAAAGTTGTAGCTGATGCCCTGCGGGGCTTACATTCTGGTGTCGGCAATTCTTTTCCTGTTGAGGATCTCGAGAGACCCCCAACGACAGGACCCTTTTGGGGTTTCTCCATCCTTCGTTTCTAAAAAGGAGGACTTGATTACGGGTCAAGTCTCCCTTTCCCTGAAGGATTTGGTGGTCAACCAAAGGGGTACTGTGCCGTGTTGCACAGCGGTGGGCCCCGGGAGAACCCTTACCAATGGGGATACGAGCCATGATACCACTACTCTTAGGGTTTATCCCCAATGTCCCAGTTAGCGCACCCCGGGGGGACCGCATTCAAACGGCACGAATGAAATAATTCTGGCCTAAGGGCATGGACTTGTCAAGCATGTACACCGTGTGTTGTTTGCCTACAGCACAAGGGTACCTTACAGTCCCAAAACCCCCTTCTAAAGTACCCATTACAAAGGAGCCCCGGGGGAGAACTTCGTCGACCCCGTTTGACGAACTTCCCGACTCGGAGAAGGGGAAAAAAGCACCCCTTTTTAATGGTAGATAAACGCGGTACAGTGAAAATTAGTACCCTTTCCGATAAAAAATGCCGAAACGGCGCTAGTGCTTTCCGGAGCATGTTTTTTCTTCGTCATACTTGCCCCCGTGTCTTCTGTCAACAATGGGTTTCCCGATTTTTAAAATGGCTAAAGCAGGACTTTGCTCCCAGATTCAACTTCCCCAACGCCAGTGCTCCACGCCCCCCCTGCGAGTAATGGTCTTGCTGAACGTACAAATCGCAAAGTCCCGGAGGTGCTCAGGGTAAAACCCTTAACCCAAATTGTACTCATGGGTGAGGCTATCCCCAAGTTCTGTACATTTAAATTTCCCCCCTCAACACTCGATGGTGAACACCTCATTTTGCTTTTTGGCATGACAAGCGCTTACCATATGAAATTTGGTTGCTCCCCCTAGACCTACTTACGATACTGATAACCCCAGTGTATAAAATGAGGGCAACGCGTTGTCTTCCATGGGTACGAGAGAAACCTTTTGAAAGCTCTGATAGGGTTTACGTCGACGCAAAGCCCGCACCAAGAAAGCAAAGTGGACCAGGTTGCAAAATTAGTTGCTAACCCAGCGCAAACCCAAAGGGAAAAGCACAAACTTGTCCCAAAATTCGTGGGTCCTTACCGTGTCCTACGACGCTCCATGGCAAAATTCGGGTGAGGGGATTTCTACGGAACTATCAGGAAAGCCCACCTTATCACATGAAGTATGTGGACCATGTGCGGCCGAAGCAGGCTGGAGTTGCGTGCGTTGCACGCCACAATCAGACCAATGCTAGGGGGCAACCCTCTATCCCTTTTTCCCACTACATGATACGGAAACGGCCCAGTAAGGCCCATACTTTTGGCCCCGACCCAGGGGCAACAGTACATTTCGGACTTGAGTACCGCGACTGTTGACCCTACGCGTTATGCTAATTGTTTGCTTCAGAAAAGGGGTAAAAGCGCACACATTGTATAGCTAGTCGATAATGGGTCAGAGTGGGCCAAACCCTGTAATTAGTAAATTTCTTTTTGAAGGGTACCCCCAAATGAATGAATTCCCTGGATATAGTATTATTGTGGTTGTGCACCCAGGTTTTTATATAAAAAAAAAAGCCTTTTTATGGTCAGGGCAGTGCTGCCCTCTGAGTCACATGCCACCTTAGGGAAAAACACTGTAGTCATTGTTTGTAGAGTGAGGGTGCAACATCGTTTGTAACGAGTGGTCAACTATGTTCAGCCCCGCGGACAACCCGTATATAGAAGATTTTTTTCCGTGTGACGTTCCGGGGCTCTCCCCGATGAAAAAGCGCGGGCAAACCATTTTTCTTTCCCCTGGATGGGAGAGTTTTTTTTTTTTTTCCCGTTGCATTTTTATGTCCATTTTGATTTACTAGTGACGAAAGCCGCCCTCTCTGGGGGAGCTAGGTAAAATAATTCCTTTATACCTACGGCCCCACCGTATTGTCGACGCGGGTGGGGTGGGAAAGCAAATGAGACAGTCGAAATGTCAAACACACGCCTAGCCGTCTGCTTGATATTATTTTCGCGGATTTAGGTCTGCCCTTTAGGTCCCCAGGGCAGTGGGAGGGTCAGCCCCTTCGCTCTCACCCTAGGCCGACCCCTTTTAGACACAATGCTCCCCCCCCACGGGCTGGCTTTTCGTCACCCTCACACTGCCCTTGTTACTCATCCCACCAATTAAAACCAAACGTCCACGGCCGATCATTGCCCTACGCTACCTTCTCGGCACAAACCCCTGTTCGCGTAAGAACAGCAAAACAGTACTAGCACTCCACCCGTAGCTAACCCCAAACCCCCCAGTAGCTAACACTCCACCAGTACTAACAACTCCCCCAGCAGCTAACCACTCCACCATAGCTAACACCTCCCCCAGTACTAACATCCACCTAGCTAACAACTCCACCATTTTTAAAAACTCCACCATAGCTAAAAACACTCCACCATACTAACACCCCCCGTAGCTAACACTCCACCAGTAGCTAACACACTCCACCCGACTAACACCCAAGTACAAATCCACCCCGTAGCAACACACTCCAAGTAGCTAACACCCACCAGAGAACATCCACCATAGCTAACACTCCACCCGCAGCTAACACACCCACCTAGCTAACCACTCCACCAGTAGCTAACACTCCCCCATAGCAACACAAACCCCCCCGTACTAACTCCACCCGTACAACACAAAATCCACCATAGCTAACACCCACCCGTACTAACACACCCCCCAGTAGTAAACACTCCACCATACTAGCAATATTTAAACTACCATTCTCTTACACATAAAATTTTACACATCCCTAAAAAACAGACTTACTCTCGAATGTGTGATCTCCATCATTTACACTTTTACTCACCACTGACTAAACTTAAGTTTGCCTAACAAAAATTTCCCCCAAATAAGGAACTTCAACAGAAACATGCATCATGCCAACCCTTATAATTTGCACACAAATTTTTCTAAAGTAAATTTTATTGTTTTTTTTTTTCCTCATCTAAAATCTAATTAATTACTTCAGTACCTTGTATGCAAATAATTATATTAAAATGTCTGCCCTAAAACCCTTCATTAAGAGTAAGAATTGGGTTTTTCTCCTAAATGCCTCGGCCTGTTTAAAGGCCCTCCCAGTAATTTAAAATTTTGTGATTTGTAAACCCAACATTGAGGTTTGGAAAAAAATATAATTTATTATTATTTTTTAATTTTTTATTATTATTATTTTTTATTATTTTATTTTTATTTTATTATTTTAAAAATTTTAACTGCTGCAAACATATGGCCCCCTAGCAAACTCAGAACGCATTCGACATCTTAAAAAAAGTTCAGGACCCTGTACACTGGTACGTTAGGCCCAATTGGAGTATGCGGCACCTTTTGGAACCCACACCTAGCCAAATCTAGGGGAAAATAGAGAAAGTGCAAAGGGGTTTTCAACAGGACTAGTCCCAGAGCTAAGGGGTATGTCCTACGAGGAGAGGTTAAGGTCTAGTGGCTAACGCGACGGGCTGGAGTTTTGAGACTCTATGACCGCGGGTTCAATCCCGGCCGGGGGTATGGTTTAAGGGAAATCAACCTGACAACACTGAAAGACGGGGGAGATAGGGGGTGATATGATAGCGACATATAAAATACTAAGAGTAATCGACAAGGTGGAGAGAGACAGGATGTTCCGGAGATAGGACACAGCAAGAAGGAGTCACAGTTGGAAGTTGAAAATTTAGGTGAATCACAGGGATGTTAGGAAGTATTTCTTCTTTCACAGAAATGTCAGGAAGTTGAATAGTCTGGTAAGTGACGTAGAGGAGGCAGGATCCATGCATAGCTTTAAGAAGAGGTATGATAAAGCTCATGTTGCATGAAGAATGACCTAGTAGCGACCAGCGAAGAGGCTGGGCCAGGAGTTGTGACTCGACCCCTGGAACCTCAATTAGATGAGTACACATGTACAGGCACACGCCAGAACAGTCATAAAGACTGCAACCTCACTCAAACAGAAGGATCTTGGGATGAGCATAACACCGAGCACATCTCCTGAGGCGCACATCAATCAAAAAACAGCTGCAGCATTTGGGCGACTAGCAAACCTTAGAATAGCGTTCCGCCACCTCAGTAAAGACTTATCCAGGACTCTGTACAGTGTACGTCAGGCCTATACTGGAGTATGTAGCATCAGTTTGAAACCCACACCTGATCAAACAGGTCAAGAAATTTGAGAAAGTGCAAAGGTTTGCAACGAGACTAGTCCTGGAGCTAAGGGGCATGTCCTACGAGGAGAGGTTAAATGTGACGAAGTTTCAGTATGATTGGCCAACAAACAACATAGAAAAAAAATATTAACATAATTTTGATATATGGCAGTATCCCGACAAATTGGCACTGCGAGTGGCACTTCCGACATTCCCAACTGTTAGAATACAACTAGCACGAATCTTTTACGTTGCCATTTCATCTAATATATCTTATTATCATGGTAAAAAAAATACATTTGACAGAATTTTTGGCATTCACCAAAACATCTGCCTTTTACCCCCCACAAAATAAAAAATATTTTGGAATCCAAAAAATCCATCATTAAAAATTAAAACCACTTTGTTTTATTGTCTGTGAAAATCATTAAATCAATCTTTAAAATGGTTGAGGCCCACGAAATAAGTGAAAATTACTTCCGAGATATAGGCCTAAACGCCGGCAGGCCTCCGTCAAAAAAAAAAATTTCTTTTTTCGAAAAAATCGCGTTTTTTTCGGTTATTTTTTAAAAACGATGTTCTAGTGCATTTTACCTCTTAAAAAAACACCTTTTTCCCCTTCCTCACAAACCAAACAATACAACATGGAGACGAGGATAACTTTTTTATTCGAAAATTGCGGGGGACTCTCGCTATATTAGGGCCTATTTATTCATCTAAGTTTAAAAACATGTTTGTTTGTTATTTACAGTGATTATTATATCATATTTGACAATTCGATAGATAAATAAACCCTATATTAAAAAACGATATAAGCGTAATAAGAATGATTTCACCTGGCACTCTCTGGAGAGGGATCACTGCCGAGTGTACCCAGGCTTTCCCCATACTAGACGTCATTGATAAGCTCCACCTACTCTTATAGATGCCAAATAAACAATTTTTATATTAGAAAAATAAAGCAAAGAAAAGCGTAAAAAACAAGAAAAAATTCCAAAAATACATATTTTAGAACAACGCGCAAACCTACATCGCCCCCACCATACCCCGATAAAAGACTATAATTTTTTGTAGAAACGTTGTAGAACATTTATTTTTGTACCATTGTGTTGCCAAAAATTAAGCTATTTTTCTATAGAAAACTCATTTTTATAAATTTTCGAATTTTTTTTGAAGCGCTGAAAAAAAAGTTCACACACCCCCCCCTTTAAATCATTTGACGTCAGGAAATGGAATAGTCTGGAAAGTGAGGGGGTGGAGGCAGATCCATGCATAGCTTTAAAAAGAGGTATATAAGTCTGGAGCTTTGGGAAAGGGACCAGACGATCAGTGAAGAGAGGGCCAGAAGCAATGGGTCGACCCCTGCAACCACAATTAAGGTACTTTAAGGTACACAATTCAAGCACACACCTTTTAACACACACCCGTGCAAAACACACACCTGGTAAGCACACACCTGTGAAGCACACACCCGTGCAAGCACACACCTGGTAACACACACCTGGCAACCACACCTTGGGAAGCACATACCGAACCTTCACTAACTGTTTTGGGTGTGTTTAATTTTTGATGTATTTTCAAACAAAAACTCAATAAAAGGATACGATTTCTCGATGTAAAAATCCAAACTATTTTACTCAAAAAATGGTAAGTAACACCATCACACCATCACACCAAACACACCATCACACCTCCCCCTCCCCCACTTTTTAATTTCCTTCATTCCGCTCCTCGATAGGAGCAACATATTTTGAATGTAAATAATGCTGGCCATTGTACATGTGAATGAAAAGTTTGGCCATGTTGTACATGTGAATGATAATGCGGGCCATGTTGTAAAAGTGAATGAAAATTGCTGGCCATGTTGTACATTGAAGATAATGCGGGCCAGGTTGTACAGTGCATGATAATGCGGGCCAAAGTTTTACATGTGCAGGGATAATGCTGGCCTGTTTTTACATGTGCATGAAAATGCGGCCCAGGGTTGTACATGTGCTTGAAAATTGCGGGCCATTTTGTACATGTGCATGAAAATTTGCGGGCCAAATGTTGTACATGTGCATAAAAAATGCGGCCCCCATGAAGGTTTTTGGAACAAAAGAAAGGGGGATGGAAGGGCCGGGAAAAGAAAGCCTATGACCCCATCCCAAGGCCCATTTCCATTTTCCCCCCCCCCCCCCCCCGATTAAACCCCAAATCCAAATTGAAAAGGCCATTTGCATTTAAGGGGAAAACACGGCATCAGACCTATAGCCAGGCAAATTCGGGTCAAAATTTAACACCCCCCCAAACACCCCCCCCACACCCCCCCACACCAACCCACACCCAAATAAATGAAATTTATCAAAACGAAATTTGTAAAGCTAACAAAACTTTTTAGCCTCTAAACTGAAATGGGAGTTTTTTTCCCACTCCTTTTACCGAAATTTTGAAGAAGAATTTCGAGAGTATATCTACTCTCTGAGCCCGGCCAATGGGGCCGGGCTCGTCTGGTGCTGCCTGGTCCCAAACCCGGCTGTTTTCTGCTGGAGGGCCCCCTGCCCCCCCCAAAGCCCTCACAGCCTGGTTGGGCCTGGCACCTGGTGAAGCCAATTTTTTTTCCCACCTTTTAACCCCCTTGTTCCAGCAGTGTTTTTTGGGTATATTCTGGTAAATGTTTAAAAACCTTGGGGTCCCCCGGGTGTTGATACCGTGTTCCTTTTTTCCCCAACCCTCCCCTGCTCATCCCAAAATTATTACTAATTTTGGGGAAATTTTCTCCAGGAGGGGGGGATCGCCCCTTCAGCCCCCTTTTAGCCCCTTTCAGCCCTGGGGGCCCCCGCCCTCTCAGAAAAGGGGAAAATCTTTTACTGTACAGCGG
>NC_069444.1:8324101-8359909 GCF_026875155.1 Cherax quadricarinatus
GGGGGCTAACCCCCCGGGGGTTTTAAAAACCGAAAAAACAAATTTTTTAATACTTGAGTGTGTTGGAGTGTAGCAAAGTAACATTATGAAGGGGTTCGGGGAACCGGCAGCGACTTGAGTCCTGGAGATGGGAAGTACAGTGCCTGCACCCCTGAAGGAGGGGTGTTAATGTTGCATTTTAAAAAACTGTAGTGTAAAGCAACCCTTCTGGCAAGACAGTGATGGAGTGAATGATGGTGAAAGTTTTCTTTTTAGGGCCACCCTGCCTTGGTGGGAATCGGCCAGTGTAATTAAAAAAAAAAAAAAAAAAAAAAAAACTAATAACACAACGCCTGTTAATACTTTGAAGAAAACTGCTCGACAAGGTGTTTTTGTCTTTGCACATAAAAAAAAAAAGGCCACAAAAAATGCACACACACTGGTTTTATGTGTGAGGAGTGTAAAACACCATTGTGTATGACACCATGTTTCAAAGAGCTGCAGACTTCTAGAATATGTTCGGTGACTGTATAATTGGTATATATGTTATAAAACCCAAAATTAATAAACATTTTTGAAATTGTTTGTTTTTGTAAACAAGTTTTGTAAACAATATATTGAAATTATGTTTGTGTGCTTATTGTGTTGTATACAACGAGTGTATATATGTACATTGCCCCTTACTTTGGCCTCACAGGCCACATAATTATGTGAAAAAAAAAAAAAAATGAAAAAACAACAAACCTTCAAATACAAGTAAACCAAAGTTTACCGAGTGAGCGGCAGTCACCGCTGTTGCCATATGCGGCTCTTTTCTGCAAACTTCATGCCTCTATATCTGGGTAAGTACTGATGGGAATTTTTTTTTTTGGACAAAAACCCAATCAAAAAAATAATCTTAACATTTTCATAAGAAAAAATAATTTTTTTTTCAAATATTTTGCAACACCAGGAACACTTCAGATTTGGGCCTTTCGACAGTCAAAGGGTTAATGTAATAAATAATTACAATAACAATAGACTAATAACAATAGAATAATTGACACTTACCTTTAACCCCGTAACGGTCCAAAGGTATATATACGGGTTTTTTTTAAAATTTGAAAGTAAGTAAAAAAAGTAGATCTTCTTTTTGTTTTTTTTTACATTAGAAAATGTGTAAAAAAAACTTTGATCTACTTTTTTTTGTTGTTATATTTGAAAATAGTAAAAAAAATGTAGATGTACTTTTGTAGCACAACACATGTGAAAATAGATCTTCTTGGAACGTTTACAGGTTAATGAAGATCTGGTGATGATTGATGGGATGGGAGGAGGGGAGAGTGTGGATGGTGTCAGTGTTAAGAAGGGGAATCCCCTTCCATTAGGAAATTGAACTGGCAGCCTCACCATGCCTTACCACACTGTGTATGCCACTACGATTCTTAAATCTTTCAAACCAACCTTTGCTGGCCTTAAATTCACTCACATCACCACTAGTTGGAGGCAATTTCTTTACCAAATCATCATGCACTCCACCAAAACGCACTCCACTTCGTACTTTGCAATTACTCTTCATTTCAATAGTCATTACACCTTTTTTCTTGAAGGGTTTTGGGACTAGAAGCTTTCTTGGGGCCCATGCCCTTTCTATTTTGCAGAAACAAGCACCAAAAACCTGACAATATGGATAATATGGAATGTACCAAATGTATCCTTAGATAAACACAAAACTGGCTGGGTTGTAAACCTGGCAACATGGTGCAGTCAGGCCAAACATGGACACTCTCTACGAAACGTATCGAATGGGGTTTTTTCCCTCGAATGTCAGGTGAAATTTTTGCGTTAAAATCATGAATGTTGGATTTATCGAATGTCGATGCCCAAACTTTTGGTCGTACAATGTACGTCCTTTATACGCGTAGGGGGTTTTTGACGTACTAGTACGCCATAAATTCTAGCGGCCTCAAATCTCGCAGGAAAAGGCTGATAAGCCTAGATTCGTGAAGAGAATGGTTCTGTGTGGTGGGTGTGCGCAGTAGGAACAAAATCTGGGACCCAGTGGTGCATTGTGGGAATGCCATCATATACACAATTTCCATCCGTGCCCCTGCGGTAAGAAGTTCCTCACTCCTCGGCGATTGGGACACTTTTGTTCCCCAGTGACAGTTTCTAATACAGATGGAAGTGACAGTGAAGAATGGATTTTATCAAGGTTTCTGGTGAGGTTTTGGACCGAAACTAATGACCATAATATGGTAATAGGTGGAGGAAAACCCAGACAACCCACAGCCTTTCCACCTCTGGTGCTGGGCCGTCGTTCAGTTGTAAACCAAATCAAAGAGGAAAACTCTATTTTCCAAAATCCCAGACTCAGATGTGAAGCATTGTGATGATAATGCATCCCATCAATCATCACCAGATCTTCAGATAAAAGTAAGTGTTGTAGTATTGTGCATGCCTTTTTCATTTTGTTTGGTATTAAAATTAACATTTCATGTGGTAAAAAAAAATTTTCATACTTTTGGGCGTCTTGCAACGATTAAATTTTATTTCCATTATTTCTTATGGGGAAAAATTCATTCGCATAACGATTATTTCGCATAACGATGAGCCTCTTGCACGATTAAAATCGTTAACCGGGTTCCACTGTAAAGCCACCAAGACAAGGATAGGAGAATGGTATTTTTTTCCATAATCCTCCTTCATAACTCTGGTCGAACTGCTCGTGTTATGCCAAATATTATTCATTCTGAGTATTAACATGTTTTAGTTATATTTATTGTTTTCTTATGTCAATATTAGATCAATTGTGATAGGCAAATAACCTGTAGTGTTGATATTAGTGTAATAATAAAGCATATTCTTCCCCTGCTCATGAACTGAGCTCATGGCAACCGACATTGGCATCAAAGCCACATTAACTTTAATGGAAAGTACTGTGTAGGTGCTTTTACATAATAGAAGCATTTCATTTATTCATTGGAATCAGGCTAGGCTAAAAGTAAGAGCAGGTTAAAACCACAAAGGAGAAAAAAGCAATTAGAATGACTTATGCAGCAAGTAGCGCCACCAAACAGTACCAGCAGGTTGATTGGCGACCCTGGAGATTTGAAATTATGCTAAGCCAAAAATTAGTGGCCGAATAAACTGAAGGGGAACTGAATAACTGATTGCCGATTTGTGATGGTGGACCTGTATAACATTAAGATGGGAAAAGGGGATGATTAGTTGAGGTGTCAATCATTACTGTAGTCTTGGTTCTTATTGCGGTTTTGGGTACCTAGGGTTCGGTTTATAGAAGTTTGCCTATATGTTGGACCTGGGGAACTTTGATAATAACCCCACCATGTGGGGAACTGTGCATATTTAGCTTAGTGAAGGCTATTGAGCCCACAAGTGGTTGTTCTCTCCTGGGAGAAAAACTTACTAATTTCTCTTTGGGAGTTAAAGTGTGCAGACTGTGTCCCTCTTTTGTAACAGACGTTCCTGTATAGTTTATAGCTTAGACGAGTCAAGTTTTGGTGCCGTAATATTCTTTTTTACAAGATGGATTCCTTAATGTTCCTAGTTGAGAGCGGAAAGAAACGGGATTTACCAGACATAACCTTGTAGTTATATTACTGCCTAAAATGGCTACTGAAAAGAAAGAGGAACAGAAAGACTAGCTATAGTCAAATGGGAAGAACAATAAAAGACTAGCACGAGAGGAGGAAAAGGAACAGCAAAGACTAGAAGAAGAAGAAAGAAGAAGAGAAGAAGGGGAAGGAAGGAAGGAAGGAAAGGAAGGAAAGGATGAAGGAAGGAAGGAAGGAACGAAGAAGAAGAAGAAACGGAGAAGAAGAAAGAAGAATAAGAAGAAGAAGAAGAAGAAGAAGAAGAAGAAGAAGAAGGAAGAATGAAGAAGAAGAATAAAGAAGAAGGAAGAAGAGAAGAAGAAGGAAGAAAGGAAGAAAAGGAAGGAAGAGGAAGAAGAAGGAAGAAGGGAAGAAAGAAGGAAGGAGGAAGAAAAGGAAGGAGGAAGAAAGAGGAAGAAAAAAAGAATAATACGTAATATTAATAATATGTAATAATATGTAACCATGAGGCCATGAAAAACATTTCAACCCCATGACAGTGACAGATAAGGGGAGATAACATCTGATAATAGCTGCGTTTGATGACCTAAGACGAGTGGTGAGAGGGGGCAGCTGATAAGAAAAGAATTAGATGACCATCCTCCCTCTCTTGTTTTTGCTGTACATCTAACATTTCTGTCTGTCTATTTGTCTGTCTGCCAAGCTCCCTGTCTATCTATCTACCTGTCCTTCCAGAGAGAGCCACAAGACTTGTCATCATCACCTTTACTCACATCTTCAAGCAGAGTATAAAGCACTTTGTCTGGATTTTTTGGGTTATCCTAGGTAATTTACACTATATATAACTTGTATTAAATGTGTACCCTGTGATACAGAAATAGACAGACAGAGAGAAGAAGAGACAGATTTGAAAAGAGATAGAATAGAGAGTAAGATAGATTTAAAAGAATGGAGGGGTTAAGCAGCATCTGACCCCCATTGTTTTCACAGGTGGTAGGGGGGGAGTGAGTAATGAGGACAATATGGTCATTTTGACAGCTGCGGACTTCCTGACTCAAAACATTATAAGAAGCCACACACTAGGTCGCACACAAGACAAGCTTGCTGAATGGGAGATAATGATGGCAGTTATATGAAAGTATCTATGACTATATATGTGGTACAATATATTATAGAAACCAGAAGCAAGAAGGGAAGACAGGAAAGAAGGAAAGGACGAGATCAAAGAAGGAAAAAGAAACGAAGATGAAGGAAATGTAGGAAGAGGTAGGAAAGGAATGCAGGAAAGGAATGCAGGAAGAATTGAATGACTCATGAACCAATTACCTAGGATAACTACATAACAGTAGTAAGTAGGTTATAGGTAGTAGGATTTTTGTAGAACAGCAACCACCAGGGAAGTACTACTACCGTCCTGCCAGATGACTGTGAAACAAGAACCTGTAACTGTTTTGCATGATGGCAGGATTGCTGGTTTCATTTCTGTCCTCAATAAACACGCTGAATAACAGGGATATCTTTTCTACTCCTACTTACACTTTGGTCACACTTCACAGACACGCACATGTCATATATATATACATGCATCTAGGTTTTTCCCCCTTCCTTTTTCATTTAATACATCTTGTTCTTCTTTAAGTTCTCTATTGTCCATGGGGAAGTGAAAAGAATCTTTCCCCGTAAGCCATGCGTGGTTGTATGAGGCGACTAAAATGCCGGGAGCAATGGGCTAGTAACCCCTTCTTCCCTGTAGACATTTACAAAAAAAGAGAAGAAGAAAAACTTATAAAACTGAGATGCTTAAATGTGCATGGATTAGTGCGGATGACGAAGAAACAGATGATTGCTGATGTTAGATGAAAAAAGTTGGATGTCCTGGCCCAAAGCGACAACAAAGCTGAAGGGGGTAGGGGAGTTTCAAGTGGGGGAAATAAAAGGGATTAAATCTGGAGTATCTGAGAGTGGAGAGAGGGGTAAAGGAGGTTTTGTGTGCGAGGGGCCCTTGGACTTCCATCAGGCTTGCGGTGGAGCGTGTTTGATAGGAGTGAATGGAGACAAATGGTTTTTAATAATACTTGACGTGCTGTTGGAGTGTGAGCAAAGTAACATTTATGAAGGGGATCAGGAAAACCGGCAGGCCGAGGCTTGAGTCCTGGAATGGGAAGTACCGTGCCTGCACTCTGAAGGAGGGGCTTGTTAATGTTGCAGTTTTTAAAAACTGTAGTGGTAAAGCACCCTTCTGGCAAGACGTGATTGAGTGAATGATGGGAAGAGTTTTTCTTTTTAGGGCCACCCTGCCTTGGTGGAAGTCGGCCAGTGTGATAAAAAAAAAAAAAAAAAAAAAAAAAACTAACATAACACAACTGGCCTGTTAATACTTTGAAGAAACTTCTCAACAAGGTGTTTTGACTTTGCCACATAAAAAAAAAAATGCCACAAAAATGCACACACACACTGGTTTTATGAGTGATGAGTGTAAAACACCATTGGAATGACAGCCATGTTTTCAAAAGCTGCAGAACTTCTAGGAATAATGTTCGGTGACTGTCTATTGGTATATATGTTATAGAACAAAAATTAATAAACATTTTTTTGTATTGTTTGTTTTTTGTAAACAATTTTGTAACCAATATATTTGATAATTATGTTTGTGTGCTTATTGTGTTGTATACAACGAGTGAATATATGTACATTGCCCCTTACTTTCGCTCACAGGCCACATAGTTATGTGAAAAAAATAAAAAAAAATGAAAAAACAACAAACCTTCAAATACAAGTAAACCAAAGTTTACCGAGTGAGCGGTAGTCACCTCTGTTGCCAATGCGGCTCATATTCTGCAAACTTCATGCCTCTAATCTGGGTAAGTACTGATGGAAATTTTTTTTTTTTGACTAAAACATCAGAAAAATTAATCTTTAAACATTTTATAAGAAAAAATAATTTTTTTTTCAAATATTTTGCAACACCAGGAGAACACTTCAGGATTGGCCTTTCGACAGTCAAAGTTAAATGTAAAGAATAATTACAATAACAATAGACTAATAACAATAGAATAAGTGGACACTTACCTTTAACTCAACACCGTAAACGGTCCAAAGGTATATAACGTTTTTTCAACATTGAAAGTATGTAAAAAAAGTAGATCTTCTTTTTGTTTTTTTTTACATTGAAAATGTTGTAAAAACACTTTGATCTACTTTTTTTTGTTGTTATTTTGAAAATATGTAAAAAAAATGTAGATGTACTTTTGTACACAACACTTGTGAACATAGATCTCTTGGAACGTTACAGGTTAATGAAGATCTGGTGATGATTGATGGGATGGGAAGGAGGGAGGTGTGGATGGCGTCAGTGTTAAGAAGGGAATCCCCTTCCATTAAGGACTTGAACTGGCAGCCTCACCATGCCTTTACCACACTGTGTATGCCGCTGTCTTTACTTAACGATTCTTAAATGCTTTCAACCAACCTTTGCTGGCCTTAAATTCACGCCACCATCACCACTATATAGCAGGCAATTTCTTTACCAAATCATCATGCACTCCGACACAACGCCTCCACTTTCGTACTTTGCAATTATCTCTTCATTTCAATAGTTCTTTAGCACCTTTTTTTCTCGAAGGGTTGGCCACTAGAACTTTCTTGGGGCCCATTCTACTTATTTGGCAGAACAAGCACCAAAAACCGTGACAATATGGGAAAATATGGAATGACCAAATGTATCCTTAGATGAGGCACACACTGGCTGGTTTGTAACACTGGGCACACATGTGCAGTGGTTCAGGCCACACATGGACACATCTCGTACGAATCGTATCGAATGTCGGGTTTTCCACGAATTCAAGGGTTAAATATTTTGCGTTAATAATGCATCGAATGTAGGGATTTATCGAATTCGATGCCATCAAATGGCAGGGGCCACTGTATCCAAAGGCCCTAAAATCTGGAACCCCTATCTGAAAACTTTAGAACCTGAGACACATTCCATCACCTTCAAAACTAACCGTTAGAAAACATCTTATCTCCTTGATACACCCCCGTCACTTACTACATAAAAACCACTGGTGGTTCACACTTACATTCACATCACTTCACCCCATTTGACTATAAGCACTGAAATACGTATCTGTGGTTAATTGATTCTTGGTAATTGTTTCTCGTTAAGCCCAAACCAACAATAGTTTCCCTCCACATCTTTGAGTGGTAACAGCTGATCAGTGGGTGCTGCAGCAGCAGCTGACCATCACACAGATGCAAGCCAGATGACCGTGGTGGCAGCAACAGCTGACGGTGGTGCAGCAACAACTGACGGTGGTGCAGCACAGCTGACGTGGGTACGGATGTATTTTGATAGTATTTCTCACCCTTTTTACCACAGGGTTGGCACTAGAAGCTTTCTTTGGTGCCCATCAGTGTCCTATATAGCAGTTACAAGCACTAAAAACAAGGAAATAAAACAAAATTTATTCTGGATGTATGCATGCAAACTGTCCGCTCGGCTTTAAACAATGGTACACTAGCTTAGCTGAGACAGATGCATTAGGGACGAGTGATATTAGTCAAGTTTTTTCATTGTTTGGTTGGGCCCAAATTTTTACACTAAAAAACTCTTCGCTAGTTGATTTTATCGTTGATGCCTTTTGTTCGTTGGGTCCACTGTAGCTTACTGTAATAAAACGAATGGAGGAAATCAGTCACTAATATTCATTATGTACACTATACTGGTCAGAAAAGAGCCCGTCTTATAATCTGTGTCGTTGGTAAATGAGTAAATTGCTAAGTGAAGAGGCTGTATTTGACCCTTTCAGGGTCCAGAGACCAAGTTTCAAAGTGTGGCACCAGGTCCAAGAATTTAAAAAAAAAATTCTTTGTTATTTTTTTTCTTATTAAATGTAGAGAATCTTTTCACTGAAGGTAATAAAAGAGAAGTAATGAGATTTGATGGAAAATTGACAAAATTATGCTCTCACGCAAATTTCGATGTTCATGATATTTACGGATTGGCGATTTTGCCGACTTTGACTCCCATTTTAGGCCCGAAAAAAATTTACTTTATTCCAGTCAACCAAATTCTTAGCTATTTCACTCGTATACCTTCTATTCTGTATATTGGAGCACAAGAAATCGCCAAGTGAACTGTTCAACTATAAAATAAGTGATACGGCAATGGTAATTTGGCCAATTCAACAAACACAAAATTCAAAATAACAGTGACCCTCACCTATGATATTTAAGTGGTACCTTGAGAAACTAAATCGTTAATGCGAGTTTTTTTATAGCATTTGCCGAGGCAAAAGTTAGCATTAAAATGCATCGTAGGGAAATATAACGTTACGGCGATGCATTCGTTAGGTGAGGGCCACTGTATTCCAGTTCAAAATAGGGTCCAGAATAAACAATGTAGGTATTTCCTGGCTCTAAACTAACATTTCCTCTGTTTCTTTAGTTTATGTTTTGAGTCTTTACAAATGATTTCCATTTTTGATTTTTTATTCACATAATGAATTTTTATTCAAACCAAATCAAATCAAATCAAAGTTTATTCTCTATAAGGATTACAATGCGGGGTTTACAGATTTTAGTTATTGTGTAGTTTACATGTAATACAATACTAATTACAGAGGGGGTCACTAGAACACCTAGCAAGGTTAGGCATTTCGGGCAAACTTAGATTAATTCTTAACCCTAAATTATTACAAATCGTGGAGTAAGTTGACTAAATACTTGTTTGTGAGTTTAGCAATGTGAATGCTTTTGTTTTGGCACAATACATAGTTTCTATATTGGAGTATCACAGGCAAACTTGTGACTAGTTAGGAATCATTATTTTAAGAAGCGATGGTTGATTGGGGTTTATTATACAACCTGACCAGCTCAGAGACATGCACTCCACTTTCATACTTAGCAATGATCTCTTTCTTCATCTCCATAGTAATTCTCACCCTTTCATGCTGTAGGGTTGGCACTAGAAGCTTTCTTGGGGCCCATGGTGACTTATTTTGCAGGTGCAATCACTACAAAGGCTGTGATAATATGAAATATTCCAGTTGTATGTTTGGAAGCGACCGCAGTGGCTGGCTTGTAAACACTGGCACCCATAGGACAAGTGAGGCGCGCTCAGGCCAAAGTGGGAAATCGTCGCGTACGGAACGAATAGTGCTGGTCGGGTTTTTAAGTGCTAGTCAAGGCAAAACTTTTTTGCATTAAAATGTATCGCTAGTCAGATTTCGATAATCGATGCCTCGCTGGTTTGAAAGGGGTCCACTGTATTTGTCGCACAGTGGTGAAGGGAGAAACCACTGTAGGTCCATCCCTGCAAATGTAGTTAACCTATACCCTAAGTAAAGAGAAACAACGTCTGGAACAATGTTAATACAAAAAACTGGCTGGCTGGCCTTTGGTGGGTGAGAGGCCAGTGGTGATTGGCTGATTGAATGTGCCTCTCTCTCCTCACAACTCTCTCTCACACTCTCCTCCACACTACTCTCTCTCTCTCTCTCTCTCTCTCCTCTCTCTCATCTCGTCGGCACATCTCTCTCTCTCTCTCTCTCTCTCCTCTGTTTGTCCTCTCTCTCTGTACGTCCTCTCTCCTCTGTAATCTACCTCTCTCTCTCTCACAGGTACATTAAGTAAAGATATCATACATAGTAAAATACCTAGGATAACCCAAATATTCCCAGAACAAAGTGCTATACAGTGGATCTGTGCTCCAGTGCCCTAAATTAATAATAATATTAATAAAGGTTATTTTTTTTTTAATTTTTTTTGTTTTGTTATTATTATTCAATAATACATATGTAATAATATTAATATTATTATTAATTATTAAACTATATATAATAAAGTCGTGTCCACTCATTACTTACTCCTTAAAAATCTGTAGTTCTTAATGTAGAATGAGAAGGAGAGTAAACAAGAATTAAATAAATAAACGAATGATGTGTAGAAGGTTGCGAGTTAATGTAAACATAACATTGTTGTTGTTGTTGTTACCAGCCCGGACAAGAATGCTCCTGTTCACTCTTGTCAAGCCGACCAGAAAAACATCTCATATTTTTGTTATTTATATGTTTATTATGTTTTATGTAGCATGTTATTATATATAATTTTTTGAAAAAGAAATCATAGAATGGATTAAAAGCAAATATCTCAATAATCAACGTTTTTATACACATTAATGCACCTCAATGATTATTACTGTGTTATCATTATTAATAGGCATCTTCAAGACCAATTACACTCATTAATGAGTGGCTCTGAGACAGACAAGCAACAGAAAGACAGACACAGGTAGGACAGACAGAGACACTCAGTTAGACAGATACAGGAAGGCAGGCACACTGGTAGACCAGACACACAGGTAGACAGGCAACACAGACAGGTAGACAGACACCCAGGTAGACAGAAGACACACACAGGTAGACATAAAGAAACACACACAAAGTAGACAGACACACAGGTAAACAGAAAGACACATCAAAGGTAGACAGACACAGTAGACAAAGACCACACGGGTAGACAAAAATACAGACACACAGGTAGACAAAAGACAGACACACAGTAGACATACACACCAGGTAGACAGAAAGACAGACCAACAGGTAACAGATAAACAGACAACACAGATATAACACAGATATATAGGCAGACAGATTACAGACAGGGGATGAGATGAAAAGCTGTAAGCCTTCCTCCTGAGAGCTGGCTGCCTTGGATCAGTCTAAGCGCAAGCTGGACACCAGGTATTGGTCCAGTGTGGGTAGATTTGGGGTAAAGCACTGCGTACCTTGTTCCAAAGGGTTCCCGTAGTTCGAGTATCCTTCAGGCCAGAAATCAGTGTTTTTTGTGCATATTTGCCTCTCGTGCAAATTCCTGTCAACTTTAATAATCGCTAGTAAGGCTGATGCATGCAGGAGATGAGATGAAAAGCTGTAAAGCCTTCTCCCCTGAAAGCTGGCTGCCCTTGGATCAAGTCTACGCAACGGACTCCAAGGTATTGGTCCAGTGTGGGTAATTGGAAAGCAACTGCGTACTTTGTTGCAAGTCGTAGTGTTCGAGCTCCTTCAGCCAGAGATCGAATGTTTGTGTTATTTCATCTGTTCTTGTGAATTCCTTTGCATATAAATATACAGGAGGGCCCCGCTTTATCGGCGTTTCCGCTTTACGGCGTTCCGCTAATACGACATTTTCAAATTATGACCAAAACTCCACTATAAAAATAACGGCTCCCCCACCTGACTTTCTAATACTGTCACCGTGCCCCACCCTGTGTGTTTACATTCTCCATGAGCTCACGTAAGCACTAAGTCTCGTCCATTTATGTCTGGAAACACTCCAAAATTTCAAATGTTTTTAAAGTTTAGTTCATATTTTATATATACTCTGATAATTATACTTATGTATACTGTACCTAAATAAACTTACATACATCGAGTCATTAAATGTCGTATATTACGTTTCAATATACACATTTTCATTAATCCATCACATGATATTTTTTTGAAAATTATATAATAAACACGATTGCATAACATATAAATAAGATAAATACAGCACCCCAAAGTAAATAAATAAACAAATGGAGATGTGAGCAGACGCTTGCACAAGTGGTGATAATAACAATACTGAGTCTCATTAAATGTCGTATATTACGGTAATATTACACAATGATTCATTAATCCATCCAGGATATCTTTTTTCAACATCATATAATAAACACGATACTTAACAAAAAAAGATGATAAATTACACCACACAATAGAATAAAATAAACATAAATATAAGATGTGGGAGCCACATAACTTGTAAACAATTGACCCAAGGGGAAAAAATAACATTTTCCTCTAATCTAACATAAGAGTAAATGTGTTACTGGGGTAACTGTAGAAAAATTATTCCTTCGAATGTATGTAAGTTTATTCAGGTATACACAAATACAGTTACATATATTATCATACATAACAACATACGTGTAAGAACCTAGGATAACCCCCAAAAAATCAGTGTGACTTATTCCATTGCCTTCGACGCAAGCTTCATTTCGTCTCAAAATGATGTTACATGAGAATGGGAGTGTTTTTTTCTATTGCTTTATTAATTCTAACTCGTATCAATGTAGAGACAACTGTACAACAATGTAATCTTGTTACACAAACCGACGTGTACACTTTTCGTTTTGTTTTACAAAACTACCTCCCCTGGTTTGTTTACATAACTGCGCCTGGCCCCCTCTCATTGTATTCATTTCTTTCTTCTCTCTGCATTTATTTCCGTTTTATCTATTTACGTACATCCTGACCCTACATAAGACTACTAATTATTTTAAGGTAAGTAAATGATGAACTGTATATTACCCATTTTTTTTTTTTTTTCGCTCTGGGGATGGCTTAAATTAACATCCTAATAGAAGTATTGGGTGGGGTGGCCTGGGTGAGGCTATTACAATACATACCACACTTGATTTTCTTACAATAAATACTACTTGTCCGTCACCCTAGATAAGACTATAATATTTTAAGGTAGTAATGAGTGCACTATGTGTGTATTGTACCTTTTTATTGTTTTTTATGCCTGGTTCTATTGCTAACTAATATATGTTAGTGTTAACTTGTTATCTAGTGTTTGTATGCAATTAAAGTGGATAAAAAAGGGGGGTGTTCACTTACGGCGATTTCCGCTTTACGGGCGGTAGCCTGGAACCTAACCCGCGATAAGTGGGCCCTACTGATATATATATTTTATATATATATTTAAATATATATATATATAAATATATATATATATATATATAATATCTATATATAATATATATATATATATATACGAGTTCAAGGAACTAGTAAAATAAGAACGAGGGAGATATTGAAAAGCCAGGACCTTGTGTGATAGACATTAAATAGTTTAGTGAAAAATAGAAATGGCAGGGAAAAAAAAGGGTGTAAAGAGAAAGGAGAGTCTTTCAATGTTTATTATGCTAATAGCCTTAAAGTGCTAGGATTAAGATGGACGAGTTTGAGATAGTTGCTAGTGCAGAATAAACATTGATGTATTTGCCTTAACTGAGAACGTGGTTTAATTCAAAAAGTCGGCCAATGCCTGCGGAATGTCATAATCAGGTTTTAAATTGTCCAAGAAGATTAGAAGTATTTGGGAAGGGGGTGGGTGGCATTGTATGTCCGAGATCGCTGAACTGTTGGCATAAAAACGGTATTAAGTCTCAACTAACACATACAGAGTCTGTTTGGATAGAATTTTCAGAAGGGCAATGAAAAACTCAGTTTAGGAGTGAAATACCGTCACCCAAACTTAGATAGGGACCAAGGGAAACTACATGGGAGGAAATTGTTTAAGGCCAACAGCACGATAATGTAGTAATCTAGGAGACTTTAACTTTAGTCATGTTGATTGGAATTTTCTTGACGTGGGATTAAATCATACGACTTCTTAGAAGTATTTCCAGGATTGTTTTTTTGAAGCAGTTTGTGACAGAACCTACAAGGGGGGAAATAACCTGCTTGAACTTAGTTATGGCAAACAATGAATCCCTTGTTAATAATTTATAAATTTCAGAGGAACTGGTGCTAGCGACCACAAATTCAATTACATTTAGAGCATTGAATGGAAGTACGATAGTAAGCGATACACTCAGTAACAGTGCCAAGATTTTCAAGCTTAGCAGATTACGATGGGCTTAGAGAACACTTATCATCTGTTGACTGGGGTAACGAAGAGACTATCAATATACTGTTTGTCTGAACACTATACATGCTGCCAAAGAGCGTTTATCCCATATAAAGAAATTAGATCAAATAGAAATGACCCAAAATGGATGAATAATAGGCTCAAATATCCTACTTAGGCATAAGAAAAGAAATTTATAGGCTTATCAAAGAGGTGAGTCATCTTATGAATCAGAATAATGACATTAAAGGGACATTAAAAAGGAAAGAAAGCTAAATGTACTATGAAATTAAAGTTGCTAGGGATTCTAAAACTAACCCAAAAAGTTTTTTCCAGGTCTATAGAAACAAAAGTTAGGATAAGATAGGTCCCCTTAAAAATAACTTGGGCATCTTACTGACAAAGAGAATGAAATGTGCTTGATTTTAAAATAAGTTATTTTCTCTCAGTTTTTACACAGGAAGACACTAAAAATATTCCAGTAATAATTTTTACAGTGGGCTAGAAAGAAGATAAATTATGGTAACATCACAGTCACTATGAAGATGGTTGTGATGCAGATAGACAGACTGAAGCAAAATAAGTCGCCCGGGTCCTGATGAGGTTTTTTACAAGGGTTCTTAAGGAATGCAAAATGGAACTCTGTGAACCATTAACTAGATATTTTTAATTTATCTCTTCAAACAGGTTAAAGCGTCCTGATATATGTGGAAATGCTAATGTAAATCCTATTTTTTAAAAACAGGGGCAAGTCGTTACCGTCAAATTACCGCCGCATTAAGCCTGGACCTCATTGTAGCAATTAACTAAGTCAATTATAAGCTGAGATTATAAGAAAGCCATCTCGAAAAGCAAAGCTTGATAATGATACACATCATGGAATTCACTAGAGGCCGTCTTGTCTAACTAATTATTAACTTTCTCAGTAAAGCTTTTGAGGCTGTTGACCACAATAAAGAATTTGATATTATTACTTAGATTTTTAGTAAGCTTTTTGTAGAGTTCCGCACCATAACTGTTTAAAGAAAGTGGCAGCTCATGGCATTGGGGGAAAGGCTCTCGTGGGATCGAGTCATGGCTCACTGACTAGGAAGCAGAGAGTGTCCATAAATGGGTTAAGTCCCAAGTGGGGTCTGTAACAAGTGGCATTCCACAGATCAGTCTTGGGCCGTTGTTGTTTTTATAATATATATCAATGATCTTGATGAAGGAATTACTAGTGATATGAGCAAATTCCGCTGATGACACAAAAGTATAGGTAGGATAATTTATTCAAGCACGTAGATGTTTATGGAACTTCAAGAGGATTAAACAAACTTATTCTGGTCCAGCAAAGTGCAGATGCACTATGTAGATAAATGCAAGGTTCCTGAAGCTTGGGAGTTCCCATAACCCTAGTACTTTTATAAGTTAAATGATGTAGAACTTAGCCCATACAGATTGCGAAAATGACTTGGGGGTTACGGTGAGCAGCAACCTAACCAAGACAGCAATGCCTAAGCGTAACATAATAAGGCAAATAGATTTACTGGGGATTTATATCAAGAAGTGAAGCAACAGAAGTCCAGAAAAAAGGTCATACGCAGCTTTAATACATCATTAAGTAAAGGCCTCACCTAGATTATGCAGCTCAGTTTCTGTCTCTGTATACAAAATGGACATAAATTTGTTAGAAACATTCAGCTAGGATGACTAAATTAATACAAGCATTAGAAAATCTTCCTTATGAAGGAAAGACTGAAGACTCTTAAGTTACATTCACTTGTTAGACGAAGAATGAGGGGAGACCTGATCGAAGTGTAAAGTGGAAGATAGGTATTAATAAAGGGGATATTAATAAGGTCTTGAGGATTCTCTCCAAGAGAGAACCCCAAGTAATGGATTTAAATAAGATAAGATTTTTGATTTAGAAAGGACATAGGAAAGTATAGGTTCGGAAATAGGGAGTTGATGAGTGGAAACAGTCTAACCTAGTGGGTTATTGAGGCTGGGACTTTTGGGTAGTTTCAAATCTAGGTTAGATAAGTACATGATGGGAGGGGTTATTTGAGTGGGACTTTCACATCAGAGCTTATTTCTTGGGTGGCATTGAAAATTGGGTTGGGCAAATTTTTGTTAGTGGGATGATTTGTAAGGACCTCTGCCTAGATATGGGGCCAGCAGGCCTCCTGCAGCGTTCCTCCTTTCTTAGTTCTTATGTTTCTTATATTATTTTTTTTATTATTATTATTATCACACTGGCCTATTCCCACAAGAGGGTGGCCCAAAAAAGAAAAACTTTCACCATCATTCACTCCATCACTATCTTGCCAGTGATGGGTGAATATATATATACAGTGGAACCCTCGGACCAACGATGGCATCTGATTAGACGATCATTCACGACTAGCGATACATTTTAACGCAAAAAATTTGCCTTGACTAGCGCTAAAAAAAAACTCGACCAACACTATCATTCGGTCGAGAACGCGTCCATCTGGCCAGTGTTTTTTACAAGCCATCCAGCCCCCGCGGCCCCCCCCCCCCCGCTCAGAGCATAAATTCTACATTTCAATTGAACACAGCCTTTTTAGTGATTGCACCTGCAAAATAAGTCACCATGGGCCCCAAGAAAGCTTCTAGTGCCAGCCCTACAGCAAAAAGGGTGAGAATTACTATGGATATGAAGAAAGAGATCATTGCTAAGTATGAAAGTGGAGTGTGTGTCTCCGAGCTGGCCAGGTTGTACACAAAACCCCAATCAACCATCGCTACTATTGTGGGCAAGAAAACGGCAATCAAGGAAGCTGTTCTTGCCAAAGGTGCAACTATGTTTTTGAAACTGAGATCGCAAGTACAGTGGACCCACGGTTAACGATATTTTTTCACTCCAGAGGTATGTTCAGGTGCCAGTACTGACCGAATTTGTTCCCATAAGGAATATTGTGAAGTAGATTTGTCCATTTCAGACCCCCAAACATACACGTACAAACGCACTTACATAAATACACTTACATAATTGGTCGCATTCGGAGGTGATCGTTATGCGGGGGTCCACTGTACTCGAAGATGTTGAGAGACTGTTATTGGTGTGGATAAACGAAAAACAGATAGCAGGAGATAGCATCTCTCAAGCGATCATATGTGAAAAGGCTAGGAAGTTGCATGACGATTTAATTAAAAAAATGCCAACAACTAGTGGTGATGTGAGTGAATTTAAGGCCAGCAAAGGTTGGTTTGAGAGCTTTAAAGGGAAGGGAAGTAACCTCGGAAAAGTACTTGCCACCTCAAGTCCTAATGGAAGGGGATTCCCCTTCTAAACACTAAGACCATCAACACTCTCCCCTCCTCCCATCCCATCAATCATCACCTGATCTTCAATAAAGGTAAGTGTCATGTAACTGTGCTGTCTTCTTCAGTTTGTGTGTATTTAAAATTTTAAAATTTCATGTGGTAAAAACAAATTTTTTTTTTATACTTTGGGGTGTCCTACACGGGTTAATTTGATTTCCATTATTTCTTTTGGGGAAATTAACTGACTAACGATAATTTTGACTAACCGATAGCTCTCAGGAACAGATTAATAGCATTAGTCGAGGGGCCACTGTATATATATATATATAAAAATTATATATATAAATATATTTTATATATAATATGGTAAAAAACCTTGGTAATAAATACCGACAAGTTGGTTTAGAAAGACACCTAAGCAAACCTATAACATATTTATTAGAAAACGTTTCGGTCCTGGGACCTTGATCACTTCTAACATACAGAGGTAGAAAGACATTATATATATAGGCGGAGAGTGAGATGTGACGCACGTGACCTGAGGAATGTCATAAGAACATAAGAATGGAGGAACACTGTAGAAGGCCTACTGGCCCATGCGAGGCAGGTCCTTATCAAAACAACCTCTGCCTATGATGAGGACGGGTAGACGATGAAATCATGTGACTCCTGTGTTGTTGGGTTGGTGCTGCTTAAGTACCATACATGATACTTAACCCTTTGAGGGTTTTGGTCGTACTAGTACGTCTTACGCGTAGGGGTTTTTGACGTACTAGTACGCAAAAATTTTAGCGGCCTCAAATCTCGCAGGAAAAGGCTGATAAGCCTAGATGTGAGAGAATGGGTCTGTGTGGTGGGTGTGCGCAGTAGGAAAAAAATCTGGGACCCAGTGGTGCATTGTGGGAATGCCATCATAGTACACAAAATTTCCCCCGTGCCCCGGGAAGAAGTTCCTCATCCTCGGCGAATTGGGGCACTTTTGTTCCCCAGTGACAGTTCTAATACAGATGGGAAATGACAGTGAAGATGGGTTTTAAGGGTTTGGTGAGGTTTTTTACCGAAACTAAAAGACCATTATGGTAATAGTGGGAAACCCAGACAACCCTTTTAAAAAAAAAAAAAAAAAAAAAAAAAAAAAAAAAAAAAAAAAAAAAAAAAAAAAAAAAAAAATAAAAAAAAAAAAAAAAAAAAAAAAAAAAAAAAAAAAAAAAAAAAAAAAAAAAAAAAAAAAAAAAAAAAAAAAAAAAAAAAAAATTTTTAAAAAAAAAAAAAAAAAAAAAAAAAAAAAAAAAAAAACATAAAAAAAATGAAAACCAGGGCCCACACAGCCTTTAAAAAAAAACCTTCCATGATGAGGACGGTAGAACAAAATAAAGGAAAATCCTTTTTTCCAATACCACAGAACTAATTGGGGTTTTGGTTTATATAATGAGGGTTATAACTACAAGCGCTAAATTCCCAAAATTTGGGGAAGGAAAGAGGTGAAGAGAGGGGGGGAGGGGCGAGAGGAAAAAGGAAGGGGCAGGGGGAAGCACTAGTACACTTAGTCTGGGTAAGAAGTTCCTCATCTCGAGCGATTGGGACACTTTTTAAGCCCAGTGGACATTTTAAATACAGTGAAGGGAAAGTGAAGATGGTTTCAAGGTTTGGTGAGGTTTTAGAGAAACTAGATGACTTTTAATGGTAATGTGAGGAAAACACCAGAAAACCAAGTTCCATTATTGGGCCGGGTAAATTTTAAGAATAAAAGAGGAAACTCCATTTTAATCCAGATTCGATTACAGTGATATATGAAATTTATGAATACAAGTCTTAATTGGTAATAAAATGAAGAAAGAAGTGTACAGATTGAAGAAAAAGAGTGGGGAAAAAATTTGGGATAATGTTGAGTTGGATGGGGTAAAATGGGGGTAGAGGGAAGAAGAGGATGGAGATGAAGGATTTGGGGGAAGGGTGGACAAGAATCGAAAAAAAATGAAACATTAATACATTATAATAATCCCTAAAATAATATACTATTTAAACATAATAATAATAATCATAATATTATTAAATTTTTTTTTATAATCATAATTAAGAAAATAAATTTCCCATGAAGTAAAAAAAAAGGGAATAACTTGTATCTGATTTGATGGTATTGGGGAGAGTTGATGCAAAGATGAGGATGAAAGCCCTCCTTGTTTTGTGGAACAAACACGCCTTTTCCCTGTACTCCATGTTTATCCATCTAGGCCAGAGGAAAGAGTACACTACTCACTTTTGCAGAGTGCACTTTGTCGGGTTCTTGGTTTCCTTAATTTCATATGAACTAAGGGTACCGTGAGACAGAGTGGGGAAAGTATAGAATGAGGAGGAGTTTAGTGAATGGGTAGGGAAGGGATCAAAAGGAAAGGGCCGGGGGGGAAAAGGAAATTTTGAGAATATGATTGAAGGTTGACTTGGTAATTTAAACTTAATGAAGAGGAGGAAGAGTAGGGAAGGGGAAGAAGAGGAGGAGGAGGAAAGTAGGAGAAGAGAATAAGAGGAGGAGGAGGAAGGGAATAGTAGGAGGAAGATTGGGGAAAGATAGGGGAAGGGGAGGAAAGGAGAAGAGGAAGAGTTGAGGAGGAAAAGTGGGAGGGGAAGAGTGGAGAAAGGGGAAAGAAAGGAAAAGAGGGAGGAGGGGAAAGTAGGTAGAAGAAAAAAGGAGGTGAAGTTGAGGAAATTTAGGGAAGAGGAAGATTGGGGATTTTAAAAAAGGAGAGTAAAGAGGGAGGTTTTTAGGTTTAACATATTACGGGTATGGTCCCTTTAAAACTTTGTGTTATTTGTCTGTCTGTAAGTTGTCTATTTGTTAGTAGTTTGTTAGAGAAAAAGACTTGTGTATACTTTTACTCATTTCAGAGTTAACTTTGTCTGATTTCTTGGGTTATTGGTAATTATTTGTATATTTATTTATTGACTTATTAATAATAACAAGTAAAAGAGGGTTGAAAAGTTTTTGAAAAGATAAAAATTTTTTGTTGCAATTGTTTTGTTACAACGAGTTAATATGTATTGTCATTATTTTGTTATTGGTATATATTTTTGAAATAATAATAAAATTTTTATTGTGTTTTTTAAACAATTTTTAAACAATATATTATAATTAGTTTGTGTGCTTATTTTTGTTCAACGGTGTTATTTTCTGCACTTCTTGGTCCTATCCCATAGTTATGTAAAAATAAAATGTAAAAAAAACAATTAAATTAAATAAATTTTTAAGGGTGAGCGCAGTGGCTGTGCCTAGGGTTTTTCTGAAACTTCACTCCATTCTTAAGTTTGATGTTAATTTTTTTGTTTTCTATTTTTAAAAAAACCTCTATTTTTCATAGGGAATTTTTTTTTTTTTTGAAATTGGACCGGGCTTTGAGGGCCTTTGCCTCTATAGGGTTTTTTTTTTTCAAACCAACCACATCACGGTTTTCATCTCTACCGCTTATAAGATAATGTTTTTTTTGATAAGTGATCCGGTCCCAGTACTCTAAGTTTTCTATTTATGTTATAAGGTTTCTTGGTGTCTTCACATTATTTTATAAAATATAATTTTTTATTTTTTATATATTAATTATAATAATTTAATAAATATTTATAGTGTTTTTAGTGTTTCAAAATGTAATTTAATATTATTTTATATATTTTTTTTTATATAATATTGTATGTTAATATTAATTCCTAATATGCCGGTTTTGAATCTCCATTTGGTAGTCCTTTTTTCTCTATTTGCTTTTTCCGTATGTATGTCCTAATGTCTTCTCTAATTTTCCCAATTCCCTGTTTTAGTGTGCTTGTTTAAGTGTTAGGCCCCCAATTGCTCTCAAATATTTCAAAATTTCATTGTTTTTAGTGTTTCAAGTGCTAAATAAGCTCCATGGCTCCAAATAAGCTTCTAGTGCCAGCCTTTTGGTAAAGAATGTGAGAAACACATAATTAAAAAAGTTGTAGAAAAATAAAAAACCCCCAAATGATGGATAGAGTTATCAGAGCCTATTTCTTGGGTAGCATTGAGGACTGGGTTGGGAAAATGTTTCGTTAGTGGATGAATTGTAAAGGACCTGCCGAGCATGGGCCAACAGCCTACTGCAGCGACCCTCCTTTCTTATGTTCATCAACCACTAAACAAACTGCTTCCACTCTAACCACCACCATCTTTGTATTTTTCTACAAACTTTTTCATAAATTATGTGTTTCTCACATTCTTTACCAAAGGGCTGGGACTAGAAGCTTTCTTTGGTGGTAGTGATGGTGGTAGAAGGTAGTAGTGATGGTGGTAACAGTTGTAATAGTGGTAGAAGGTCGTAGTGATGGTGGTAGAGGGTTCCTTTAGTGATTCAGCAATTCTACCAACTCCTCCAATGTTGTGCAAGAAAGGTATAAAATACCGACAATATGAAAGTTAAGACACATGTGCAACATCTGGATATCTTTATTGTAGACGTTTCACCATCCAGTGGCTTTATCAATACAGATTCTAGGACATAATAGGAAGACAGTAGAACCATATACAAAAGATGAGGTAATCAGTCCCTCAGCCTTGGAGTTAGTGTTCACAGCATCGTGGTGGAGGAGAATCTCCTCATCTTTTGTATATGGTTCTACTGTCTTCCTATTATGTCCTAGAATCTGTATTGATAAAGCCACTGGATGGCGAAACGTCTACAATAAAGATATCCAGATGTTGCACATGTGTCTTAACTTCCTCCAATGTTGTTGGAGTTATATAGGGCTACAAAAACCACCGCCGCCTCACCACCATTATGGACGGCTTACACTCAGTGGCCCTTATATACCCAACAACACCACAACACAACACCTCTCGTGACATACGTAATGACTTATTTTATTCATTCTAGAGTATATTCCATGTTTCTATGTTATTAATATTGTTTATTATGTCATATTAGTTGAATTGTGATAGATAAATAAGCCATAGAGTTGATTTAGTGTCATAATCTCCAACAATAAACTTGCCATCCCTCCCTCACAAACAAATAGCCAGTAAAAACATAACAATGGAAGAACACGGGCAGGTCTACTGGCCCATACAAGGAGGTCCTTATCAAAATGACCTCCACCCAAAGCTACCCAAGAATTTTACTCCCGTACCAATGACACAAATCAAACTCAGCTCCTCCAACTCGTATATTTGCCCCAATCTCTTCTTGAAGCTACCCAAGGTCCTAGCCTCGATCACCTTACTGGTAATTGTGATTTTAAAAATAAGAACTTAAGAAAGAAGGGAACACTAGAACAGGCCTGCTGGCCCATACTGGGCCCGGTCCTTCACAAATCCAACCCACTAACAGAACAAATGTTTACCCAAGCAATAAGCTCAGGTGCAAGTCCGACTCAAATCCAACCTCTTTCACTCGTGTATTTATCCAACCTAAATTTGAAACTACCCAAGCCATAGCTTTTAGAACATTGGAAAGGAGGAACACTGCAATAGGCCTGTTGGCCCATACTAGGCCGGTCCTTCACAAATCCAACCCACTAACAGAACAAATGTTATCCAAGCAATAAACTCAGGTGCAAGTCCGACTCAAATCCAACCCCTCTATCTCGTGTATTTATAAGAACATAAGAAAGGAGGAACACTGCAGCAGGCCTGTTGGTCCAACCTAAATTTGAAACTACCCAATGTTTTAGCTTCGATCACCCTACTAGGCAGACCGTTCCACTCATCAACTACCCCTATTACCAATGTTCATTTAAGTAAGACACATATGCAACAGTTAGGTATCTTTATTTCGAAACGTTTCGCTTACACAGTAGGCTTCTTCAGTCGAGTACAGCAAAGTTGATAGAAGCAGAAGAGACTTGAAGACGATGTAATCAGTCCACCCACCCTTGAAGTTTTGGGGTGGTCAGTCCTCAGTCTGGGAAGAGTATTTTTTCCATTGTCGGAATAATATTATTCCAGACAATGGAACAATACTCTTCTCCAGACTGGGGGACTGACCACCTCAAAACTTCAAGGGTGATGGACTGATTACATCGTCTTCAAGTCTCTTCTGCTTCTATCAACTTTGCTGTACTCGACTGAAGAAGCCTACCGTGTAGGCGAAACGTTTCGAAATAAAGATACCTAACTGTTGCATATGTGTCTTACCTAAACAACCTGTCGGTATTTTATACCATTTTATTGTTCACAATGTTCATTTATGCATATTATTAGTGCCCTACAGTCCTTACGGAGGGGGGATTCCCCTTCCAAATAATCTCTCTTCCCTCTCTCCTCCTCCCTGTCTTCCATTCATCAACAACAGCCTTCAATAAAGGTAACTTTCATGTTGAATGTTCATTCTTTTGTGCATGTAAAATCTATTTTAGGTAAAAAAAAAAATTGTTGTTGATACTTCTGGGTGTCTGGAACGAATTAATTGGATTTACATTATTTCTTATGGGGAAAATTGATTCGAAAATCGTCCATTTCGATAATAGTCCCACTTCCAGGAACTGATTATGGACGATTATTGAGGGACCACTGTATATCAATAGAAGTAAATTATGGTAAAAAGAAAGAAATAATGATTGTACATTACATTACAGTACTATGTAGGTAGTTTATATAGCAAAGGTATATCCCGGCAATTTTCAAAGGTTTTGACTTGCGTCCATTTTTGACTTACGACCAGTTGGTTGGAACCAAGCTCGGTCGTAAGTCAGATGGTACCTGTACCTAAATATACTTACACACAGTGCTAGTATGCAGGTACACATTAAAATCGCTAAGAGTCTCTCTACTCATAATGCCCGTAGTACATAATAGTCACTTTTGGGTATACTAAATGTCTTTTTTTAACCCTTAATATTAGACATTTTCAGTAATCCAGCTATGATATTTTCCTCAAAATTATATAAGAAACATGTTACAAAAGAATATAAACATGATATATACACTCACAAAGGGAATTATTAAATTTACGTAAATATGAGATTTCTTTACAAAGCGGCTATGTAGGTAGTGTCGAAAGAATTATGTTTTCTCTAGTCAAACACTGGGGGATACCTGTAGAAAAATATTCCTTTCGTATGCCTTCACTCTATATACAGTGGACCCCCGCATACCGTTGGCCTTACACAACGTTAAATTCCGCATACCGATTTCATTTTATCGCTAAGATTTTGCCTCGCATACAGCTAAAAAACCCGCTCAACGCTGTTCGTCCGAGACGCGTCTAATGTGCAGCCTGAGCCAGCCTCACATGTTCCGCCGGTGGCATTGTTTATAAGCCAGCCTCCGCGGTAACATCCAAGCATACAATCATAACATTTCGTATTAGTACAGTGTTTTTGGTGATTTTATCTGCAAAATAAGTGACCATGGGCCCCCAAAAAGCTTCTAGTGCCAACCCTGTGGTAAAAGGGTGAGAAATATTATCGAAATACGTGGTACCATGGTCAACTGCTGATGCTGCTGCTGCTGTAGCACTGTCAGCTGCAGCTGCTGCTGTAGTACCATCAGCTGCTGCTGTGCTGTACCACCGTCAGCTGCTGCTGCTGCTGCGTTGTAGTACCGTCTGCTGGCTGCTGTGCTGTAGTACCGTTGCTGCTGCTGTAGCATCGTCTGCTGCTGCTGTAGCACGTCTGCTGCTGCTGTAGCATCGTCTGCTGCTGCTGTAGCAACTCAGCTGCTGCTGCTCTGCACTGTCAGCTGCTGCTGCAGCACTGTCAGCTGCTGCTGCTGCTGCTGTTGTAGTACCGTCTGCTGTGCTGCTTGCTGTAGTACCGTCCTTTCTGCTGCTGTAAGCATCGTCTGCTGTGCTGTAGTACCGTCTGCTGCTGCTGTAGCTTTGTCTGCTGCTGCTGTAGCATCGTCTGGGTGCTGCTGTACCACCGTCAGCTGCTGCTGCTGCTGCTGTTGTAGTACCGTCTGCTGCTGCTGCTGCTGTAGTACCGTCTGCTGCTGCTGTAGATCGTCTGCTGCTGCTGTAGCATCGTCCCGCTGCTGCTGTGCACGTCTGCTGCGCTGTAGCACTCGCTGCTGCTGCTGCACTGTCAGCTGCTGCTGCAGGGACTGTCAGCTGCTGCTGCTGCTGCTGTTGTAGTCCGTTGCTGTGCTGCTGCTGTAGTACCGTCTGCTGCTGCTGTAGCATCGTCTGCTGCTGCTGTAGCATCGTCTGCTGCTGCTGTAGCACTGTCAGCTGCTGCACTGTCGTCCCGCTGCTGCAGCACTGTCAGCTGCTGCTGCTGCTGTAGCACCATCAAACTGCTGCTGCTGCTGTACCACCATCAGCTGCTGCTGCTGTTGTAGTACCCTCTGCTGCTGCTGTAGCATTATTCTGCTGCGCTGTAGCACTGTCAGCTGCTGCTTTCTGCTGTAGCACTGTCAGCTGCTGGTGCTGCTGTAGCACTGTCAGCTGCTGCTGCTGTTGTACCACCATCAGTGCTGCTGCTGCTGCTGTTGTACCACCGTCAGCTGCTGCTGCTGCTGCTGTAGTACCGTCCGCTGCTGCTGCGGCTGTAGTACCCCTCTGCTGCTGCTGGGTGCTGTAGTACCGTCTGCTGTGGCTGCTGCTGCCCGTAGTACCGTCTGCTGCTGCTGCTGCTGTAGTACCGTCTGCTGCTGCTGCTGCTGTAGTACCGTCTGCTGCTGCTGCCCGCTGTAGTACCGTCTGCTGCTGCTGCTGCTGCTGTAGTAAACCCTCTGCTGCTGCTGCTGCTGCTGCTGTAGTACCGTCTGCTGCTGCTGCAGTACCATCTGCTGCCTGCTGTAGCACTGTCAGCTGCTGCTGCTGCTGCTGCTGTAGCACTGTCAGCTGCTGCTGCTGCTGCTGTAGCACTGTCCAGCTTTCTGCTGCTGCTGCTGCTGTAGCACTGTCAGCTGCTGCTGCTGCTGCTGTAGCACTGTCAGTGCTGCTGCTGTAGCACTGTCAGCTGCTGCTGCTGCTGCGGGTGTAGCACTGTCAGCTGCTGCTGCTGCTTGCTGCTGTAGCACCGTTGTTGGTGTGGCTTATTGAGAAAATCAAGAAACAATTAACCCCAGAGGGTTAGCCACCAGGATAACCCAAAAAAGTGTGTCATCGAAGACTGTCTAACTTATTTCCATTGGGGTCCTTAATCTTGTCTCCCAGGATGCAACCCACACCCGCGACTAACACCCAGGTGAACAGGGAAAAACGCCTGGAACTAGTGCTCATATTGGTGAATTTAAAGCCAGCAAAGGTTGGTTTGAGAGATTTTTAAAAATTGCTGTTGCTGGATCAGTCAGCTGTTGCTGGATCAGTCAGCTGTTGTGGATCAGTCAGCTGTTGCTGGACAGTCAGCTGTTTTCTGGACCAGTCAAACTGTTGCTGGACCAGTCAGCTGTTGGCTGGACCAGTCAGCTGTTGCTGGACCAGTCAGCTGTTGCTGGATCAGTCAGCTGCTGCTGCACCATGGTCAGCTGCTGTTGCAGCTGCTGTTGCACCATTAAACTGTTTCTGAACATGACTCTCCCGAACCTGTCCGAACCTGTCCGTCCAGCCTGAGCGCCTGCCTTGCCGTCATTGTTACAAAACCAGGGTGGCTGGTTGCTTCATACATTCGATACATTTTGTATTATTCCATTATTTATAGTGCTTGTAACTGCTAAATAAGCCACCATGGGCCCAAAGAAAGCTTCTAGTGCCAACCCTGTGGAAAAAGGGTGATAAATTTCTAAAGTACCACGTCAGCTGCTGCTGCACCACAGCTGCTGTTGCACCACAGCTGCAGCTGACCACGGTCAGCTGATAAATTGGACCAGTCAGCTGTTGCTGCACCACAGCTGCTGCTGCACCACCAGCGCAGCTGCACCATGGTCAGCTGTTGCTGCACCCAGCTGCTGCTGCACCATGGGGCAGCTGCACATGGTCAGCTGCACCACAGCTTTTTGTGCTGTGCATCCACCAAAACAGCTGTATTACTCGAAGATGTGGAGAGAGTGTTGTTGGTGTGGCTTAACGTGAAACAATTACTGAGAAACAATTAACCCCAGAGGGGTTTGCCACCCCCGGATAACCCAAGAAAGTCAGTGCTCATCAAGGACTCTCTAACTTATTTCCAAAGGGGTCCTTAATTTTTGTCTCCCAGGAAAGCAACCCACACCAGTCGACTAAAAACCCAGGTGAACAGGGAAAAATGCCTGGAACTAGTGCTCATATTGGTGAATTTAAAGCCAGCAAAGGTTGGTTTGAGAGATTTAAGAATCGTAGTGACATACACAGTGTGATAAAGGCCTGTTCTGGAAGAAAAAAGCCAAACAGAACCTACAGTACTCAGGAGGAAAAGGGACTCCCAGGACACAGTGTCTCATCAGTCATTGCCCGCATCTTTAATAAAGGTGTCATTTTATTCTTCTTTAGTAGAGTAGTACATGCACAATATATATTGTGCATGTACTACTCTATATTGTGCATGTATCCTTCTCTTTGTGTGTAGGAAAATGTATATTTCATGTGGTAAATTTTTTTTTTCATACTTTTTGGGGGTCTTGCACGGATTAATTTGATTTCCATTATTTCTTATGGGGAAATTCCCTTTTGCATAATTTATAATTTCGCATAACAAGAGCTCTCATGAACGGATTAATATCGTTATGCGGGGGGGTCCACTGTATATAGCAAATTTACAACCCTTGTGGGTTTAGCACTTTTTTATTATGATGATAAATAATAGTATCATCATTTCACTCTAAAAAATGGTGTGTTGCATGGAGAATGGGAGTGTTGCTGTTTGTTTTTTTCTGTTTCTAACTTGTACACATTGTAATTGTATTTGTATTGTGAGGTAATTATTATTAAAATAAAAAAATATTGTGAAAAAGTTTTTCAAACTCTTAACAAACGTATGTGAATGAACTAAAAAGCAGAACTATTAACCCCTAAACGGTCCAAACATAATCGTCACTACGTACTGCCCCAAATTTTTTGAGAAAAAAACATCCTTTTTTTTTTATGGAAAAAAAGGCATATGGTACCCAGGCATCCCCAATTTTTTTAAAAATGGCCACAGTAGTGCTTTACACCCTTCTCTCATGCCTAGGGGAACTCAGGCTTATGGGCAAGTAAAAGTATGACACATAAAACGTATACAGGGCCCCTCAAAATTCCGTTTTCAAATTTCACGGGGTTTTACACATTCGCGAATTTCCCAAATGCCAAATTCCCAGCACCAAATTCCCCCGTGCCAAATCATATTTAAGTTTCCCGCCCCTGCGGTCCCTACTACCCCCCCGGACCCCTGCAACTGGCAGCCAGCCCTCCCTCCCCTCAGGGGTGGTGTTTTGTTTGTTTATTTTTTGCTATTAAACTCATATAAATAATGTAAACCCTTCAGATGTGTATTTGGGAAAGGGTATTTTGGACAGGTATTAGACGGGTTTACATCATGTTTTTTACCTTGAACACACCCCAAAAAATCAAACTTTTTTGCTACAGCTAATAATAAAAATAGTAAAAAATAATAATAATAATAATAATAATAATAATAAAATAATAATAAAATAAATACGATATAATTGGGGAAAAAGGAAATTTTACAAAAAAACGAGGGGGTGGTTTACACATCGTCAGTTGGGCTTGTTTTTGTGGAGTGAGATTAGTCTCCCCGCCTTCAAAATTTACAATAATTCATTATGTTTGGTGCTTGTAGATTGAGTGTGATGGAGTGGAGAGGAGTGGTTGGGCGCATTTAGGGGGTGGTTAGGCAGCTGTTGAGGCAGCATTTAGGCAGCGATGGGCAGTGGTTTAGGGGCGGGTTTAGGCAGCGGTTGAGGCAGCGATTGAGGCAGGGGTTGGGCAGCGTTGAGGCAGCTGTTGAGGCGTAAATTGAGGCAGCAATTGAGGCAGTGGTTGAGGAAGCGATGAGGCAGCGATTGAGGCAGTGGTTGAGGCAGCTGTTGAGGCAGCGATTGAGGCAATGATTGAGGCAGTGGTTGAGGCGCGATGGGGGCAGTGATTGAGGCAGTGGTTGAGGCAGCTGTTGAGGCAGCTGTTGAGCAGCTGTTGAGGCAGCTATTGAGGCAGCTGTTGAGCAGCGATTGAGGCAGCGGTTGAGGCAGCGATTGAGGCAGCGTTGGGGGGGCAGCGACTGAGGCAGCAGTTGAGGCAATGGTATTTAAAAACATACATGTTAATAAAAATTTAATAATAAAAAACAATACATGTTATTAATACAGTGGACCCCGCATAGCGACCTTAATCCGTGCAAGAGGGCTGGCTGTTATGCGAAATGTTCGCTATGCGAATGAATTTTTCCCCATAAGAAAAAAATTTGGAAATAAAATTAATCCGTGCAAGACACCCAAAAGTATGAAAAAAAATTTTTTTTACCACAAAAAAATTTTAAATTTTTATTTACACACAACTGAAAAAAGGCATGCACAATTACATGACACTTACTTTTATTGAAGATCTGGTGATGATTGATGGGATGGGAGGAGGGGAGAGAGAGTGTTAGTGTTTAGAAGGGAATCCCCTTCCATTAGGACTTGAGGTAGCAAGTCCTTTTCTGGGGTTACTTCCCTTCTTCTTTTAATGCCACTAGGACCAGCTTCAGAGTCACTGGACTTCTTTCGCACAACATATCTGTCCATAGTGGCCTGTACCTCTCGTTCCTTTATGATTTGTCTAAAGTGGTTTACAACACTGTCATTGTAACAGTCACCGCACGGCTTGCAATAGCTTTTGTGAGGGGGATTTTCATCAAAAAAGGTTTGCACTTCAAGCCATTTTGCACACATTTCCTTAATCTTTGAAGTAGGCAATTCCTTCAATTTCTCTCTCCCCTCCTTTGAACCAGTTTCCCCAGGTCGGCCTCTTGCTCTTGAGTTGATCTATCAGCTCATCAGTGGTTAGTTCTTCATTGTCCTCCTCCACCAACTCTTCCACATCTCCCCACTAAAACCCCCAACCCCAAGGACTTCCCCAATTCCACAATTGATTCCTCAACTGGTTTTCTCCTCTCAGGGTTAGCCTCAAACCCTTGAAAATCCCTTTTGTCTACACATTCTGGCCACAGTTTCCTCCAAGCAGAGTTCAAGGGTTTTCTTAGTCACTCCTCCCAAGCCTTACCTTTAAGGTTTACACCAATTGAGGATATTAAAGTGATCCTTCCAAAACTCTTTTAGAGTCAATCGAGTGTCTGTGGTCACTTCCCAAAACACTTTTGAAACGAGCTTTTGTGTACCCGTTTCTTGAAGTTGGAAATGACCTGCTGGTCCATGGGCTGCAGGAGAGGAGTGGTATTAGGAGGCAAAAACTTCACCTTAATGAAGCTCATGTCCCATAAGTCGTCTTGCACGTCTGTAGGATGACCAGGGGCATTGTCTAACACCAGGAGGCACTTAAGGTCTAATTTCTTTTCAGTTTAGGTAATCTTTCCATTGGGGGCAAATGCTGGTGTAACCGTTATAGAAAAATTCCCTAGTGACCCATGCCTTACGGTTTGCCCTCCACAGCACACACAAATTATCCTTGAGGACATTCTTTTGCCTGAACGGTCTGGGAGTTTCAGAGTGATACACTAATAAAGGCTTAACTTTGCAATCACCACTAGCATTGGCCCAACACATCACAAGTAAGCCTGTCTTTCATAGGCTTAGTCCTGGGAGTGCCTTTTCCCTCCTGAGTAATGTAGGTCCTGCTTGGCATTTTCTTCCAGAACAGGCCTGTTTCATCACAATTAAACACTTGTTCAGGTTTCAGTCCTTCAGTTTCTATGTACTCCTTGAATTCATGCAACATATTTTTCAGCCGCTTTGTGGTCCAAAACTGGCAGCCTCACCATGCCGTATCACACTATGGATGCCACTACACCTTCTTTAAATCTCTCAAAAACCACCTTTGCTGGCCTTAAATTCACTCACATCATCACTAGTTGCAGGCATTTTTTTAATTAAATCGTCATGCAACTTCCTAGCCTTTTCACATATGATCGCTTGAGAGACGCTATCTCCTGAGCTGTTTTTCATTTATCCACACCAATAAGAGTCTCTCAACATCTTCCATCACTTGCGATCTTTTTTTAAAAAAACACAGTTAAACCCTTTTGGCAACAACAGCTTCCTTGATTGCCGTTTTCTTGCCCACAATAGAAGAGATGGTTGATTTTGGTTTCTTTTTCAACCTGACCAGGTCGGTGATACGTACTCCACTTTCATACTTATCAATGATCTCTTTCTTTATTTCAATAGGAATCCTAACCCTTATTGCTGTAGGGTTGGAACTAGAAGCTTTCTTGGGGCCCATGGTCACTTATTTTCCAGAAACAGCCCCCGAAAACACTGTAATAATACGAAATATTCCGAGTGTATGCTTGAATGTTACCGCGGAGGCTGGCTGGTAAAAAAATGGCACAGGGGCACATGTGAGGCTGGTGAGGGCGCAATTGGACGCGTCTCGGACGAAGGCCGCAGAGGGGTTTTTGTCCACTATGCGGGGCAAAATTTTAGCGAAAAAAAGCGTCCGCTATGCGGATTGTTCGCTATGGCAGGCGTTCGCTATGCGGGGGTCCACTGTATATGTACTATTATTATTTATAACATATATTTTATTAAATTTCCACTGCCTCAACTGCTGCCTCTACTATTGCCTCTACCACTGCCCCAACCGCTGCCAAACCGCTGCCTCAACCACTGCCTCAACCACTGCCTACCCACTGCCTCACCCCCTGCCTCAACCGCTGAATTATTGTGAAATGTTGGAAGAGCAGGGAGAATAATACTCAACTCCAGCATAAAACAAAGCCACACTGACTATGTGTCAACCACTCCCTTGTATTTTTGTACAATTTTTCCTTCTTCAATTATATCGTATTTTTTATTATTATTATTATTTTATTTTTATTATTAGCAGTTTGCAGAAATGTTCGATTCTTTGCTGTGTTCAAGAGTAAACACATGATGTCACCGTCTAATACCTTTCCGAATAGCCATTCCAATATGCAGTCATGAATGGTTTACATTATTTACACTGTAGTTTAATAGTAAAATAATGAACAAAAACAAAACACTCACCAATGAGTGGAGGGAGAAACTGGCATAAACCCGTTGTGGGGGTCGGAGGGAGGGTAAGTAGGGACTCGCAGTGGGTGAGGAAGTGGGTTGAGGAAGTGGTGGAGGAATTGGGTGGAGGCACTGGTGGAGGCAGTGGTGGAGTCTGTGGTTTTTTAATAACATACATGTTATTAAAGCATAACATGTACAGTGGACCCCCGCATACCGGACGCATCGCATACCGTACAATCCGCATACCGGGCGCTTTGATCGCAAAAATTTTGCCTCGCATACCGCCCAAAAACCCGCTCACCGCCCTTCGTCCGAGACGCGTCCAATGTGCGGCCTGAGCCACGCTCACATGTTCCGCTGGTGGCATTGTTTACCAGCCAGCCTCCGCGGTAACATCCAAGCATACAATCGGAACATTTCGTATTATTACAGTGTTTTTGGTGATTTTTTTCTGGAAAATAAGTGACCATGGGCCCCAAGAAAGCTTCTAGTGCCAACCTTACAGCAATAAGGGTGAGAATTACTATGGAGATGAAGAAAAAGATCATTGATAAGTATGAAAGTGGAGTGCGTGTCTCCGAGCTGGCCAGGTTGTATAATAAACCCCAATCAACCATCGCTACTATTGGTGGTACAGCTGCTGCTGTACCACCGTCAGCTGCTGCTGCACTGTCAGCTGCTGCTGCACTGTCAGCTGCTGCTGCTGTACCACCGTCAGCTGCTGCTGCTGCTGTAGTACCATCTGCTGCTGCTGTAGCATCGTCTGTTGCTGCTGTAGCATCGTCTGTTGCTGCTGTACCACCGTCAGCTGCTGCTGCTGCTGTAGCATCGTCTGCTGCTGCTGCTGCTGTAGCATCGTCTGCTGCTGCTGTAACATCATCAGTTGCTGCTGTAGCATCGTCTACTGCTGCTGTAGCATCGTCTGTTGCTGCTGTAGCATCGTCTGTTGCTGCTGTACCACCGTCAGCTGCTGCTGCTGCTGTAGCATCGTCTGCTGCTGCTGCTGCTGTAGCATCGTCTGCTGCTGCTGTAACATCGTCAGTTGCTGCTGTAGCATCGTCTGCTGCTGCTGTAGCATCGTCTGTTGCTGCTGTAGCATCGTCTGATGCTGCTGTACCACCGTCAACTGCTGCTGCTGCTGTAGCATCGTCTGCTGCTGCTGTAGCATCGTCTGTTGCCGCTGTAGCATCGTCTGTTGCTGCTGTACCACCGTCAGCTGCTGCTGCTGCTGTAGCACCGTTGTTGGTGTGGCTTATTGAGAATACCAAGAAACAATTAACCCCAGGGGTTTTGCCACCCAGGATAACCCAAAAAACTGTCATCGAAGACTGTCTAAAATTTTTCCATGGGGTCCTTAATCTTGTCCCCAGGGATGCAACCCACCCCCGCGACTAACACCCAGGTGAACAGGGAAAATCCGGAACTGGGCTCATATTGGGAATTTAAGCCAGCAAAGTTGGTTTGAGAGATTTAAAATCGTAGTGCAACACATGTGAAAGGCCGTTCGGAAGAAAATCCAAAGGCCTACAGTACTCAGGAAAAAGGCACCCCCAGGACACAGGTCTCATCATCTTTTGCTGCATCTTAAATAAAGGTAAGTGCTTTTTAATTCTTCTTTTTAGTAAGTAGACTGCACAAAAATATTGTGCAGTACTACCCTATTTTGGGCATGTATCCTCTTTTGTGTTGGGAAAAAATGTATATTTTCTTTGGGGTAAAAATTTTTTTTTTTTCATACTTTTGGTGCTTGCACGGTTTAATTTTTTTCCATTATTTCTTAGGGGGAAAAAATTCATTCGCAACCAAACATTTCACATAACAACCACCCTCTTGCAGGGAAAAAAGGGCGTTTGGGCGGGGGTCCACTGTAAAATTTTTAGTACAATTTACGACTTTTTTCTTTATTTTTTAATTGTTAAATTTTCAACAAGTTAAGCAGTATTGAATTTTCCGTACAATATAGGGGGGCACCAAACATTCCGTTTTTTCAACATTCGCGGGCTTTTGATCCCCAAAACCCTCGCGAATGTTGGGGAGACCTATAACATTTGGGCACTAGCGGAAAAAAGGATATATACGTTTGGACCATTTACGGGTTAAAGTGGGAACAAAAAACCGCGTAAATTTTTATTTTTTTTTTTATCACACTGGCCGATTCCCCCCAAAGGGAGGGTGCCCGAAAAAGAAAAACTTCAACCATCATTTACCCATCACTGTCTTGCCAGAAGGGCTTTAAACACTACAGTTTTTTAAAAAGCAACATTAACACCCCCCCTTCAAGTGCAGGCCTGGGACTTTTCCCCCCCCAGGGCTCAAATCCGGGCCCGCCGTTTCCCTGAAACCCCCTTTATAAAGTTACTTTTCCACCTCCAACAGCAATCAAATTAAAAAAACCTTTGTCCCATTTTACTCCTATAAACACCTCACCCCGCCTGCTGGGAAATCCCAACCCCACACACAAAACCCCTTTACCCCCCCCTCCAACCTTTTTTCCCAGGCCACCCCCCTCCCCCTTCCTTCCACTACAGACTAACACTTGAAGTTTTTTTTTTCGCTCCATTCTCCCACATGTCCAACCACCTCAACAACCCTTCCTCACCCCGGGCCAGTTTTTTTAATCCCCCCACCCCTCCAACTTCCAAAATAGAATTCTCTGCTTTAAATTTAACCACCATTGCCCAACAGACATTCCCCTGCCTCCCGCTTCTCCTCGCTGCAACATCATCACCCCGCTTCACACCCAATAAGAGCTTGGTAAAACAATACTCTCAACATTCCCCTCTTTGCCTCCAAGGGCAAAGTTCTTTGTCTCCCAACTCCAAAATGCAACCACTCACCCTTTCCCTATCATTCTAATTCACCCACTTTTAAGACCCCTCCCGACACTCCCCTCCCAATATCTAATACATTCACCCCCTCCATACCCTCCCTCCAAACTGATATCCAATCTTTCATCACCTAATCTTTTTGTTACCCATAAACCCACTCTTTCCTGTATCACTTTCAATTTTCTTCTTTTTTCACACCCTACCAAATTTACCACCAATCTCTTTCAAATTCTCTTTAAATCTCCCAGACACGTGTCATCAGCAAAGAGCAACTGGACAACCCCCACTTTATTGGGGATCTTTTTCTTTAACTCCACCCTCTTGCCAAGACCCTCCATTACTTTCCCTTTCAACCCCATCTATAAATATATTAAACAACTATGTGACATCACCATCCTTTCAAGGCCACTTTTTTCTGAAAATAATTTCCCCCAGATTTTGAAAAATAATACGAAAGAACTTCACTGAATTTTTTGGACTTAAAGGGCCCGGGGGATTGACA
>NC_069444.1:8360409-8383776 GCF_026875155.1 Cherax quadricarinatus
GTAGCACTAGTAGTTTTAGCACTTGTGGTGTAGTAGAACTCGTGGTGGTAGTAGCAGTAGTAGTAGTATAGCAGTAATGATAGTGGTAGTAGTAGAAGCAATAGTAATACTTGTGGTAGTGGTAGTTAGTAGTACTTGTGGTAGTAGCAGCAGTGGTATTGTCGGTAATTCTACCAACATTATTACAAGAAGTGTTACTCGCCACACCCTAGTTGTGTGAGTACACTCCAGCCTCCAGCAAACAACACTTGGAGGCCATGTGCTGAATTGTTCCATGACAGCTGACCTTACTAGCCAGAAGTGTGTGTGTGTGTGTGTGTGTGTGTGTGTGTGTGTGTGTGTTGTGTGTGTGGGTGTGTGTGTGTGTGTGTGTGTGTTTGTACTTCATAAGTACAGGGAGGATAGTTTAAGAGAAGAAATGGTAGAAGGATCTCAGTTGGAGACAGGTTAGGTAAGATTTGTCGGGAAACAGGACAAGTGTTTCCTGTCGCGGGTATTAATCATATGACCCGCTGCTTGAGCTTTTGGTCATCTGACCAATGCCTTCCCCTGGCTTACTATCTCTTAATGTTTATGTCGTCTATATATTTAGTTTGCCTTCAGTTTACATCTTGTATATATTTAGTTTGTCTTTACCTATAAGTCGTTGATACGTTTATGTCGTCAGTCTCTGTAGTCCGTCTACATCTACTACTACTACTACTACTACTACTACTACTACTACTACTTTTCACCCATTTAAAAATTAAGGTTATGATTATAATTTTTTTATATATATGACAGAGTTAGAGGCTGTGTATGTGGGACTACCACACATAAAACCAAATACCAGCCACGCTGGAAGCCTAGCCTGCCATAACTCTGCAGTGCTGGAGTGAGAACCATTAGAGGAGTCTGGACTCTATTCTGAAAGTAATATTCCATTCTGCCTAGTACACGCTTACCTTACTGTTTCCCTGGAAAACTCAATCTCCCTTACTAATAATTTTTATCTCCTGAGTAGCCTCCCTGAACAAAATTTCATAATTCCTATTAAATTGCATTTCCATATATTTTTTCAGTATATATCAAAATTAGTTGACTTAAACCCACTATTCTCTTCTTATTAAATTCATCCCTAAGTAGTATCGCTGAATGAGAATTTATATAATAAATATTATTAACATGAAATTCTATATTTTCAGTAAATATCAGAGTAGAGAATAGTTTACTTTAACCCGTGATTGTCTTATTTCCCTAAGTGGCATAGATTTTTCTCAAGTAGTCAGTGCTGTTATTTCGTAATATGAAGGGAATAAGGGGTACGTTTTTTTGGGGTTGATATTGAAGAGTGAAATGGTCAACTTGTTCACTCTGGGTCTCTTCATGTCAGCGTTAAGAGTGACTTGTAAGAGTAGCTAAGGTGGGTGATATATGGGGTGTCATGGAGGCAGAAAAGGCAAGCATGGGAAAAAAAGGCAAGCATTGAGGGAGAAAAGAAAAACATGGAGGGAGAAAAGACAAACACTGAGGGAGAAAGGCGATATGGGATTATATTGCAACTTCGAGGGAGGGAGGAAGGAGGATGATGAATATTATTAAAGGAACGTTGGAGGGGAGACAAGGGTATTTAGACCCAATGAAGAGGATAGAGGAATATTCAGAGGACGGTTGAGGAGAGAGGGGGTATATTTGGAGTCGATTGAGGGGAGAGTGGGGTATTTAGTAATCAATTGAGGGGAGGGGGGGGTATTTAGTAACAATTGAGGGGAGAGGGTTTAATTTAGTAGTCGATTGAGGGGAGAGAGGGATATCTGGGAATCGACAGGGAGAAAGAGAAGTATTTGGGAGACAATAGAGGGGAGAGAAGGGAAGGCAGGAGTTGATGGAGGGGAGGGGAGGGATATTTGGGAGTTTATGAAAAAGAGAGAGGGATATTTGGGAGTTGATGGAGAGGAGAGATGAGTATTTGGGGTTGATGGAGAGGAGAGATGAGTATTTGGGAGTTGATGGAGTGAGGAAGAGAGCTCAGGTGTAAGGAAAGCAAACCGTGTATACAAAAGGATAAATGTAGATTTTTGGGTATGTGTTTGTCGAGACAGTTGGGAAAAGAGGGCTGTCTGAGGGGATGTGAGGGCTCTCAGCCACCAACTGGAGGAAACGTCAGAGGGGACGACGCAGAGGAGTGGGAGGGGGGGGGGGTTGGCAGAGGAAGAGGACTTGGTGGAAGTACAGTTAGAAGACCTGGTGCGTTGTAGTTCAGTTGATGCCCGTGGAGACTTACAAACACACACACACACACACACACACACACACACACATACACACACACACACACACACACACACACACACACACACACACACAGAGGAGCAGGGAGCAGTGAGAGAGTGGAGGTAGTATCGACCAGGAGTTATGAATTGACCCTTGCAACCGCAAATAGATGAGTACAAATAGGTAGGTACACACGGAGGCTCCCACACACACAGACCACCACACCCCCACACACACACACAAACACAAACTACACAGAGACTAAGTGTCTATCGACAAGTACCTTTAACAACCCGTAACTACTACACACTACACCGACCTTCAACCCCCCCCACTTCCTCAACTCCCTTCCTCTCTCCCCATCCACCCCTTTCCACATTGACGATCTTACCCCTTCCAGTGCAAGAACCATCCCACGGTCACCCCTCACACTTATTCCCACTCTTCCTTTTCCTATTTCTCCAAATACTCCCCAAGAGATAAGGAACCCAAAAATCAGATATCAATAGCAATAAGAAAACTGAAAGTGTGGTACGCAAATGAAGATGGAATAACAAAACAATAGTGATGAATGTGAGAAAGGATAGGAGAAAAATTACCCGGGTTTATCATAGCACTCCTGGAAAAAAAGCTCACAGACACGATACCTTGGGGGAAAGATCGCATTTGTTATCAGATTATGAGAAGGGATAGAGAGAACAGAGGAGGTACAGGAGCATTTCTAAACAGAAACCAGTGCATTGTTTAGATGAGAACAATAAATAAAATAACTATTTAATAGGTACACTCTAAACTGAAGTACCCTAGGTAGTGAAAACAGTGATATACAACCACTAGTAAACAGCAGACTAAGACAGAAATGCAACAACAACAACAACAGGGTAATGGCTGACAGGAAGGTGGCTGTAGGAGGTCACACGAGCAATGCAAAAATTTGCTGATCAAGGGACCGAAAACAAAGACGGTTAAGAGTAGGCGGTGAAGGAAAATTACACGTGCCCAGAAAGTCTGCGAGGAGCTGAAAAAAGAGGTTTTAAGGAGATATGCTCGTGGAAAGAGGGACATTACCGGAGAGTCTACGTCTCTAAAAGGCAATGAGCATCAACGAGTGCTGAACCCGACACGCAATGGAAGAAGAGGTGAAGAAACTACTGAATGAGCTAGATGCTTTATAAGATGAAACAGAAGCAATGTGTGAATCACCAGTCACAATTTTTCAGCAAGTCAGTTGATACAAAATAACTGTCAGAGGTGTGGAAAACAGCAGATATAATTCCGATATTTAGAAATGCGACAAACAGACAGCATGTCAGTGACGCTGACATTCATAGTGTGTGAGATAATCTGGAAATTTCTTTCTAACTGAAAAATCTCTTATCGACTGTAATAGATTCCAAATTAATATTATTTTTAAAAATCTAAATAAATGCATTTCACTTCCTGACCATTCTAGGCTGAATACTTCTGCCCATCCCTGTGACTTTTTGTTTCTAACTCCGGGTCTATGATCTCAAGTACCTTGTTTCTTACCTCTAGATTTGCCTATCCCTCTCCATCATATAAGTTACTCTTGAGTATTTTGTACATCGTTATTATGTCTTCTCTGGCTGTCCTGTACTCTGTCATCTGTCATCAAGTTAGTTTGCATTTTTTCCAGTTCCTGTTTTAATTTTATCATGGTGGTTTCCATGTGGGTTTACTGCATTTTCCCAAGACAGACCTATCATATCTCCTACATAGTGTCGTCATGTCACTCTCTCGAGTCTTGAAAGCTAATCTTAGATTTGCCAAGCAACATGCCCGGCAGACGTTATTCACCTGAAGCTCCCTCAGGATCTCACCCTGAGATCCTTTTTTTAAGTGAGGTTCGCAGCCTTTATCCCTTAGCCTGTACACTATTCTGTTTTTTTCCCAATTTAATAACAAATATAGTTGTTGAGGTTGAACCCCAAAAACTATTTGTCGACCAATCTTTACAGCTTGTCCCGAATCGTTTGAAGTCCTCCTTGTTCACTCTTCTTTTTGCTCTTATTATTGGGTTTCATAAATGTGCAAATAGAGACACATCAGACTATATCTTCCCTTATGTTTTCAAACATTTAGAAACAGTATAGATCCAGTACCAATCCTTGTGGAACCCAGGATTAACATATCACACTTTTTCATTCCAATACATCTTTTCCCTTTTTCTTAGGTATTCCTTTGTCCATTGCTGTACGTTTCCTGCAATTCCTGCCTCCTCCAGGGCCTTCTTACAGTCCAAGAATATGCATCCACCCATCCCACCTCTCTTTCCTCATTATATTACCTTATCATGCAACTCAAGCGGGTTTACGAGACAGGATTTACCCTTTCTAAAACCTTGCTGGTTCTTTACGAAATCACTGTTTTCCAAATGGTCCACTGTACTTTTTCTTAATTATTTTGTCCATTAACTTAAAATATTATGCATGTCAATGACACTGTCTTAGTTAATGCTACCTGTCTGTTCACTTTCTTAAATATGAAAACTGCTCATGTTGACTTGTATCAAGTGATTTATTGCAGACTTTGGTTAGCACTGCACGCAATGCTTCTGTTCTCTCCCTTAGAACCAATGGAGAGAAATTGTCTGGTACCATTGTCTTCCAGGCATCAGTCTCTCTCAGTAGTTTCCTAACCTCTTCTCTTGTTCTGTGTATTGTGTCGTCTGCTTTCTCAGTGACTCTCTGGTAATGTCTCAGTGTTCTTCGAGAAAACTTTCTTAATTATTTTATTCACCTCCTTGCAGACTTCCTGGTCATTTCTGCGAGTTCTCTTCCCTGCTTCTTCAGACTTATTACTTTGCTCTTTTCTGTTGTTTTCTTCCTGATGTTACTGTATAGCAACTACAGTTTAGATTTATCTTTCGATGCTATTTCATTCTCATATTGTTACTCAGCCTCTCTTTTCACCCGAGAATATTTGCTTCTCTTTTGTGCTATTCTTTTTTCTAATCTTCTTCCATTTTCTTTCTTCTTGCTCCCGGCACTTTCCAGCAAATACTTCATTTCATTTCATTTCATTCTTCGTCTTTCTCCAGTTCTCTAGTCACCTCTCCTGAAATCGGAATTCTGCCCTCCCTTCCCTGCTCTGTCTCTCTAGTTTATCTCAAGACACTCGGAAATCAGTACTGTGTGCTTGCTAGCACCGAGAGACCTCACGTATTCTATTTCACCTACATCAGATTTAATGAGGATAAGTACTAGGTCTCCCTCTCTCTCTCTCTCTCTCTTCTCTCTCTCTCTCTCTCTCTCTCTCTCTCTCTCCTCTCTCTCTCTCTTCTCTCTCTCTCTCTCTCTCTCTCTCTTTTACACAGGGTTTGACAAGGTAGGTTAAGGATCCCTAGCTTTATTGACAAGCTAAGAGCTGTTACCTTATATCAGCTCATTTGAAAGAATTTTTATTATGAGACATACAAGTAGGAACTGGATGAAGTTGGAGCCATCTGTGGGCCAGCATTTTCTCTCTCTCTCTCTCTCTCTGGTAGTGTTATTGATATATTGCTACATACAGCTTTCCTTCAACACCACCATATTAACCCTGTAAGCTGTCAGTCCCCCGCGTGGATCATCATTTTTCAAAATCTGTTTCCTTGTGGTTCAAGTCTCTTATAGATCAGTCACTTTGTGTTGGTCATATGAGTTCTTCTTACAGCTTCTGCTATGTTGTCCATCATGCTTTGTTGTTGTATTCTGTGTGGGTCTTCTGCTGTTTAGTGGTGGTGGCTCGTATGTGCGTGAGAGAGAGAGAGAGAGAGAGAGAGAGAAGAGCCAGGGAGACAGTTTCTTGCGTGGTGGTGGTGCTGGGCTCAGATAGGCCCGCTGCCAGCACCGCTTATCAGATGATATAAACTCCACGTTTTACTGCCGCTATTCCTCCCCCTTCTCTCCCTTTCTCTCTCCTCTCTCTCCTCTCTCTCTCGTATCATCCGTATGCAGGCTCTCTTCCCTTTACTCGGCCCTTCCCTTCCCATTTAACCTTTTAAATCATTCTTACCCCATGTCCCCCATTCTCGATCACTCCTCTTCCATCCCATCTTCCTCTGTGGCTACAGGAAGGTACTTGTAAGAGGGAAAAAAGAGTAATGTGTCGAATGATGAAGTACAAAAAAAAAAAAAAAAAAAAAAAAAAAAGTGGAAAGGGACAAATTTATCAATATTTAAAAAAATGAAAGTTTTCTACAATATAAACAAAAATAAACAACATAGGCCAAGTATGTGGTGATTGTGATAAATATTACCTTGGCGATACTGGAATCCATCTAAACACCAGAATTAAAGAAGACTTATATATAAGCCTATAAGACCCATAACACCAACTACACTAGTATAAGGAACAAAAGGGCACAATACAGTAACTGGAACAATACCCAAATAACCCGCACATAGGAGAGTGTGACTATAGGTCTCAGTGAGACCGAAACTTCGTCATACGTTTTATTCTCCTATGTGAGTATTATTTGTTTATGAATATTTGTATATGAATAAAGTATCAGGATAGATACTCATACGTTAAGACAAGGAGAGAAGCCAAATTCGTCATCAATGAAGGTAACAAGATAGGATGGAGATGTACTGAAGATGCTGTACTTAATACACATGATACCAGTGGACAAAACTATGGTGCGTTTAGGTTACATCATACCACAGGCTACATCATACCACAGGCTACATCATACCACAGGTTACATCATACCACAGGTTACATCATACCACAGGCTACATCATACCACAGGCTACATCATACCACAGGTTACATCATACCACAGGTTACATCATACCACAGGTTACATCATACCACAGGTTACATCATACCACAGGTTACATCATACCACAGGTTACATCATACCACAGGAAAGTTCTTGGCAATGGGATTAGGGCAGACGTGTCGCCCAGAAAGCATATGACAGTGTAATAACATAGTCCAGTGTATCTCAGTGCTCTGCCGACCCAAGAAGCTCAACGTGGAGGAGCAGGAGAGGTTCAACATGGAGGAGCTGCAGAGGTTCAACATGGAGGAGCTGCAGAGGTTCAACATGGAGGAGCTGCAGAGGTTCAACATGGAGTAAAATAACAGATATTCCTCCTCAGAGGTTGATGCAGCTATTGAAAGAGCTGGAGTCTCTTGTCCATGTTATCAATGCCAGACGAGGTGTCACACACGCACTATTGTTTACAAGAACACCAGTATGAAAAAAATGATGTATTACGCAAAATTTGCGTTTCATGAAATGTGTATTTTTTTTTTGCGTATGTTGTAGATGCGTATTATTCTGATAGCGTATAGACTTTTCTTTCTGCGTATTGAAAGATGGGATTTTTTCACCTGCTATTTTCTAATCAAGTCTTTACTTGTTTTTATCATGTATATGTATAACACATTGAGTATGATACATTTATGTATGATGGTGAGTTACTGAAAGCAGTTAAGGATTTTTACGAGGATACTGAGGCTTATGTAGGTTAAGGTATAAAGGAGGAGGGAGATTTTTTTCCCAGAACAGTATGTATGTTTTATATGTGTGTATGTGTGTATGTAGTATGTGTGTATGTATGTATGTACGCTTTGTAGTAGTAGTTACTAGTTGTCAAAGGCATTTGGCGATTGACACTTGGCCTGTGGGTGTGTTTATTGTGTGGTTTAGGCAGTGTGTTTTGGTGTAGGTACTTTGTACTCACCTTATTGTGGTTGCAGGGGTCGATTCACAGCTCCTGGCTCCGCCTCTTCACTGGTCGCTACTAGGTCCACTCTCTGCTCCCTGGGCCTTCTCGTCCTCTTCTTAAGGCTATGTATAGATCCTGCCTCCCCTACATCACCTCCGACTAAATTTCCTCTTCCTGACAATTCTGTGACTCATCTGAGTCTTCAACTTCAAATAGTGACCCTTGCTGCTGTGTTCCAATCTCTGGAACATCCTGCCTCTGTCCACCTTTTCGATTCCTCTCAGTATTTTATATGTCGTTATTATATCCCCCTCATCCCCTCTCTCTCCTGTCCTCCAGTGTCGTCAGGTCGATTTCCCTTACCCCTCCTAGTTGGACATACCCGTTAGGAAGGTAACCTGTGTGTTTATGCATGCATGATGTATATATGTTTTTTTTTTTTTTTTTTTTATTATCACACCGGCCGATTCCCCCCAAGGCAGGGTGGCCCGAAAAAGAAAAACTTTCACCCTCATTCACTCCATCACTGTTTGCCAGGGGGGTGCTTTTTTACTACATTTTTAAACTGCAACATTAACACCCCTCCTTCAGAGTGCAGGCACTGTACTTCCCATCTCCAGGACTCAAGTCCGGCCTGCCCGGGTTTTCCCCGAATCCCTTCATAAATGTTACTTTGCTCACACTCCAACAGCACGTCAAGTATTAAAAACCATTTGTCTCCATTCACTCCTATCAAACAGCTCACGCATGCCTGCTGGAAGTCCAAGCCCTCGCACACAAACCTCCTTTACCCCCTCCCTCCAACCCTTCCTAGGCCGACCCCTACCCGCCTTCCTTCCTACAGACTGATACACTCTTGAAGTCATTCTTTTTCGCCCCCATTCTCTCTACATGTCCGAACCACCTCAACAACCCTTCCTCAGCCCTCTGGACAACGTTTTGGTAAATCCCGCACCTCCTCCTAACTTCCAAACTACGAATTTCTCTGCATTATATTCACACCACACATTGCCTCAGACATGACATCTCCCCTGCCCTCCACTTCTCCTCGCTGGGAACATTCATCCCCCCCCGCTTCACACCCATAAGAGCGTTGGTAAAACTATACTCTCATACATTCCCCTCTTTGCCTCCAAGGACAAAGTTCTTTGTCTCCACAAAACTCCTAAGTGCACCATCATCTTTTTCCCTCATCAATTCTATGATTCAAACCTCATCTTTCATTTGACCCATCCGCTGACACGTCCACTCCCAAATATCTGAATATGTATAGACATGAAATCATTCACTTTGTGTCCGTGGATCCAACACAGTTTAAAGGGGGCGCCACTGCAGCCCCTCTACACCATTAGAAAACAAACCTTCTCTATCCAACACAGAATTTCTCGTAGACGGGACTTTGTTTCTAGTAATTTATTCATCTTCTATTTCCTTTTCCTTCGTTTTCATTAATTTGATGTTTGGCAAGTGTTTGGATCTGGTTCGTACACTGTTAGCGATTTTTCTTAATTTTGTTCAGTGGGAATTAAGGGGAATAGTAACCCTAAAACTAGTCGTGAATAAATGTTTCAAATAGCAGTGCTCTCTTTCTCTCTCTCTCTCTCTCTCTCTCTCTCTTTTCTCTCTCTCTCTTCTCTCTGTGTGTGTGTATATATATATATATATATATATATATATATATATAATATTATATATATATATATATATATATATATATATATTAATAAAAATTTTTAGTGGTTGCAGCATATGCTACCTCTTCTTTCAAACTATTTCAGTGGTCTTTCTCTTAGTGAAAATCTGTTAAGCATTCTTTCAGCACTGTTTTCTCAGTTTACAACTGTGTGCGTGTGTTTGTATACATTTCTAAAAATACCTTGTGTTTGTGGTGATGAAGCTTCAAGTGTCGGATCTGCCTGTTAATCATCAGTCGTCTGGTACGCTGACTCCCGTCTCTGTTAGATTTATATCTGAATTTAAATCTCTCCCTTTTTGCTCACAACTCACACATCAGATATTCTGTATCATGTTCCTCAGTCTCACTTGAGTCTCTAGATTCTGGCTGTGACAGATTCTCTGTCTCTGTTTACGTCGTCAGTATCCCTGAGTGCCTTGTAATCTGTGATTATTTCTCTACGGGTTTTTTCCTGACCCCCAGTGAGAGGTTCAATAACTGGTATCCTGTTTTCATATCCCATAACATTTTTTACATATCCTTAACTTAACGATGTCTTCTTACTGGCGCCGCCTACTCCACCATCAGTGTTATGTACATTAAGTACAGTCGACGTACAAGGTATATAGTGTGCACAAAGTTTTTAATGACTGCATGTGATGTCAGTGTTATTATGGTTATGTTCTCCTCAGATAAGAGGTTTGAGGATGAGAAAGAATCCCTAGGCCCTAGGTCCTCTTCTCATCCCCATCCCCTCACATATGATAGTGTTAGATTACAGTAGCCACTTACTGGACCATTCCAGGAACTTAATCATGTCCTGTAGTATATATATTGTTATTTATCTCTATAGTTCTGTGCTACGCAAAAACATTTACACGAATGCGTAAGATATCTTTGGTAGGTCATTTACGCATATCAGGAACAGCATTTCTCCAATAATTGTTCACTATGGTGGTCCACTTGTTACTTACCTCCATCTCACACTCTGCCGTCATCCCTCTGATATACCTATGACCGGTATCGAGTCTTAATACTCCGGCAGCCCGGTCTGAATCCAGGCATTTCTGTTGTTTGTCTGGTCAAGTTAGGTGTTCTCATATCCACTCCAGTCTGGTTCTGTAGTTTGTATATGGACTCGAGGGAGCGTGTTGTATGTCTTGTGACGGCTTAGGAACATACGGTCCGTCTATGCTTATCTTTCTTCTCTAATATAAGTCATGGTCAGGCTGGGTTTCAACTACATAAACTTTTTTTTTGTTTTTTTATTAGTATGTATTTTATGTGTGGTTTACTAGTTTACTCTGTTATCTCGACTATTACCTTGCAGTGTACGCATATCAACGTTGTGGATCTGTAGTGCCTCTTATCTGTCTCCTTATCTGGAGTTTACCTGCAAAGGGTTTCGAGGGTCAACGCCCCCGCGGCCCGGTCTGAGATCAGGCCTCGTGGTGGATCAGGGTTTGATTAACCAGGCTGTTATGGCTGTTACTCCTTGTGTAAAAATCTATGCAACATTTCCAGTTTTCCAGCATTCTGGCTGCTCCCCTGTTTCCAGGGACTCGGAGTAATCAGGAATTATCAAGCCTGATCCAAGAAAGAAGAGGGTATCTACAATCTCTTGTATCAAGAGCCTTTTATCAACATCAAAACACTCAAATAGAAGGGTGTGATGTATTGTGCCTGTAGCGTATCCTTCAGTATTAGTGGTGATCTTTTATCTGAGCCCAAAACTTAACGTTTTCCTCAGATGACACTCAAGGACTTTTGATCCAAAGAACTAAAACTACCGTCCCTGGGGTGTGGCCCCGGTGTGTGAGAGACAAGTTTGTTGTGTTCCACTGGCTTGTATTCTTGTACCACCCCCCTACTGCTTTATTCTTGTACCACCCCCCTACTGCTTTATTTTTGTACCACCCCCCTACTGCTTTATTCTTGTACCACCCCCCTACTGCTTTATTCTTGTACCACCCCCTACTGCTTTATTCTTGTACCACCCCCCTACTGCTTTATTCTTGTACCACCCCCTACTGCTTTATTTTTTGTACCACCCCCTTACTGCTTTATTCTTGTACCACCCCCTACTGCTTTATTCTTGTACCACCCCTAGTGCTTTATTCTTGTAACCACCCCTATGGCTTATTTGTACCAGTTTGCATTGTACCACCCCCTACTACTTTATTCTTGTACCACCCCATACTGCTTTATTCTGTACCACCCCCTACTGTTTATTCTTGTACCACCCCCCCTACTGCTTTATCTTTGTACCCCCCCTACTGCTTTATCGTACCACCCCCTACTGCTTTATATCTTGTACCACCCCTATGCTTTATTTGTCCACCTTGCTTATTTGTACCCCCCCCTACTGCTTATCCTGTACACCCCCTATTGCTTTATTCTTGTACCACCCCCTACTGCTTATTCTTGTACCACCCCACTTCTTATTCTTGTACCACCCCCTACTGCTTTATTCTTGTACCACCCCCTACTGCTTTATTCTTGTACCACCCCCTACTGCTTTATTCTTGTATCACCCCCCTACTGCTTTTATTCTTGTACCACCCCCTACTGCTTTATCCTTGTACCACCCCTACTGCTTTTTCTTGTACCACCCCCTACTGCTTTATTCTTGTACCACCTCCCTACTGCTTTATCCTTGTACCACCCCCCTACTGCTTTATTCTTGTACCACCCCCTACTGCTTATTCTTGTACCACCCCCTACTGCTTTATTCTTGTACCACCCCTACTGCTTTATCTTGTACACCCCCCTACTGCTTTATTCTTGTACCACCCCCCTACTGCATTATTCTTGTACCACACCTACTGCTTTATTCTTGTACCACCCCTACTGCTTTATTCTTGTACCACCCCCTACTGATTTATTCTTGTACACCCCTACTGCTTTATTCTTGTACCACCCTACTGCTTTATTCTTGTACCACCCCTACTGCTTTATTCTTGTACACACCCCTACTGCTTTATTCTTGTACACACCCCTACTGCTTTATTCTTGTACCACCCCCTACTGCTTTATTCTTGTACCACCCCCTACTGCTTTATTCTTGTACCACCCCCTACTGCTTTATTCTTGTACCACCCCCCTATGCTTTATTCTGTACACCCCTACTGCTTTATTCTTGTACCACCCCTACTGATTTATTCTTGTACCACCCCCCTACTGCTTATTCTTGTACCACCCCTACGGCTTTATTCTTGTACCACCCCCTACTGCTTTATTCTTGTACCACCCCCCTACTGCTTTAATTCTTGTACACCCCCTTACTGCTTTATTCTTGTACCACCCCCCTACTGCTTATTCTTGTACCACCCCCCTACTGCTTTATTCTTTTTGTCATTTTGTTTTCCTTAGATCATTCCTGTCTCTTCCAGAAAACTATTGCCGTTTGTCCTTCCTTCGTTTTTTTGCTCATCACTGTTTTCGCGTGGAGTTTTGGGTAACTAAGGTTATAGTATTCTTTTTACTGGAAATACCTGCAGTCCTTATTACATCGATACTGACCCATTTAAAATATGTTTTATTATTTCCTGGTGTGTCGATATTTGCATATTCGTCCATATTTGCAGATGATCTGTCACAGTTCCTAAAGAGTTCACTTCATTCTGTTTTTTCTGTGTGTGAAGGCTTACTCAGCCCTGTAACAACTTCAGACAGTATTACCAAGGCTAGCTCCTCCTCAGGAAAATTAGTGAATAGAAAAAGAAATAATAACAAACATAAACACTTTATTATATAGAAAATATAAAACACTTAAATATGAAATATTAATCCTACATTAAAGAAAATGAAAAATGAAAAATATAAATGATAACTGAATTCAACGCTAATATATATAGGGGTGTCTGGTGTTGGTGACATGAGTGTTGTTAAAATTTCGTAGCCGTTGCCGATGATGGGGGGGGGGTCGCAGGTGTTGGTTACAACCCACTGGTTAATTCTTCACAGTATAGCCTTGAGTATTTTATCCCGATGACAGGAAAGCAGGTTCTTTACCGCTGCAATGATGAGGGTTCGTCCTGCAATTTCATACGGTGCTCAGGTAATTAAATCCAAAAGGAGAAAGTCTCAGGACGTTAGTCCATCTCCATCAGTTCTGCTCGTTGATTGGCAGGTGACCCTCTCTGTCATCCAAGCTGGAAAGATAGACAGGTTACCCTGCTTAAGAAATCACTCTCCATGATAAGAACAATACCTAAAAGATGTGGTGATTATTTACAACAGTCAACCTAGAGCAAGACTGAAGGACTAAGTTTATTATTGGTCAAAAGTGAAGCTTGCAACCAATAAATCCACTAGAATACAAGGCAGGCATGTACTTACAGTAGTGCTGGGAGCTGTGAGTCTAGTGATACTGTTTGGCCGGAGGCCCACACGTCCCCTTGTGGGGGGGGGGGGAGAAGGAGGGGAAGGGGATAGCGGGAGCTAGATGACCTACCTTAACAAGCAGCCGGCAGTCAAATTATCACTTTGGGGTGGGGGGAAAATAGGCGGGAATAGCGGGAGCTTGACTTACCCTACCTTAACAAGTAGCGGCAATGAAACTATTGTTACTATTACTCCCTCGCTACTCCTATCTATTGAACTTTTCCTCACACTCCCCCATACCAAGACTTATAGTCAAGGAGTATAAGAAGAATAGGCGAGGAAAGGTTCTTTAACATATGGAAGTCGCGGTAAGGCAAGAAATCTTCTACTGACTGTCATCGACTTAACCAGTCAGAGGAAATAATTGGATGAACCTTTTGATTATACACAATATGGAACTTAAAAGCCTGGAGTGCCAATGTCCACCTCAAGAGGCGACTGTGGTTCCCTTAAAAGTTTCAGGTATATCAAAGGTTTGTGGTCCGTTTCTAAAATGAATTCTTTTCCCAGCAAATAAAATTTTAAGTTTGGAGATTCCCCACAAAGGCCAAACATTCCTTTTATGGTGGAGTATCTCGTTTCTGCGGGAAGGAGTGTCCAGCTTAGGAAGCATACAGGGAAGGGAGTACCATCATGGTATTGTAGTAACACTGCACCTAAGCCAGTATTGGAGGCAAGTTCTTAAACAAAATGTTTCATTAATATCGGAATCTTAAGTATAGGGTCTTTCGAAAGATACTTGTACTCTCATTAAACTTTTCCCAAGCTACGTCGGAAAGTTCAAAAGGTTCCTTCACAGACTTTTTAAGGAAGTCGGATAAGATGCCTGTAAGATCAGTAAGGTTCGGGATAAACCGTGCATAAAAATTTACAGAACCAAGAAAGCTACGCATGAGCTTCTTGGTTTTGGGGAATTTAAATTCTATAAAGCTTTGTCTTACTGGGGAGAGGTGCAGAGGTTATTAGAAAGTATCAGTCCAAGATATCTAATCTTGTTATACCCAAGGAAGCATTTCTTCGGCTTGGCAGTGAGGCCATGTGAGCGTAACCTACGCAAACTGATGTTAATGTTTGGATATGTTCGCCTACATGGATGTCATTCGTAAATGTTATCAAAATAAATTGAAACATTTGGCATATTACCCAAGACCTTTCTCATCAGTCTCACGTAGGTAGCAGGCAGTTACCAAACCGAAGGGCATAGTTCTATATTGCATCAGTCCTTGGTGTGTAGGAAAAGCGGTGTACTGCTTAGAAGAGGATAACATTACTTGATGATATGCCTGCGCAATATCAATCTCTGAAAAGAAGGAAGCGTCATAAAATTTGTGTAGATCGCTATCTATTAAGGCATAGGCTCAGCATCCACCGAGTTATAGCATTAAGGCCTCTGAAGTCAATAGCAGTCTATATGAATTATCCTCTTCTTTAACCATGACTACTGGTGAACAATATGAAGATACTGAAGGTTCATTGATCTTTAGTTTTAATATTTGTCTACCTCTCGGTCAAATGCATCCCTAAGGTGAACTGGAAACTGGGTATAATTTTCGTTTGATAGGATTGTCCGTCACTAAGTCAATCTTATGGACTACCGTGGGGGTAACACTGGAATATCAGTAAAGAGTCTGAAAGTTACTCACCATTGAAGTAGTTCATGTCTCTTATGGTCATCCAAAGATTCATTAATATTATGTTGGTTGCGTCCGAGTGGTCAAGAGTCACCAAGTCATGTAGTTTTCTATCTATAGTCTAAGTTGAGGTGTCAATAGCCACACTTACATTCTTCAGTTGTCGTATCAAGATCGTGTGGAAAAACTTAAGTCAAAGTTATTAAGGCAGTTAACAGAATTTCTTCGGTAATATTTCTTAAGGATGTTGATTGATGAAGTTAGGTTTCCCTTGACTTCTATGAGGTAGTCAACTTTCCCACAAATTTTTAATACTTTATATGGACCTTTCCATGCTACTAATAATTTTTTGACTTGATCGGCAAAAGTACAAGAACTTCATCCCCTACTTTAAAACTTCTCCTCTGACTTTTGGAATCAAAATAGGTTTTATACTGGTCCATTGACAAGCTTAGGTTTTTCGAACTATGTCATGAGGTCTCTCAAGTTTCGATTCTAAGGTCAAGGAGAAACTGGTAAGAAGACTGAACCTCAGCACTCATCTCCTCATTAGTCATAAGTCATGAAGGATGGACAATGGGCCTCTGGCCTGTCTACCATAGAGAAGTTCAAAAGGTGAAACCCCAGAGTCATGGGAACTTCCCTCATGGCAAACAAAGCACAGGGTAGGTAACGATGCCACTCCTAGGTTTTAAGGGAGCAAAGTTTCCTTAAATGGACTTGAGAATCGAATGCTGGCGCTCAATCCTCCCATTACAGCTGGATGATAGGGTGTGGTGAGAGAAGGCTTACTCCCAGAAGTTGGTATAGATGTTGCATTAAGTCAGATGTGAGTTTTGTCCACTGTCAGACAAAATTTCTCTAGGGATGCCACTCTGGAGAAGATGGACAAAGGGCTTCAGCCACCTGTAGTAGTTATGGTCTTTAGGGTACGCTTCAGGGAAACTCGAAGCATAATCAATAATGTTATATAATCTATGTCCCCCAGATGAAGTGGAGATAAAGGACCAACGATGTCAATAGCTACTCTTTCAAACAGTACCGTAAAGATTGGCATTTTGACCATAGGTACTCGCTTGGTACCTCGGGAGGATGACAGTTGGCAAACTTTACACGATCTACAATACGTAGTGACTCTGAGGACATTTTTGGCCAAAAATAGGTTTCCCTAATTTTATTAAGGTTTTACGATGCGAGAAATGTCCAGCCACTGGCAGGTCATGAGCCATTTTAAGAACAGTCTCTCTGCATTGACTTGGAACAACTAAGATGGAATAGTTTATCTCATCTGAATTTAATTTGAATACTGACTTGTACAAGATACCTTTTATATTCAAATTTTAATGAAAGTTTTCTTTGGATAACTTGATTTTGTTTAGCGGCATTATGGCAATTCTGAAGAGAATGGCAATTACGTTGTAAATTGACAAGGAGTCCTTCGATATATCTAAAGGTTTAAAGTCAGGGAAATCAAAGGATGATAGTAGGAGAAGCCTGGGCTTTGGTCTGAGCCCTAGTCAAGACATTATGGTATCGGAGGTGATATCTTCACTTTCATCTAATAAGTGAACGGTGTCCTACTACTCGCTTTCGAGAGTAGCATCACTGGTTTTTAATCCCACATGAATCTCACGAGACATTGTCTCATCTGAACTTTCGAGGGGCTTCTCTGCTCTACAGGAAGAGGATCTGAAAAGCTTATGTCCATTTTGGTGATGAAAGGTCAACTCAGAAGGAAGAATGGCACTATTACATTACCTATTAGTACGGAGCAAGAAGTGATGGGAGTAGTACGGCTTCAGACCAACCTGTGAACCTTTAGACCTAATGTAACAACGGATGGTAGGAAAAGTGTCCGTACGGCCAAGTAGTCTGAAAGTATAGCAGAGGAATGAGTTTCTTTAAGGTTAGGGAACAGCTTATCAGAATGACTATACATGTACATCCAGTGTCTCATAAAATGGTAGATACATTAAGTCCATTAACTGTTCCTGAACAGAATGGTGCTTGGTCATTACAGTCTTTAAAACATCTTCCAACTTTTTGGACCTTCTTAGAAGGACAATCTGGACGTTTATGTCCCTTAAACCACACAAATGACAAACAGGAATAAAGAAGTCATTTTACTTTCCACTAGAGGCTTTGATTTCTTAAGGTCTGATGAACCCTTGCCCTTAGGGTTCGATCCCTTTAGGTCTTTATAGGAATTGTGAGCCTCAGCATACAGGTCAGCAGCCTCAGCAACTTCCTCAGCTTTAATCAGGTTACGTTCTCTGATGAATGTTCGTATCTGATGGGAAGAGCTGTCAGGAACTGGTCAGCAAACCATGAAGTCCTAGAGATTCATAACTGTGATCAATTCCTGAACTCTCTATCCAAAAGTCGAACAAACGAAAGAGTGTTACCTGTAACTGCTGAAAGTTCTGGCCAGGCTGTGAGGTGGCATACCTGAAATCTTTCCTGTAAGAATTTGTGGTTTTTTGATATGCTTTAAGGATTGCCTTCTTCAGTAGGTTATAATTACATATGATATCCTGCGACAAAGTTGCATAGATATTCAAGGCTGTACCAGAAAATAACATTCCTAACCTGGTAGCCCAGGTGTCAGCAGGCCATTCACAGAGAGTAGCGGTATTTTCAAACCTGATAATGTATGAAGTTATGTCTTCCCCCTCTGTGAAGGGAGGTAAATTAGGTGTTGGAATATGTGCACTGACTGCACGTTGTTCCATTACTCCTTCCTCTAATTGTTGTTGTGTAAAAGTTAACTTTTTATTCTCTAATTCAAGGCGAGATTTTTCGAGCTCGCGATCCTTTTCTCTCTCTCTATTAACTTATGTTCTCTAGCTTTTTCCTCAACTTCTCTATCCTTTGCTCTTTCCTCAAGTTCTCTTAATTTAACCTGTTCCTCACGTATCTTAGCTTGTTCCTCACGTATTTTAGCTTGTTCCTCACGTTCCCTATCCTTTGCTCTTTCCTCAAGTTCTCTTAATTTAACTTGTTCTTCACGTACTCTAACCCTCTCCTCACGATCAAGTCTATCACACTCCTTTTTGTCTTCTCTCTCTCTTTCTGTCTTTCTTGGATTTCTCTCTCAATTCTCTCTCTCTCCTTTTTCTCTTCTCTTTCGATTCTCTCTCTCTCCTTTTCTTCTTTTTCTATTCTCTCTCTCTCCTTTTCTTCTCTTTCCCTTTCTAACTGTCTTTCTTCTCTCTCAATTCTCTCTCTTTCAAATCTTTCCTGGATCTTAGCACTAATGAAAGATTCTAAATTTTTCCCTGTTATTCCTAACTTACTTCCAGGATTCATCCAAAACTGGTATTCATCCATACTTGCAAGAATAACTTAAACTATCAGGGGAAATGAAACGGGTATTAAAGAAAACGGAGGGTTCAATTCCTGCCGTGCTCAAACTGTAAATAAACCAGAGGGCTCGATCACTACTTCAATTAAACAATATGTATTAATTAAAACGAAGGGTTCTATGCCGGCTCCGAGCAAAGTAAGTAGAATGGGGTCACTTGACCATCCAATCTTCTCACCAACAAATCAAGAGTGCCCTATGACAGTTCCCTTGATATAATAAAGAGCTCAATGAAACAAATTGTCACTGGAAAATATCGGGTCCCTAGAGTCTAATCCTCCAAAGTGTTTCAAGCTCACACAAAAATAGATGGCAGAATTAACTAGTATTCCTGCCTTGACTTGACTTACAATAAATTGAGACTAACAATCACCAAATCTTTTAAATACCTGTACTGTTGTCCTACCATAGAGAATGGTTACTCATGGCTGGTGGTAACCGTCTGTGGTATGCGGCGTTGAAGTTCCAATGGTAGATTCGAGATGGAGTTGAATCTTGATTCAGTCGAGTTGATCCTGGCAAGGTCGCCACTTGTGAAGGCTTACTCAGCCCTGTAACAACTTCAGACAGTATTACCAAGGCTGGCTCCTCCTCAGGAAAATTAGTGAATAGAAAAAGAAATAATAACAGACAAACATAAACACTTTATTATATAGAAAATATAAAACACTTAAATATGAAATATTAATCCTACATTAAAGAAAATGAAAAATATAAATGATAACTGAATTCAATGCTAATATATATAGGGGTGTCTGCTGTTGGTGACACTGAGTGTTGTTGAAATCGGAGCCGTTGCCGATGATGGGGGGGGGGGTCGCAGGTGTTGGTTACAACCCACTGGCTAGTTCTTCACAGTATAGCCTTGAGTATTCTATCCCGATGACAGGAAAGCAGGTTCTTTACCGCTGCAATGATGAGGGGTTACGTCCTGCAATTTCATACAGGTGCTCAGGTAATTAAATCCAAAAAGGGGAAGTCTCAGGACGTTAGTCCATCTCCATCAGTTCTGCTCGTTGATTGGCAGGTGACCCTCTCTGTCATCCAAGCTGGAAAGATAGACAGGTTACCCACTGCTTAAGAAATCACTCTCCATGATAAGAACAATACCTAAAAGATGTGGTGATTATTACAACAGTCAACCTAGAGCAAGACTGAAAGGACTAAGTTTATTATTGGTCAAAAGTGAAGCTTTCAACCAATAAATCCACTAGAATACAAGGCAGGCATGTACTTACAGTAGTGCTGGGAGCTGTGAGTCTAGTGATTACTGTTTGGACCGGAGCCCCACATGTCACCTTTCGGGGGGGGGGAAGAAGGAGGAGAAGGGATAGTTGGAGCTAGACTGACCCTACCTTAACAAGCAGCCGGCAGTCAAACTATCACTTTCGGGGTGGGGGAAAAAAGGCAGGAATAGCGGGAGCTTGACTTACCCTACCTTAACAAGTAGCCGGCAATGAAACTATTGTTACTATATACTCCCTCGCTACTCCTATCTATTGAACTTTTCCCTCACACTGTGGCAGTTGCAATTTTGTGCACTGTGAGGTGTTCCAGGTTTACCTGTCTATCTTCCTTTGAATATATTTCCACAGATTGCTCTCTTTTAAGTGTTTGTACTATTTTCAATTTCTGTCTCGTCTCTCCTGTTCTGTATCTGTTTCTGTCCCTTCACTAGTACAGTTTTCTGCACCTGCTTTATTTTCCCTCTGTTCATATATTACCCAAGTTCTATATCTGTTGAATATATCCCAAAACACCTGTCTAGCTTAATGACACACTGCTAGTCACAGTGTTGAGTTGAGCACATTCTACTGGACATCTGGAGCAGCATACTAAACACTGGACTCTTCTCAGTCTTCTTTAGTTTGTCCGCAAATTTCGCAGATTGCTTTCAAGTTTGCCATGCACACACTCACTAATTAAGTTGGAGAAAGAACTGCTTAACGTTGCTTTCTGTACGTTTTAGTGTTCCTTTCTTGATCTCTTGTCCACTACTTCAATTATAATATTTGTTCTTGATGTGGTTGCTCCTGAAACGTAATTTATGAAGGCTGTACAGGCTGATGCTTTAATTTATTCAAAGCTCCTCTTCTGAATGCACCCTTCCCCATGTTTATTATATTTTTTTTACGCTATAAAGAATAGAGTTACAGTACCGTGGCTGCAACACAGTATTGTGGCTGGAACACAGTATTGTGGCTGAAACACAGTACCGTGGCTGGTCCACAAAGTCGGACCGAAGCGTTGTCATAAGTTTCAATCTCCTACGTGTGGGTTGTTTGTGTCTTGTTATGTAATATCCCTTAGGGAATATTGTATCATATATTGCTGAATTAGTTTAAAGTATTGTTCATATGTCTGGGATTATTTAACTTTTTTTTTTTTTTACTGAAGCTGTTCATTGGGTTTGGGGGCCTTCCCGAGGTTTGGGAACCCTCGTCATGCCTGGGGTCCTCAGCTACCATAGAAGCCTTTACTTTTATTTTTTGTCAGAATAGGGGAATCCCCTGTTAGAAGGCCTTCGCCAGTCCTGGAAAGGGCCCCTACCCAAGCCTATGGAAACCTCACTAGAAAGATCTTACCAGGAAAAAGGAATCTCTACTAGATGGCCCCTCACTAAGCTGAGAGCACTAACTGACCCTCACTGGGCTTGAGGACCTTCACTAGGGGGCTTTTACAGGCTTGTGAACCCTCAGACCGGGGCCCCTCACCAGGCCTGTGGACCCTCACCAAGATCATCTCACCAGAGAAAGGGGTGGCTGAGGTCTATTAGCAGAGCCGGGCGTCAAATTCTCTTCCATGCCATTAATCTGGGGCGCCCCTTGCCTGCCGCCCGCACGCCCGCACGCCCACCCTTACAATGTTTCCACCCTGACGCCCACACCTCGCGCGTGCTTTTTGCGCGGGCCATGGTTTTTTCTGCTGTTGCTACTGTTTGAGTTTTTATTCCGTTGCCGGTATCAGGTACTTTTTTGAGCTGTGCTGCTGTTTCTGCTGATCGCTGGTTTTGCTGATACGTTCCGATTTTCTATTATGAAATTTCGGTGCACTGAGTACTTATTTGAAACCCTCCTGTCTCTGTTGCCCCCGTTGATGCTTTTTCTGCCTTGAAAAAAAGTGCCCTGCTGCTGCGTTTCTGCTATTGATGATTTATTTTGCACTGTTTTTCCTGCTGCGTACCCCTTTTTTCCCTTCGCGTGCAGGTTGTTTAACCCTCTTGTTATCGCCCTACTGAGTGCTGCGGGGGCTACCCTTCTGTTTTCATTGTTACTTTGTTGCTACTTCTGTTTTATCATTTTACTTTTCGCAGTGGGAAGGTTTAGCTGCTGTTATTTTTTCGTCATTGCTACTGGTTTTGGGGTTGGCTTTTTTTTTGTGCGGTGTGTAACAATCTGTTTTTATCACTGAAAAGAATTGTTTTTTTTTTCCGTCTTTTTTTAACTTCCCAAACCTTTCAGCATTTAAAAACTTCCAAAACCTTTCAGCATTTTAGATTTTCCCAACCTGCAGCATTTTGACTTCCAACCTTGCAGCATTTTAGACTTCCAACTTGCAGCATTAAGACTTTTAACCTTCGCATTTTAAAACTTCCATTTTCAGCATTTAAAACTTCCAACCTTCAGCTTTAAGTTCCCCCTTGCAGATTTAAGACTTCCAACCTTCAGATTTTTGATTCCAACCTGCAGCATTTAGATTCCAACCTTTTAGCATTTAAGCTCACCTCGATTTAGACTTCCAACCCCACGCATTTAAGACTTTCCAAATTTTAGCATTTAAAAAAATTTTCCAACCTTGCAGCATTTTAGACTTCCAACCTTGCAGCATTTTAGACTTAAATTGAATTTTAAGCCTTCACTTTTAAGACTTCCCCTTTCAGATTTAAACTTCCAACCTTCAGATTTTAAAACTTCCCCCCTTGCACATTTAAGACTTCCAGCCTTCAGATTTAAAACTTCCATTTGCGCATTTTTAAGACTTCCAAGGTTTAGCCCCCCTTAACTTTAGGTTCCCCTTGCAAATTTTAAGCCCCCTTTCAGCATTTAAACTTCCAGCCCTTTCCAAATTTTTAAATTCCAAACCCTTTCGCATTTAGACTTCCTTTGCACATTTAAATTAACCCTTTCAGCATTTTTTGATTCCCCCAAAATTTGGTTCCCGCCCAGAAATTTTAAACTTTCCAAACTTAACATTTAAAACTTATTCAGCATTTAAATTTTCCCGTTAATTTAAACCAAATTTTACAATTAAGTGCCAAAACCCAAAGGGTTAATTGTTTAAAATTGAATTTTGAACCAACCCCAAAAATTTGGGGTTCCCCGGAGAATTTTAAAAAATTTCCCTTTCCTTGGATTTAAGATTTCCGTTCACGCC
>NC_069444.1:8384276-8416640 GCF_026875155.1 Cherax quadricarinatus
ATCCCCCCCCCCACTACATTACAAACTCCCCCCACAACAAAAACCCCATAGTTCCTTACCAGGTCTCCCACTTCCCCAACCCCAATATACCTCCCAGACCACAGTCTTAGAAAAGAATTTGAAGGTGTGGTATACAAATGCAGATGGAATAACAAACAAGTATGAGGAGTGGCACGAAAGAATCAAGGGATATCCCCAGACATAATAGCAATACAGAAACAAAACTCACCAGAAAAATAACAAATTCAATCTTTCCATACGATACCAAATCCTCAGGAAAGACAGAGGGAGGAGAGGGAGAGGAGGAGTTGCACTGCTCATTAAAAACCAGTGGGATTTAAAGAAAATGGAAGGAATGGATGGCATGGGCGAAAGGGACTACTTAGTAGGAAACAATCAGTCTGAGGGACATAAGGTGATAATTGCAGTAATGTACAACCACCACAGAACTGCAGGAGGCCAAGAGAGAATACGATGAGAGAAACGAGCAATACGACACACAGCCGAGGGGGCCAGGAGAGCACACATGGGGGAGCAAAGTTCTAGTTATGGGTGATTTCAACCCACAAGGAGATTGACTGGGAAAAACCTGGGCCCCATGGGGGCCCCGAAACATGGAGAGCCAAGATGATGGATGTTGGTATGGAAAACCTCATGCATCACATGTTAGAGACATACAGAGAGAGAGGAGAGGATGAACCAGCAAGGCTGGACCTTGTATTCACCATGAGTAGTTCGGACATCGGGGGTATCATGTATGAAAGGCCTCTGGGAGCTAGTGATCATGTGGTTCTGTGCTTCGACTACATATTTGAGCTCCAAGTGGAGAGAGTAGCAGGAATAGGCTGGGAAAAACCAAACACAAAAGGGGGAATACTCAGGCATGAAGAACTTCCTTCAAGACAGTCAGTGGGAGAGGGAACTGACAGGAAAACCAGTACAAGAATGATGGACTATGTAGCAACAAAATGCAAGGCGGCAGAGGAGAGGTTTTTTCCCCAAGGGAAACAGAAATAATGGGAGAACAGAACGATCCTTGGTTCACCCAAAAGGTGTAGGGAGGCAAAAACTAGGTGTACTAGAGAATGGAAAAGGTACAGAAAAACAGAGAAAATCAGGAAAATAAAGAAATCAGCCGAAGAGCCAGAAACGAATATGCACAGATAAGAAGGGAGGCTCAGAGACAATATGAAAATGACCCTTTGCATCAAAAGTAAAGACTGACCCGAAGCTGTTCTACAGCCACATCAGGAGGAAAACAACAGTCAAGGACCCAAGGTAATCAACTGAAGGAAGTGTGATGGGGAATTCACAAGAAGCGGACCAAGAGGTATGTCTGGCGCTCAACATCAGATTTAAAGAGAGGTATTTACAGTGGAAACCAGTAGGACTCCAGAAATCAGAACAGGGATGCACACCAGCAAGTGGCTGGATAAGGGACATATAACCAAAGAGGAGGTGAAGAAGCTGCTAATGCCGAACTTGACACCTCAAATGGCGGTGGGACCTAGACAACATCTCACCATGGGTCCTTAAAGAGGGAGCAGAGATGACTCAAAAATCGTAATGACACGATTGCAAATAAACCATACCCCCGCCGGGATTGGTACCCGCGTCATAGAGTTCGCAAACTCCAGCCCGTCGCGATTAGCCACTAGACCAGCTAGCCGGGGGTAAGGTTTATTTGTCAATCGTGTCAATTACGATTTCTGAGTCATTTGACGGCAGTGAAGGGACTTGAGCTAAGTTTCGTCACGGCCACGCTAGGCTGGAGATTCGTCTGTAAAAACTTGCATTTGTGGGTCACAGAGGTGCCTGTGCTAATTTCCTATGGTGTAGAAATATACCTAGTATGGAATGAATCTTATTGTGGCCTAGCCTGGTCTAGTGGCCTATCGCGACGGGCTGGAGTTTTGAGACCTAGACCGCGGGTTTCAATCCCGGCCGGGGGTATGGTTTTTTGGAGCAGAGATATTGTGTGAGGCCCTTAACAAAGATCTTCACACATCCAGTTGAAAACTGGCAACTCCCTGAGGTATTGAAAATGGGCAAATGAGTCCAATTTTTAAAAAGGGAGACAGACATGAGGCACTAAACTTTAGACCTGTAATCACTAACATGATAGATGCAAGGTCATGGAGAAGATCATCAGGAGGAGAGTTGGGGGGGCACCGGAAAGAAACAAGTTGTATAATAATTGACAACCAGACACGGTTTCAGGGAAGGAAAAATCCTGTGTCACAAACCTACTCGAGTTTTTATGACAGGTGACAGAAGTAAGACAAGAGAGAGAGGGTGGGTCGACGCATATTTTGGACTGCAAGAAGGCCTTCGACAACAGATTCCTCACAAGAGGTTACTGCAAAAGCTAGAAGGATCAGGCACACATAAACAGGAAAGGCCACGTAATGGATCATAGAATACCTGACAGGGGAGGCAACTAGTCTGGTACGCGACGGGGTCATGAGTGGGCGCCCTGTGGACAAGCGGTTCCACAGGGTCAGTCCCTAAGACCTGTGCTTACTTGTATATGTGAACGACATAACGGAAGGGATAGACTCAAAGTGTCCTTGTTTGCATATGATGCGAAGTTAATGAAAGAATCAAATCGGATGAGGATCAGGAAGGACTACAAAGAGACCCTGGACAGGCTACAAGCCTGGGTCCAGCAACTGGCTCCTTGAATTTAACCCTGCCAAATGAAAGTCCATGAAGATTGGGGAAGGGCAAAGAAGACCGCATACACATATAGTTTATGATGCCAAAGACTGCATACCCCACTCAAGGAAAAAGATCTGGGGGTGAGCATAACACCGAACATATCTCCTGAGGCGCACAATCAATCAGATAACTGCTCAGCATTACGGCAAACCACGGATAGTGTTCCGATACCCTCAGTAAGTGATTCGTTAAACTCTGTATACCATTTACGTCAGAGGCCCATACTGAGTAATGCAGAACCCAGTTTTGGAATCCCACCTAGTTCAAGCACGTCAAGAAATTAGAGAAAGTGCTAAAGGTTTTGCAAACAAGACTAGTCCAAGAGCTAACGGGGATTGTCCCTACGAAGAAAGTTGAGGGAAATCGGCCTGACGACACTGGAGGACAGGAGGTAGGAGACATGACAACGACTATAAAATACTGTGCGGAATAGACAAGGTGGACAAGCCGGATGTTCCAGAGAGGGACACAGACACAATAGTCACAATTGAAAGTTAAAGACTCAGTATGAATCAAAGGGATTTAGGAAGTATTTTTTCTTCAGTCATAGAGTAGTCAGGCCGTGCAATAGCCTAGAAAGTGCGTACTGAGGCGGAACCATACATAGTTTTTAAAGGCGAGGTATGATAGAGCTCATGGGCAGGGAGAGAGAGGACCTATTAGCAATCACGCAGAGGCGGGGCCAGGAGCCGTGACTCGACCCCTGCAACCACAAATAGGTGAGTACAAATAGGCGAGTAACATTCACACACACATACACACACAACACATACACACACACATATACACACATCCACACACACACACACACACGACATACACACACACATACACACATACACACACACACCGCACACACACAAACACACACACACACACACAACACACACACATCCCACACACACATACACACACACACACACGTAGTGTAGTGGGGTCACAAGCGCCAGGCTCCGAGAATCTTAGTGCTTTTAGGGCGTGTTTTAGCAGCTAGAACAACCAGTAGTGCTAGGCAAGCAGTAGCCTGAGGGAGTAGCGCCGCCATAACAGGTTGGATGTCATCACAAAATAAGAAGTGTACTTACCTAAAAGTGAAGTGTAAATTTAATAAAAGTAAGAAGTATACAAGTGATAAGTGTGGTAAATGAGGACTTCAAAAGGGCTACGAGAAAAGAAATATTGAAGATGTCAGAGGCGGAAGGGCGAGGTGGCAAGAGTCACGTACAGCGAGCATCGTACAGCGAGCATCGTACCTCAGGCATCTCGATGGACGTCCCCTCTGAGGATTGAAAGTACAAAATCACACTGTTTGGGTTGGCGGGAGTTTTGAGTAGTAGAGCCGGCCCTACGATCACTGGTAAGCTCGCTATCTAAACCCAGCCTCCACGAGGATTTATCATACACACAACACCAACATAGTAGGAAGATAAAATTTGTAGAGCAGGAATAGCAGAGGATTAAGCCCTGACACAGTTTCGAGAGATATGTTTAGGACACAAAGACTACCAATCTGAGAACAAGTATTGGGTACACATGTAGTAAAAGTAGTACAAACTGGGTGAAAGATATGACTTGTTAACACACTCTAGTAATAAATTATTAGAATTACTCTACAGTGTTAATGGTAGTGTATTAGTATTACGATACACAGAGGTGAATTGTATTCTGGGACATAAACAACTGACGTGGTGCTCGACACACCACGCGGTGCACACACAACACTCGGGGCCAGAGACTGAGTCACGACCCTGAAACTCAACTAGGTGAGTAACACACAGCTGATCCTTGGAATTTGACCGCGTCCCCTCACCCCCCCAGACCTTTCCCTCCCCACAAACCTTTCCCCTCCCTGCTGTGCATTCACTCCCTCCTCCCTCCTATCTTTTCCTTCCTCGCGTTTCTCCTCTCTCACAGCCTTTTCCCTCCCCTTCCCCTACTCCTCTCTCTCTCTCTCTCTCTCTCCTCTCTCTCTCCCTCTCGCTCTCCCCTCTTCTCTCTACCCTCTCTCTCGCCCTCTGGCTCCCCCTCTGTCTCTCCCTCTGTCTCGTCCCTCTCTCGTCTCCCTCTCTCCCTCCCTCTCTCCTCCCTCTCTCCTCCCTCTCTCTCCTCCTCTCTCTCTCCTCTCTCTCTCCCTCTCTCATCCTCCCTCCTCTCTCCCCTCTCTCCCTCTCTCTCTACCCTCTCTTCTCTCCCTCTCTCTCCCCCTCTCTCTCTCCTCACCTCAACCCTCCTCTTCTCTCCCTCGCTCTCTCCCTCTCTCTTCACCCTCTCTCTCTCCTCCTCTCTCTCTCCCTCTCTCATCTCCCTCCTCTCTCCCCCTCTCTCTCCCCCTCTCTCTCTCCCCCTCTCTCACTCTCCCCCTTGCTGCTCTTCGCCCACCTCCTCTCCTCTCCCCCCTCTCTCTCCCTCTCTCTCTCCCCCTCACCTCCCATCGATAACCCTATCCTCACCCTCCTCTCTCTCTTAGGCTTCTCGCTCCATCGCCCATTTCTCTCTCTCAAGCCTTTTCCCTCGCCCTCCTTTCTCCCTCTCTCTCTCTTCTCCTACCTCTCCCTCTCTTTCTCCCTCTCTCTACCTTTCTCTCTCCCCCCTCACATTCTCTCTCTCCCCCCTTGACTTATCCCTCACCCCCATACTCTCTCCTCTCTCTCCCTCTTTCTTACGCTTTCCTCGCCTCTCTCTCCGTACTTTCTACCCTTTCTCTCTCCACCCCTCGCACCCTCTCCCTCCTCTAAGCCTTCTGTGTAAAAAAAAAAAAAAAAAAAAAAAAAAATGGGTGGCCTAGAGGACGATAACCAGAGATCTGGAACAAACCAGAGAAAGACCTGGATTAGAGCTTCCCAAAAAAGGGAGGAAGAGTGGGAAGGAAGATAGTAGAGCTTGGTAAGAAAATGGAGAGCGGATAGCTGAAGAGTGCAAGGAAGTGGGAAGTAAAGGTCTTAGCAGCAGAACTAGGATACAGTTGCTAGAAGAAAACTGCAAACAGAAACGATTTAGAGACAAATGACAATTCAGATGTGACATCAGGGAAATTCAAAGCAGGCGCAGACAGGGACGGTAAGCACAACGGAGACATGACGTACACGAAGGCCCTATCAGAGCCACGTGGGGCCAGGGAAAAGACGACGACACACTAATATAAACGACAGGTCCGAAGAACAATGAAGGTAGCTATATGCAAGATTTCTAACATCCAACCTGCAGTAGCAAGGGACAGCGTGGTCAGAAAGACAGTTCACTGAGAATAGAAGTTTCAGATAAGCACAGGGCTGAAGGCCAGAACATGTCAATGGAAGGAAATAAAATGCCTCAAAGGAAGCAGATGAGACTCAGTGGGAGGGAGAAAGGCCGAGGTCAGTTTTTGTGTACGGGCTCCAAGAAGCCAAGGGGACAACTTGAAGAAATAAAACAGCGGAGAAAAAAATGATTGAAGGCATTCATGAAACAACAATAGGGGAGGGCGATATGACCCAGGTGACAATTTTCAGAGAATTGGGTGGTTTGCAAGTGGAAGGATACGGCCTTCAGAGAACTTCAAGGAAGAATCAGTTCGAACCAGGATTCTGCAAGAAGAAAAGCAAGACTGAGGGACATAGAAGGGTACCAGTAGAGTAGACCTCGACAGCGACAGAACACAAGAAGAAAGAACTACACTGAAAGAGAGGGAACAGAGACACAAGGAGGAACGAGAAGCAATGACGAAAAATGAGCAGGACCCAGACACAGGAGGAAGGGGGCAAACACACCCCACAGAATCTCCCACCAAATGATCCCAACCGCGACATTCCCAACGCAACTGAGCAACCTATACACAACCCACCACTTTCCCTCTGCCACCAACCCCCATATCCACAACCTCACCCCAACAGCTTCCCTTATGGGCATTCTGACCCCACCCCCCATCAACACAAACCCCACCTACACCACAGCCCCTTATAGGCCCCCTCCAAGGCTCTGCGCTCCCCCAACCCCAATATTTCTTGCATGACCAAAATGATAGAAAAGAAACTGAGTTTGTACACAACGCGGATGGATTATCGAATAAACATAGAATGGAACGAAAGAATCATGAAAAATCCCCAACATCATAGCTGTCACAGAAACAAAACACACTGAGACAATAACAGAGACACTATCTTCAACAGATATCAGATCCTGTAACTGATAAGATAAAGGAGTAGAGGGGAGGAGGGTTGCACATGCTCATAAAACACCGATGGGGATTTGAGGATATGAAGGCATGGACTATGAATTGAGAAGAGACTACATTGTAGGTACAATTTCAGTCCCGGAGAACATAAAGTAGTCATTGGAGTGGATGTATAACCCACCACAGAACTGCAAGAGGCCAAGAGAGGAGTAACGAAGCAAACAACAGGGTGATGTGACACCAACTGGCGAGGTGGCAAGAAGAGCTCACTCGAGCAGAGCAAAGTTACTGTAATGGCGATTTTCAACCACAGGGAGATCGAATGGGAACCTGGAGCCACTTGGGGGGCCCGAACATGGAGAGCCAAGATGATGAATGTGGTACTTGAAAAACCTCATGCATCAACATGTCAGGGACACAACGAGAGAGAGAGAGGAGGATGGACCAGCAAGACTGGATCTTTGTTCACCCTGAACATCAGACATTGAGGACATCACTTACGAGAGGCCCCTTTGGAGCTAGCGATCACGTGGTTCTGAGTTTTGACTATATATTAGAGTTACAAAGTGGAGAAGTAACCGAACTGAAGGACAGGTCCCAAACTAATAAAAGGGGGACTAACACAGGTATGAGAAACTTCCTGCAGGAGGTTTTCAGTGGACAGAGAAATGGTAGGTAAATCAGTAAACGAGATGATTGAATAAGTGGCAACAAGTGCAAGGAGGCAGAGGGAAAGTTTTGTTCCCAAGGGAAACAAAATAATAGGAAGACAAAACGAGTCTTGGTTTACCCCGAAGGTGTAGGGAGAGCAAAACTAAGTGCGAACAGAGAATGGAAAAGGTACAGGAGGCATAGGACCCAGGAAAACAAGAGATTAGTAAAGAGGCCAGAAACGAGTATGCACAGATAAGGAGGGAGGCCCAGCGACAGTATGAAAACGACTAGCATCGAAATCAATCTGACCCGAAACTGCTGTATAGCCACATTAGGAGAAGACAACAGTCAAGGACCAGGTGATAAGGCTGAGGATAAGAAGGTGGAGAACTCACAAGAAACGATCAAGAGCTATGTTAAGGAGCTCAACACAAGAATTAAGGAAGTATTTACAGTAGAGACCAGAGGACTCTGGGGGGACAGACCATGGGGACACCAGCAAGGAATAACACCAACAAGTGTTGGAACGACTACATACAGATGAGGAGGTGAAGAAACTGCTAAGGGACATCGACACTCAAAGGCCATGGACCGGACATCTCCCACCGTGGTCCTTAGAGAGGAGCAGATATGTAGTTGCTGCCCACTTACCAACAATCTTCAACACGTCCCCTGAAACTGGTCACTACCTTGAAGTACGGAAGACGGCAAATGTGTTCCCTTTTTTAAAAAGGGAGACAGAAAAGAGGCACTAACTATAGACCTGTGTCATGGACGTTATAGTATGCAAAATTATGGAGAAGAATTATCAGGAGGAGAGTGGTGAGCACCTGGAACGGAACAAGAGTATAAATGCCAACCAGCACGGATTCACGAAGGCAAATCTTGTGTCACAAACCTTCTGGAGTTTTTTATGATAAAATAACAGAAGTAGGACACGAGGAGAGAGGTGGGTTGATTGCATCTCTTGGACTGCAAGAAGGCCTTTGACACAGTTCCTCACAAAGATTAGTCAGGAAGCTAGAGCATTCAGCGCAATAACAGGAAGGGCACTGCAATGGAATCAGAGAATAACCTGCAAGGATCAACAACGAGTCATGTACGTAATGATGTAACACAGTGGGCAACCTGTGACGAGCGGGGTCCCACAGGGGTCGGTCCTAGGACCAGTGCTATTTTTTTGGTAATGTGAACGACATGATGGAAGGGTTAGACTCAGATAGTGTCCCTGTTTGCCAGATATGTGAAGTTAATGCGGAGAAATAAATCTGATGAGGCCTCAGGCAAGACTACAAAGAGACCTGGACAGGCTACAAGCCTGGTCCAGAAACTGGCTCATTGAGTTTAACCCTGCCACTGCAACGTCATGAGATTGGGGAAGGGCAAAAGAAGACCGCAGACACAATATAGTTTAGATGGCCAAAGACTGCAAACCTCACTCAAGGAAAAAGATCTGGGGGGAGTATAACACCGAGCATATCTCCTGAGGCGCACATAAATCAGATAACTGCTGCAGCATACGGGCGCCTGGCAAACCTACGGATAGCGTTCCGATAACCTCAATAAGGAGTCGTTCAAGACACGTATACCATTTACGTCAGGCCCATACTGGAGTATGCAGCACCAGTTTGGAATCCACACCCAGTCAAGCACGTCAAGAAATTAGAGAAAGTGCAAAGGTTTGCAACAAGACTAGTCCCCAGAGCTACGGGATTGTCGTACGAAGAAAGGTTGAGGAAATCGGCCTGACGACACTGGAGGCCAGGGGGGTCAGGGGAGACATGATAACGACATAAATAAAATACTGCGCAGAATAGAACACGTGGACAAAGACAGGGTGTTCCAGAGATGGACACATACACAAAAGGTCACAATTGGGAAATTGAAGACTCAGATGAATCAAAGGGGTGTTAGGAAGTATTTCTTCAGTTCAAAGAGGTAGTCAAGTCGTGGAATAGTCTAGAAAGTGAAGTAGTGGAGGCGGGAACCAACATATTTTAAGGCGAGGTATGATAAAGTACATGGAGCAGGGGAGAGAGGACTCTAGTAGCAATCAGTGAAGAGGCGGGGCCAGGAGCTATGACTCGACCCTCTTGCAACCACAAATAGGTGAGTGGGTGGTGGGGGGGGGGTACACACACACACACCAACACACCACACATTCCAAACCACACACACACACATAAACACACACACACATACACACACACATACAAAAAACACACACACACACACACAACACACCACCACACATACACACACAACACACACAAACACACACATGCACACACACACACACATACACACACACACACATACACACATACACACACACACACATACACACCATACACACCGTAACACATACACACATACGCACACATATACACCACACACACACACACAACTCAACATATACACTCACACACACACACACACACACCCACATACACAAACACACACTACACACACACCACTTACACACACAACCACTCACACACACACACACCGCACGCACACACTATACACACAAAACACTCACACACACACACCACACATACACACACACTACACACACAAAACACCACACACACACACACACACACCACACACACACACGCGCACACCACTATACACACCAAACACCACACACACACACACACACACAGTACAGCAGAAGAGATGGTACAAAGCTAGAGGGTCAAGAAGTTAAAGCAGTAAAAAGACTACAATGGTTTCAGAGAATATCATGACAGGGAAGGAACAACAAGTGATGGTACATGATAAGGTGTCAGAGTGGGTCATTGTAGGTGAGGGGTTCCACAAGGGTCAGTCCCTCAGAAAGTGGTGGTGACTTGGCGTGTCTTGTACCAGTACACAAGTTGACCAATGATCCCTGAAGCAAACGGTAATATTAATAAGTCAAACATATAGAGTGTGGGTGAACTAGTAGCCATTGAGAAGGAGTGCGCTAGTGAACCCTGTTCAGCGATAACTGAAGCAAGCGTGATATACCTAGACCCATAACACACGCTGACCCAACGACCGCTGAATCTAGTGTGCATTTAATGAGTGCAGCAAAACACGCTACAGGTCGTTCCTCATCAAGATTCATTGCTGTCCGGACCCAAATTGAATGCCTGTATCTGCCAATAACACAGCTGTCTTTCTCGCATGATAACTTTTTGGAGAGATATAATTGATTTTTATGTTTTAAGGCATATTAAAGACCATCAGTGAGTTTTTGGGTGTATTATGGTGTGTTAAAAGATATCTAGAATAATAAGATATAGTTGTTAGAGGTTATTCACAGGGGTGTTCCCCCCCCCCCCCCCCCCCCCCCCCCGATGCGAAATCTAACAGGTTCTAAGTGAAATAAATAGCAGTAACATTGTAAAGTAATACTGAGCAAACATTTGTTGCTTGCTGTCATGAAGGACTTTCACGGGAACTTGGTATTGTAAGAGTATTCTGTCCCAACAGTTAGTGAATGAGTGGATAATTTAAGTCTTCGTGTTTTCGAGTCCTTCTCTTACGCAGAGGTGCTTTGATGCTGGGCCAAACACTCGGATCAAACCTGAGTATTCTACGTTCCCAGAACCCTGGAAATTACCCTTACGAGTTTTGCTCTTCACCTTTAGACATCAAAATTACTTGAAAATCTCAGGATTTGCATTTTAACTATTGACTGTTGTTTTTGTAAAAGGCAAGGACTAAGTCGATTATTATAATATACCAGAAACGACAAGTATTTACATCCTTTGATTTTTTAATCACATTGGTTTTCTCTCCCCCCCTCCCCAGGTTGGTTGATGAAGAGGAAAGGAAACACATTCATTAAATTTTCATTTAATATTGATTTACTAGAAGATTGTGGGAGACATCCCATTTCAGATGATCCTCCCTCCTTCAGGACTCAACTCTTGCTATCCGGTTCCACTGAATGTTTTTCAGAAATGTTACTGTACTCACAGTCCAGTTACACGTTAAGTCATAAAAACAGTAGTCTTACATTCCACTCCGATCTAACGCACTACAATGCCTGTTATATGAGCTCAAACCCTCCATCAGAAAAACCTCTTTACCCGCACTCTTCCATTCATTCCTGGAACGACCATTTTTTCTGATTTCTTCCCACCTCTGCATTATATTCTTTTTTATTCATCCTATTTTTTCCATCTTTTCTAAATTTCCAGGAACTCTCATTCAACCTCTCCTCGCGCTCTGAATTATACGTTGTCTTGGGAACACCGTCTTCTTAATTCTGTGCTCCGAATTTTCTGCAAAATATTCACCAACCCACTGCTCATACCATGACATCATATTGTTCCTCCACCCTATCGTAATATTAAAACCTATGTCTTATACCTATATAAAAGTGCTTGTTTTCTTCTGTGCACTCAGGTATTTATCTTATTTGCTTAGGAATAAAAACTTCTTGTTTCCATATATGCTCAACACTCACCTACTATTTCCCAACTCCCTATTCTATGCGCTCACCTTGTCTTTCAAAGACCCATTCACGAACATGTTCACTCCAAAATACATGAATACATCAGTTCTTCCATGCTATCTTCTTCAAATCTGATATCCAAATTTTTCGTTGACTTGATTTTCTAGTTATTCCTGTCACCGATCTGTTTATCATATTTTTTTAATTTTCTTATCATTTAAATATGCTCCTAAATTCATCCATCAACACTTCAAAATCTTTCCAGTTTACAACTAGACTTTGTATCAGATGATTTATCTTTCAATCCCACACTTTTTCCCTGAATCCTAGTATTCGCTTCTAACCACAACTCCTACAAACATGCTAAACCACCAGTGCACACATTATTGCAGCTGAGTCTGAGGTCTTAATTTTTTTCTGGAAAATAGTTCCCTCTCTCTCCTGAGCCACTCTATCTGCATAAAATTCTTGACTGGTTCTACAACCTTCTCTTTATTCCATGCATTTACAAATATCTGTCACATTGCTTCACAGTTTATCAAGTCAAGTGCTTCTTCCTTCAGTAAATCATAAAATGCAACAAGTCCGCTCCATACCTTATAAGGTATTGTTCACTTACATCCTTCACTGTACGCAACTCTACCTACACTTTACCTTACAAAACCCTCCTAGTTCCCCTGCAATTTTACTTTCTGTATAACTCTTAACTCTTTTCAAGAATATTGCAAATTTTTCATTCACTTTGCACGGAATACTCAATTTATTTTCAATTATTCTAAAAACTCTTCCTTGTCTACTATTCCCATCATTTAAAGGAACGATTCATGGTGTCTGGCGACCTTAGGATGTATAGTGGGGATGAAAGTTTCTGACACACTCTGCAGGGAAGAATTATATTGGCAAACCCCAGACATAGTAAACAGAGGAGTACAGCATCCATTTTCCATGAATGAATTAATGTAACGGAGGATGGTGACTGGCCTTGACAAAATTAATTTCAGGTATGTTCTGTGTCTCTATTTATTAGTAGTTTAATGTTCGTATATAAATGACTGACTATAGATACTGATGGCGTTTTGTTGACTTGATTTTTATTTCAAAGTTTTTTGATTACATTCATTTCGTTTACAAACCTTGTTGACCTTGTAGTTTCATAGACATAAATTTGTATAATTCAGTTTTAGAGGTGGAAAAGTGCTTTGCAGCCTTTTGAAACATCGTTTACCAGCGAATTCATTATTATTTTTTAAATTATTTAGTACTTAACTGTAATGATATAAACTGACGGAGGTTTAATTTTCAGAGACATAGATTCTTTTGGAAGAGGATGACACTGAAATGCCACGTACGTATTTAAACATGGAATGTAAAGTTTAAACACAAAGGAAAACAAGACTGGAATGATAATATTTTTAGGAGTGATGTTCAGGTCAAGGTAATTACCTGACTTTGATGCGAATTTGACAACAGCACCTACCACCTCTATATTATGGGGGCTACTCAGCCAATCCAAAATTGCCCAATTGCGAGTAAAAATAACTGGAAAGAGGGAGGAGTGGTTCTCTCATGTATAGACATCGTCGCCAACTAGGTGTGATATGGGGCACGGTACAGACATGTTACTGGACACCGGATACAGACTGTTACGATATCACGGCAACAGGACATGTTACAGGACACGGTACTGACATGTTACTGGACACGGGTACAGACATGTTACAGGACCACCCGGTAACAGACATTGTTACAGGACGCGGTAATGACATGTTACAGGACACGGTCTACAGACATGTTTACAGGACACGGTACAGACATGTTACAGGAACACGGTACATACATGGTTAAACCCATATGGAAAGAAAAGTAACCCTTCATGGAATGATAACAATTATGGTTTGGATTGAATACAGTTTCCCGAATATACTGAACATATATTCCGTACATTAAACTAGTTGCTCCGCCTTTTAGCTTAATTAAAGGATATCATGGTCGAGCTATGCTTTCTATGTAAGAGGAGAGTGGGTTTGAACATTGTATCGTGGATTTATACCCCTTGATTAGTCTTTCTGTCAACTCTATTATGGTTGTGATTCGCGCTCTCAATCTGCTTTCATTTTACTTTTAAACTGTTAACCATAAATTCTCTATTGGATTCTATTCTGGTGATTTTCTGGCTGATCAAAGAAGGGGGTACATCAGCCAGTCACAGGGAGGCCCAGAATACCCGCAAATTTTAAGGCCTTTTCCTTTTCTACAACGTTCATCCATAGAGTCTGAGACCCTTTCAGCATGGGGGAAATGTGATCTAAAGCTTCCTCAAAGGTCTGGAGTGAATAACTCTCATAGAACCAAAGGAACCACAGGGTGGGCCAGCTTCCTCTTTCGAGGACTCAGTGTTGCGATCAACGAGAGGAAATGCTGCCAACATTTCTGGGCTCGTGGCCCACCGCCGGGGAGCTGAACGAAGTTTTCGGGATGTAGCTCTGAGTTGTCTATGCTGTTATACTCCCTATTGTATTTTTGTCATTGTATTTTGTCAATGTATTTTGTCTTTAAATAAAGTATATATAAAATATAGGGGGTAGTAGGAGAAAACAATTTTCAAACAGCTTCAGGGAGAACCTTGAGGAGTGCTCGAATTGTTTTAGGAGTGATAAGAAAAAGAAAAATTGAAAAATTATGGTAAAAGATATTTTCTTGACAAAAAAATAGTGTATAATTTTGGTAACATGTTGATGTAATTAGCTTGTTTCTCTCATATTTCTAAGTATGTTTTTCCAAAAATGTAATTTTTTGGTTCTTACTTTCATCAAAAGGACATGATGGCAATTCGTGTTTTTTTACTCCAAATTACGATTTTTATGATTGTTTCATTATAAATACACTACAATTGGAAAAACTTCTCTGAGAAATCCATTCAAATTCAGGGAATGATGATAATAGTGCTCGTCACCTGTGTGTTGTCAACATGTGTTGTGGTGGTTCAACACACTGGAAATGTGGCGTGCCACGACCGTAGAGTTTTACAGAAAACGTAATACATATGTGTAACTCAGGAATAAGTTATTGACATTATTTTTACACAGGTTATTGAGTAATGATGAATATACTAGCATGTAAAGGGGATTTTGCGATTTATTTTTTACCGCTTTGTTTTATTTATTTTTTTCCTACAAAAAAAAAAATCAAAATTTTTATTATGCAATCTATTGACATTTCACTCAAAAAGTTGGTGCAAGATTATCTAACTTTATCTTATCTGATGTCAACTAGAGCATTGTATGTCTTACATTTTTGAAGAAAAGGGAGAGTTATTTTATGCCATGTAGGATTAAGGCACTATTTATTTTTTCTATTTCTCTTTTAAGACAATAAGTCACTACAAACACAGTGTGTAGGCTTCAAACGCTGCTTAAATCACTGTAATTTTTTTATTGAAATTGGACCAAAATATAATAAAAATTATTTTCGCCTTATCACGCTCCTTGAGCTTTCCCTGTTTTTTTTTAAGCAAGTTTATATATATATATATATGTATATGTATATATTTATATATATATATATATACTATATATTATATATATATATATATATATATTATATATATATATATGTATATATTATATATGATATATATATATATATATATATGTATATATATATATTGTATATATATATTATATATAAATATATGTTATATTATATATATATATATATATATATATATATATATATATATATATATATATATATCGTATATATATGTTTATATATATATATATATATATATATATAAAATATATATATATATATATATATATATATATATATAAAATATATATATATATATATATATATGCAATAAGATCACAGTAAACAGGTGATTTCAAAAATATGCAAACAACCACTCTGAAAGAATAGAGAAATTCCAAGCGCTTTCGTGACTACTCACATTATCAAGGAACTAGTTCCTTGATAACGTGAGTAGTCACGAAAGCCTTGAATTTCTCTATTCTTTCAGAGTGGTTGTTTTGCATATATATATATATATATATATATATTATATATATATATATAAAATTTTATATATATATATATAATATATATATATAAAATTATATATTATATTTTATTTATATATATATATATATAGTTTGGCCTAAATGGCAAGGGTGTTATTAATGCCCTAAATAAACACTGTTAAAAGGAAAATTAGTCGCTAAGCTTACATAAAGGTTTTACACTTATTTACTGTATTTATTTTTTGAAAAATGGTAAATTTTTATTAGAGAAAAGACTACTTTTTTTCCCCGTTCGCTTTTTATGGATGATTTAAAAAAAATAAATACTGTTTTTCGTGTGATAATTTCTCCATATCGTATCTAATTAACCCTTTAAAACCCCTTTGATGCCCGATTATTAGATAATGCAACGTCTGAGGGTCGTTTTAAAATTAATGTTCTTGTATATCTTTGAACATTGATCTCTTTGGTCTCTCTGAAGGGTTGAAATTATATTTGAACTCTTTTTGTTTTAATTAAGCAATTTGTACTGATTGATTTATGAATGCCTCTTCCAATTCGCTTTAAATCTTGATATTTAACTGCATAATCACCAAAAAAATTTAGTTGAAAGCAAACTGTTGCAAAATGTGAAAAGGTGTGATGTAAAATGAAATTTGGTTGTTACAGTGATTCTAACTTGATGTGGCGCTGTTCTTCCGGTGACTTTTCTCTCCTTCATCCATGTAACTGCGGATAAAGTTTTCCCCAACTGTTCTTTTCTTCTTGGGTCTTTTTGGTAACTTTAATATTCCTTCTTCAAGAGATGAAGAAATAAAAAACTTTATTTTCCCTTACAGGAAAATGGCAGGGTTTTTTAAGCCAAGCTACTAAGCACAAGTACGAGATGGTGACTGACTTTGATAAGTAATTTGGGATTATGTTGGGCTGCTAAATTTTTTTGGATATTGTGTTCTGGGGCCCTTTTTAAACACCAGCATCACTAAGGGGGTTTGTCCGTTTCGAACTAGAGAACTGGTCTCTCAGTTGTTCATCATTGTTTGCCGTTTGACACTATGAAAGACGAATTCAATCTTATGTTTTTTCACTACATTCCACTACAGCAGGGCATATTCATAAGAACATAAGGAAGAAGGAAACCCGCAACAGGCCTCTGCCCATGCGAGGCAGCCCCAATTCTCCCACCATGACCTTTAGGGCAAAACGCACTTAAGGGGGAGCAGGGATCGACCTAGTAGCACAAGCTAGTCAGGGTTTAACCACACTCACCCCACCCACTCATGATTTACCAATCTATTTTTAAAAAAACAAAAATCTTTGTGTTTATACGGTATTGGGGGTTTGTTCCAAACCCTCCAAACTCTATTATCAACCAGTGTTTTTCCCATGTCCTTCCTGAATCTGAACTTTTCCAATTTTAAAACCATTGCTCGAGTCCTGTCTACGTTAGATATTTTTAGCACGCTATTTACATCCTCTTTATTAAATACCTGTTTTCCATTTAACCCTTAATCATACCCCTCTAATTCTACGCCTATCTAGAGAGTGCAGATTCAAGCCTGTCAGTCTATCCTCATAGGAAGATTTCTGATACATGGGATCGACTTTGTCCATTCTCCTTGTACGTTTTTCCAGAGCATTTATATCCATTCTGTAATCCTGGGACCAAACCGTGCAGCATAATCTAAATGAGCCTAACAAAGATATATATACTTGAAAAACATCCTGAGCACTTCCTATTATTTATACTTCTTGCTATGAACAAGGATTCTGTTGAAGCTTATATGCGAACACAAATGCACTGTTGCCTTGGTTTTTAGACTACTACTAACCAAACTTCTAATCTTTTTCACAATCCGTAATATTAAGATCACATTATTTTATTTATATGTGGCGTGGCTATTTTTCCCGTCTCAACTTTAGAACTCTACATTTGTCCTATATACACTGCATCTGCCACTTCTTTCCCTCCGACCACTGCTCTAATGTCCACATTTAGAATGAATTGGGCGGCCTATTTGGGGTCCTCATCAGCAATTTTACTTATGTCCTATTTATTCCCTCATATATGTCGTTCATGGTAGAATGTAAACAACGAAAGGGCCCAACACGACCCCAGTGGAACACCGCTTTGACGTGCCCCCATTCTGATTTCATCCACATTTATTCAAACTCCTCTGGCTGACTATTTGTCAACCTTACCTCAACCCATGAAAAATTTCTCCTCCTATTCCATGGCCTTAGTTTTCCTCATAGCCTCTGGTGAGTAACTCTATTTGACAGCCTTACAGAAGTCCATTAACACAATATCATATTCAGTACCATGATTCTACCTCCACAAATACCTGGTCTATAGTTCGAACTAAGGGACCTGTCACTGCCTTGTAAATAGTATTTACATTTGCCAATTCCATTTATCAGCACTATCCAGTTTGCAGGCATATGTTTGAATAAGATTCCTTAGCACACCCTTGAGAACAGTTCTCAGGGCCTGGGGATTTGTTAGCTTTTAATTTCTCTATTTGTCCTGAGGACCATGTCACTAGTTTACCATGCAATCGTGCATAGTTTTATTATCGTCCTTTCTACATAATCTATTATTTCTGCATTCGCCTAGTATCTCCCTGGGTAAAAACTGAGAGAAAGTAAGGAATTGAAAATTTTACATTTACTATAACCTTAATTCACTGCAGTGATCTGGGGAAACCAGAGTTACTCTTAAGTGGGCTATCTTTTCCCAATCTTACTTCTGACATTCGTCTCTCGGAACCTGCGGGGAGAGAGGACGCTTCTACAGGTTCTCTTGCACGCCACCTGGTGAGGAAAACATAGCATTAGCACCAAGATGCGGAACTCGACTGTACCGGCGCATAAATACTGTCTGCATTGAGCTGGTTAGATGGAACTTTATGCACCGCCACGATGAACGTTTCCTCACTGCCAAGCATTATCAGGGACTGTTTATGGCATCCCCCAATGAAGAGCTGTATGGTGTGGCACTGAATGGTATTCAAGGGTCTTCGTGAAGTTCATGAAGGGCTGACTCTACTCCTACCATCGTCACGAATTCAAGAAAGGCGGGATGAGTATCATTCGGCAGTGGAAGTATGCTGCATGATGTGTCAAAGTATTTTACTTTGGGTGAAGTAGGAAAGGAATGTACCTTTTGAGGCAACAGCAATACAGCCTACAAGATGTGTTCATGGTATGGGACTGAAGCCTCGACGAGCATGGGAATTTGGAGGGACGGCCTTATGAGGGGATGGCCGGAAGGATCCTTTGCACAGTGAAAATGACCCTGGGCGCCGATACATCATATGGTTTACATTTGCATAACCATAGAACACAGTTTTTTGTAACACTATCGGGGCAGATGAAGACGTGGCCGTTTATGTGAAATCTTATAGCACATGGTGGGCACACTGCCCCAGGAAGACAGGCACTAGGGCGTCAGGAGACAGCTTCTGTGGATACGCCATAGAAGATGCGGACTTTGACGGGTGAAGTGGAAAGCCGGGTACAGGCCTATGGGAGTGAGGAGGTCGTCAGCGCAGAGGTGGTTTTTGGAAGACGTGTGTTACACTACCAGTGAAACGGGGGGGGGGAGGGAATATCGGCTGTTCAGACAAACCGTAGTTGGCAGAGTCAGCTCAGACTGGATTTTTGAGCTGTGCTGAGGATTTTTTGGAAGAGTCGGAAGCATGGTGGAAAAGTGATGTGAGGTCAAGGTGATGACAAGGTGATGGATGAAACAGAGCAGGGTAAGGAAGACTTAGTGAGGTTCGAAAGGAAGCAATGTGGTTGTGGAGGTCCATCATTGAAGAAATGTGGTTGAAGAAGAAATGTGTGTAGAGGTAGCTCCCGCAGAGATCGCGGGGGCATCAGACCATGCGAATTCCTCCACACCAGCGCAGAGGCCTGTGAAAGATGTGGGCAAGCTGTGGTTAGCAAAGGCAAGTCCGGGAGAGGGGGGGGGCAATGGGAAGCAGGCGGGTTAGGGACAGTAGGGGTCGGAGGGCAGGAACGAGGATTGATAGAGAAGAACCGAGACCTATGAAAGGAGGACCAAGTAAGCCTCATGTGCGGCACAGGGGTAAGCCGCCCATTCATGTAAAATTCAGTGTGTTAACATTCCCATGTAAACGGTCTTAAAACCGAGGTCAAGAGGGTATGGATTTAGAGTGCGTTTTGAGGAGATTAGTATGATGACTGTTTTTGTCAGGAACATAACCATAGGTTAGGATGTGAGTTGTTGTGAAAAAGGTTTATAGTTTTGTTTACATGTGATGCTTTGAGGTTGAAAGGAGGTGTGCTGTGGCCGGTAAAAGGAGACCAGTCCGTTTGCGTATCCGGGGTTGGGAGGAGAGGGGGGGGGGGGGAGGGTTGTCAGGTGGATGGGTTTTGGGGGCCGGGAGGTTAGTTTTGTAGGTGTGTACATGCCAGCAACTAGTAAACGCTAGAGTGAAGGTGGGATTTTGACGCGAGTTTCTGTATATCACTTGAAGGTTGACCTGCTTGTTTTATGCGGTGATTGGTGGGGATTGGAATTGTGTCATTAGGCATGGTGATGTGGTTCCGAGGGGGCGGCTGTGTTTTTGGGGGTTCTGCGGGATGTTTTGCGAGATGTTGGAGTGGTAGATGTGGGGGAAGTAGGGGGATATGGAGTGGAGCACACTTTATTTCTAGGGGATATGAGGCACGTTAGATAAGCTGATTTATGTTAGGCAGGGCATAGTGGTGGAGAGGGTGAGGACTAACGGAAGGTGGGTTTTTCTGATCATCGTGCTGTTATAGCAGATTTGAGGTAATGGCATAGTTGAGAGTTTAAGCAGGATACTGGGAAATTAAATGTGAGGCTACTAGGGACGAGGTGACCCGACAGGGTTTTGAAGATTGTTGGAAATCCTTTTGGGAGACTAGGAATATGGAAATGGATTTGCTGGATTGGTGGAAATAGGGCTTAAGTTGAAAATCGCGAAATTTTTGTTACGGGGTAAGGGGATGGCGAGGTGGAGAGCTATGCCTTCAAAATTATCTTGAGGGTCAGTTAAATGACTGTTATGCAGAGGAACGGGTGGGGCGGAGTGAGGACATGGAACGTGCGAAATAGGTTGGGCGAATTCACAATGAAAAAATTTGAGGCAATTCGAGTTAGGAGGGCAGGGTTGGAGGATGTTTTAAGGGTGGATAGCCATCGGGTTTTTGTATTACGGAGGTTAAGGAACGGCAGGCGAAGACCACCTTGGCGTATATTGAGGCAGGTACAGGGGGGTGGCTTTGAGGAGGGATCAAGGCATATCCACCCCGAAAATATTAGTTTTAGTATGCAGATTTTTGGTTTAGGGAGACAGTGGAGGAGGGTTGGCGGGGGGAGTGGGTAAGGGACGGATTGGGGAAGAAGGGTTTAATAGGGTATATTAAGTGAGCGGACAGGTACAGAATCGAGGTAGTATTAATGTAGAGGAGGTGGAGGAGTGCAGTTTTTTGGATGTGCCAGGGTAAAACCCCAGGCATAGACGGAATACCAGACGATTTTTATAGGTAGTCAATTGGGATGTACGGCATTGTCGGTGTGGTTTTGAATTGTATGTTAAGTATGGGAGTATGGGGAAATCACAAAGAACGGTGTCAGCGTGTTTTAGAGCCCAAAAAGAAGGAAGCCGAGTTTTGAATGATTACCGGTGCGATTACGTTATGTGTGCTCGGATTACAAGATTTTGCTATGGTTTTTGGGCAACAGAATGAGGAAGTGTTTGGGTTAGTGTTACATAGGGGACAGTTAGGAATTCCGGAAGAAGGTGAGGGATTGGACATGGTTTGATTAGGGATTTCTAGAGAGATGTACGGGAGGGGGTATACTAGTTTTTTAATTGGTGAGATGCTTATGAATTGCTTTGGACAAAGATTTCCCTTAGGGGTTTTGCTTAGAGATGTGGGTTTTCGGGAGGGGTAGTGAGGTGGTGAACACCCTGTATGATGGGCAGAGTGAGGGAACAGGTCAATGGAGGTTGGGTTGAAAGTGTACCAATGGAGAGTGGTTGAGGCAGGGCTGTCCGATGTCACAGCTGCCTCTTTGCGTGGGTGCAGAATCCTTTTTATAGTCTGTTGAAGAGGGTGATGAACAATCAGAGAGATGGAAGGCGGTTGCAAAGGGGGCATCGTTGGTATGTGGAAGTTACTACTGTTTTGCTAAGGGGTAAGGAGTAGTTAATGAGGTGGGTATAGTGATTCAGTTGTTTTGTATGAATACCGGAATGAGATTAATACGGTGAAATCAAGGTTAGAGAGGTCGGTAATTGGATAGGGGGGGGGCTTGGGGATGGGGTTAGGATGACAGTGTTTGACCCAGAAATTTCCAAGGTAGTGGATATGGTATTTGGCGGAAGAAGCAAACATGCAAAGGTGTAACTTCGGATTCTGTCATCGGGTAGTTTAAGTAGACAGGAGGTTTTAAGTGTGAGGGACTTAGCTTTACACATCAGAGGGTAGTGGTGGTAAATTTTACTGTCTATAGCAAGTATGGGGGGTGGAAGAGTGGGGACAGGTTGGGGGTACGAGATATTGTGGAAATGCAGAGAGGTGCTGAAGTTTGGTGGATTTTGGAAGCGCATGGTTAAGTAAGGAGGTAGTTAAACGGTGTTTCGGAGAGGGGGTTTAGGTTTTGTTCCTTTAGGACTGAGAGTAATGGGACGTATATAATCAAGTGAGGTATATGAGGGAAGGGTGTGAAGGTGAGGGCGCTAAAGTAGAAGAGTTATGGAGGAGGCACGTAAATGGTGAGTGGGAATGACTTGAGGGTTTGTGAAGATATGTGAGATTTTTATTGACAGTGCAACAGTGGATAATTCAAAGTGAAACGGTTGGTGAGTGGTAGTGAAAGGTCAAGGCATTATGCAAGGGGTAGGCCGTGTATCCAACGTATGATGGGAGGTATTTAAGAAAGATTTAGTATCTTCGATACCGGCTAAATAAGAGAATTAGTATATAGTTTATCATGGGGATTCTGGCTTCCAGGAGGAGGTGTTACGTAAGTATGGTTTGTGGAAGAGGCTTTTTGGTATTTTGTGGTGAAATGTTTGAAACGCGTTTCATTGTCTTCCTTTTGTACCTCCTTGAGGGGTGAATCATGGATGGGTGGGGTTATCAGAACTGTTGGAGGGGGGGGTTCCTTTGCCGCTTTTAAGGCTTTACTACTCAGATGTAAGGGAGTGCCTAGGATGTTGGAAGTGCTATAATGTATATCATAGTGGAATTACTTGACATTTCAATGGGAATGAGGGATTAAGGGTGATAATGAGGATAAAAGCGTTGGCGGCTAGATTCTATAGGACGAAGTGTAGGAATAAGTTGGTTTATGGGCTCTTGGGAAAGAAGTTTCCCGGAAAGGTATAGGAACATCACTGTGGGTTCCTTAGCGGGGTCCTGAGGATGGACAAAAGAGTGGTCTCCCTCTGGGGGGATGTAAAGGGGGGGGGGGGTTGTTTTTTGTTTTTAATCTGGACTGATGTAGTGTGTAAGAGGAAGGTAGTGAGAATTAGGTATGGATGGAAAATATAAAAAAAAAAAAAAACTAAGATTGTAATTATAACCATTTTTAGTAGACAGGTCCAGGAATTTCGATACCTGGGCTCCGGGGGTTCCGTCCCGGGTCCATCCCAGGGGTCCGTCACCAGGGTCCGTCCCAGGTTGACCCTCCCAGGAGACCATCCCAGGGTCCGTCCCAGTGACATCCCAGGGGGTCCATCCTAGGGGTCCGTCCCAGGGGTCCGCCCAGGGGTCCGCCCAGGGGTCCCTCCCTCAAGGGGTCCGTCCCCAGGGGTCCGTCCCAGGTGACCATCCCAGGTGATCCGTCCCAGGGGTCCGTCCCAGGTGACCATCCCAGGGGTCCATCCCAGGGGTCCCGCCCAGGGTCCGCCCTCATGGGTTTCCGTCCCAGGGGTCCGCCTAGGGGTCCGTCCAGGGACCGTCCTAACTAAATCCTCGTATCTTTTTACATTTGGCGGAAAATATTCCTGGGATTATTGTGTATAAATTGTAGATTATTTTCCCGTTTTTACAATTTGTTTTTAGTGAGAAATATTGTCCATCTGATTCCATTTTATGTATAGTCCAGAGGATTTATATTAAACTAGTGTGGTAGAAAAGTGTATATCCAGAGGATTTATATTAAAGCAAGTGTTGGTAGAAATGTATATCCAGAGGATTTCATTAAAGCAAGTGCGTAGAATGTGTATATCCAGAGGATTTATATTAAAGCAAGGTGTAGAAAGTGTATATCCAGGAGTCTATATTAAAGGGCAAGTGTGTAGATAGTGTAATATCCAGAGGATTTATATAAACTCAAGTGTGAAGAAAGTTATATCCAGAGGATTTATATTAAGCTATGTGTAGAAAGTGTATATCCAGAGGATTTATATTAAAGCTAGTTTGTAGAAAGCGGTATATCCAGAGGATTTAATTAAAGCAAGTGGTAGATAGTGTAATATCCAGAGGATTTTTATATTAAAGCAAGTGTGTAGAAGTGTATATCCAGAGGATTTATAATAAAGCTAGTGTGTAGGGGGGGGGGGGTGGAAGGTGGTATAAGGTGGTCCAGAGGATTTATATCAAAGCAAGTGTGTAGAAATGAAAAATCCAGATGATTTATATTATAGGCTATGTGGTAGATTAGTTTATATTCCACGGATTTATATTACAGCAGCTAGTGATACCTCTCTTGTGTCTCTCCCGCGGCAAAGCACAACCCGTCCTGAGATGTAATCACCTAGTAACCCGACCCTGGGCTTCAAACACAACCGCTCACTCACTATATACCCCCTATACACACCCTCTCCAAAACACCAACCCGTCAAATACTATATACTGCCTTCTATACACAGTCCCACGTCAGAAAACACAACTCCCTCCCTATTATACTCACGAGTAAGACACGCCTCTTCAATCACACCCTTCCCTATATACTCCCTATTACACATCCCGGGGCTGCAAACACAACCCTCAACTAGTAGACTCACTATGATACGCGACCCGCTTCAAACACACCGCCTCCCTATTAGTCCTCCCTATACACAAACCCTGCCTTCAAACAACAACCCTCACCTATATAACGCTACTATGACACAGCCCTTGACTATCAAACACAACGCCTCCCGAGATACTCACTATAACCAGCACCGCGTCTTCAAACACAACCCGCCCGATAGACTCCCTATACACACTCATACGTCAAACACAACTCTGCGATCTATATACTCCCCCTATACACACCCATCTTCAAACACAACCCTCGCCTATAGACTCAACTATACACACAAGCCCTGGCGGCAGAACACATTACCCTCCCTAATAGACGCACGCTATACACCAGACCCTGGCTTAAAACAACAACCCCCCCTATATACTCCCTATACCACACCCCTCTTCAAACACAATCCCTCCCTATATACTCCCTATACAAAAACCCTCTCCAAAATCACAACCCTCCCTATATAGCTCCCTATGACACACACCCTCTTAAAACCACAACGCCCTCCTATAGACTCCCTAACTGAACACACCAACCCTTCTTCAAACACAACCTCTCCCTATATACTCCCTATACAACACCTATCTCCAAACACAACCTGCCTGCCCTATTATACTCCCCTATACAGCACACCTACTCCAAACTACACCCACCCCTCATATACTCAGATCTTAGCGACAACCGGGGCCCTTCTTTTAAGGGCCGGAGAGGTGCTCTCCCCCACCAGGGGAAGCTGGCTATCCCCCCCCCTTTTCACTGGGGCCTACAATGATTTTTAGGGTTCCCTAGGGGGACTACTGGGGTCGCTCTCAGGCGGGTCCACCGGGGAAAAAAACATATGGTCGCTGGGGTTTTAACAGGGGCCAAGATGGGGGCCCTTCAGGCTTTCCCAAACACAACAATTGCGCCCGGGGCCTTCACACGGGAGCAGCGGCATAGTTCCCTTCTGGGGGTTTCTGGGAGGGGGGGGTGGAAACCCAGGGCTTTCATCCCTAAGGGCAGGAAAAGGGCCTTTTTGGGGGGGGCCCCCATGGGGCGAGGGGTTGGTGCCTCGGGTTTTTGGGAGGGAGGGGGCTCTCGGGTTACAATGGGGGAAAATGGTGGCCCCCCGGGAAAAAAAAGGGAGTGGATAGTGGGTTTGGGTCTATTATGGGCCGGGAATTTTTTGGGGGTCCTTTCCCGAGGAGCTTGGTGGTGGGCCTCGCTTCATAAGGGGGGCCCCAAGGGGTGGTTCTCCTGCCTCTTTTCACAAAAAAGGGGCCCTTGGGTTTCCAAAAAGGGAAAAAAGGGGGGGAACCCCCCCAACCGGGTTTTTTAAATTACCCCCTTTTTAAAGGGGGACAAATATCCCCTTCAAGGGTTCATCAAAAAAGGGGGACAGAGGGCCCCCCCCGGCCCCTTCCGGGGCCCCCCCCCGGGGCCTCTCAGGGGCCCAAAATGGGGGCCCCCGCAAGGGCCCTCCCCCCCAACATGGGGTTTCAAAGGGGGTCGTTTCTACCTTCATATGAGGGAAAATTTGGGCCCCTTTCTTCCCTCCTCTAAAAAAGGGGCACCAATTTGGGTTTTTCCTAGGGCTTCCCCTGGAACCAGCAGATTTCCCTTTTCTCCTAGGGGGTTACAGAAGGGCCCCTACGTCTATTGGGGGGGAAAGGGTTTTAAAAAAAGGGGGGGGGAAAATGGGGCCTCTAAAAACCAAAGGGGAAACAGGGGCCTCTAGCGGCCCTTTTAAGGGCAGTGAGTGGTGTCGGGCCCTTGCGGGAAAAAGGGAAAAAAAAAAAAAAATTTTTTCTATTTTTTACACATAAGACCCTCGAAAGGGGTTCAAGTCATGACCGCAGCTCGCAAAAGGAAGTTTGAGAGGTGGGTGTTAAAACAAAGGGGTTATCACTAGGAGTAGATGTGATGAGTGGTCGCTATCAGCCGGCTTCATCACTAGGAGCAAGCCTGAGCATGAGTGGTCGCAATCTGCGAGCTCTCATCACTTTGAGGACAGACCTGAGCATGTTTGGTGAGTTCTCAGCGGCTCTCATCACTTATGAGGAAGCTATGAGACATGAGGTCGCTCTCTAAGCGGCTCTTCTCAATCATAGGAGGCTAGCAGGATGAGCGCTGATCTGCTCTCAGCGGCTCTCAATCACTTAGGAGTCAGCAGGCTTGAGTGGTCACTTCAGCGGCTCTCATCTAATTGGAGGGAAGCTGAGCATGAGTGGTCGTCTCAGCGGCTCTACATAACTATGAGGCAGACTGAGCATGAGTGTCAACTCTCAGGACGGCTCTCATCACTAGGAGGAAGAAGAGTCATGACGTGGCGCTCTCACGCGGCTCTTCATCTCATAGGCAAGACCTGAGCTTGAGTGGTCAACTCTCTGCGGCTCCTCATCACTAGGGGCAGCAGAGCTTGAGTGGTGCTCGCAGCGGCCTTCATCACTAGGCAGGCAGCTGAGCCTTGAGTGGTCGCTATTAGCGGCTCTCGACAGAGGGAAAAACGAAATAATTTTACAGAATATATATGTTTGTAAATTGTGTAATTTTTTATCTACACAGTCAAAGACCATCCTAGTACCAGGATTCAATGTTCTGCCGCAGCTCGCAAAAGGTAGTTTGAGAGTCGTGGGTGTACAGGTGAAGCACAGAGTGTCACTCTCACCACAACTCTCACACATCGAGGCTGTAGCAACTACGTCGCTCAAAATGCGTTTAGCTTCAAGAACTCGGAAAATTTACGTACTGCAGGTCATGTCAAACGCAGAACACTGCTATCACATAGGTTGATGGGTGTTAAAAATTTGTCTGGAAAGAGGACAACTGTTTCCTGACGCGGGTCTTAGTCATATAAACGCCACTGGAACTTTTTGTCATCTGAGATATTAATCTGTCCCACCTTTAAAAATTTTAGATTTTAATTATAACTCATGTTACGTGAGCCTCATCCCGTGAATAAAAATGACCTCACCCACTACATATACTCCATGTTTTATGTTCTCTGTTTATGATGAAGTCACTCTTGTTGGCAAAAACGTTATCCCTAATACATGCCTTAGTTACCTAATGTGTGTTTTTACATACTTGTTCAGTGTTAACCTGTTCGAAAATAACTCAGTAAAGTTTCGTACTACGTACCGTAAATTTTTCGGCATTGTCACAGTCGCGCCTTTTTCAACGAAAAAGTCTTTGGAATAATAAGCATGCGCCCTTCAATGATAATGGGTTCAAGGTCCGGAAAATACGGGGGGTAAGTGCCGTAGGCAGTTTAGTGGACATTCCGTTGTACAGGCCGGAGGAACAGACGATAAAGATCGTCTTCCAACTCCCTATACCAGAGGAAATGTGTAAATCCGATCCAATGAAACACTGAGTGTTTTATTAAGACCATTCAAGCAATTGTCACGATTCGAAAATCATCAGGTAGAATGAAAATGGAGTGGACATCAATCAGTAGAATGAACAGAGTGGAGAATAATCAGGTAGAATGCAACATAGAGTGGAGAATCATAGGTAGAATAGAATGAACATGAGTTGGAGAATCATCTAGGTAGAGTGATCATGAGTGGAGAATCATCAGGTAGAATGAACATGAGATGGAGAATCATCAAGGTAGCAGTGGACATGACGTGGAGAATCATCAGGGAGAGTAGAAATGAGTGGGAAGAAATCATCAGGTAGGTAGACCATGGAGTGGAGAATCATAGGTTTTAGAGTGGGACATGAGAAACTAGGAGAATCATCAGGTTAGAGTAGAACATGAGTGGAGGGAATCGAGGTTGATGTGGGCACTGAGTGGAGATTCCTCAGACTGAGTGGACATGAGTGGAGGAATCAATCAGGTAGAGTAAGACAGGAGTGGAGTAATCATCAGTAGAGTAACATTGAGTGGATGAATCATCAGGTAGAGTGGTCTGAGTGGAGATCATCAGGTAGAGATTTACATGAGTGGTGAATATCAGGTTGATGTGGGCATGGTGGTGGGAGATCATCAGAATGTGTGGACATGAGTGGAGAATTCATCAGGTCGAGTAGACATGTGTGGAGAATCATCAGCTAGAGTGGACATGAGTGGAGAATCATCAGGTCGAGTAGACATGATAGGAGAATTCATCTGGGTTAGATGTGGAAATGAGGTGGAGATTCATCAGGTAGAGTGGACATGGTGGAGAATATCAGGTAGAGTGGACATGAGTGGAGAATCATCAGGTAGAGTGGACATGAGAGGAGGTATCTTCACGGTAGAGGGGACTTGAGTGGAGATCATCAGGTTGACGTGGACTGTGAGGAGAATCATCAGGTAGAGTGGACATGAGTGTGAGTATCATCAGGTAGAGTGGACATGAGTGTGAGAATCATCAGGCGTAGTTGTGGTCATGAGTGGAGAATATCAGGTAGGAGTAGCATGAGTGAGAGAATCATCAGGTAAGGTTGACATGAGTGGAGATCATCAGGGTAGAGTGGACATGAGTGGAGAATCATCAGGTAGAGTGGACATGACGAGGAAGAGAATCTATGCAGAGTAGAGTGGACATGAGTGGAGAAGATATTCATAAGGTAGAGTGGACATGAGTGGAGAAAGCACAGGTAGAGGGAATGAGTGGAGAATATCAGGTTAGAGTAGAAATGAGTGGAGATTCATCAGGTTGAATGTGGGAATGAGTGGAGAAATCATCAGACTGAGTGGTCCATGAGTGGTGAATCAGCAGGGAAGAGTGAAGATGAGTGGTGAGAAAAATAAGACTGGCCCGTAGGACATGAGTGGGAGAAATCATCAGGGATGAGTGAAGAAGGATGAGGTGGAGAATCATACAGCTGGAGTGGGACATGAGTGGAGAATCATCAGAATGGGTGGATGAGTGGAGAATCATCAGGTTGATGTGGGCATGAGTGGAGAATCTCAGACTGGCGTGGACATGAGTGGAGAATTCATCAGGTTGACGTGGGCATGAGTGGAGATTCATCAGACTGGGTGGACTTGAGTGGAGAATCATCAGGAAGAGCGAAGATGCAGTGGAGAATCATTCAGACTGGGTGGACATGAGTGGATTATCATCAGGAAGAGTGAAGTGAGTAGCAGATCATCGGGTAGGAGTGAACATGAGTGAGGAAAATCATCAAGTAGTGTAGATGATAATGTATTTTCTATATTTCTTTAGGTAATTCCATTAATCCTATCCACAAATCTCCATTTTCTTACCACACATGCCACTCAAGCTATGCTATTCCCTCCTTCCTCACCCACATATCGCTTCCATTTCATTCATCATCCCACGAAAACGTCCTTCTCCTACCCTCTCTCCTTCCCACGCTCCCCTTGAGACAGGAACACTGATCGCCTTCATCGGGTAACCCAGCATTGTTCCTCCACCCTTATATGATAGCGTTGTGATTATATGATATAATTACTGAGGCCAAACATGATTACCCAGGAGAAATGCGCTTGTCCCCATCAGTAATGTAATCAGTGAACTGTGGCTCCTTTTTATGATTTGTGCTTATTTAAACTTGTGCTTACTTGTGGGGGGGGGGGGAAAGAAGGCGTGACTTGTTTCGTTTCCTGTTCATTTGAATGAAACACTACACACTCACACACACACACACACACACACACACACACACACACACACACACACACACACACACACACACATACACACAACACACACACACACACACACACACACACACAAATCAAATTATAATGGAGACTGGAGTTTTGGGCATTATTCACTATAAAATTTTCAGAATTATATTAAGTTTAGTTTAATTTCTTATGATTACCTGTGTGTATGCATGTGTACTTACATTAGCACATACATTCACAAACACACAAACATGCACATACATATATATACCAAGGTGGTCTTAAATCTTAGGATGCTACAGGAACTGAGGCTCGAGAGGGAGACATGCTCTTAACATTCTGTATAAGAAACTTCGAAGCATCAGTATAGTTAGTGAAACTAGACAAGCGATTTTTAAAGGCTGGAATGAGTAAACACAAATGGAAAGTTAAGACTTCAGTGAGGTAGAGATGTAAGAAGAGACTTTATTCAACCAGAGAACACAGTGTGTGTGTGTAAAATGTAATAGGTATATGGGCACATAAACTCACAAAACCAAATGCATGTGCTGTATACAGATGCATACACACAATGGAGGACAATAGGACACAATCCTAACTTTTGATAAAAAAAAGTAAAAATATTGGAAAGTATAGGATTTCTGTACAGAGAGAAAACTGTATTGAAGTTGAGTGAAATGAACTCCAGGTGGAAATTGCATATGTCATACTCAAAGTTTAAAAGTAATTATGACAAATAAGTAAACCAGATGCCATGAAGCATACCTGCTGTAAATGCAAACAGGCAAGTACAGACAAACACTCACAGACAGACATGCACATACATACACACACATACACAGACACACACATACACAGACACACACACAGCAACACAGACACACACATACACAAACGACACACAACACAGACACACATACACATACAACACACAACACACAACACACACAATACACTACACAAATCAACACATACACACAACACACAACACATAATACACACACCACAACACATACATTCACACAATTACACACACACACACACACACACACACACACACACACAACGGACCAACCACAACATGTGCTACGCAGCGCAAATGGTAACTAACAACCACACCAACACACACACACACAAGGACTCCAACCACAACAGCCCCGAGAACTGAACAACCTCAACCAACACCTACACATGTTCCCTCTGCCCCACCCCACATCACAACCAACTACCCAGCAGCTCCTACGGGCACGCTGCCCTCACCCCCCTCCCACCACAAATCCCACCCACACCACAAACTCCCATAACCCCCCCAGGGCTCCCACCCCCCAACCCCAATATTCTGCCAGGTCCACCGTGATGGACAAGAAGCTGAAGGTGTGGTACACAAATTCAGATGGAATAGCAAATAAATACGAGGAATGGCACGAAACAATCAACGAGAAGTCCCTGGACATCATAGCAGTCACAGAAACGAAACACATTGAGACAATAACAGATGCAGTATTCCCACCGGGATATCAGATCCTGAGGAAAGATAGAAAGAGCAGAGGGGGAGGAGGGGTTGCACTGCTCATAAAAAACCGATGGAGTTTCGAGGAAATGGAGGGCATTGACGAGATTGGAGAAAGGGACTACATAGTAGCACAATTCAATCTGGGGAACGTAAGGTAGTCATTGCTGTGATGTATAACCCACCACAGAACTGCAGGAGGCCAAGAGAGGAATATGATGAGAACAACAGAGCGATGGTGGACACACTGGCTGACCCCG
>NC_069444.1:8417140-8617032 GCF_026875155.1 Cherax quadricarinatus
CAGAATGACGGTACCAACTACAAGAATTGAGGGAATGATGTTTTTCAAGAGTGACAGGAACAGTATCGATTATGGGGAAGAGCGAGAGAGCTCATGAGCCTGGGTAGCATTCCTGTACGGTAAGTGATGGCACGTACCGCTCTTTAAAGCATGAAAAGAAATATCTTGACAACATGGCCGTAGGAGTGCCTTGCCATACTATGGTCAGAAAGAAAGGCATAGAGGAAGTTGGACGTAAAGTGAAGAATTATCCACTGTTCAGTCGAAACTGAGCGTGGAAGGTAGTGAAAGGACGTGTCAACGTTTCTGAGAAGAACGAGAAGCTGGAGAAAGTATCATCAGCAGGTAATTGTCGTTGAACATTTAGGCGTGGACCAGAGTTGGTCCGACGTGACCAGTCCGCGATTTAAAATTGCCGCACCGTAAGAGGGAGAGGCCGGAAGCCTAGTCAGAGGAGAACAAAGTCCGATAAATCGAAGGAGTCAGTCGAGGGCCTCAGTACCTGAAGCGGGTGAGGAAACTGCACCGGCAATAGGTACAGAGGTATTGAGGAATTCCTGAGAGTGGGTCCAAAGACGAGGCGGGTTCAGAACGGGGTGCGGGTATCAGAAGGGGCCCGGGGGTACCAGGTTCATGACTAGGACTGCGCATGGTTAGGTTACTTCTATTCTTTTTGTTTTTAAGAAAAACAAGAAAAGAAGAAAAGAAAAAAAAATAAAAAAAAAGAAAAAAAAAGGGACCCGTGGAGGGATAGGGCCTAGGTAGGAATGAAAGGGGCCTAGAAATCTCCCTCCCGCCCAAGAGGACCTCAGCAACCATGCAAGTAGCGCAGATGAGCATGGAACCCGTGCAAATGATAGCCCTATACCCATCCATGCTAGTAAACTAACAATCCGGGATAGAAACCCTCACATCTGCCGAGCACGCTCGTGTACATAGCAGAGGGCAGCCCGGATATCCCCAGCAAAGCATACTCCTTCGTGCCACCTACCCCCGGAATCCGAAAGGTGGCTTCCAGAATACTCTCGCGTCGCCCTAAAGACACCCAAAGCTACTCCGGGATTACCGGAAGGGACGGGATATCCCTCAGGCGATCCAGATTCCACGGCAAACTACCCACCCGCTAAAGAACCTCAACGTATGGGATGGACCCCGGTATCCTTTCTCCTACCTATGAACTAGAGAGCCTGTGGGAGAAATCCCAAAGGACAAAAAGAGAAGGCAAAAGGGAGGAGGGGAGGAGGAGGAGGAAAAAGGAAAAAGGGGAGGAGGGAGGAAATGGGATAGGGGAGGGAGATTGGGGGGTAACAAGTTCTGTCCGAGATGAAGACCGGGTTAGGTCAATTCCTCAGACCAAGTAAGCCACTTCACCACGCCAAGGAGCTCCCTTGAAAGAGGCCATACCTCTAACTAATCCTAGTTTATAAGTCTAACAACCCCCCTCAACTGAGCTAGCAAGGAAACCCAACACCTGCCCTGGAATAAGTGAAACCCCATCCTGGCATACATGTCATTTCGGCCATAGAAGGTTGTCCAGTTGTCAATGGATGTACTTACATTATCCTTACAGTGATTATCCTATAAATCCAGCCAACTATTAATACCAATTGCTCTGGACACCACATCTTGGCAAAATGCCACATATAACAGGGCACCCCCCCCCCTTCTTCCTAATTATGTCTATTGCTGTCCTGAACCTTCTAACTAAATCCTCACTTCTACGCTTGCCTACATCATTGCCTCCAGCACTGAGGCAGATAATAGGATTGATCCCATTACCATTCATGATGTCAAGCCGGCTAACAATATCCTCCATCCCAGCCCCAGGAAAGCAAACCCTCTGTCTCCTACTCCTGCCCTTCACGCAGAAGGCCCTATCCATGTACCTAACCTGGCTATCCCTGCAGAAAATTAAATTTACCTGGATGTAACTCATAAGGTACATACCAGTAAATGGTAACAAAGATAATTATTATTTATCAAAGTTACATAGACAAGTAGGAATTTTGGGACACCTAGGTCTCAAAAAATGTCCCCCTTCGATGCCTACAACTGTCATATCCACAAGTTGCTCTAGACCTACATTAATTGCAAATGAAATATACATCACCAGGAATTCTGGTAAAATTTAATATAAATATGTGGACTGTATATTAAAATTAATAAATTATTACATATACACGTTTTATGTAACAGAGGAAAATTTATATTCACAACACTCACCAATTAGTCTCGAGATTATGGTGTGTCATGTACGGAACCCCCCTCTGCCTAAATTCATGATGAAAACTGGCCAGAATTAGAACATAAATTAGACAACTTATCTGAGGTTCCTGGAGCTGTCCTGCCCATCTGCTTAATGCTCACGTTATGCAGGACTGCACATCCAACAATTTTGGCTCCTATTTGAGAGGTTTTAAGCCCAATATAACTCCTAGAGCAATGAAAATTATGCACTTTACATTAGCGTGCCTGCACCACATCCAAAAAAACAATGGCATCTCCCTCTGCTTCCATGTCGGTTCACTTCTTTTAAAATACACTTTAGAGCAATAGTAATGTATTAATCAGGTATATTTACATATTAAATACACTGTATTTTTTGGAGAATATACAGTATTTTCCACATTGCGGCCGGGCGGAGGTCGTTGCTAAACTACTCAAATTACTCCTCCCTTTAGGAGATGATTCCAGCTGGTTCTGGCTTGAGTGGCTGTTCTCCTAGTAGGTCTTACTACAATTTCATCTTCCTGCATCACTTGGTCAGCGTTACCTTCAATATTACTCATGTCACTTTCCCTTAGATTTTCATTTATGTTTGATTGAATACCATTTAATTCCAAGGGAATCAATTTATTAATTGTGAGTAAACTTTCCTGGCCACGACACAACACTTTGACATTCTGGACAACACCTTGTGTATCTGGGTACAATGCCAATACTTTGCCCAGAGGCCACAATGTTCGATGTTCTTCAGTACCAATTAACACAATGTCACCTGGTTGAATGTTCTGTCGATTTACTGCCTCAGTCGCAACATAAAAGTGTTCACGTACTGTAAGAGATATTCTTTACACCACACATTAGACCAATGATCAATTACTTTATTTAACATTTTAAATTTATCACACAACACTGTCACATCATTGTAATCTTCATCACTTTCTTCCGGATTATTTCTATAGACAAGGGCAACTTCCAATTTCCTTTCACATATTAGGTGAGAAGGTGTTAATACATCTACATCAGGCGTATCACTCATGTACGAGAGAGGCCTATTATTTATACGATTCTCCGCCTCCACCAACACCGCACGAAATTCCTCCAAATTAATTCTCTTCTGGTGTTGTACTTTATGGAGACACCTCTTCACTGTGCCTATCAGTCTTCTGTACAGCCCCCCTGCCAAGGGGCTCTAGGAGTAATAAATTTCCAGGTACACCCTCGTTGGGTTAACAGAGATTGGACATCGTTACTATTATTTAATTCTATCAAATATTGAGCACCCACTACAAAATTTGTGGCATTATCCGAAATCATCAATCTCGGACAGGGTCTCCTAGCTGCAAATTTTCGAAACAGCTGTATAAACTGTTCTGCAGACAAGTCCTGAGCCACTTCCAAATGAACTGCCCTAGTAGCAGTACAAGTGAACAAGCATACATACACTTTCAGTGGAACACCATCTGAAGTACCTGTTAAAATGGACAACTATAGTCTACACCTGTTATATCAAATGGTTTCACTAATTGTACATGCTCCTTTAGCAATGGTGGAGGACCTGGATACATATAGGATCTGGCATCCACATGGAGACATATTACACAAGACTTAATCACCCTTTTTACACTTTGCTGTCCTTGTGGAATCCAGAAAGTTTCCCTAATACAATTTAAGGTATCTTGTACCCCACCATGCATTACGTTTTTATGGGCATTTAAAACAATTAAATTTGTTAGATGATGAGTTTTGGGCAGCAAGATAGGGTGTTTAGCATAATCATTCAATTCAGCATTTTGTAACCTACCTCTGCAACTAATTACATTGTTCTTTAAATACAGCCCAATTTCTCTATTGTGGAACCTTTCACAATTTTTCTTTCCAACATCAATTTAATCTCATTTCCATAGATTTCTTCTTGTACCCTCTGTATCCAATATTCAAGAGGATGTGAAAACTTATATGAGATATTCATCTTGTTTAGAAATTTAAACACCAACTTAGTTGCATTGATTAGCTTGGGTAAAGAAAAACATATATTTATATCAATGGCTAAAGAAGGACAAACTATTGGAGCGGTGGTCACAGCAACTTCAAAAGGAGCAATATACGCCTTTTGTACAGGCCAATTAGCTTTATTTACTGATCAGCTTGGTCTTTTAAACCATGATAGAGCATTTACAAACTTAGCATAAGGTAAATCTCGAGACAAGAGGTCTTGCACATACACAATTTTACTGTTTCCATTACAAATCCATTGTAAGGATACCTCATTATCAGACCAAATTACAGTGTCGCTAATATTTATCTCCTGCAAATTATTTCTTATATAATTAGCTAATTTGACACCTACATAAATGGCTGTTAATTCCAACTGAGGTAAGGTACGTGATTTAATTGGAGACACTTTAGCCTTAGACATAACAAGAGAAATAACACTATTACATTGAAGATAAGCAACTGCTCCATACGCCAATTTTGAAGCATCACAAAAAATGTGGAGTATATTTTTCCCATCTGGATTGGCCACCTGGCGTGGGAACTCCAAAATTGGAATTTTTTCATAATCACCAATTAATTCATCCCACCTGTTAATGAATTCCTCAGGCAGAGTTTCATCCCAAGCACATTTAAGTTTCCATGCTTCCTGTATTAATAATTTCCCTCTTATAGTAAGGAGTGACACTAAACCTAGTGGATCAAAACAATTTGGGAACTTCAGCAAGCAAAACTCTCTTAGTTAATTTATTGGGCATACTGTAATTAGGTTTTAACATTAACAAATCTCTCTCAGTATCCAAGTTACTACATTTTGGTACTTCATCTCCAGGGTAATCTTTACTTATTTTGTCCTTTAATTTGGATGAATTACTATTCCATTCCCTCAGAGGCATATTTGCACTTTGCATTATTTTATTAGCTTCTCCATAAGTCATTAACAGTTCCTCTTCAGTTGATGTCACACCCAGGAAATTGTCCACATAAAATTGTTTGCTCATTACTTTACTCAGTGGACTTCCCGTAGGTTTAAGGTGTTCATTTATCGTCGCTTGAAGTAGGAACGAACGGGTTAAGTAGGTCACTAGGATTCTCAGGCCATAAGAAGCGGGTACAATCCCAGTCAGTCTCTTGTAAACCCACTCTTAGGAAAGCTTTACGTCAGCCATAAAGGCATAATTCTTCACCCTGAAATTTAATAAGATATCTCCTAATTTTTCCGTCAACTACGGACCTGTCATCAAACAGTCATTTAAACTAGGTACATTTTTGTTACTCCTGGCACTACAATTAAACACAACCCTCAGAGGAGTGGTCTTAGAATCCTTCTTCACTCCGTGATGTGGCAAATAGTGACCATAAATTTTGGCTTGCTCAGAAGGTACCTCTTCCATAAATTTATTAATTAATTGTTCAGTAATTATATCACATTATAGGCAGTCAACAATTCTGGTGTCTTACTCAGTTCGCAGAACTGAGGCTTTAATTGTCCATATGCCATTCTGTAATTAGTGGGCAATTCTGGATGGTTCAGTCTTCACGGAAGTCGTACCCAGTATTGTCCAGATTCAAATTTTACATCTCTCAGGTACTGTTCCTGAGTAAAAGAATCGTCTGGACTTTCTTCATTTACATTTATTCCAATGCTGTCTAATTCCCACAATTTATGCACTGGCTCAACACCATCCTCTATGGAAGAATTACACTGGGGTACAATTTCATGAGTAAGACACACAGTTATAGTATTTATAGTTTCCTCTAATGTCATGCGTTATTATTACGAGGAATCCTACCATACATTACATGGCCTCCTGCAGTCTTCAAAAGGGTGACACCACATTTCTTTACCATACCCTTTACAAAGGAGGCATAATAGTCACTACCTATCAAAATATTTATTGGGCCTACAGAATCATCACTTACACCTGAAGGTGCTAAATTTACATTATGTGAAAGTCTTTCTGCAGCTTTACTAAGCCCTACTGTAGATATTTTCTCTGGGAGTCTATCTACAATTACTGCCTTAACACGTTTTTTCTCATTGCCCAAACTGACAGTTACATAAACAGTGTCATACAATTGAGCCCTTTTATCTGAGAGAAAGCCAGATAATTTTAGAGTTGTAGAATCTCCCATCTGTACTTTCATACCATCAAGACATTTACGTTTTATGAAAGTATGCTGTGATCCCTGGTCTAATAATGCAGTTTTTTTTTTTTTATTATTATCACACCGGCCGATTCCCATCAAGGCAGGGTGGCCCGAAAAAGAAAAACTTTCACCATCATTCACTCCATCACTGTCTTGCCAGAAGGGTGCTTTACACTACAGTTTTTAAACTGCAACATTAACACCCCTCCTTCAGAGTGCAGGCACTGTACTTCCCATCTCCAGGACTCAAGTCCGGCCTGCCGGTTTCCCTGAATCCCTTCATAAATGTTACTTTGCTCACACTCCAACAGCACGTCAAGTATTAAAAACCATTTGTCTCCATTCACTCCTATCAAACACGCTCAAGCATGCCTGCTGGAAGTCCAAGCCCCTCGCACACAAAACCTCCTTTACCCCCTCCCCTCCAACCTTCCTAGGCCGACCCCTACCCCGCCTTCCTTCCACTACAGACTGATACACTCTTGAAGTCATTCTGTTTCGCTCCATTCTCTCTACATGTCCGAACCACCTCAACAACCCTTCCTCAGCCCTCTGGACAACAGTTTTGGTAATCCCGCACCTCCTCCTAACTCCAAACTAACGAATTCTCTGCATTATATTCACACCACACATTGCCCTCAGACATGACATCTCCACTGCCTCCAGCCTTCTCCTCGCTGCAACATTCATCACCCACGCTTCACACCCATATAAGAGCGTTGGTAAAACTATACTCTCATACATTCCCCTCTTTCCTCCAAGACAAAGTTCTTTGTCTCCACAGACATCCTAAGTGCACCACTCACTCTTTTTTCCCTCATCAATTCTATGATTCACCTCATCTTCATAGACCCATCCGCTGACACGTCCACTCCCAAATATCTGAATACGTTCACCTCCTCCATACTCTCTCCCTCCAATCTGATATTCAATCTTTCATCACCTAATCTTTTTGTTATCCTCATAACCTTACTCTTTCCTGTATTCACCTTTAATTTTCTTCTTTTGCACACCCTACCAAATTCATCCACCAATCTCTGCAACTTCTCTTCAGAATCTCCCAAGAGCACAGTGTCATCAGCAAAGAGCAGCTGTGACAACTCCCACTTTGTGTGTGATTCTTTATCTTTTAACTCCACGCCTCTTGCCAAGAACCCTCGCATTTACTCTCTTACAACCCCATCTATAAATATATTAAACAACCACGGTGACATCACACATCCTTGTCTAAGGCCTACTTTTACTGGGAAAAAATTTCCCTCTTTCCTACATACTCTAACTTGAGCCTCACTATCCTCGTAAAAACTCTTCACTGCTTTCAGTAACCTACCTCCTACACCATACACTTGCAACATCTGCCACATTGCCCCCCTATCCACCCTGTCATACGCCTTTTCCAAATCCATAAATGCACAAAGACCTCTTTAGCCTTATCTAAATACTGTTCACTTATATGTTTCACTGTAAACACCTGGTCCACACACCCCCTACCTTTCCTAAAGCCTCCTTGTTCATCTGCTATCCTATTCTCCGTCTTACTCTTAATTTCTTTCAATTATAACTCTACCATACACTTTACCAGGTACACTCAACAGACTTATCCCCCTATAATTTTTGCACTCTCTTTTATTCCCCTTTGCCTTTATACAAAGGAACTATGCATGCTCTCTGCCAATCCCTAGGTACCTTACCCTCTTCCATACATTTATTAAACAATTGCACCAACCACTCCAAAACTATATCCCCACCTGCTTTTAACATTTCTATCTTTATCCCATCAATCCCGGCTGCCTTACCCCCTTTCATTTTACCTACTGCCTCACGAACTTCCCCCACACTCACAACTGGCTCTTCCTCACTCCTACAAGATTTATTCCTCCTTGCCCTATACACGAAATCACAGCTTCCTATCTCATCAACATTTAACAATTCCTCAAAATATTCCTTCCATCTTCCCAATACCTCTAACTCTCCATTTAATAACTCTCCTCTCCTATTTTTTAACTGACAAATCCATTTGTTCTCTAGGCTTTCTTAACTGTTAATCTCACTCCAAAACTTTTTCTTATTTTCAACAAAATTTGTTGATAACATCTCACCCACTCTCTCATTTGCTCTCTTTTTACATTGCTTCACCACTCTCTTAACCTCTCTCTTTTTCCTCATATACTCTTTCCCTCCTTGCATCACTTCTACTTTGTAAAAACTTCTCATATGCTAACTTTTCTCCCTTACTACTCTCTTTACATCATCATTCCACCAATCGCTCCTCTTCCCTCCTGCACCCACTTTCCTGTAACCACAAACTTCTGCTAACACTCTAACACTACATTTTTAAACCTACCCCATACCTCTTCGACCCCATTGCCTATGCTCTCATTAGCCCATCTATCCTCCAATAGCTGTTTTATATCTTACCCTAACTGCCTCCTCTTTTAGTTTATAAACCTTCACCTCTCTCTTCCCTGATGCTTCTATTCTCCTTGTATCCCATCTACCTTTTACTCTCAGTGTAGCTACAACTAGAAAGTGATCTGATATATCTGTGGCCCCTCTATAAACATGTACATCCTGAAGTCTACTCAACAGTCTTTTATCTACCATACATAATCCAACAAACTACTGTCATTTCGCCCTACATCATATCGTGTATACTTATTTATCCTCTTTTTCTAAAATATGTATTACCTATAACTAAACCCCTTTCTATACAAAGTTCAATCAAAGGGCTCCCATTATCATTTACACCTGGCACCCCCAAACTTACCTACCACAACCCTCTCTAAAAGTTTCTCCTACTTTAGCATTCAAGTCCCCTACCACAATTACTCTCTCACTTGGTTCAAAGGCTCCTATACATTCACTTAACATCTCCCAAAATCTCTCTCTCTCCTCTGCATTCCTCTCTTCTCCAGGTGCATACACGCTTATTATGACCCACTTCTCGCATCCAACCTTTACTTAATCCACATAATTCTTGAATTACACATTCATATTCTCTTTTTCTCCTTCCATAACTGATCATTTAACATTACTGCTACCCTTCCTTTGCTCTAACTCTCTCAGATACTCCAGATTAATCCCATTTATTTCCCCCCACTGAAACTCTCCTACCCCCCTTCAGCTTTGTTTCGCTTAGGGCCAGGACATCCAACTTCTTTTCATTCATAACATCAGCAATCATCTGTTTCTTGTCATACCGCACTACATCCACGCACATTTAAGCAACCCAGTTTTATAAAGTTTTTCTTCTTCTCTTTTTTAGTAATTGTATACAGAGAAGGGTTACTAGCCCATTGCTCCCGGCATTTTAGTCGCCTCATACGACACGCATGGCTTACGGAGGAAAGATTCTTTTCCACTTCCCCATGGACAATAGAAGAAATAAAAAAGAACAAGAGCTATTTAGAAAAAAGAGAAAAACCTAGATGTATGTATATATATATATGCATGTGCGTGTCTGTGAAGTGTGACCAAAGTGTAAGTAGGAGTAGCAAGATATCCCTGTTATCTTAGCGTGTTTATGAGACAGAAAAAGAAACCAGCAATCCTACCATCATGCAAAACAGTTACAGGTTTTTGTTTCACAGTCATCTGGCAGGACGGTAGTACTTCCCTGGGTGGTTGCTGTCTACCAACCTACTACCTACAGTTATATTTTTTTTATTTATGCCTTTTATCATCAATTTTTACCTGTAACACAGGTAAAGCTACTTCAGCAAAACCATCATTATTAACATTAACAGCAATTTTTACATTAGCCACTGTTGTGTCAGGATTGTCAACATTATCATTATTATCAACATTATCATATAGACCCTTACACATGACTATATGGTGTCTTCCTTTGTGACATTGATAACAGTTGTTTAATTTGGCATGACAATCCTTTACATTGTGATTACCTAGACATCTGATACATCTGTCAAATTCTTTCAATCTTTCAACTTTATCATTCCATGAATTGTATATATTGCAATTCTTAGAAAAATGAGTACTCTTGCAGAAGAGACAATCTCTCTTTTTGTTGACTGGTTTCTTATTAACTGGGCTACTCTTAGGAGGGTACTTATTCTTTTTACCTTGTGGAGAATCATTATTTCTGATTCCTGCTACTTGATATGTACCTATGCAACTCTTTTTAGGAAATGAATTTTGATTATTAACATTGGGATAACTTTTCCCCTTGTGAAACTTGATAGATACCTCAGAGTTATTATGTGTTGTCTTTAAAATGAGTTGGTTGGCTAGTCTGCAACTGAACAATTAGTTCTTGTAGACCTAGTCTTATTTCCTCCAGACAAAAATAACCTTTGCGATACTTGTTCGAGAACCATTCAAGTGTTTTACAGCTTAATTTATTCTGTACAATGGCACTCAATAACCGGTCTTATTCCTTCAGATTATATTTATTATTTAAAGTTTTGAGAGTGCTCTCCAGTTTAACTCTAAACTGCTGCAAACCTTTGTAAGTATGATCTGGAGTTTTTAAATTAACAATGATATTCACCAGATCCAACCTACTTTGTTCTATATTACCATAAGTGACCTTCAACAAGTCAACTGCTTCCTTGTAAGAATCATCTACATCTCCTCTTATCTGCCCTTTGAGGTAAAATAATTTAGTTACACATGCTAGGTCACTCCTATCATGCACAGCTGCTTTAAAAATAGACCAGGATTAAATACAGGTAAACATAATTCTGGGAGTTTTGGCAAAGACATCTAATTTGTTGGAATAGATTGATTAACTGCCTGGTTTACACTTTTTAATTTCTTCAAAGCCTGACTTTTACAAGAGTTTTTTCTTCTAATTCATAATACTGGTTAATCATAAGAGCCATTTTGGTCTCGTCTGTATAATTTACTAACAAATCTCCTTCATATTTTTATAATATAATTTGTATGAATCATATTTATTCCCTAAAGCATCTAAATACAATTTTAAATCATCAGTATTCACAGTTTCTTGATTCATTAATTCCAAACATCTACTGTATGCCTTGGTTACATGACCCTTTCTAGCCTGCAAAGATGATTTTTTTCCTCTATATTCCATGTGTTTGTCATCTACATTAATTTCCTCATTTTCACCCATAATGCAATGTATTAATTCAACTTAATTAATAACACTGATTATGTACTTAATTATGAACTTTATAAAGGTAAATATTACAACTATCATGTGGGAGTTCGATACGTGGATTAGGGAAGAAATACTCACGTAGGCTGTTATTACTTATAATTGCTGTTATGTGGAGGGAGCCCGCAGCCGTTACCTATCTCCTTGGTTACACTCGTCAAACTGACTAGCCGGCTGGCCAGTACCCCGTAGTGGGTCTTTTGAAAATAGTGTCAGCTCAGCACAGACCGTGACTCAAGACGGTTGGTCGTTGAGTCAACGGACAGGTTACTGGTAACTGGTTACTGGTAACTGGTTACTACTACTGAGACAACTTACCTTTGAATAAATCCTAGCTACTTGAGCTTTAACATTTACATGTAAGAAAATTATAATATAAACTTTAAATATACATTAATATAATGTTAGCTACACGTAAGAAAATTAGAATATAAATTTTAAATACACATTAATATAATCTTAGCCAGACTTGGCTTAGCAAAATTAATATTATATAAATTTACTAATATAAATCCTAGCCAGAATTTGGCTTAGCAAAATTAATATTGTACAAATACACTAATATAAATCCTAGCCAGAATTTGGCTTAGCAAAATTAATATTAAACAAATACACTAATATAAATCCTAGCCAGAATTTGGCTTAGCAAATTTAGTATTCCAATAATTATAATTAAGTAAATTTGTGAACTTAACATCCACCTCCTTCTGTCATTTCACATATAATTATTAACTAATTAATTCACTAATTAATGACTTCACTAATTACATCCAGTTCGATCAAGGACCAGTGGGCTACTAATTGTGGAAAATTAAATTTACCTGGATGTAACTCATAAGGTACATACCAGAAATGGTAACAAAGATAATTATTATTTATCAAAGTTACATAGACAAATAGGAATTTTGGGACACCTAGGTCTCAAAAAATATGCCCCCTTTGATATGTACAACTGTCATATCCACAAGTTGCTCTAGACCTATATTAATTGCAAATGAAATATACATCACCAAGAATTCTGGTAAAATTTAATATAAACATGTGGACTGTATATTAAAATTAATAAATGATTATATACACATATTTTATGTAACAGGAGAATTTATATTCATAACACTCACCAATTAGTCTCGAGATTATTGTGTGTCATGTACAGAACCCCCCCCCCCTCTGCCTAAATTTATGATAAAAACTGGCCAGAAATAGAACATAAATTAGACAACTTATCTGAGGTTCCTGGAGCTGTCCTGTCCATCTGCTTAAAGCTCATGTTATGCAGGACTGCACATCCAACAATTTTGGCTCCTATTTGAGAGGTTTTAAGCCCAATATAACCCCTAGAGTGTCGAAAATTATGCACATTATATTAGCGTGCCTGTACCACATTAAAAAAACAATGGCGTCTCCCCCTTCTCCTCAGCGCAGGCGCAGAGCTTCCCTGTCGGTTCATTAAAATACACTTTAGAGCAATAGTATGTATTAATCAGGTATATTAATCAGGTATAAAATACACTGTATTTTTTGGAGAATACACGTATACAGTATTTTCCAAAATCCCCAACAACAACAATATTCTTACCTTCCTCGGTGTCGTTCATCATGACTTTTCCAGCAGTTGACTCACATTCGTCAGGTAGCAGAGAATGCATTAGATGTTTCCACAACAGTTTCCACAGCAGTCTCTTTCTTCTTCATCCTGGAGTTTACCTGTGGAAAATACTTTAATCTTCCGAAGCTATAGTGCCTAATAGGTGTTTAATGTGTTGATATGGGTCAAAAATGTATTTGAAAATGAAATAGAACCAACAGGGAAGCTCTGCGCCTGTGCTGATGGGCAGGGGAGAGGTCGAGACAGGACATCGGGGGAGCGGGAGTGTTTGGAATGGAGTTAAGAGGCTGGGAAAGCATGGGACCAGGAAATTGGAGATCATGGCAGCCTAAGGATTAATATAGGCCTCACTTCATAATAGGAAGTGTCGTAACTGTTCCTGGTGAAGAGTGAGGGAACGTGATTTACAGGACCACTGTAATAAAGTGGTAAAATTAGTGAGTAAGGGTAGGACCGGTGGTTACTGGTGCGCCGCCATGCAGTGTCCAGGGGAAAATACCCGTGATTTAATCATCACTCATCGGTCTCGGATCTTAATGGAGTGATCTCTAATGTGCATAATAATTATGAGACATTAAATCGCCAGGGGAATTGTAATGTAATCGCTGATAATAACACCAAGTTAAAAGAATGTGTGAAGTGAAATAAGTCGCCTTACTCCTGGATGAACACAAATGAACATGTGTAATCCTCGTGGTTCCTGTCTCGAGGATGGTGAAGTTTTTATGGAGTCCCGACTTCTAAACCGAGACAAACCAACGGATAAATCGTCCTGCTGGAATAAGAATCGTGTCAGTGTAGCAGGACATCGAAATGAGACAGCGAATGGAGGAAATAAGGAGCATCAATCACTCACAGTTAAGTAACCCTTCTAGTTATAGCAGACTGATACTGGCCAGTTATTGGATAGGTTATGGGTGATCCAGCTATAGCAAGTGACCACCAGAGAATGTCTGGTAAGTGGTGGGATTATATACAAGTGTTTTTCCTTGATGGATATATCCATGTGCAACCCACCTCCCCCACCCCCTCCTTCATTCAGTTAAACTAATATAATCTATACAGTCCACAATTAATTAGTAGCGCCGTACTTGTGGGTGCTATCCAATTTATACTGGTCTTGGATAGATATGGATAAGATTGTGAGGTCGAAGGGACCACCTGCAGTGACCAGGGGTGGTTAAGTTTTCTCACATGTCTACACGGGGTGACTACGGTAAACAATATGGTTGTTGTCTCCCAATGAGATTACTCGTATGCATGTAATGTTGAGGTACATACAGGTAACCCCCTATAAAATTTTCCATACTACCTTTCCATTCGTCTTCTTGATCATCAACATTGTTCCATGTTGTCCAGCCACTGTCCAATTTCCCTTCTTGACCTGAGGACTCAAAACAGGAGGACTACAACGAATCCTCTTGTTTTCCTCACTCAATCGCTGTATCTCCAACTTCGCTACCCTCAATTCTTCCTTAACCTGCTGGTAAAGTTGTGTGAAAATTTGTCTGGACTGCCCCCAAGTGAGTCGCCTACCTTGGCAAGCTCTGTTGACACCGAGCTCTGAGGTCGGTACCTCAGCCTCACAAGTGGCTTATAGGACAGATTTTCATAAATGATTGATGTTGCAAGAAATCTCGCCTGCATGCACGTTTAAAGGACTAACTTACTTGGTGTTGCAGCATATATCCTGATCTTCAACCTCCCTAAGCTTAGCCCCTTTGGACTTCCCCTCAGAAACCAGGTGCAACTTGGAGCCTTAATTCCTGCAATATTCACTCAATATTAGTGACCTGCCTGCACCTCAGAAATTCCTATATCCAAGAGGGTGTGTATCCCCTAGTATAACTATGAAGGAACGGACACTAGCTTCTAAGTAGACAAGAGACACTGGTACATACTGGGCATGCACTGCCAGCTGCACAAAGGCCCATAGTTCAACTCACTCACAATTTTCCCCAGAAACTGGTCAGAATCCTACGAAAGAGTGGAGGTCTTGTCTTACTGTATAGGCCTGACGGAGGAGGTCATCTACGGTACATCGAGGTGCCTCTACCAGATTTCCCCAGGTCTCATATGTGAAGACACGTGGGGGCGCCGTCTGCTGATCACGGCATGTGTTGTCCAGTTGGTGTCTGTCTAAAGACGGGCGCTCTCGTGTCTTTGAGATCTGTGCCTCGTTGTTCAAACTAGGGCTGCCAGTTCTCCCTAGCTAGCTTAACCTAGTTTGCCTACATTATCGGCCTATTACTACCTATGTTAAGGTCTTAGGTCTACATTATTATTATCTACAGTTGCCTTAATAATCCTAATATTAGTGTACTAACAGTAAAACTACCTACTTCTTCCATGAACGGTAAATCTATAAATCAAGAAGTGCCTACCCTCCACCCACACCAACTCGGGAGGAAATGTTTGTGTTTCGGGTTGGGTATAAGGGCCATCGAACGGTGTTTTTCCCCATTGGGACTTTTTGGACCGAATAAGTTCCAACATCCTCCCGCCGGCGAAGGTAGGCGCTAAGTCTAAATCAAGTTCACCTTCCACGAGCCCCCACGGCAGACCCTGGACATGAGTGCTGCCCACGGCGGACCCTGGACACGAGTGCTGTCCGGCCACTCTCGTTGAGCAGACTCTGATCTAGCTTCAACCATCCAGTTTCCACTGCATGGACCTCTGGGAGTGTAAACTTGTTGGTTCCGGTGGTCTTAGCATCCTTTCCTTTAACTTTAACATCTTCGTATGTCTAGCCTTGACTGAGTGGCTCCGTACTTTCCCACCCAGTGGCCCACATGCCCTGGTAGCCTTTCCATCCACTGACACGAGGTTCCCTGGATTTAATGACACTCTATCTCCCTCTTTACGTACCCTGTAGAAGTGTTTTCCTAAGGTGGCCGAGTGTTCGCCACTCCCTACCTGGTTCGGCTTCCCTGGCGGTTCATCATGTATATCTGGTACTCATTATCACTACTCTCCCAGCTATCATGGGGACAGCTTCTTCTCTATCTGGCATGGCAGGGAATTCAGGTGGAATCCTGCCGTCTATGATGTATCCTACTGGGGATCTGTATAAACCAATTCCTTCCTTAAACATCCGTCGTGTAGACAAGAAGTCATCTATATGATTGGCTCCCATCAGGATGCCTACATTTCTGACTGTGTCAGTGGTAATTCCCTGGTCTGCTAGCTTCATGTCAAGGTCTTTCAATCGCTTAGCTGCTGCAGCAAGACCTCTCGCTGTAATTGCCCTGGGTAACGTCTCTACCACCAAGGCTGTAATGTCTCTGCGATGTCCACCTAATTTTACTGTGACATCCACCACATCATAAGATTTGGGTGGGGCCTGACTTATAACCCCTCCCAACATCATACTAACTTTCCTTGTGGCCTTCAACTTTAATTTAGCCACCAACTTCTTTGTTATCAAGGATACTTGTGCTCCTGGGTCAAAGAATAATCGGGTCGTTTCGGACCTGTGCCCATTCACAAACTTTGCCATAACTGTAGGTAGGGCAGCACCTCCGTGATTCTCACTCGGATTAGAGACTTCACTCCCACTAATCACATTGGCTACCATTTCAGGCTCAGACTCACTTTCTATCTCTACCTGAGAGATATCCCTACTAGCCTGGGGTTCCCTTAAATTATTGGGACATAGTGCAGTATGGTGCTTACCTTTGCAACAGACTCAACACTCACTGAGCTGGGTGCCACAGTCTCTCGCAAAGTGTTCCCCACAACACTTGAAGCAGAATCTCAACTCCCTAAGTCTCTGTTGCCTACTGCTCAGTGTTATATACTCGGAGCAACTCGTGCCAACGTGTTCGCCTTCGCAGAACACGCATATTCTGGCATGAGTGCCTCTGAGGTTCTGCTTAGAGGTTCTTACCTTAGAAACTTCTTTACCATAGTACACTCCAACGTTAGTCGTATGAGTTTTAGACTGATCTCTCGAGATCTTTGAGTAATTGTCTGGGTTTTTATGTGGTGATGGTGGTGACTCTTCTCTCACACCATGGCGTAATAGCGCACAAAATGCGTGTTAAATGAATAACAGGAAAAGTCGGTCGATGGATCTATAATTTCCTCACTAACAGAACACAGAGAGTAGTCGTCAACAGAGTAAAGTCCAAGGCAGCTACGGTGAAAAGCTCTGTTCCACAAGGCACAGTACTCGCTCCCATCTTGTTCCTCATCCTCATATCCGACATAGACAAGGATGTCAGCCACAGCACCGTGTCTTCCTTTGCAGATGACACCCGAATCTACATGAGTGTCTTCCATTGCAGACACTGCAAGGCTCCAGGTGGACATCAACCAAATCTTTCAGTGGGCTGCAGAAAACAATATGAAGTTCAACGATGAGAAATTTCAATTACTCAGATATGGTAAACATGAGGAAATTAAATCTTCATCAGAGTACAAAACAAATTCTGGCCACAAAATAGAGCGAAACACCAACGTCAAAGACCTGGGAGTGATCATGTCAGAGGATCTCACCTTCAAGGACCATAACATTGTATCAATCGCATCTGCTAGAAAAATGACAGGATGGATAATGAGAACCTTCAAAACTAGGGAGGCCAAGCCCATGATGACACTCTTCAGGTCACTTGTTCTATCTAGGCTGGAATATTGCTGCACACTAACAGCACCTACCAAGGCAGGTGAAATTGCCGACCTAGAAAATGTACAGAGAACTTTCACGGCGCGCGTAACGGAGATAAAACACCTCATTTACTGGGAGCGCTTGAGGTTCCTAGACCTGTATTCCCTGGAATGCAGGAGGGAGAGATACATGATTATATACACCTGGAAAATCCCAGAGGGACTAGTACCGAACTTGCACACGAAAATCACTCACTACGAAAGCAAAAGTCTTGGCAGACGATGCACCATCCGCCCAATGAAAAACAGGGGTGTCACTAGCACATTAAGAGACCATACAATAAGTGTCAGGGGCCTGAGACTGTTCAACTGCCTCCCAGCACACATAAGGGGGATTACCAACAGACCCCTGGCAGTCTTCAAGCTGGCACTGGACAAACACCTAAAGTCAGTTCCTGATCAGCCGGGCTGTGGCTCGTACGTTGGTTTGCGTGCAGCCAGCAGCAACAGCCTGGTTGATCAGGCTCTGATCCACCAGGAGGCCTGGTCACAGACCGGGCCACGGGGGCGTTGACCCCCGGAACTCTCTCCAGGTAAACTCCAGGTATACTCAAATGAGAAACGAGATCTCCCAACCCCTCAACAATTTGTTGTATCGTGAACCTATTCGTCTGATATTTTAAGTGTAACTCATGCACTGTAGTGCCAGCCAGTTTCCTCTGAATCAGCTGACTGATGAACCATTCTGACTTACCCCAATCATGTAAATCTTTAAGACTATTTGTCAAACTCATAACTTCGATTCGGAACTTCTCTAGGCTCTGACGGTCATGGCGACAAGCCTCTAGATCCAACAACCGATAAAGTATAGCTACCTTTATCACCTCAGTGTTGCCAAACATGTCCTTTAATTGGTCTTTGGCATGTTGGTAATTAGTGTCAGTGGTTTGATAATGCCGGACCAAGTCCAAGGCTTTACCCTTGAGCTTTGAACGTAAATACTGTAATTTGATGGCATCTGCCAAATCGTCTCTGTCATCTATCTGGGCTTTAAACTGATCCCAGAAAGCAATGTACTCTGTCAAGGTTCCGTCGAACGTTGGTAAATTCAACTGGGGCAATCTGGGCAACACATTAACAGGCGTGCTGTTGTTTGTGTTTCTTGAAACAATTGCTGCCCCTGCTGTACCGGCCTTCAAAGTCTTTATTAACTGCCTGCAGAGTCTCATCTCTGCTTTACACTCTGCCCTTTGTTCATCATAGTTCGTCCGTGCAACCTCGACTGTATATTCAGACTCACCTGTAGTATAGGCCTCTGTCTCATAAAGGATAAATGATCTCTCAAAGACCTCCAGCCTTTGCTCCAAATGTTTCAGGCAACTCTCAAGTTCCTCACAGTCTACATCCTGATCTTGCCTGGCCATACGACACTCCTCACATGCTTTGCTCAGGCGTCCCTTATAGGCTCCCATAGACTGCTTTAATTGACTTAGAGCTGGGACAGCTGGTACTTCATATTCACCTACCATAGTTGCGGTTTAGTTAAGATCACGGTACTAATTTGTACTTCAATTAGCCCACCCCACAGCACGAACGGTATTAGGCAAGAATGAACGAATCTCAAAGCTTCTCAACAAGCTTAACAACTCCCTTTATTATATTGACTCTACTCAGAATCAAAAATGTACACTGTTAGCTCTCAAAACCCAATCAAAATGTGTATCGATGTGAAACCTTAACCTAGCAATTACCTGTACAATGCCAGTAAATAATTACAGGACTTAACCTAGTCTGTGGTACAATTCACAAATCCCCCATTAAAAATGAGTCAAAGACAATGAAAAATCACACAATAAAAATGCAGTATACAAATTAAAAAATCACTTAATTCTCACAAATAAATTCAACAATTCAACTTTTGAAACAGTAAATGAATAATGTATGTAAATAGCTTGGCCTAACTGCCCAGCTTACTCAGTCTAGCATGGATGGTTGGATAAGGTAAATCCTAACCTAACTAGTGTACTATAACTTAAACCTGGCTTTTAGAACTCCCTGTAAATAATAACTAGGTTAAATCTGACCTAGCTACTATAACTGTTGTAATTATTGCACAAGCCTAGCCTAACTGTGGCTACCTTGCAAATCCACTGTAAGTAATTAACACACAAGTCTCCTACTCTGGATTACTTGTAATCACTGTAAATAATTAAATTCACAAGCTTCTTTAGCCTACCTGGCCTGCCTGTAAATTACTGCAAATAACAACTTCTGTGTATAGTCAGCTTGGCCTAGCCTCTGTGTAAGACTGGGCCTAGGTGTGCTAACTTAACCTAATTCTGTTAAACTGGTTCCTAACTGTCGCCTAGCTATGTTAATTATAACCTAGCTATTCCACATCACGGTTTCGAAGGACCACTTTGTGAAAATTTGTTTGGACTGCCTCCAAGTGAGTCGCCTACCCTGGCAAGCTCTGTTGACACCGAGCTCTGAGGTCGGTACCTCAGCCTCACAAGTGGCTTATAGGACAGATTTTCATAAATGATTGATGTTGCAAGAAATCTCGCCTGCATGCACGTTTAAAGGACTAACTTACTTGGTGTTGCAGCATATATCCTGATCTTCAACCTCCCTAAGCTTAGCCACTTTGGACTTCCCCTCAGAAACCACGTGCAACCAGGAGCCTTAAGTCCTGCAATATTCAATCGATATTAGTGACCTGCCTGCACCTCAGAAATTCCTATATCCAAGAGGGTGTGTATCCCCTAGTATAACTATGCAGGAACGGACACTAGCTTCTTAGTAGACAAGAGACACTGGTACATACTGGGCATGCACTGCCAGCTGCACAAAGGACCACAGTTCAACTCACTCACAATTTTCCCCAGAAACTGGCCAGAATCCTACAAAAGAGTGGAGGTTTTGTCTTACTGTATGGGCTTGATGGAGGAGGTCATCTATGGTACATCGAGGTGCCTCTACCAGATTTCCCCAGGTCTCATATGTGAAGACAAGTGGGGGGCGCCGTCTGCTGAACACGGCACATGTTGTCCAGTTGGTGTCTGTGAAAATTTGTGTGGACTGCCTCCAAGTGAGTCACCTACCCTGGCAAACTCTGTTGACACCGAGCTCTGAGGTGGGTACCTCAGCCTCACAAGTGGCTTATAGGACAGATTTTCACAAATGATTGGTATTGCAAGAAACCTCACCTGCATGCACGTATAAAGGACTAACTTACTTGGTGTTGCAGCATATATCCTGATCTTCACTTCCCTAAGCTAGCCTTAGCCCCTTTGGACTCCCCCTCAGAAACCACATGCAACCGGGAGCATTAATTCCTGCAATATTCAATCATAATTAGTGTCCTGCCTGCACCTCAGAAATTCCTATATCCAAGAGGGTATGTATCCCCTAGTATAACTATGCAGACTCAGACACTAGCTTCTAGACTGCTCTGAGACACTGGTACTTACTGGGCATTCTCAACCTGTTGCAACCGGGCCCACAGTAAACCTCAACTCACAATCTCCCCAAACACTGGCCAGTAATCTACGAGAAAAAAGGTGAAGGTCTTGTCTTACTGTATGGGCCTGACGGAGGTCATCTACGGTACATCGAGGTGCCTCTACCAGATTTCCCCAAGTCTTAGATGTGAAGACACGTGGGGGCGCCGTCTGCTGATCACGGCACGTCTTGTCTTGATGGTGTCCATCTTAAGAAGAACGAGCTGGTCCCTCTTGCAGACCCTCGTCTCTTCGTTCAAACTAGGGCTGCCAGTTCTCCCTAGCTAACTTATCCTAGTGTTTGCCTACATTATCGGCCTATTACTACCTATGTTAAGGTCTACATTATTATTATCTACAGTTGTCTCAATAATCCTAATATTAGTGTACTACCAGTAAAACTACCTACTCCTTCCCTGAAGAGTAAATCTATAAATTTAAATAACCTTACCAACAATCCATGCCAACGAGAGAGAATGCTATTTGTTTGGGTGGGGTATAAGGGCCATCCAGCTCAGCCGTCCCATACGGCCATGCTGGATCTGTCCTGTGGAACTTTAGGGACCAAATAAATTTCCACAGTGTCTGTCTAAAGACGGGCGCACTCGTGTCTTCGAGACCCGCACCTCATTGTTCAAACTAGGGCTGCCAGTTCTCCCTAGCTAACTTAACCTAGTGTTTGCCTACATTACCGGCCTATTACTACCTATGTTAAGGTCTTAGGTCTACATTATTATTATCTACAGTTGCTTTAATAATCCTAATATTAGTGTACTAACGGTAAAACTACCTACTTCTTACCCGAAGGGTAAATCTATAAATCAAGTAGTGCCTACCCTCTACCCACGCCAACTCGGGAGGGAATGTTTGTGTTTCGGGTTGGGTATAAGGGCCATCGAACGGTGTGTTTTTCCTCATTGGGACTTTTCGGACCGAATAAGTTCCATCAAGTTGCTCGATGGAGGGCATCGTGGTTCAGTCCAAGGAGAGCACACATACGTCCTCACTGTTAACTCCTTGGGGCCTAGTTCTTGGGCCTTTTGTGTATCCATATGCTCTTGAGCTACTGACCACAGGATGGATATGGGGTGCACAATAAACTAGCCACTTCGGTGGCAAAATCTAAATCTTTCCACTGGGGGCCCTTCGTATTTTAGTGTGACTTGTAAATGGTCCAGTTCGGACCGAAACGTTATCATAAGCTTTTCCCTCTTGTGTGCGAGTTGTTCTAGTCACGGTATTGTGCCTTTTTTGTTCGTCATTAATAAGGGTCGCTGTGTGAGTCGAGCTGCATGACGGTAGAGGCACCACGGCTCCTCTCTCTCCTACAACCCTGACACCCAACAACAACAACAGCTGGGGTAGTCGTCGTAACATTAAAAAGTGACAAATAAAGCAACTGATGAATATTTATTCAACATTTATACATAGTAAGTATTGTGTAAAGAGTTGTGTAGTACAGACAGACTTTACTTCCACAGTCAGCCCTCCTGGCCCTATATCACTCTCTTATTTACCCCTATCTCACCTACGGAATTTGTGCATGGGGCTCAACAACAATTAACCATCTCAGACCACTAATTACCCAACAAAAGGCTGCAGTTAGAATGATAACAAATTCTCACTACAGGCAGCACACTCCACCAATATTCAATACACTAAACCTACTCACCATACAAAACATCCATACTTATTACTGCACCTATTACATACATAGAACACTTAACTCTGATATTAACCCTCCCCTCAAACATCTCCTTGCCAACCTCAACAGAACACATGACCATAACACAAGGCACAGATCACTCTTTGATGTTTCTCGTGTCCATCTCACACTATGCAAAAACTCAATGCACATAAAAGGCCCTAAAATCTGGAATTCATTACCTGTAAATATAAAAGAAACACTACCTGTTTATAAATTCAAGTCTCTTCTCAAAGATCACTTACTCACCCAAAACCAAATAAATACTGAATAACTGAACCTTATAAATTGTATATCTTAAATGTTTCTCACAATTATATCACATAAATGTTAAACCTAAAACCGAATCTAACTTTATTATTTTTTAAATACACTACCTAACAGAATCCTTCATATGACTGAATGCAACCATATGACCTGTCTTTGTAATACTCACTTGTGCTTTATAGTAATCTGTTTACATTAATGTTTTATCACTGATTTTATCATTGCTTAGTTAATCTTAAGTTAATTTTAAGCCAGCCCGTAATGCTATGCATAGTATAAGTGGCTTTGGCATGCTGCTCTTATCTGTATTTTTTTGTACCTCTGTATGTGTGCTCAAATTGGAAATAAATAAATAAATTGGTAATAAGATGACCAGAGTCCCAACACTGATATAAAGTTCGTCACCTCAGTATAAGTTAAATTGTTTATATAATAATTTAATATATAATAATATATATAATATAATGCAATAAGATCACAGTAAACAGGTGATTTCAAAATATGCAAAACAACCACTCTGAAAGAATAGAGAAATTCCAAGCGCTTTCGTGACTACTTACATTATCAAGTTCCTTGATAATGTGAGTAGTCACGAAAGCGCTTGGAATTTCTCTATTCTTCCAGAGTGGTTGTTTTGCATATAATATAATATATAAAAATATAATATCTTTATTTACTACAAGTAAATGTACAAGGTATACAGGTCTAGCTGACAACAATGACATACTACTATATAGAAAGCTGCTTGTTATGCTGAGCATTTAAGGTAAATTAGGTCAGTTTTGTCCCAGGATGTGACCCACACCAGTCGACTAACACCCAGGATGTGACCCACACCAGTCCACTAACACCCAGGATGCAACCCACACTAGTCCACTAACACCCAGGATGCGACCCACACCAGTCCACTAACACCCAGGATGTGACCCACACCAGTCCACTAACACCCAGGATGTGACCCACATCAGTCCACTAACACCCAGGATGTGACCCACACCAGTCCACTAACACCCAGGATGTGACCCACACCAGTCCACTAACACCCAGGATGTGACCCACACCAGTCCACTAACACCCAGGATGTGACCCACACCAGTCCACTAACAACCAGGATGCGACCCACACCAGTCCACTAACACCCAGGATGCGACCCACACCAGTCCACTAACACCCAGGATGTGACCCACACCAGTCCACTAACACCCAGGATGCGATCCACACCAGTCAACTAACACCCAGGATGTGACCCACACCAGTCAACTAACACCCAGGATGTGACCCACACCAGTCCACTAACACTCAGGATGCAACCCACACCAGTCCACTAACACCCAGGATGCGACCCACACCAGTCCACTAACACCCAGGATGCGACCCACACCAGTCCACTAACACCCAGAATGTGACCCACACCAGTCCACTAACACCCAGAATGTGACCCACACCAGTCCACTAACACCCAGGATGTGACCCACACCAGTCCACTAACACCCAGGATGTGACCCACACCAGTCCACTAACACCCAGAATGTGACTCACACCAGTCCACTAACACCCAGGATGCAACCCACACCAGTCCACTAACACCCAGGATGCTACCCACACTAGCCACTAACACCCAGAATGTGACCCACACCAGTCCACTAACACCCAGGATGTGACCCACACCAGTCCACTAACACCCAGGATGCTACCCACACTAGTCCACTAACACCCAGGATGCGACCCACACCAGTCCACTAACACCCAGGATGTGACCCACACCAGTCCACTAACACCCAGGATGTGACCCACACCAGTCCACTAACACCCAGGATGCTACCCACACTAGTCCACTAACACCCAGGATGCAACCCACACCAGTCCACTAACACCCAGGATGTGACCCACACCAGTCCACTAACACCCAGGATGCGACCCACACCAGTCCACTAAAAACCCAGGATGTGACCCACACTAGCCACTAACACCCAGAATGTGACCCACACCAGTTCACTAACACCCAGGATGCGACCCACACCAGTCCACTAACACCCAGGATGCTACCCACACTAGTCCACTAACACCCAGGATGCGACCCACACCAGTCCACTAACACAACATGAAGTACAAATGTGTATTTCAAATAAGAAGCATTAATGTTGTACAAATTTGTAGTACAATTTATAATCCAATCAAATCGAATAAAATCAATGATTTGTAGTGCAGAAACAGGTCATGTGGTCATTTGAGGAGTTACTGAGCATTCACTTGAATGGAGTATTCTATTAGGTAATGTAATTGCCAAAAACGTAGTTTGATAGGGTTATAGGTTATATATTTATGAGATACAGTTATTCAGTATTTATTTAGTTGTGCGTGAGTAAGTGGTTTTTAAGAAGAGTCTTGAACTTATAAACAGGCAGTGATTCTTTTATATTCACAGGTAATGAATTCCAAATTTTTGGGCCTTTTATGTGCATTGTATTTTTACATAGTGTGAGATGGACACCAGGAACATCAAAGAGTGATCTGTCCCTTGTGTTATGGTCTTGTGTTCTGTTGAGGTTGGTAAGGAGAAGCTTGAGAGGAGGGTTTATATCCGAGTTAAGTGTTCTATTTATGTAGTAGGTACAATAATAAGTATGGATGTTTTGTACGGTGAGTAGGTTTAGAGTTTTGAATATTAGTGGAGTACGCTGCCTGTAGTAGGAATTTGTTATCATTCTGACTGCAGCCTTTTGTTGGGTAATTAATGGTCTGAGATGGTTTATTGTTGTTGAGCCCCATGCACAAATTCCATAGGTGAGATAGGAGTAAATAAGTGAGTGATATAGGGCCAGGAGGGCTGACTGTGGAACATAGTACCGTATTGGAGATTTTCTTGGAAATTTGTTTTGCATGTGTTTGAAATTTGAGTCTATTATCAAGGTGGATTCCTAAGAATTTTCCCTCTGTGAGCTTTGTGATAGGTGATCCGTTTATCATTATGTTAAGAGGGACATCGATGGTTCTGTTTCCAAACTGTATGAAGTAGGTTTTGTCAATATTGAGAGTAAGTTTGTTAATCATCATCCAGGTAGATATTTTCTGTAATTCAGTATTTACAGTATTGGCTAGCATGACTGGGCTTGGGGTGAGAGAAGACGTATGTAGTGTCATCTGCAAATAGTGTGGGTGTGAGTAGTTGCGATGCATTTGGTATGTCGTTTATGTAAATGAGAAAGAGAAGAGGACCAAATACACTTCCCTGTGGGACATCAACATTGGGGTCCTTTTACCTTATTATTATAATATAAAATGTTATATCTTATTATTATTCTATAATGAAGATAACATCTTATTTTTTTTTATTAGCACACTGGCCAATTCCCACCAAGGCAGGGTGGCCCGAAAAAGAAAAACTTTCACCATCATTCACTCCATCACTGTCTTGCCAGAAGGGTGCTTTACACTACAGTTTTTAAACTGCAACATTAACACCCCTCCTTCAGAGTGCAGGCACTGTATTTCCCATCTCCAGGACTCAAGTCCGGCCTGCCGGGTTTCCCTGAATCCCTTCATAAATGTAACTTTGCTCACTCCAACAGCACGTCAAGTATTAAAAACCACTTGTCTCCATTCACTCCTATCAAACACGCTCACACATGCCCGCTGGAAGTCCAAGCCCCTCGCACACAAAACCTCCTTTACATCCTGCCTCCAACCTTTGCTAGGCCGACCCCTACCCCGCCTTCCTTCCACTACAGACTGATACACTCTTGAAGTCATTCTGTTTCGCTCCATTCTCTCTACATGTCCGAACCACCTCAACAACCCTTCCTCAGCCCTCTGGACAACAGTTTTGGCAATCCTGCACCTCCTCCTAACTTCCAAACTACAAATTCTCTGCATTATATTCACACCACACATTGCCCTCAGACATGACATCTCCACTGCCTCCAGCCTTCTCCTCGCTGCAACATTCATCACCCATGCTTCACACCCATATAAGAGTGTTGGTAAAACTATGCTCTCATACATTCCCCTCTTTGCTTCCAAGGACAAAGTTCTTTGTCTCCACAGACTCCTAAGTGCACCGCTCACCCTTTTCCCCTCATCAGTTCTGTGATTCACCTCATCTTTCATAGACCCATCCGCTGACACGTCCACTTCCAAATATCTGAATACATTCACCTCCTCCATACTCTCTCCCTCCAATCTGATATCCAATCTTTCGTAACCTAATCTTTTTTGTTATCCTCATAACCTTACTCTTTGCTGTATTCACTTTTAATTTTCTTCTTTTACATACCCTACCAAATTCATCCACCAACCTCTGCAACTTCTTTTCAGAATCTCCAAGAGCACAGTGTCATCAGCAAAGAGCAACTGTGACAACTCCCACTTTATGTGTTATTCTTTATCTTTTAACTTCACGCCTCTTGAATGAAAAGAAGTTGGATGTCCTGGCCCTAAGCGAAACAAAGCTGAAGGGGGTAGGAGAGTTTCAGTGGGGGGAAATAAATGGGATTAAATCTGGAGTATCTGAGAGAGTTAGAGCAAAGGAAGGGGTAGCAGTAATGTTAAATGATCAGTTATGGAAGGAGGAAAAGAGAATATGAATGTGTAAATTCAAGAATTATGTGGATTAAAGTAAAGGTTGGATGCGAGAAGTGGGTCATAATAAGCGTGTATGCACCTGGAGAAGAGAGGAATGCAGAGGAGGAGAGAGAGATTTTGGGAGATGTTAAGTGAATGTATAGGAGCCTTTGAACCAAGTGAGAGAGTAATTGTGGTAGGGGACTTGAATGCTAAAGTAGGAGAAACTTTTAGAGAGGGTGTGGTAGGTAAGTTTGGGGTGCCAGGTGTAAATGATAATGGGAGCCCTTTGATTGAACTTTGTATAGAAAGGGGTTTAGTTATAGGTAATACATATTTAAGAAAAAGAGGATAAATAAGTATACACGATATGATGTAGGGCGAAATGACAGTAGTTTGTTGGATTATGTATTGGTAGATAAAAGACTGTTGAGTAGACTTCAGGATGTACATGTTTATAGAGGGGCCACAGATATATCAGATCACTTTCTAGTTGTAGCTACACTGAGAGTAAAAGGTAGATGGGATACAAGGAGAATAGAAGCATCAGGGAAGAGAGAGGTGAAGGTTTATAAACTAAAAGAGGAGGCAGTTAGGGTAAGATATAAACAGCTATTGGAGGATAGATGGGCTAATGAGAGCATAGGCAATGGGGTCGAAGAGGTATGGGGTAGGTTTAAAAATGTAGTGTTAGAGTGTTCAGCAGAAGTTTGTGGTTACAGGAAAGTGGGTTGCAGGAGGGAAGAGGAGCGATTGGTGGAATGATGATGTAAAGAGAGTAGTAAGGGAGAAAAAGTTTAGCATATGAGAAGTTTTTACAAAGTAGAAGTGATGCAAGGAGGGAAGAGTATATGGAGAAAAAGAGAGAGGTTAAGAGAGTGGTGAAGCAATGTAAAAAGAGAGCAAATGAGAGAGTGGGTGAGATGTTATCAACAAATTTTGTTGAAAATAAGAAAAAGTTTTGGAGTGAGATTAACAAGTTAAGAAAGCCTAGAGAACAAATGGATTTGTCAGTTAAAAATAGGAGAGGAGAGTTATTAAATGGAGAGTTAGAGGTATTGGAAGATGGAAGGAATATTTTGAGGAATTGTTAAATGTTGATGAAGATAGGGAAGCTGTGATTTCGTGTATAGGGCAAGGAGGAATAACATCTTGTAGGAGTGAGGAAGAGCCAGTTGTGAGTGTGGGGGAAGTTCGTGAGGCAGTAGGTAAAATGAAAGGGGGTAAGGCAGCCGGGATTGATGGGATAAAGATAGAAATGTTAAAAGCAGGTGGGGATATAGTTTTGGAGTGGTTGGTGCAATTGTTTAATAAATGTATGGAAGAGGGTAAGGTACCTAGGGATTGGCAGAGAGCATGCATAGTTCCTTTTTTATAAGGCAAAGGGGATAAAAGAGAGTGCAAAAATTATAGGGGGATAAGTCTGTTGAGTGTACCTGGTAAAGTGTATGGTAGAGTTATAATTGAAAGAATTAAGAGTAAGACGGAGAATAGGATAGCAGATGAACAAGGAGGCTTTAGGAAAGGTAGGGGGTGTGTGGACCAGGTGTTTACAGTGAAACATATAAGTGAACAGTATTTAGATAAGGCTAAAGAGGTCTTTGTGGCATTTATGGATTTGGAAAAGGCGTATGACAGGGTGGATAGGGGGGCAATGTGGCAGATGTTGCAAGTGTATGGTGTAGGAGGTAGGTTACTGAAAGCAGTGAAGAGTTTTTACGAGGATAGTGAGGCTCAAGTTAGAGTATGTAGGAAAGAGGGAAATTTTTTCCCAGTAAAAGTAGGCCTTAGACAAGGATGTGTGATGTCACCGTGGTTGTTTAATATATTTATAGATGGGGTTGTAAGAGAAGTAAATGCGAGGGTCTTGGCAAGAGGCGTGGAGTTAAAAGATAAAGAATCACACACAAAGTGGGAGTTGTCACAGCTGCTCTTTGCTGATGACACTGTGCTCTTGGGAGATTCTGAAGAGAAGTTGCAGAGATTGGTGGATGAATTTGGTAGGGTGTGCAAAAGAAGAAAATTAAAGGTGAATACAGGGAAAAAGTAAGGTTATGAGGATAACAAAAAGATTAGGTGATGAAAGATTGAATATCAGATTGGAGGGAGAGAGTATGGAGGAGGTGAACGTATTCAGATATTTGGGAGTGGACGTGTCAGCGGATGGGTCTATGAAAGATGAGGTGAATCATAGAATTGATGAGGGAAAAAGAGTGAGTGGTGCACTTAGGAGTCTGTGGAGACAAAGAACTTTGTCCTTGGAGGCAAAGAGGGGAATGTATGAGAGTATAGTTTTACCAACGCTCTTATATGGGTGTGAAGCGTGGGTGATGAATGTTGCAGCGAGGAGAAGGCTGGAGGCAGTGGAGATGTCATGTCTGAGGGCAATGTGTGGTGTGAATATAATGCAGAGAATTCGTAGTTTGGAAGTTAGGAGGAGGTGCGGGATTACCAAAACTGTTGTCCAGAGGGCTGAGGAAGGGTTGTTGAGGTGGTTCGGACATGTAGAGAAAAGGGAGCGAAACAGAATGACTTCAAGGGTGTTCAGTTTGAGGGGAAAGGAAGGCGGGGTAGGGGTCGGCCTGGAAGGGTTGGAGGGGGGGGTAAGGGGGTTTTGTGTGCGAGGGGCTTGGACTTCCGAGATGCTTGAGCGTGTTTGATAGGAGTGAATGGAGAAAAAGGTTTTTAAATTGAGGCTGTTGGAGTGTGAGCAAAGTAACATTTATGAAGGGATTCAGGGAAACGGCGGGCGGACTTGAGTTTTGGGGGAAGGGAAGTACAGTGCCTGAAATCTGAAGGGGGGGTGTTAATGTTCATTTTTAAAAATGTAGTGTAAAGCCCCCCTTTTGGAAGACAGTGTGGGGTTTGGGGGAAGTTTTTTTTTTGGGCCCCCCTGCCGGGGTGGGAATCGGCCGGTGTGATAAAAAAAATAAATTACGCCTTTGCTAACCCCCTGCATTTCTTCTCTTACACCCCATCTTAATATATTAAAAAAACATGGGGAAAATTCACACATCCTTGTCAAAGGCTACTTTTACTGGGAAATAATCTCACTTTTTCTAATACTCAAACTCGAGTAACTCCCTCATAAAAACTCTTCATGTTTCGAACCCTACCCCCTATACTACCCTGCAAATCTGCCCAATTCCCCCCCTATCCACCCTGCATACCCCTTTTCCCAAAATTCCTTTAATGCCACAAAAACCTCTTTACCTTTTAAATATGTTCCTTTTTTGTTTACTGTAAACCCTGGTCCCCACACCCCCTACCTTTCCCAAAGCCCCCTTGTTCCTGCTATCTATTTCCGTCTTTTCTTAAACTTTCAATTTAAACTCACCGTCACTTACGGTTTATCAACAGACTTATCCCCCCATAATTTTTGCATCTCTTTTGTCCCCCTTTCCTTTACAAAAGGAAACCCTGAGCTCGCCATCCCCAGTACCTTACCCTCTTTCATACATTTTTTAAATATAGCCCCAACCCCTCCAAAATATATCCCCCCCTGCTTTTAACTTTTAAATTTTTTCCCTCAATCCCGTGCCTTACCCCTTTTCTTTTACCCACTGCCCCGAACTTCCCCCCCACTCCAATGGCTCTTCCTCACTCCACAAGTGTTATTCTCCCTTTCCCTTTCATGAATCAAGCTTCCATTCTTAAACATTTAACAATTCCTCAAAATATTCCCTCCATTTCCCCTACCTTAACTTCCTTTTTAAAAATCTCCTCTCCTATTTTTTAACTGACAAGCCTTTGTTTTTCTGGCTTCTTTAATTGTTAATCTTTACTCCAAAATTTTCATTATTTTCAACAAATTTGTTTTATAACTCTCACCCACTCTCCATTTTTTCTTTTTACATTGCTTCACACCTCTTAACCCTCTCTTCTTTCATTTTACTCTTCCCTCCCGCATCACTCCTACTTTTAAAAACTTTTATGCTAACTTTTTTCTCCCCTTTTATCTCTTTACATCATCATTCCCCCAACACTCCTCTTCCCCCCAGCACCCCCTTTCCTGTAAACCCCAAAATTCTGCGAAACCCCTTTAAAATACTTTTTTTAACCTTAAAATGTCCAAACGTAGATCTACGTTTTTTTAAAAAAATTTTTAAATCAGTAAGGCCTCGCTTTACGGCGTTTCCCTTACATGTTGCTAATACGGCGATGTCAAATTATGACCAAAATTTGTAAATTTTGGGAAGCGGTTTTAAAAAACAGTGCCCCCCCCGGGTTTTTTTACATTTTCCCTGACCACATTTTAGTTGGAAAATTTCCCAAAAAATTTAAGTGTTTTTAAATTACTGGTATTTTATATTAAGTGGACCCCTGGGTTTCATATTAATCCGTTCCGAGGCCCGCCCCAGGGTTTAAAATTTACGAAAATCGAAACCATTTTCCCATAAGAAATAAAGGAATAAATTAATCCCTTCCAGACACCCAAAAATATTTAAAAATAAAATATTTTTTTTCAAATTAAATAAAGATTTACATAATGAAAACAATCAGAAATCAAGTACAGTACATGCATTTAAAATAAATTATAATAACATTACACTTACCTTTACTGAAGACTTTTGTGTGGATGGAAGACAGGAGAAGGGGATAGGGGAAGGTGTACACTATTTTTTGGAAGGAGAATCTCCTTCCATTAGGACTTCAGGTATGAAGTCCATATCTGGGGTTACTTCCTTCCTTCTTTTAATGCCACTGGGACCAGCTTGAGAGTCACTGGACCCCTGTCGCACAAAATATCTGTCCGGAGAGCTCTGTTTCTGGCGTTTCTTTAAGATTTCCCTGAAGTGGGACACAACACTGTCATTGTACATGTTGCCAATATGGCCTGCAACAGCTTTGTTAGGGTGAAGTTCATCCATAAATGTTTGCGCTTCAGTCCACTTTCCACAAATGTCCTTACTCTTTGAAGAAGGCACCTTCCTCCAAATCTCTTCCTCCTCCTCTGCAGCTGTTTCCTGAGCTGTGATCTGTTGCTGTTGCAGATGAAGCTCTTGCAGCTCTTCAGTGGTTAGCTCTTCCCTGTGGTCCTCCACCAACTCTTCCACATCCTCACCACTCACCTCCAACCCCAGGGATATCCCCAATGCCACAATAGTTTCCACAACTGGCATAGGTTCCTTAGGGTCAGCCACAAACCCTTCAAAATCCCTCTCTTGTACACAGTCTGGCCACAAATTTCTCCAAGAAGAGTTCAAAGTCCTGGAAGTCACTCCCTCCCAAGACTTACCTATAAGGTTTATGCAATGGAGGATATTAAAGTGATCTTTCCAGAACTCTCTTAGGGTCAGTTCAGTGTCTGAGGTCACTTCAAAGCACTTCTGAAACACTGCTTTGGTGTAGAGTTTTTTGAAGTTTGAAATGACCATGGGCTGGAGGAGAGGAGTGGTATTAGGAGGCAAGAACTTCACCGTGATGAAACTAAACTCCTCCACTATTTCCTCTTCCAAGTCTGGAGGATGAGCAGGAGCATTGTCCATTACCAGGAGGCACTTGAGTGGCAATTTATTTTCCAGGAGGTATTTCTTCACACTGGGGCCAAACACTTCATTAAACCAGTCTAGGAAAATTCCCCTTGTGACCCATGCCTTACTGTTAGCCTTCCACATCACACACAAGTTACTCTTGGCGACACTGTATTTCTTAAACACTCTGGGATTTTCAGAGTGATAGACCAGTAAAGGCTTCACTTTAAAATCCCCACTAGCAACTGCCTCCCAGCACACATAAGGGGGATTACCAACAGACCCCTGGCAGTCTTCAAGCTGGCACTGGACAAGCACCTAAAGTCAGTTCCTGATCAGCCGGGCTGTGGCTCGTACGTTGGTTTGCGTGCAGCCAGCAGCAACAGCCTGGTTGATCAGGCTCTGATCCACCAGGAGGCCTGGTCACAGACTGGGCCGCGGGGGCGTTGACCCCCGGAACTCTCTCCAGGTAAACTCCAGGTAAACTACAAAACATTAGAGTAAGCCTGTCTTTCATAGGCTTGTGTCCTGGGAGTGCCGCTTCCTCCTGCGTGATGTAGGTCCTTTTTGGCATTTTCTTCCAGAAGAGGCCTGTTTCGTCACAATTAAACACTTGCTGGGGTTTGAATTCTCCAGTGTCTACGCACTCCTTAAACTCCTGTACAAACTTCTCAGCTGCTTTTTTGTCAGAACTGGCAGTCTCACCATGCCTTATTACACTGTGAATGCCACTACGCTTCTTAAATCTCTCAAACCAACCTTTGCTGGCCTTGAAATCACAAGCATCACCACTTGTTGCAGGCATGTTCTTTACGAGATCGTCATGCAACTGCCTTGCCTTTTCACATATTATCGACTGCGTAACACTATCTCCTGCTAACTGTTTTTCGGTAATCCACACCAACAATAACCTCTCCACTTTTTCAAGGATTTGTGATCTCCTTTTTGTCAGCATATCCACCCCTTTTGCAACAACAGCACACTTTATTTCCTTTCCTTTCGCCACGATCGAAGTGATGGTTGAATGGGGCTTGCTATACATCCTGGCAAGCTCTGTAACACGCACTCCACTCTCATATTTTTCAATGATTTCCTTCTTGAATTCGATCGTGTTCCTCACTTTCTTTACCAAAGGGCTTGCACTAGCTTTCCTTGGGCTCATAGTGACTTATTTAGCAGTTGTAATCACAAAAAACAATGGATTATTATGTATGAACCCGTGGGGTGATGGTCACGTGTTGGTAAACAGTGGCACACTGAGCGTGAATGGCATGGTAGACTGGCTTTGTGTGCACAGTAACGAGCGGAGGGGTACCGGACAGTTGCCAAAACACGAGGCCAAATTTTTCCAAAAAAAACTCGCCGAAGGTCGAATTTCACGAAAGTCGAGGCTGCCGAAACTCGAGGGTCCACTGTACTCTGATAATTATACTTATGTGTACCTGTACCTAAATATACTTACACACTGTGCTGGTGTGCAGGTACACATTAAAATCGCTAAGTCTCTCTCTACTCATGACGCCAATACTACGTAATAATAATCACTTGGGCACACTAAATGTCTTATTTTACATCAATATAGGCATTTTCATTAATCCATCAATGATATTTTCCATTACATAGCATATAAACATGATACATACACTCACAGAATAAAAATTGATGTAAATATGAGATTTGTTTACAAAGCAGCTGTGTAGGTAATGTGGGAAGAATTACGTTTTCTCTAGTCAAACTGGGGGATAACTGTAGAAAAATATTCTTTTCGTATGCCTGTACTCTATATATAATAATTCACGACCCTTGTGGGTTTAGTGCTTTTTATAATTAATAATAATAATAATAATAATAATAATAATAATATTATTATTATTATTATTATTATTATTATTATTATTATTATTATTATCATTATTATTATCATTATTATTATCTTCATTCACTCTAAAAATGGTGTGTTGCTGTTTGTTTATTCTGAACTAACTTGTACACAATGTAAGAGTACATATTTGTATTGTGAGGTAATTATTATTATAATAAAAACATATTGAGGTAAATGTTTTACAAGCTCTTACAAATGGACGTGAATGAACTAAAAGTAGACACATATTAATACGCATTTATTTCGCCTGACCAAGTGATCGTCCACTACCTATTCAGTTTGTGTTCTTACATTGTCTCAACTCTGTATCTCGTTCTCTCTCTCGTTTACTCTTTCGTTAACTAGTTGGCTCTCATTGACGATGGCGTCTAAGGTTAGCTGTAATAAAAAGAGAAGTCGTAAGCCTCTTGCTTTAAGTGCCAAGTTAGAGGATGATGGTGTGCCATTCTGATTTTATTCAATAAACACCCTGCCACTCACCTCTCACACATTAATATTAATATTTTAAGGTAAGTAATAAGTGTACTCTGTGTGTATCTTACCTTTTATTGTGTTTTTAATGCCTATTTCTATTGCTAACTTAATACAAGTTAGTGTAAACTTGTTGTCTGGCATTTATTGCATATTTTATGTATGCTTTGATAATAATACTTGTGGACCTATGTGGTAGCCGGGTGGAGGGACAACATTATGTTTTCTCTGTTCAGCCATCAGAGAAAACGTGTATGAATCTGCGTTTGGCCCAGCCACTCCCTCACTCCACTTTTGTTTACAATTTTCGGCATGAATTATTCATTACTTCTACCTTCATTTATGATGGCATCTAAAGGTAGTTGTTAGAAATTATTAAATTCAGTGAACAAGGCATGTCGATGTTAATAATATGGCTCTGGGCCACAGTGTAGGTAGCCGGTAGGTGTAGCCCAGGCGGGCTACACCTACCGGCCACCTACACTGACTTCCTACAAATAAATACTACTCACCTCTCTTCCAATATTAAGACTACACATATTTTAAGGTAAATAATGAGTGTACTGTATGTGTATTTTACCTCTCTGGGATGTTTTAAATATCGTATATTAACCCTTTGACTGTTTTCGACGTATAAATACGTCTTACGAGCCAATGTTTCTGACGTATATATACTCAATAATTCTAGCACCTTCAAATCAAGCGGGAGAAAGCTGGTAGGCCCACATGTGAGAGAATGGGTCTGTGTGGTCAGTGTGCACCACATAAAAAAAATCCTGCAGCACACATTGCATTATGAGAAAAAAAAACTCTGATAGTTTTTTTGGAATAAAACGCCGACTTTGAGGTGTATTTTCGTATAGTATTTATCGTTGTATTCGCGTTTTCATTGTCTTAGGTGATAAAATGGAAAACATATTACAGAAATAGAGATGATTTTCATTACTTTGACAATGAAAACGACCTTGAAACTGAGCTCAAAGTAGCGGAAATGTTCGATTTTTACCAATGTTCAGGAGTAAATAAATCACACCACGCGTCCAATACACGTCAACTGGGGAGTCTTATATTCTTTCACTAGTGCACTGATATTATTTATACCATTTTTACAATAATGCAGTAGTCTGCATAACAGTAAATTTTGTATTTTTTGTATGAATAAAAAATCAAAATAGAAAGCAATAATAATATAAGAGGGGCCTAGAGATGTGACTAATGAACAGAGCATATGTTATTTTAGTGCCACGAATGTCTACCTTGTTTATTCTGGACCCTATTTTGAAATTGGCATCTTTTATAGTTTGTGTGAAATTGGCCAAATTGCCAATTTCTGACCACCATATTGGGTAGTCCAAATTAGTAAATGGGAGGTTTCTTGTACTCAGCTGATAGATAAAATGGAGTTCTAAAGAAATAGCTATGAGTTTGGTCAACTGGAACAATGGAATTGGCTGAAAATAGGGCTCAAAGTCGGCGAAATCGCCGATACGCATATGTCGCCGAGACTGCTAACTTCGTGGGAGCATAATTCCATGAGTTTTCGACCAAATTTCGAACTTTTGGTGTCATTACCATCGGGAAAAGATTCTCTATCATTTCATAAGAAAAAATATTTTTTTTTTTTTTTTTCAAAAATTGAGTGACATAGAATGACAGTTTCAGAGAGGGGCCTGAAACAGTCAAAGGGTTAAGCATGAGACGGGGAGCCAGGGCCACCTACACCTGGGCTACCTGCACCTGACTTCCTACAAATAAGTACTACTCACCTCTCTCCCTACATTAAGATTACAAATACTTTAAGATAAGTAATGAATTTACAGTCAATGTATTTTACTTTGTGTGTTTTTAATGCCTAGTTCTATTACTAACTTAATAAAATTTAGTGTAAACTTGTTGTCTGGTATTTATATGCATTTATAAATGGAAAAAATGGCGTTCTGCCTTCCGGCGATGTCTGCTTTCCAGCGACAGCCTGGAACCTAACCCGCCTTCTAAGCAGGGCCCTACTGTAAAAAACGTAGAGCTTCTTTTTTTTTTTTTACATTTGAAAACGTGTAAAAACTTTGATTACTTTTTTTTTTTTGTTATATTTGAAAATATTTTATAAAAAACGTAGATCTGCTTTTGGAGCACTACGCATGTGAACATAGATTTATTTGGACAGTTTAAGGGTTAAACCTACCCCATACCTCTTCGGCCCCATTGCCTATGCTCTCATTAGCCCATCTGTCCTCCAATAGCTGTTTATATCTTACCCTAACTGCCTCCTCTTTTAGTTTATAAACCTTCACCTCTCTCTTCCCTGATGCTTCTATTCTCCTTGTATCCCATCTACCTTTTACTTCAGTGTAGCTACAACTGGAAAGTGATCTGATATATCTGTGGCCCCTCTATAAACATGTACATCCTGAAGTCTACTCAACAGTCTTTTATCTACCAATACATAATCCAACAAACTACTGTCATTTTGCCCTACATCATATCTTGTATACTTATTTATCCTCATTTTCTTAAAATATGTATTACCTATAACTAAACCCCTTTCTATACAAAGTTCAATCAAAGGGCTCCCATTATCATTTACACCTGGCACCCCAAACTTACCTACCACACCCTCTCTAAAAGTTTCTCCTACTTTAGCATTCAAGTCCTCTACCACAATTACTCTCTCACTTGGTTCAAAGGCTCCTATACATTCACTTAACATCTCCCAAAATCTCTCTCTCTCCTCTACATTCCTCTCTTCTCCAGGTGCATACACGCTTATTATGACCCACTTTTCGCATACAACCTTTACTTTAATCCACATAATCCTTGAATTTACACATTCATATTCTTTTCTCCTTCCATAACTGATCCTTTAACATTACTGCTACCCCTTCCTTAGCTCTAACTCTCTCAGATACTCCAGATTTAATCCCATTTATTTCCCCCCACCGAAACTCCCCTACCCCCTTCAGCTTTGTTTCGCTTAGGGCCAGGACATCCAACTTCTTTTCATTCATAACATCAACAATGATCTGTTTCATGTTATCATACTAAAAAGACTACAGTACGAGGGTCATTACTTGGAATGAAATGTTTCTACCCTCTTTGGGAATCGAACCCGGAAACTCGCCCTGTGAAGTGAGAGCTTTAGCCACCAGGCCACGGGGCACTGTGTTTAGATGATAATAGGCTAAATAAGTTGAGCACTTAATAATAATAATAATAATAATAGGTAAAGAAGAATATAATTATGTAAAAAAAATTTCGCTAAGTGGATTGTGTAATAAAGATGGTCAGGATTTAAACAAATAGGAGAGAAGCTTGATTTTGATCTACATTCACATGTAGTGCTACAAAAGTAGATCTAAGTTTTTTTTACATATTTTCAAATATAACAAAAAAAAAGTAGATCAAAGTTTTTTTTACACATTTTCAAATGTAGAAAAACAAAAAGAAGATCTACTTTTTTTTACATACTTTCAAATGTTGAAAAAACGTATATATACCTTTGGACTGTTTACGGGTTAATAACAGTCTACTTCAACCCAACTAAACCTAACCTATACTACTTAGGATAGGTTATTAAAAGCAGGGATTTTTAAAATAATCACTTAAGTGGAAGAGTGAGTGTGTACTCGCCTAGTTGTACTCACCTAGTTGAGGTTGCAGGGGTCGACTCCAAGCTCCTGGCCCCGCCTCTTCACTGGTTGCCACTAGGTCACTCTCCCTGAACCATGAGCTTTATCGTACCTCTGCTTAAAGCTATGTATGGATCCTGCCTCCACTACATCTCTTCCCAAACTATTCCACTTCCAGCCTGCTCTGTGGCTGAAGAAATACTTCCTAACATCCCTGTGATTCATCTGTGTCTTCAGCTTCCAACTGTGTCCCCTTGTTGCTGTGTCCAGTCTATGGAACATCCTGTCTTTGTCCACCTTGTCAATTCCTCTCAGTATTTTGTAAGTCGTTATCATGTCCCCCTCATCTCTCCTGTCCTCCAGTGTCGTCAGGTTGATTTCCCTTAACCTCTCCTCGTAGGACATACCTCTTAGCTCTGGGACTAGTCTTGTGGCAAACCTTTGCACTTTCTTTAGTTTCTTTACATGCTTGGCTAGGTGTGGGTTCCAAACTGGTGCCGCATACTCCAATATGGGCCTAATGTACACGGTGTATAGGGTCCTGAACGACTCCTTATTAAGATGTCGGAATGCTGTTCTGAGGTTTGCCAGGCGCCCATATGCTGCAGCAGTTATTTGGTTGATGTGCACTTCAGATGTGCCTGGTGTTATACTCACCCCAAGATCTTTTTCCTTGAGTGAGGTTTGTAGTTTCTGGCCCCCTAGACTGTACTCCGTCTGCAGTCTTCTTTGCCCTTCCCCAATCTTCATGACTTTGCACTTGGTGGGATTGAACTCCAGGAGCCAATTGCTGGACCAGGTCTGCAGCCTGTCCAGATCCCTTTGTAGTTCTGCCTGGTCTTCGATCGAATGAATTCTTATCATCAACTTCACGTCATCTGCAAACAGTGACACCTTAGAGTTTATTCCTTCTGTCATGTCGTTCACAAATACCAGAAACAGCACTGGTCCTAGGACTGACCCCTGTGGGACCCCGCTGGTCACAGGTGCCCACTCTGACACCTTGCCGCGTACCATTACTCGCTGCTGTCTTCCTGACAAATATTCCCTGATCCATTGTAGTGCCTTCCCTGTTATCCCTGCTTGGTCCTCCAGTTTTTGCACTAATCTCTTGTGTGGTACTGTGTCAAACGCCTTCTTGCAGTCCAAGAAAATGCAATCCACCCACCCCTCTCTCTCTTGTCTTACTGCTGTCACCTTGTCATAGAACTCCAGTAGGTTTGTGACACAGGATTTCCCATCCCTGAAACCATGTTGGGTGCTGTTGATGAGATCATTCCTTTCTAGGTGTTCCACCACTGACAATCTTATCCATGACTTTGCATACTATACATGTCAGTGACACTGGTCTGTAGTTTAGTGCTTCATGTCTGTCTCCTTTTTTAAAGATTGAGGACTACATTTGCTGTCTTCCATGCCTCAGGCAATCTCCCTGTTTCGATAGATGTATTGAATATTGTTGTTAGTGGTACACATAGCCCCTCTGCTCCCTCTCTCAGGACCCATGGAGAGATGTTATCTGGCCCCATTGCCTTTGAGGTATATAGCTCACTCAGAAGCTTCTTCACTTCTTCCTCGGTTGTGTGTACTGTGTCCAGCACCTGGTGACGTGCCACACCTCTCCGTCCCTCTGGAGCCCCTTCTGTCTCCTCTGTGAACACTTCTTTGAATCTCTTGTTGAGTTCCTCGCATACTTCACGGTCATTTCTTGTTGTCTCTCCTCCTTCCTTCCTTAGCCTGATTACCTGGTCCTTGACTTGTTTTCCTTCTGATGTGGCTGTATAACAGCTTCGGTTCAAATTTGGCTTCCGCTGCTATGTCGTTTTCATATTGTCGTTGGGCCTCCCTTCTTATCTGTGCATATTCGTTTCTGGCTCTACGACTGCTCTCCTTACTCTCCTGGGTCCTTTGCCTTCTATATTTCTTCCATTCCCTAGCACACTTGGTTTTTGTCTCCTTGCACCTTTGGGTGAACCATGGGTTCATCCTGGCTTTTTCATTATTCCTGTTTCCCTTGGGTACAAACCTCTCTTCAGCCTCCTTGCACATTGTTGCTACATATTCCATCATCTCATTAACTGGCTTCCCTGCCAGTTCTCTGTCCCACTGAACCTCTTTCAGGAAGTTCCTCATTCCCGTGTAGTCCCCTTTCCTGTAGTTTGGTTTCATTTGTCCTGGCCTTCCTGCTTCCCCCTCCAGCACTAATAACAAACAGACAAATGAATAAGCACCACCTTCTCTTAGCTGGAGACTTCAACATCAACCTTGGCCTACTAGATGATCAGCCTGTAACTGATTTCATCAACAATATAAACAACACACTTCTCATACCAACAATAACTAAACCAACCAGGCTCACTGAAACAAGTGCAACCATAATAGACCACATATGGACCAGTATACTAGCCCCCCTTAAATCAGGGATAATCACAGATAGCACTACAGACCACTACCCTACCTTCCTCTTGACAAACATTAGTAAACCACCACTTGAATACAACAAAGTTTCATTTAGACTCCATGATGAGGCCTCAATAAGGAAGTTCACAGCTGACCTAGAGACTGTTGACTGGCCTACAGAATTCTCCAAGGCCAATGGTATTGATGGGCTGGACAAAATTTTTCTTAAATTACTTAGGGCTATACAACAAACATTGTCCTATAAAAACGAAACAGATCACAAACAAAAAGGCTTGGTTGCCCATGGCTAACCAGCACCATTCTGAAATCCATTGGGTAAGAAACACCAATATGAAAAGCAATATAGACAGGGCTTAATACACAAAGATATTCTTAAACATATTCATCAGTCCTCACCAAAGTAATAAAGAAAGCCAAACAACTATACTACCCAGTAGATCACTGACACAAGGGGGAGATATAAAAAAGACCTGAAAAACACTCCCCAGATTCTAGGGACCCACAAACTGAAAAAAAACAAGAATATTGCCCAACTAAACCCAATGAAACACCACTGCATCCCACGGGCACAGCTAACAAGATAAACGACTTCTTCTCAACCATAGGTTCTAATCTCGCCAATAAAATCCCACTACCAATGCCCATGCCGGGGACTACCTAGAGGGAAATTTTCCCCAAATTCCTTCTATCTTGCTCCAACGAGCCCATGGAAGTCACCGAGATTATAAAGTCACTTAAAAATAACTCAGGGAATCTGTCTCATGTCCCACCATTATTGTACAAAAGAGCGGCCCATGTCCTCTCGATGCTATCTCATTACTTTTTAACAAGTCACTAGAAACTAGCACTTTCCCGAAACTACTCAAGATGGCAAGGGGTTACACCAATACATAAAGGTGGTGACCCTACAGATTTAAACAACTATAGGCCAATATCAAAATTAGCATTGCTATCCAAAATCTTTGAGAAACTCGTGCCAGGAGACTATATTCATTTATAACGGCACAAAACATACTCAACCCCTGCCAATTTGGATTCAGGAAAAAAAAAAGCAAAACGATGCAATCATAAAAATGCTAGATCTGCTTTACACAGTATTGGAAAAAAAGGAATATCCACTGGGAATTTTTATTGACAAGAAAAGCTTTTGACACGGGAAAGACCAAGGGCATCCTACCCCACAAACTTGACCATTATGGTAAAGAGGCCATGCGCTTGCATTTTTTCAAATCTTCCCTTTACTAATGGGTATCAGTTTTTCCCATTAAAACCAGCATCAAAAACACAGCCACTTGATACTGGAGTTCCGCAGGGAAGTTCCTTGGTCCCCTGCTTTCCCCATATCATAAATGACTTCCAAACATATCTCAACACCTGAACCCCATTCCTTTGCTGACGACACGACTTATTCATCTTACCCTAATTTTGCCCCCCCCAAAACACCATTTTAATGAGGAGCTATAAAAATATCAACTTGGATGACAGCCAATAAATTTTACCGTAACACTGACAAAACCTAACATTATTTTTGGGTAGCAACAGGGATGCGCAAATTTAAACATTAAAAATCGACAACACTCAAATTTGCCATGCAAATGAGGGCAAATTCCTGGGCCAAACCCTCGACAACAACCTGAACTTCAGACCCATATCCAACACAAAACCAAAAAAGATCCAAAAGGGTTTTGGGATCCTCTCCAAGATACGATACTAGTGCCGCAAACTGCCCTTCTCACACTATAAAACCCTTCATTATAATCCTACCTCCCTATGCATCTGTGCTTGGGGTTCAACTGCACAACACACCCAAAAACCAATAATCCAACAAAAAGCCGAGAAGAATAATACAAATCCATCCCCGGCAAAACCCCCCCATCCATAGATCTAAATTACTCCCTGTTCAGTACATCCACCTTACTACTTGCAACTACATCTACGGACCTTAAAATTTCCCAAAATTTAAACCCTTTACCTAAATGCTTTCTTGATGTTGCGACAGAACCCCCAGGGACAAAACCAGCACAACTCCTTGACATTCCCCGGTCCCCTAAACTTTTTCAAAAAATTCAATTATTCAAAGGCCCTAAAAACGGAACACCCTACCGAAAAATTTAAAACTACAGACACCTTTATCACCTTCAAAACTACCATAGAAAAATCTTATCTCCCTAACACCCTTTCAACTAATTACACGAATCCACCTTTTGGTTAACACTTACACTCCTCACCCATTTTTACCATAAACAGAAATATCAATCTCAATCTCAAAATAAGAATCTTAACTATCAAAGTTGGCCTGTGAATACTCCAATACTGAAACTTGTATAGTGCCAAAAAAAAAAAACATTCACATTTCAAACTCACAAACTAGTATTTTGTCATTAGCCATAATACCAACTTACCCCTAATTTTGTAAATTTTAAACTTAAAAATTTAATTTTAAATCTGCCCGAAATGTACCCGCTAGGGGTTTAGTGGGACACTCTGTAATTTTATTTTACTACATGTAAACCACCCCAAAAAACCAAATCTGTAAACTCAGCATTGTAACCTTTTAGAGAATAAACTTTGAATTAAAAGAATTGAACTTGTAGCTCTACTTGTTTTTCGAAGCTCAAAAACCCCATGATCGCTTTTCCCCAAGGGTCTTTTCATATGTGATTCCTCAATTTTGCACGCTCAAGGTGATACTGTCCATTTGCTGGGTCATCCTCTCCTCTCCTTTTGAGGTCCCTTACATGTTGGTACATGAAGTTTTTTTCCCGTACACCCCATCATCTTAGCCCCCCATGTATCTTGGCCCCCCTTGGCTCCAAGTTCTCCCATCATCTCCTTTGGTTAAAGTCGCCCATGATCAGGACCTTTGCCCTGCATGCATGAGCTCTTCTGGCCACTGCAGCCAGTGTGTCAACCATCGCTCTATTGTTCTGGTCATACTCATGCCCTGGTCTCCTGTTGTTCTGTGGTGGGTTATACATCACTGCAATTACCACCTTGGGACCTCCAGAGTGAAGCATTCCCGCTATGTAATCACTTTCTTCTCCGCTGTTTCCTCTCTCCAGCTCATCAAAATTCCATCAGTGTTTGATCAGCAGTGCCACTCCTCCACCCCCCCCCTGTTCCTTCTGTCTTTCCTCAGGATCTGGTATCCCGTTGGAAAGATGGCATCTGTTATCATACCTGTAAGCTTGGTTTCTGTGAGCGCTATGATATCCGGTGATGTCTCTTTGACTCTTTCGTGCCACTCCTCCCACTTGTTTGTTATTCCATCAGCGTTTGTGTACCATACCTTCAGTTTCCTTTCCAATACTGTGGTTTGGGGGGCCTGTGGGGGTGGGAGACTTGGTAGCATACTGTGGGATTCTATGATTGGGGGTTGGGTGGAAGCTGTGGGTATGCATTGTAGTTTGTGTTGGGATGGTGTGATAGGTTGTGGGGTTCTGAGGATAGTTGTGTGTGTGCTTGCCCTTGCTTCTCTGTTCTGCTCTGACTGACCTCTGCTGGTTCCATCCTTTTTTCCCTTTCCTATCTCCTTTTGCTTTTTTTTTCCTCTCCCTCAGCTGCTGTCTCTCTGTTTGTGTTCTGTCTCTGTCTAGGAACACCTTCTTGTACTCTTCCGAGTTTTTCAACCTTGATTTCTCTTGGAGGATCCTGTTCCTCACTGTTTCTGTCCTGAAAATCAGCTTGATCAGTCGGTTTCTCCCCTTCTGTACCCCCCCTTTTCTCTGAAAATTTACAATCTCGTCCATGTCTTCTCCCCCTATTTCCGTGATGATTTTCCCAATCTCCTTTCTTTCTTCCTGCCATCTTTCACTGTGTGTCTTTTCCTCTCTCTCCCGAAACCCCATGGATAAAACACTGATTTTGCCTTTCCTCCTCCATTGCCTCTCCCTTGTGACTCTGGTTCTGTCTGTATATGGTCATTTTTCCCTTGATTTTTCCAGTGGCTCTTGGTAGCGTGGTTGTGCCTCACCATTCGACTTATCTCCCTCTCTATCTGCACCCAGCTGCTCTTTCCTTTTACTCCCTGACCCTTCTTTGCAGGCTGATATGACCTTAGCATAATTCATATCTCCTTCCTTCCTGTTCATCCTCTCAGCTTCATATGCTGTGTTTCTCTGGTCATTGCCCCTGAAAACTTGCTTCAGCCTGTTTACCTAAAAACTCTAGGCCCCTTACCCTGTCTACTGCAGTTTCGACTTGTGCCTCCCATTTCTTCGTCTCCTTCTCCAACCTCTTTTTCCATTTCGCAGAGAGCACTTTCTCCATTTTTTTCAGAAAGCTCTCCTAATTTTCTCTCCCATTCTTGCTCCATCCTTCTCCCCTGCTCCTCCATCCATTCCTCCCTACCAATACCATTGTCATCTGATCCCTGATTCCTACGAGTCCCAACCATTTTTTTTTTTTTTTTTTTTTTTTTTTTTTTAGTAAAGGAAAGAGAGAGAGAGAGATGAAAAGAGACAAAGAGACGGGGAGAGAGAGAGAGAGAGAGAGATGAAAAGAGACAAAGAGACGGGGAGAGAGAGAGAGAGATGAAAAGAGACAAAGAGACGGGGGGGGGAGAGAGAGAGAGGGGATGAAAGGGGACAAAGAGACGGGGAGAGAGAGAGAGAGAGAGAGAGAAAAGAGACAAAGAGACTGGGGAGAGAGAGAGAGAGAGAGAGAGAGAGAGAGATGAAAAGAGACAAAGAGACGGGGGAGAGAGAGAGAGGAGGGGAGAGATGAAAAGAGACAAAGAGACGGGGAGGAGAGAGAGAGAGAGAGAGAGAGAGATGAAAGAGACAAAGAGACGGGGGGGAGAGAGAGAGAGAGAGAGAGAGAAGAGGAAAAGAGACAAAGAGACGGAGAGAGAAGGAAGGGTTAGAGGGTCAATTCACATAAAGGTATGAAATCCCGTTATGTGTACTCACCTATTTGTGGTTGCAGGGGTCGAGTCTTAGCTCCTGGGGTGTGTGTGTGTGTGTGTGTGTGTGTGTGTGTGTGTGGGGTGTGTGTGTGTGTGCTACAGCTATTCAAGTGCCTTACAGCAGATCCTGTTCTCACCTAGTGTGTGTGTATGTGTGTGTGTGTATGCATGCGTTTATGTAAGCAGTCCTTATTTCCCTCATATGTTACAACATATGTTTTGCATATGTACCCTATCTCTTGGTTTCCACTGTACTGTCTTGTGTGCCTAAAATTACGTAAATTCACTTAAAGGTGTGAAATCCTGTATATGTGTGTGTGTGTGTGTGTGTGTGTGTGTGTGTATGGGGTGTATGTGTGTGTGTGCGTGTGTGTGTGCGTGTGTGTGTGTGTGTGTGTGTGTATGCGTGTGTTTATGTAAGCAGTCCTTATTTCCCTCGTATGTACTACATATGTTTTGCATATGTACCCAATCTCTTGGTTCCCACTGTACTATCTTGTGCCTAAAATTACGTTCAATTCTGTATGCTAGGCTTCGCTAGGCTACCTCTCATACTAGGCTATCTATCATTAACTGCTTAACTCTCCTGAACCTCAATAAATTCTATTAAATGCCAGTAAATGCTGCTTATTCTAATTCTGATAGCTCGAGGAGAGTGACCCCCCAATTTCCAGCTAGAGACTGGTGCTGACCCCATGCAACTCAAACTAGGTGAATATTACTTGCGGCTGGCAGTGGAGTAATGTCGTCCTCCTGGGTCCCAGTATGAAAATGCTTGATGCTTCTCGGTAATTTTTCCACTAACTTCCTGTAGGCACTGTGGTCTCTAGCTCATCTAATTTTTTCACTCACTCACTGTATTACTGACACATCTATACATATCTCTTATCTCCCTGGTCTTGAGTTGCACTTATTCTTCAAAATACCCCACTGCGTTATTATGGCAACACTATTTAGGCCTGACACAACTGTTCACCTTCCTTCCAACGGCCCCCACTAAACATTTAGTCACTATTTCCTTTGTTTTCTTTTCTGTGATCACTTATATTTCCTTTTTCGGGGCTTAAGTGATTATATGCACTCTTATGCGTGCACATGCCTATATCTCACACTCTATTCCTTATGGCACAGTCAGAAATTACCACCAAAACACGAGTTCAAACCGCGTGACGCCTCCATGTACTCACCTATTTGTGGTTGCAGGGGTCGAGTCCTAGCTCCTGGTGTGTGTGTGTGTGTGTGTGTGTTTGTGTGTGTGTGTGTGTGTGTGTGTGTGTGTTTGTGTGTGTGTGTTTGTGTGTGTGTGTGTGTGTGTGTGTGTGTGTGTGTGTGTGTGTGTGTGTGTGTATGTACGTATGTATGTGTGTGTATATTAAGTAATTTCAAACTCTTGAAGATAAAGAACTTAATTTTAAATGAGTTCTTGCTAATTGACCAATTTTATGTATTCGGCAAGACATACATACATACATACCATATGTACATACCATATATGCATACCATATACAGTGGACCCCCGCTTTACGATCAGCTCCCAATGCGACCAATTATGTAAGTGTATTTATGTAAGTGCGTTTGTACGTGTATGTTTGGGGGTCTGAAATGGACTAATCTAATTCACAATATTCCTTATGGGAACAAATTCGTTCAGTAATGGGACCTGAACATACTTCTGGAATGAAATAATATCGTAAGCTGGGGGTCCACTGTATACATATTATATATACATATATACATGTAGATGAATGGTTCAGAGAACTGACAAGTTGATAAATTAGACTCCTCCTGTTCTTCACCATTCTCCTTTGTATGGACTGAAAGCCACTATGTGGCAAAACGTTTCCTCGTTAACCCTTTGACTGTTTCGGTCATATATATACGTCTTACGCGCCACTGTTTCTGACGTATTTATACGCGTAAATTCTAGTGGCTTCAAATGAAGCGGGAGAAAGCTGGTAGGCCTACATGAGAGAGAATGGGTCTGAGTGGTGGGTGTGCACCCTGTGAAAAAAATCTGGGACTCAGTGATGCATTGTGGGAACGCCATCTTGGTAGTCCATTTTCACCATGCCTCGCAGTAAGAAGTACCTCACTCCTCGGCAGATTGGAGGTCTTTTGTTCCCAAGTAATAGCTCCAACAGCGATGGAAATGTCAGTGAAAGTGAATTCCATGGTTTTCAAGCGGGTGTGACCGAAAACAGTGCCCAGGATAATGTAATTAGTGATGAAAACCCAGATGACCCACGACCTTCCACCTCTGGTGCTGGGCCAGTTCGTTCACATTCACCTGTACCAGGACGAAAGAGGAAACTATTTGCCCGTGTACAAGACTCATATGTGAGCAGTGAAAGTGATAGTGATAGTGATTTCAAAGCTATTGAAAGCAGTTCTAGTTGTGACAGTGAGGGTGAATATTCCCCAGTGAAGCGGCAGTATATACAAAGTAGCATGTGGTCTGGTAGTGTGTCCTATGCTGTTCCAAGGGGAAGGAGTAAATCTCAGAGCACATCCCGTGACTCTACACTACGACCTGATAGTAAAGATGACGATATTGTTACGATGGGTATGAATGATGTGAGTGAGGCAGCAGGTGGTGGTGGTGATAGTGATGGTGGCATGAGTCCTGTGGTACCAGCAGTGGGCCACGCTACTATCAACGCTGCTGACTCTGCACAACTACAACCAGCCTCACCCAACCCCACACTCCCACAACCTGCACAACCACAACCACATTTCAATATCCAGAACCCACCAGCAGACCGCATCTGGGATTGGCAGCAAGGGGACGAGTTTTTTTTGCCCGTCCCATGACTTTGATGAAACACAAAGTGGGGAAAACGGCCATGTGTTTCACTTGGGAACAATGCTACTGAACGGAATGCTTTCAGTTATTCTTTGATGAACCCCTGATGGACATTATTGTCAGGGAAACTAACACATACTATGAGTACACCATGGCAAATACAATTCTCTCACCAAGATCACGGCTACACCAGTGGGAAAGGGCACAACTGTGGCAGAGATATACCTGTTTTTTGCCATAATAATGCTTATGCCACATGTGTATAAGCACACTGTCACCACATACTGGTCAACAGAACACCTGATTTCAACCCCAGGTTTTAGTGACATTATAGGTGTGAATCGTTTTTTGATACTGTTACGTATGTTACACTTTTCAGACAAAAGAAAGCCTGACAGAAGTGACAGGTTATATAAGATCAGAAATGTGTTTATGTACCTGAAACAAAAGTGTTGCATGTATTTTTATCCCTTCAGGAAGCTTGTTATTGACGAGTCTTTGATTTTATGCAAAGGAAGACTCATTCAAGCAATATATACCAAGCAAGAGGAAACGCTTTGGTATAAAGTTATTTGTACTGTGAGATTGCAAAAGTGGTCTCGTTTTGGATATCATTGCGTACGCTGGCAGTAATACATTGGGTATCTCTGGTGATGTGGTTCGAACAGTGATGGAACCATATCTTGGTAAGGGGCATATATTATATAGTGATTACTGGTACACAAGCCCCATACTTAGTGATTTCTTGCGAGTGAACCTGGCAGACGTGTGTGGGACAGTGCGTGGTAATCGTAAACATATGCCAAGGTTCAATGCTGGCACTTGCAGAGGTGAGGTGCAGGCCTTTGCTGCCAGTGACATCATGGCATTTCGGTGGCATGACAAACGTGATGTCACATTGTTGACATCAGTTCACCGAAACAAAATGGCACACACTGGCAGCTGTCATGGACTACAACCTCAATATGCACTTAGTGGACAAATGTGACATGCAGATTGGGTTTGCTGATTGTGTATGCAAGAGTTATAAGTGGTATATAAAGCTTTTTTTTCCATCTTGATATTTCCATGCTAAATGCTTGTAACATATACAAGTTGAAGACCAACAACAAACCAAAATATGGTGAATTTTGTTTGTCAGTCATCAGACAAATAATCTCCAAGTACCAAGGAGCAACACCTGCAGTAGACCAGTGTCCACGAAATTACCAACACACGCCATCTCGTTTGAGACCTGGTGATCACTGCCCCATACAACTGCCTTCTACTGCTTTCAAGAAAAGTGCTCAGAAGAGGTGTTTTGTATATGGACGTACCACAAAATGCCCACAAACACGTAGAGACTCGTTTTATGTGTGTGAGAAGTGTCAAGTACCACTCTGCATATACCCATGTTTCAAAGAGTTCCACAAGCTGCAGCAGTTCTAGGAAAGTGTTCAGTGACTGTACATATGTATATATATTATGGAACAATAGTAATAAACAATGTTTTGTATTGTTTGTTTGTGTAAACAAGTTTTATACACAATCTAATAGTGATAATGTTTGTTCAGTTATTGTGTTGTAAACAATGAGTATATATTTGAACAATGCACCTTACTTTGGTCTCACAAGCCACATAAGTTACTTAGAAAAGAAAAATATTGGAAAATACAAGAAACCTTCGAATTGGAGTAAATAAAAGAATACCGGGTGGGCGGCATTCGCCGCTGTTGCCGTACGGCGCTCATTTTCTGCCAACTTTGCGCCTCTGTATCTCGGTAAGTACTGATGGCAAAAAAAAAAATTTTAGGCTTAAAACACTCGGTAAAATAATCCTAACATTTTCGTGTGAAATCGGCCAAATTGCCAATTTCTGACCATTGTATTGGGTAGTTGAAATAAGTGAATGGGCAGTTTCTTATACTCAGTTGACAGACTAGAAGTAAATAAGTTTATTCAGGTATACACAAATACAGTTACATAGATTATCATACATAGCAGTGTATGTATAGAGAACCTAGGATAACCCAGAAAAGTCAGACAAAGTGACTTATTGCCAGTACCTGGCTTGGGCTTGCCATATATGATTTTTGGTAAATATTTTTTTCTCGGTTGTTTGTTGGGCTATCTCATTGAAACTTGGGCAATTTATGATGGAAAGATGCTTCTTAATGTACAACAAAAATAAAAAAGATGGACGATGAATAAGGGAGTTCACTTTTCAGCCATTAGCTGCCTATTTGCAGTATATTTTCGTATGTTTTTTATGGTTGTATTCTCATTTTTTTGGACTCATTTGATAGAATGGAAGATGTATTACAGAAATAGACATGATTTTGATTGCTTTCATGAAGGAAAGTACCTTGAAATTGAGCTCAAAGTAGCGGAAATGTTCGATTTTTGCCGATGTTCAATGAACTTTGTGTAAGTCAAGTTGGCTAATTTTATTAAGTGTATTCTAACTTAACCACTCTGTAATCCGGCAAACTCAGTAATCCGGCACACTACAGGTCCCAATGATGCCAGATTTGCGATGGAGGACCTGTACATTTAAATAGTTTTATATCTGATTAAATTATCTTTCCAGAATGCTGAAACAATGAGTACGCCAAGTCTGCCACTGTCCTCCATATTACGGACCAAGCATGAAGAAGCTGAGGGTGATGAGCCGAAGAAGAAAACCAGAGAAGAATGGAAGAAAGCCAAGGAACTTGAAGAAGCTCGAAAAGCTGGCACTGTGCCAGCTGCTGTTGATGAAGAAGGTAAAGATATAAATCCTCACATTCCTCAGTATATAGCTACAGCACCTTGGTATTTTGGCTCTGGAGGCCCAACCCTTAAGCACCAACGTCCACAGCCAGAGAAACTCCAGTCGTTTAACCACCTCAATGAATATTACATCAGAGGGCAAAAAGGAACAACAGCTACGCGTTATCGTAAGGGTGCCTGTGAAAATTGTGGTGCTTTGGGACACAAAAAGAAGGAGTGTGTTGAAAGGCCCCGCAAAGTTGGAGCTAAATATGATGCGCATGATATTGCTCCAGATGATGTATTGCTACCAGATCTTCACCTAGATTTTGATGGAAAGAGAGATAGATGGAATGGGTTTGATCCTTCCGAATATACAGCTGTTGTTGAAGAGCATAAAAAAGTTGAAGACTATAAGAGACAGATAAAGGCTAAAAAGCTGAAGGAAGGAGAAGAGATGAGTGATGGTGAACCAGATGATGATGATGAAGATGAAGACAAATATGCTGAAAGTGTTGACATGCCAGGTACAAAAGTAGACAGCAAACAGAGAATTACTGTCCGCAACTTGCGTATACGTGAAGATACAGCCAAGTACTTAAGAAATCTGGACCCCAATTCAGCCTATTATGATCCAAAGACACGTTCTATGAGGGACAACCCTTACAAGGGCACTGGAAGAAAAGAGGATGAAGTCGACTTTGCTGGAGAGAATTTTGTAAGATTTTCAGGAGATACTGTCAATCAAGCTAAAGCTCAGCTCTTTGCATGGGATGCATTTGAGAAAGGTGTAGATGTCAGTCTTCAAGCTGAACCTACAAAACTTGAATTGTTAAAAAAGCAATTTGTAAATAAGAAGGAAGAGTTCAAGAAAAAGGTATCTGATGATCTTTTAGAAAAATATGGTGGGAAAGAACATCTTGATGCTCCACCAGCTGAACTTTTACTTTCTCAAACAGAGAATTATGTTGAGTACTCCCGACATGGCAAAATCATCAAAGGCGCCGAAAAGCAGACTGTGCGATCCAAATATGAGGAAGATATGTACCCTGGTAATCACACCAGTGTTTGGGGAAGTTACTGGCGAGATGGCATGTGGGGATTTAGTTGCTGTCATTCTTTTGTCAAGAATTCTTATTGCACAGGTGAAGCTGGGAAGCGGGTGATGCCAGCATTGCCATTACCGAGTGCATCGACCTCGGCTTTACAGAGTACTTCACAGAAAGGTAGCTCTGGTGAGGAACAACAAAACACAAAGACTTTGCTTGAAATTCACAGAGACAAGAAAAAGAAAAAGAAGAGGAGGAAGCTAAAGAAAAAGAAGAAGGACACTAGCAGCAGCAGCAGCGGTAGTGATTCTAGCAGCGAATCAGAAAATGAAGAAGATAAGGAAAAGAAACGCAAGAAGAAATTGCGTGAAGCTTTGATTCGTGCAAAGATAGAAGAAGATGCAGTTCAAGAAATGATGAAGTTAAATGAACGTGAACGAAGCTATAATTCTATGTATGATGCAAAGGCACCAACAGAAGAAGAGATAGAGGCTTATCAAATGAGAAGACCGAGGGAGGACGATCCTATGGCTGCATTCCTAGGCAAATGAATGTGCATCAGAAATATACCTAGTGTTTTCATTTTTCTGGTTGTTTAGATACATATCTAAAACTATTAAAATAGTTTAAGAAAATTATTTGTTAGTAACCCAGTACCTACTTTCATTATGACCTTGATAATTGTCCAGAATGGATTGAAATGTCATCCAATTTTTATTTCCAGATTGTGAGTTAGTTGCAAGCTGCTTTAATTCTGGAGAACTAGTCTGTATATCACTGATCTATGCTGGCTTTATTAATATGAATACAGTGAATCATTATTCAGCATATATGCAGTATGTCAATACAATACAACCTTCATAATTCCTCATTTTATACTTTAGAAACATACTATGGAACAATCCACAATTCTTAATGTGTATAGCAGGAAAATATGAACTTGGATGAGGGAATAAGTGGTAGATTATTTCTTGAAACAAAAATGCTTTATTACCTAGCAAGTGATTGCTTGTATTCAGAGGTTGAAGAATACAAGAATTTTGAATTATGTGGTCTATCATAAGCTGATAGACCACATATTCCAATTCAGAGTTTATTTCCACATGATATATTGTTTAGACAGAAATGGGTGACACTTTATTGCATACAGGAAGTCCATGGTTATGCACACCATTTCAGTATATGTATAATAAATGTATATTTAAGTAGATTTAATACAGTGGTACCTTGAATGTCGAATAGCTCCCAACTCGAACAGTTATGTGAGTGTATTTTTGTAAGTGCTTTTGTAAATGTATTTTTGGGGGCCTCACATGGACTAATCTAATTTACATTATTCCTCATAAGAACAAATTTGTTCGGTAACAGCACTTGAACAGCCTTCTGGAACAAATTTTGGCCAATATTCAAGGTACCATTGTACGTATATCATTGTACATGTTTATAAGAAAAAATATTTGGGTTATACTCTAGTAAATATATAGTACAATTTTTTACATTAGATGACATTCAGTTCAAGAACTCAAATTCTTGAATCAGCAACTATTCACAGTAACAATTTTGTATTCTAATTTCTAAAAATAAATTTCATCTGAAAAATAATGCAACTAAATCAAAGGAAATGGAAGTTGCTTTATTACCGAGGTCATGAGTGAACGATGATGAAGTGGAGACGGCTGATGTGTTAATAAAAAATAAAATACTGCACGTTAAATACAAGGAATGAGTAGACTGTTGAACAAAGTGGGACTATTCCATAATATAGTCAGAATATTGAGAAATGCGTATTTTTCTTGTAAATCAAAAACACTTAAAGACAGCAAGCCTTTATTAATTTAAAATTTTCCAAGTAACTCAGTAAAGCTGTCACTGAACAAGAAGTAATTTTTAATAAAGGTTTGTAATGTCTAAGTTTCTTTGAGTTACTCCTTGTTGACTTAGTGCCCAGCTTTCAAGTATTCTTCAAGCAGAGACAACCATAGTTTTTATAGTGTATATACTGCTGTGTATTTGATAATTATATAGGTATATATATATATATATATCTTGAGATTATTCTTTATTAAGTAAAGTTGTGTAGTGTGTCTCTTGACTGAATCAGGAGGTATTATTGTTTCTCTGACAGGTTTTAAATATTGATATGCAGAGTTGGAATAGGTGTCTTGATAGGCACAGTGGTGGGTGGGTTTGTTTGTGTGTGTGTGTGTGTGTGTGTGTGTGTGTGTGTGTGTGTGTGTGTGTGTGTGTGTGTGTGTGTGTGTGTGTGTGTGTGTGTGTTGTGTGTGTGTTACGCGTACTCACCTAATTGTTGCAGGGGTCGAGTCATAGCTCAACCCCTGAAAAACGAGTGCATGCTCATTTTTTGTGCATGTGTGTGTCAGTAAGCTTAATGTAACACCGCTAACACAACGATAGCATAGTGACTCACAAGCCTATGATAATTCCCTTCAAATCTATTGTTCTCTCTAGGCTGGAATATTGCTGTACAAATTGCATACCTGGAGAATATACAGAGAAATTTCACTGCACAGGAGTGAAGATGCTGTTCACTAAACAGTGCAAAATTCTCCAAAGATGATGTACATCCTAGTGTGCATTTCACATCACCACACATTGGTCACCAGGTAACTCTTTGGCTGTCCTCATTGCTGCAGTGTAGTGTACACCTTACATCTTTGCACACAGGTCACTGTTTACCCTCCCCATGTTAGAGCACTGCATGTTCCCATGTTGGTCACAGTAGTGTGTTCTCATACTGAGGGAGGTATTGTGACCAGTGTGGAAACACAGTACACTGTACAGCCTCTCCTCACTTAACGATGGAGTTCCGTTCCTAAGACCATGTCGGTAAACGAATTTGTCGCTAAGCAATTAGCATACTTTGATGGTTTGTGTCAGCCATCTTTGGTAGTGTTTTAATGTCATCTTTGCACTATTTGTAACATTTTTACTGTATTTATATATGTTTATACAGTAGTGTACTGTATATTTCAATATAAAGAATAGAGAAAACCAGCTCTAATATATAGTGGACCCCTGCCTTACGATATTAATCCGTTCCTGAGAGCTCATCATAAGCCGAAATTATCATTGGTCGAATTAATTTTCCCCTTAAGAAATAATGGAAATCAAATTAATCTGTTCCTGACACCCCAGAGTATAAAAAAAAAAAAAAATTACCACATGAAATATTAATTTTAATACACTCAAACTGAAGAAGACATGCACAATTACTACTCTACTAAGAATAGAATACATGACACTTAGCTTTATTGAAGATCTGGTGATGATTGATGGGATGGGAGGAGGGGAGAGTGTGGGAGTTATTGTTTAGAAGGGGAATCCCCTTCCATTAGGACTTAGGTAGCAGGTCCTTTTCCGGGGTTACTTCCCTTCTTTTAATGCCTCTAGGACCAGCTTGAGAGTCACTGGACATCTGTCGCACAACATATCTGTCCATAGAGCTCTGTACCTCCCATTCCTTTAAGACTTTCCTAAAATGGACCATAACATTGTCATTGTACAGGTTGCCAACACGGTTTGCAGTAGCTGTGTCAGGGTGATTTTCATCCGTAAAGGTTTGCAGCTCAACCCACTTTGCACACATTTTCTTAATCTCTTTTTTTCAATTCCATACTAATTCTCGCCCTTTTTACCACATGGATGGCACTAGAAGCTTTCTTGGGGTCCATGGTGACTTATTTTGCAGTTATAAGCACGGAAAACACTGGGATAATGTGAAATGTACCGAATGTATGCGTAAATGCAACCGCACTGGCTGGCTTGTAAACACTGGCGCTGAAGCCACACGTGGGACACATCCCAGACAAATCACGTAAGGCGAGTTTTTTATCGTGAGGCGAGGCAAAAATTTTGCGTTCAAATGCTTCGTATGGCGTATTTAACATAACGCAATGCGTTCGTAAGGCTGTACATTATTTAGGTATTCACAAACACTAATCACAGCTTGGTGCCCAGCCAATGCTAGACGTTTTGGTCAAAGACAGCCAGCATTCAAGCAGGTAGTGTTAGCTATTTCATCTCATCCCCTGCATGCATCAACCGATGAGAGACTTTTAAAATGTTTATAATTCGCAGAACAGGCGAAATATTCACAAACACTAATCTCAGGTCGAAGGAGACTCGAACCTACGAACCATGGAACAAGGTACGTAATGCTCTACTCACCGTACCACACTGGTTGAATACCTTGGCCAAAACGTCTAGTGTTGGCTGGGTGCCAAGGTATTGGACCAGTGTGGTAAGGTGAGTAGAGCACTGCGTATCTTGTTCCAAGGTTCATAGGTTCAAATCTCCTTCAACGTGAGATTAGTGTTTGTGAATATTTTGCCTGTTCTGCAAATTCTAAACATTATTTACGTATGCATACTGGTGAGAGAACCTGTCGTAAGTCCGAGTTGTTGGTAAACATGTACAGTGGACCCTTGGGTAACGATGCTATCGGATAGTGATAAAATCGGATATCGATGTGTTTTTGCGTAGAAATATTGGCTCGGCCAGCGATGAAAAACTCAGTTAAGGACATTCGTCCCGAATGTGTCCACGCGGCCTGAGCCCATGTACAAGGTAATGTGCCATTGTTTACAAGCCAGGGAGGACGATTCCACGCGTACATGCGATATATTTTGTATTATTCCATTGTTTAGTGCTTGTAACTGCTAAATAAGCCACCATGGGCCGAAAGAAAGTTTCTAGTGCCAACCTTGTGATAAAGAAGGAAAGAAACACAATAAAATTCAAGAAAAAACTCGTAGCAAAGTACCAAAGTGGAGGAAGAAGAGAGAGGGGTGAATGTGCCTTCTGCAGTGATTCAGTGATTCTATGATATGTACAATACTAAAGCAGTAGGTATCAATAAAGGCTATAGTGCCAGCCAGCTATAAAGTGTAGAATTAACAGTAAAGTAAAAGGACACAAATGCAACTAATGTGACTTTTTTATTGTGGCAACGTTTCGCTTTCCAGGAGCTTTATCAAGCCATTACAAACAATACATGGACACAGAGGGTATATAAAGGCTCAGAGTGAGGGGCAATACTAGTGAGGTACCATTTCGATGTTCACTAGTGGTAGTAGTAGTAGTAGTATAGTAGTAGTAGTACAAAAGTATTACTTTTGTCACTACTACTACTACTACTACTTCTGCCACCACTAGTGAACATCGAAATGGTACCTCACTAGTATTGCCCCTCACTCTGAGCCTTTATATACCCTCTGTGTCCATGTATTGTTTGTAATGGCTTGATAAAGCTCCTGGAAAGCGAAACGTTGCCACAATAAAAAAGTCACATTAGTTGCATTTGTGTCCTTTTACTTTACATATTGTCGGTAATTCTACGAACTTTATTACAGAATTAACAGTGTAGCAAGTATTCGACACGAAAGTAACTCTCCAATGTTGTATGTGTATCTGGCCGTTGAACATACAACGGCTTGCTATGTATCTTCCACCACTCTAAACCTCTGCCAGCATCTCCTCCTTCAAATTAATTAAACTAACATCTCCTCCAAGGTAAGTGAAAATATAAAAGTGTTAATATAAAAGGACCCCAATGGAAATACGTAAATCACTCTGACTATTTTTAGGGTTATCCCAGGTACTTTACACATATGCTGCTATGTATGAATATATGTGTACGTAATTGTATTTGTGTATGCCTGAATAAACTTATTTATTTATAAATTAAAATGTAAATATTTCTTATTTATAAATTAAAATGTAAATCTTTCTTGTTTATAAATTGCGTTCATATAGTGGTGGTGGCAGAAGCCTCTATCACCAGTTACCATCACATCAACAACACTTTCATCACTTATCCTCACATACATTATGACATATTTTATTCATTCTAGAGTATATATCATGTTTCTGTGTTATTAATATTGTTTATTATGTCATATTAGATGAATTGGAATAGATAAATAAGCCGTAGAGATGATGATAGCTTCATATTGAAGCATAATAGACTCGCCTTCCTCTCGCCTCCTACATGCCTGCTACACTCCCTGCCTCTTCAAGGGATGCTCCTTGGCGTGGTGAAGTGGCTCTTGGTCTGAGGAATTAGACCTGTCGGTCTCCTTCCTCAGATGGAACCTAATTACCCCTCAATCCCCCATTCCCTATCCCATCCTCCCCGTTTTCCTTTCCTCCTCCTCCTCCCCACCCCTCCCTTTTGCCCTTCCTTTTTGGCCTTTTTTTTTTTTTTTTTTTTTTTTTTTTCCCACAGGCACGCTAGTTCCTAGGTAGGGGAAAGGGAACCGGGGTCCATCCTATCTCGTTGAGGTTCTTGGCGGTGGCGTAGTTTGCCGTGGAATCTGGATTGCCTGGGATGTCCCGATCCCTCTCTGGTATCCCGGAGGGTGGCTTTGGGTGTCTCTCGGGCGACGGGTGTATCTCTGGAAGCCACCTTTCAGATTCCGGGGGTGGTGGCCGAAGGAGGTATGCTTTGTGGCGGATTTCCGGCCACCCTCTCTTTTGTCCACCGAGGTAGCTCGGCAGATGTGAGGTTGCTATCCCGGATTGCCGGTTTACTGGCATGATGGGTAGGGTATGGCACGGGTTCCATGCTGCATCTGCGCTACTTGCGGTGCTGAGGTCCTCTTGGGCGCGGAGGGAGATTTCTGGCCCTTTCATTCCTCCTAGGAACTATCCCTCCCTGGTCCCCCTTTTTTTATTCTTTTTTTATTTTTATTTTCTTTTCTTCTTTTTTTTTCTTAAAAACAAAAAGAAAGAAGTAACCTAACCATGGCAGCCCTAGTCCATGAACCTGCTACCCCCGGGCCCCTTCTTGATACCGCACCCCGTTCTGACCCTGCCTCGTCTTTGGACCACTCTTCGGACACTCCTCATGCCTCTGTACCTCTTGCCGGTGCTGTTTCCTCACCCGCTTCAGGTACTGAGGCCTCGACTGACTCCTTCGATTTATCTGACCTTCGCTCTCCTCTGACTATGCTTCCAGCCTCTCCCTCTACAGTGTGGCAATTTTCGAATCGCCGACCCGTTTCACGTCAGACCAACTCTGGTCCCACGCCTAAACGCCAACGACAATTACCTGCTGATGATACTTCTCCACCTTCTTGTTCGTCTCAGAAAAGATCGACACGTCCTTCACTACCTTTCCACGCTCAGTTTCAGACTGCACAATGGACTAAATTCTTCACTTTACGACCGACTTCCTCTACTGCCTATCTTTCTGACCACAGTATTGGCAAGGCACTCCTACGCCATGTTGGTAAAGATATTTCTTTTCATGCGCTTAAGAGCGGTACGCGCATCATAACCGTACAGAATGCTACCCAGGCTCATGAGCTTTCTCGTCTTTCCCATATCGATACTGTTCCTGTCACTATTGAAAAACATCATTCCCTCAATTCTTGTTGTGGTACCGTCATCTGCCCTATACCATAGTTCAACAAAATTTCCAGACATGTGGCACTGACATTCTTGAACAGCTGGAACTCCAAGATCTCCCAATCCTCAAGGTAGACACTTACGTTCTTCATGTCCGTGGGCAGAGACGATACCCTAGCAATGTGGCTCGTTTAACTTTTGACAGCCGTGAACTCCCATCCTCAGTTTATGTAGCAGGACATCGGTTACAAGTTCGAAAGGTGATCCCTACACTGCAACAGTGTAGAAATTGCTGGCGATTTGGCCATCCAGCGAAATATTGCAGATCTATCTCTGAATGCCCAGTCTGTGGTGCCGATGACCATTCTAATACGTCTTACAATCGACCTCCCTCTTGCCTTAATTGTCATGAGGCTCACCCTTCGTACTCTCGCCGTTGTCAAGTCTACTTAAACAAGCGGGAAATCCGTTACCTCAAAGAGGCAGAAGGTCTCCCCTATGCCATGGCAGTTTCTCATCTCCGCCTCCAAGGGAGACTACCTCGTGCTTCTTATTCCCGTGTTTCAAAACGTCCCCCCACTTCTGGTATCCCATCTTCTGCACCCACCTCTGTGGTTACCTCTCCCATAGTCACTCCTGTATCTAATTCTTTTGCTGTCCTTGGCCCAGACGTCCCTACTTCAACGCCTCAGTCTGATCTCGCTTCTTCGTGTTCTCTCTCACAAGCCTCAGTAGCGACGAGATCTCGTATGACACCTCCTCCCAATTGTCCCTCTACTTCTCAAAAGTCAAAAAAAGGTCCGTTAACACCTCCTACCCATCTTCCACCTCCTCATTTTACCTTCCCTGTCTCTGTACCTGGTTCTCCCCCTCTCACTGGCTCTGTTACAAGTGTAGAGGTTCACCCTCCTCCTCGTACTGTACCTTCCTCCCCTGTTCCCTCCCAAGTTTCTTCCTCTTCTGCCACCTCCCAGGTTTCTGCCTCTTCTGTCCCCTTCCATGCTTCTCCAGTTCCCTCCACCCTTTCGCCCCCCCCTACCTTGGTAGAGTCCAGTACAGTTCCAATCTTTACTCATCCTCCCCCTACCATTTCCAATATTGTCTCCCATACGACGTCTCTGAATTCTGAAACACTTGAAGCAATCTCTGAATATATTGCAGAGACCAAACCATCAATGGACACTGATCCACCCTCCACTCCTTCTCTCTCCTCTGCTCCATCTGTGCAACTCCTTTCTTCACAGCGCACCATTCCTTCACTGCTTGAACGTTTTCCACTGCCTCCGCATGTGGACTTTTCTAACCCCTCTAGTCCGTAGGAACCCTTACCTGCGGATTTCAGGTATCTTTATCATTGCCAATCATGGCCTATTTACAGTGGAATATACGCGGCCTCAGGGGTAATCGGGGTGAGTTTCAGGTGTTACTCTCCCAGTTTTCCCCTGTTGGTGTTTGCTTACAGGAACCAAAATTACACTCTGCTGTTATCTCTCCCATCTCAGGCTATAATTTATTGTATTCTTCAGATTCTTTTCCTGATGGGACCTTTAATGAAAGTGCCCTTCTTCTACGCACTGATATTCCGTTCCATCAGCTATTTGTTCGTACTTTGCTGCATTACACAGCAGCTCGTATCCACTTGCATAGGTGGTATATGCTCTGTTCTTTATATCTCTCTCCTTCTTGGGCATTATCTATTCCAGATATTGCCTTTCTTGTTTCATCATTACCGCCACCGATTCTGTTACTTGGTGATTTTAATGCCCACCATTTCCTCTGGGGGGTCTCACTGTGATTCCCGTGGCATTCAGTTAGAGGCTTTTCTTGCCACCCACCCCCTCCATGTTTTAAATACAGGTACTCACACCCATTTTGATCCTCGGACTCACACTCTCTCTTGCATCGATCTCTCAGTCTGCTCTTCCTCCGCCGCATTAGACTTCACTTGGTCTGTTCTCCTGGACTTACATGACAGCTATCATTTCCCAATCATTCTTACTTCCTCTTCATATTCACCACCTCTTCGCATCCCACGCTGGCAATTTGATCAGGCAAATTGGAACCTTTACTCACACCTAACTGTTTTTAGAGAGGTTCCTTCTTTGTCCTCCATCGATGAGCTTTTACACCTCTTCTCATCCTCCGTTTTAACCGCAGCTTCTCATTCTATACCCCAAACTTCGGGCAGACATTCTCAGAAATGCGTGCCTTGGTGGTCTCCTGCTTGTGCTCGTGCAGTACGTTTGAAACGCACTGCATGGGGCAGCTACCGGTACAATAGAACCACAGAGAGACTTCTTGATTTTCAGCAGAAGCGTGCGATCGCTCGCCGTGTCATCAGTGACGCTAAACGCACTTGCTGGCGAGATTATGTCTCCACCATCACCTCTGCTTCCTCTATGAGTGCAGTCTGGAAAAAAGTACGAAAACTGAGTGGTAAATATTCTCCTGACCCGGCTCCTGTTCTGCGTGTTGCCGGTGTTGATATAGCAAACCCACTAGATGTTGCCAATGAAATTGGCAACATCTAGTCCGTATTTCTCAGGGACTCCATCTATACCCCTCATTTCTTTCCTCAAAGTCTGCCAGAGAGTTAGCACCCTTGGACTTTTCTTCTCTCAGAGAAGAACAGTATAATGTGCCTTTTACACTTCAAGAACTGGAGGCAACACTCTCAGCTTGCCGATCATCGGCAGCTGGGCCCGACGACATTCATATTCGTATGCTACAACATTTACATCAGTCAGCCCTTGCAGTCCTATTACGCCTTTACAATCTCATTTGGTCACAAGGAGTTCTTCCACAGCTGTGGAAATCCGCCATTGTTCTCCCTTTCCGCAAACCAGGCACTATGGGACATGAAACCTCCCACTATCGTACCATTGCTCTTACCAGTGCAGTTTGCAAAGTGATGGAACGCCTAGTAAATAGACGTTTAGTGTGGTATTTAGAGACACAACAGTCTCTCCACTCGTCAATATGGCTTTCGTAAGGGACGTTCTACCATAGACCCCTTACTACGCTTGGATACGTATGTTCGTAATGCCTTTGCGAATAACCACTCAGTTATTGTCTTATTTTTTGACCTTGAGAAGGCATATGACACAACTTGGAGGTATAATATTTTAGCCCAAGCCCACTCCTTAGGCCTTCGAGGCAATCTACCATCCTTCCTTAAGAACTTTTTAACTGACAGGCATTTCCGTGTTCGGGTTAATAATGTGCTCTCCCCGGACTTTATCCAAGCTGAAGGTGTCCCCCAGGGATGTGTTCTGAGCACAACACTTTTTCTCCTTGCTATTAATGATTTGGCCTCTAGTCTTCCATCAAATATTTGGTCATCACTCTATATTGATGACTTCGCTATTGCCTGTGCAGGCGCTGACTGTCACCTCATTACAGTTTCTCTCCAGCATGCAGTCAACCGTGTTTCCAATTGGGCCACCACACGTGGGTTTAAATTTTCCAGCAATAAAACCCACCAAATTACTTTCACTAGACGCTCTGTCATCTCAGATAATCCTTTGTACCTCTATGGCTCCCGTATCCCTGAACGTGATACAATCAAGTTTCTGGGCCTCCTCTTTGATCGTAGGTTATCCTGGAAACCTCACATTACCTCTCTGAAGGCAACTTGTCACAGCCGGCTGAACCTTCTTAAAACCCTTGCTCATCTTTCATGGGGAGCTGATCGTCGAACCCTCCTTCGCCTACATTCCACCCTTATTTTATCGAAACTTGATTATGGTGACCAGATCTATCAGTGGCATCTGCTACTCTCTCTAGCCTTAACCCCATTCATCACCAAGGATTGCGTTTGTGCCTTGGTGCTTTTCGCTCTTCCCCTGTCGAGAGCCTCTATGCAGAAGCGAACGTTCCATCCTTATCCGATCGCCGTGATGCCCATTGCCTTCGCTACTATGTACGCTCTCATGATCTCCGCAATCCTTCCATTTATAGAATGGTCACTGATATTAGTAGACATTCTTTATTTGTTCGCCGCCCCTGTTTACTCCATCCCTTCTCTCTTCACCTTCATTCGCTCGTCTTCTCTTCAATTACCACCTTTCTATGTTCATGTAGCATCTCACTTTTCCCTACCCCCCTGGGAAGTTCCAGCTGTTCGAGTCTGTTCTTTCTCTCTCCCTTGCTCAAAAGCCCAACTGTCTACTGTCGCTTCCCGCTCTCTTTTTCTTGACCACTTTCACTCTCATTCTCATGCCATTGCTGTGTACACAGATGGCTCTAAGTCTTCTGACGGCGTAGGATTCGCAGCAGTGTTTCCAGACAGCGTCGTACGAGGGCATTTACTATCTTCGGCTAGTATTTTTACTGCTGAATTGTATGCCATCCTTGCAGCACTTATCCGTATTGCATCTATGCCTGTGTCATCATTTGTGGTTGTCTCAGACTCCCTTAGTGCTTTACAGGCTATACAGAAATTTGATACACCTCACCCCTTAGTCCTCCGTATCCAACTTTGGCTATGCCGCATCTTTACCAAGCATAAAGATATTGTTTTTTGTTGGGTCCCTGGTCATGTTGACGTACAGGGCAATGAACAGGCAGACACTGCTGCGCGGTCAGCAGTACATGACCTACCAGTTTCATATAGAGGTATTCCATTTACGGACTATTTTGCTGCAATATCTTCCCACCTTCACACCCGTTGGCAACACCGTTGGTCTACTATGCTCGGCAACAAACTTCAATCTATTAAACCAAGTATAGGTTACTGGCCGTCTTCTTATCACCAGTGTCGAGGTTGGGAGACTACTCTCTCCCGTCTTCGCATTGGCCATACTCGTCTTACTCATGGATATCTCATGGAGAGGCGCCCTGCTCCTCTCTGTGAGAATTGCCAAGTTCCATTATCAGTCAGCCACATTCTGTTGGACTGCCCACTTTATCAACGAGCACGCAGAATTTACCTCCGTCGTCGTCTTCGCTCCGCTGCTCTCTCTTTACCTTCCCTTCTCGCTGATGGACCCACCTTTCATCCGGACTCTCTCATTGACTTTTTGACAACAACTGACTTACTTCACAAACTCTGATGCCTCCAGCCCTTTCTACCTCAATCTCTTGCTACCCTCTACCCCCGTACTATCCCCTGCCCCGCTGTTTTCTGTAACCTACTGATCATCCCTCCTCCCTTCTGCCGCCCAATGCCCTCGCTTCCTTCCCTACCCTGCAGCGCTGTATAGCCCTTGTGGCTTAGCACTTCTTTTTTATTATAATAATAATAATACACTCCCTGCATGCCTGCTACACTCCCTGCATGCCTGCTACACTCCCTGCATGCCTGCTACACTCCCTGCATGTCTGCTACACTCCCTGCATGTCTGCTACACTCCCATGTGCATGTCTGCTACACTCCCTGCATGTCTGCTACACTCCCTGCATGCCTGCTACACTCCCAGCATGCCTGCTACACTCCCAGCATGCCTGCTACACTCCCTGTATGCCTGTTACACTCCCTGCATATCTGCTTCACTCCCTGCATGACTGCTACACTCCCTGCATGCCTGCTACACTCCCTGCATATCTGCTACACTCCCTGCATGCCTGCTACACTCCCTGCATGCCTGATACACTCCCAGCATGCCTGCTACACTCCCTGCATGCCTGCTACACTCCCTGCATGCCTGCTACACTCCCTGCATATCTGCTACACTCCCTGCATGCCTGTTACACTCCCAGCATGCCTGCTACACTCCCTGCATGCCTGCTACACTCCCTGCATATCTGCTACACTCCCTGCATGCCTGCTACACTCCCAGCATGCCTGCTACACTCCCAGCATGCCTGCTACACTCCCAGCATGCCTGCTACACTCCCAGCATGCCTGCTACACTCCCAGCATGCCTGCTACACTCCCAGCATGCCTGCTACACTCCCTGGATATCTTCTACACTCCAAACTAACTACGTAATTAAACTAACATCTCCAAGGTAAGTGAAAATATTTCTTATTTATAAATTAAAATGTAAATATTTCTTATTTATAAATTACGTTCATGTATTGTTTGTGGATAGTGATGGTGGCAGAAGCCTGTACGACTTCTCTCAGTGACCATTGTAAACCCAACAACAACAATTCCGTCACTTGTCCTCACATACATTATGTCATATTTTATTCATTCTAGAGTGTATATCATGACTTAAGAAATCGTAATGACACGATTGCAAATAAACCATACCCCCGGCCGGGATTGAACCCGCGGTCATAGAGTCTCAAAACTCCAGCCCGTCGCGCTAGCCACTAGACCAGCTAGATCATGTTTCTATGTTATTAATATTGTTTATTGTGTCATATTAGATGAATTGTGATAGATAAATAAGCTGTAGAGTTGATAATAGTATCATATTGAAGTACTGTTCTGTCAAGCCTCCTGACAGCAGGAATGGATTAATTGGATTTCCTCCATTTCTTATGGGGAAAATTAATTTGGCTAACGATAAAATCGGTTAAGGACAGGCTCTCTGGAACGGATTAAAATCGTCAACTGAGGGTCCACTGTACCTCGCTAAATAAGGAAAGGCTGTATTGTAACCAGTATACAGTATTTTAATTAAATATATTCCTGTTCTTAAACATTGAGTAAATGTAGTTTCAGCTGAGAAGTTGTAAGGAATTAAGAAAAATCTTAGATGAAATCTGCAAAACACAAAATCCTTGTGTTCTTCTTTTCTTTAGAGATTCACAGTATTTTGTTGCCCGGGTCTCTACCAGTTGGTGACTTGGCTTTGGCTCCCCATTGGAGGAGTGTCATTGACATTCAAAATGTCTTCCCATGGGAAGAGGTACATTGTACCTCTTCTACTTCTGGGACCACTGTCCCCAAAGCCTAGCCCCAATCCTTGCCCAATGGGGCTTGTAGGGAATGGCAGTCACTGGAACTGCAGGTGGTGTTGATGGAAATTAAGATAACCTTGAAACTATGGCTGGAACAAGTTAACATTGTCCATGTTAGTTGGGATTGGCAAATATGTCTGCTTGCTACATTATCTGGAGGAAACTCCACATGCAAACTGCAAAGCGTGTATCTCCATGTTAGATTATGTATTGTAAATTCCATACGATTTACTGAGTGAGTTTATAATAAAATTCTTTGAGGATAACACCATGTTTGATTACATTAGACCATGCTGAAAACATTTCCAGTCTGAAGGTAATAATGAAAATATGCAAAGGAACTATAGTATACTGTGTTAAGAAAAGATTTCAAGCATCACTCTGTTGCAGATCAGTGAAGCAGAGGTCAAATGTTGAATGTACTGCACTATCCCTTTAAAATTATGACTCATGACCTTCATCATAATAAGTTTTATACATGTCTTTATATATGTTAATATCCCAGTCAAGATAACAAAAAATGTACCGAAAGGTAAAATGTTTGCTTATTTGTTTGTAATTTTAGAAATAAAATTGTTTGGGAGATTCAAGGACTTTGAGCAAGCAAACACAAGTGGGAAACTGGATAGTAAGGAGCAGTTATAGATATGAACAAATATACAAAAGAATGAAAAGAAATTGGAAGCAGCAATAATAATTAAAGGATAATGGAAATGTTTGGGAGTAACACAGAGGATCAGTGAGAAGAGATGTTGGATAGTAGCATAATGCAAGGAGGATGACCAAGACAGTACCTAATGTTGTATAAAGGTCACTTAGGTGTGGTGCAGCATGCACATAGGCAAACAAGATTCACTGATGCTTTTTCCATTGATGTAGTGTTATTTCTCTGTAAGATAAATGGGAAAGACAAAGTACAACTCATAAATTTACAATTAAGAAATAGAAAAGGATAGTCAAAATTAATGTATAATTCTTATTGAAATACAGTACGTTACATTTGTGTTGGGTGTAAAGTATGTATGAATTTCTTATTTTGTGTATTATATTTGTGTGTACTGTGCTAATTTACATACCAGTATGTAATAAACTTAAATTTAATATTTTAAAATTTAGTTTGTTATAAGACCTCTCTTAATAGGTAATTTATGTTCACAGTGGGTGATTACAATGTTTGCTGTCTTGTCAATACTGGTGGGCTCAGAATGGCTGTGACATGCATGGACCAAACTAAACTCTTCCCTCTGTCGTTGACATGCATGGTGTCCTGCAAAACTTCTATTTTTTTCCCCTTGACCAGAACTTGAGCAGCCATTGGAGCTGCAGACCTATTGGTGACTTCATGGTGAGAGGATAGAGGTCAAGTGGGAGGCTCAGTGCTGGACCTACCCAAATCATTTGCCTAGTTTAGGATCACTCTCCACTGTATGGTGGGACAATGTAGTCAGCTGGGGCTAAGTAAGCATTAGTGCTCGGGCACGATTTTGGTCCGGTGGCTGCCAATTAAGAGTGTTAGTCACTCATGACCTCTCCAGGAAGGTTCCTTGACACTGGTGAGAGTCTTTTGATCTAGGGAATTGGATCTGTGCTCCATTTCCCTGAATTAAGCCTCAATACCTTGCACATCCCCCCACAAGCGCTGTATAATCCTACGGGTTTAGTGCTTCCCCCCTTGATTATAATAATAATAGTCACTCATGTATAACCCTCTGTTAACCCTGGGATCATTTGTTTGTTGAATTTGATGGTGGATGGAGAATAGAGCTGATGGTAGTTATTATTTTATTAGTACAGCATTATTAATGATCCCTTACCTTAAACTACTCCAGCAAGATTTATGAAAATAAAAATGAAATGAAAATATTTCCTTGCCAAGCTTACAGTGTATGGTTTACATATAAAATATTAATTACAAGGAAGGCATGTAGCATGCCTAGGCATTTGCAAGTAACCAACAAGATTTACAAGTCACCAACAACATTTGCAGGTCACCCCTCAGATAACCCAAAACATTTCTCTGTCTACAACCAAACATTTTCAACTGGGGCTTCTTGGCGTGGTGAAGAGGCTCTTGGTCTGAGGAATTAGACCTTTTGGTCTCTTCCTCAGACCAAACCTAATTACCCCCTATCCCAACCTCCCCACCCCCCTTTCCCATCCCTCCTCCCCTCCCCTATCCCCTTCCTGTTTTCAATCTTTGGTATTCTCCCCACAAGCATTCTGGTTCCTAGGTAGGGGGAAGGGTAGCATGGTCCATCCCATTCCATTAAGGTCCTTGGCGGTGGTGTAGTTTGCCGTGGAATCTGGGTCACTTGGGGATGTCCCAATTCCTCTTCAGTCTCCCAGGGGGTGGCTTTGGGTGTCTTTCAGGTGACGGGTGTATCTCTGGAGGCTACCTTTCGGATTCCGGGGGATGGTAGCCGAAGGAGTATGCTTTGTGGCGGGTGTCTGGCTACCCTCTCTTTTGTCCCTCAGTGGACATGAGGGTGCTATCCCAGATTGCTGGTTTACTGGCATGAAGGGTAGGGTATGACATGGGTTCCATGCTGCATCTGCACTACTTGCAGGGCTAGGGTTCTTATGGGCATGGAGGGGGGATTTACAGCCCTTTCTTTCCTCCTCAGAGCTATTCCTCCACGTTCCCCCCTTTTTTTCGCTTTTTTTTTCTTTTCGTTTTTTTTTTTTTTTTTCTAAAAAACAAAAAAGAAAGAAGTGACATAATCATGGAGTCTATCACATACAGTGTTTCTTTCAAACAGACAGACAGACAAAGTTAGGAAAATGTTTGTCCCACATAGAAATGCCACCATTTCCAACATTAGATATGTACACAGACAGCATGGGACATATACCCACTGTGTTTAAGTCACAAATACATACTAAGAAATACATGACAGTTTTATGCACAGAGAGAAAAGAGACAAAAAGGCAGTCCAACTTATTTAGGCCCATATTACTTCTCTAGACATCACACACAGAAGTATCGTTATTTGTAACAATTCATACATAGAGAAAGCAAGTGACGTATACCCACTGTGTATAAGTCACACACGCACACATGTACCTGTACCATCATTTCCAATATTTCATATTTACACGGAAAAGACAGACACAAATAGAGACAGTGTTAGGCCTATAATTATCCTCTGTGCATCAAGCACAGAAACGTCATCATTTGCAACATTCATACACCTGACAGTCTCAGCTGAGTGGTTGAGGGGAGTAGACGTGTACTGGGGGGATCTGGACCTACTAATTTGAAGGCCTACCCATTTCTCCCGACTGATAAGCCATCATTAAAACTCATACTGTTGGATGACAGCTAGTGTTGTGAGAGCTCTTATGTGTGAGTTGTGACTAGTGATATACAGTGGACCCCCGCCTTATGATGGCATCACGTTATGTTAAACCCGCCATACGATACATTTGAACGCAAAAATTTTGCCTCGCCTCACACTGAAAAACTCGCCTCATTCGATTCATGCAGGACACATTCCACATGTGGCCTCAGCTGCCCCGTAGGTGCCAGTGTTTACAAGCCAGCCAGTGCGGTCACATCCACACATACATTCGGTACATTTCATATTATCACAGTGTTTTTAGTGATTGTAGCTGCAAAATAAGTCACCATGGGCCCCAAGAAAGCTTCTAGTGCAACCTGGTAAAAGTGAAATAATGGTGAGAGGGATAATTGTAAAGAAAAGTGAGTGCGTGAGAGCTGGCAGGGATACGAAACAATCGAACAAATCGCTACTATAGGAAACGGCAAAAGGGGCTGTCTTGCACAAGGTGATTTGTTCGAAACATAAGTGAAAGTACTTAGAAGAGTTAAAGATGTCTATTGGTTATGGATAAATGAAAAGCAGTATGACAGGGAGATACCAATCTCAGCGATTCAAGTGAAAAGGCTAGGAAGTTGCATGATGATTTAATTAGAAAAATGCCTGCAACTAGTGGTGATTTGAGTGAATTTAAGGCCAGCAAAGGTTAGTTTGAGAGATTTAAGAATCGTAGTGGCATACATAGTGTGATAAGGCATGGTGAGGCTGCCAATTCGGACCAAACAGCAGCTGAAAAATATGTGGAGGAATTCAAGGAGTACATAAACAGTGAAGGACTGAAACCTGAACAAGTGTTTAATTGTGATGAAACAGGTCTGTTTTGGAAGAAAATGCCAAACAGGACCTACATTACTCGGAGGAAAAGGCACTCCCAGGACATAAGCCTATGAAAGACAGGCTTACTCTCTTGATGTGTGCTAATGCTAGTGGTGATTGCAAAGTGAAGCCTTTATTGGTGTATCACTCTGAAACTCCCAGAGCGTTCAGGCAAAACAATGTCCTCAAGGCTAATTTTGTGTGTGCTGTGGAGGGCAAACAGTAAGGCGTGGGTCACTAAGGACTTTTTCTATGACTGGTTACCTCTCTTCAAGGGGGGCTCCTTGGCGTGGTGAAGAGGCTCTTGGTGTGAGGAATTAGACCTGTCGGTCTCCTTCCTCGGACCGAACCTAATTACCCCCTAATCCCCCCTTCCCTATCCCATCCTCCCCATCCTCCCCACCCCTCCCTTTTGCCCTTCCTTTTTTGGCATTTGGAATTTTCCCACAAGCGCGCTAGTTCCTAGGTAGGGGAAAGGGTACCGGGGCCCATCCCATTCTGTTGAGGTTCTTGGCGGTGGTGTAGTTTGCCGTGGAATCTGGATCGCCCGGGGATGTCCTGATCCCTCTCCGGTATCCCGGAGGGTGGCTTTGGGTGTCTTTCAGGCGACGGGTGTATCTCTGGAAGCCACCTTTCAGATTCCAGGGGTGGTGGCCAAAGGAGGTATGGTTTGCGGTGGATATCCGGCTGCCCTCTCTTTTGTCCACCGAGGTAGCTCGGCAGATGTGAGGTTGCTATCCCGGATTGCTGGTTTACTGGCATGAAGGGTAGGGTATGGCACAGGTTCCATGCTGCAGCTGTGCTACTTGTGGTGCTGAGGTCCTCTTGGGCACAGAGGGAGATTTCTGGCCCTTTCATTCCTCCTAGGAAGTATCCTTCCCCAGTCCTCCCTTTTTTATTCTTTTTTTTATTTTTATTTTCTTTCTTTTTTTTTCTTAAAAACAAAAAGAAAGAAGTAACCCAACCATGGAGTCCCCAATCCATGGCCCCACTACCCCTGGGCCCCTTATTGTTACCGCGCCCCGTTCTGACCTCGCCTTGTCTTTTGGCAACTCCCCGGACACTCCTAAGACCCCTGTACCACTTGCTGGTGCTGTTTCATCACCTGCTTCAGGTGCCAGGGTTTCGACTGACTCCTTCGATTTGTCTGACCTCTACTCTCCTTTGACTATGCTTCCAGCCTCTCCCTCTACGGTGCAGCAATTTTCGAATTGCCAGCCCGTCCCACGTCGGACCAACTCTGTGCCCACTTCTAAATGCCAACGACAATCTCCTGATGACGTTACTTCATTACCTTCCCATTCTACTCAGAAAAGACCGACACATCATGCACTCCCTCTCCACACTCAGTTTCAGACCACACAATGGACTAAATTCTTTACTTTAAGACCGACTTCTTCTACTACCTATCTTTCCGACCATAGTATTGGCAAAGCGCTCCTACGCCATGTTGGTAGAGATATTTCCTTTCATGCTCTTAAGAGTGGTAAGCATATCATCACAGTCCAGATTGCTACCCAAGCTCATTATCTTTCTCTTCTTTCACATATCGATACTATTCCTATCACTATCGAAAAACATCATTCCCTCAATTCTCAATTCTTGTAGTGGTACTGTCATTCTGCCCCATACCATAGTCCAACAGAATTTCCAGACATGTGGCAATGACATTCTCGAACAGCTGGAACTCCAAGATCTCCCAATTCTCAAGGTAGACACTTATGTTCTTCCTGCCCGCGAGCGGAGACAATACCCTTGCAATGTGGCTCGTTTAACCTACGACAGCCATGAACTCCCATCCTCTGTTTATGTAGCAGGACATTGGTTACAAGTTCGAAAAGTGATCCCTACACTGCAACAGTGTAGAAATTGCTGGCGATTTGGCCACCCAGCAAAATATTGCAGATCTATAGCCGAATGCCCAGTCTTTGGTGCCGATGACCATTCTAATACGTCTTGCAGTCGACCTCCCTCTTGCCTTAATTTTCATGAGGCTCGCCCTTCGTACTCTTGCCGTTGCCAGGTCTACTTGAATGAGCGGGAAATTCATTGCCTCAAAGAGGCAGAAGGTCTCCCTTATGCTATGGCGGTTTCTCATCTCCGCCTCCAAGGGAGACTACCCCTTGTTTCTTATTCTCGCGTTTCAAAACATCCCCCCACTTCTGGGGTCCCATATTCTGCAGCCCCCTCTGTGGTTGCCAGTCCCATAGTCACTCCTGTATCTAATTCTTTTGTTGCCCTGGGCTCAGACGTCCCTACTTCAACACCTCAGTCTGTTCTCACTTATTCGTGTTCTCCCTCACAAACCACGGTATCGACAAGACCTCGTACGACACCTCCTCCCAATCGTCCCTCTTCTCAGACGTCCAAAAAATCTCCTTTAACCCCTCCTTCCCTTCATCCACCTCCACACTTTACCTTCTCGGTCTCTGTACCCGGGTCTTCCCCTTTCACTGGCTCGGTTACAAGTGCAGAGGTTCATCCTCCTCCTCGTACTGTGCCTTCCTCCCCTGTCCCCTCCCAAGTTTCTTCCTCTTCTGCCACCTCCCACACTTCTCCAGTTCCCTCCACCCATTCGTCCCCCCCCCCCTGTACCTTGATACAGTCCATTACAGTTCCGATCTTTACTCAAACTCCTCCTCCTTCCATCTCCAATATTGTCTCCCATACGATATCTCTGAACTCTGAAACACTTGAAGCAATCTCTGAATATATTGCAGAGACCAAACCGTCAATGGAAACTGATCCACCCTCTGTTCCTTCTCTTTCCTCTTCTCCATCTGCACAACTCCTTCACAGCGCAGCGCACCGTTCCTTCGCTGCTTGAACGTTTTCCGCTGCCACTGCATGTGGACTTTTCTAACCCCTCTAGTCCATAAGTACCCTTACCTTTGGATTTCTAGTATCTTTATCATTGCCAATCATGGCCTATTTTCAGTGGAATATACGTGGCCTCAGGGGTAATCGGGGTGAGCTTCAGACGTTGCTCTCCCAATTTTCCCCTGTTGGTGTTTGCTTACAAGAACCAAAATTACACTTTGCTGTTATCTATCCCATCTCAGGCTATAATTTATTGTATTCTTCAGATCCTTTTCCTGATGGGACCTTCAACGAAAGTGCCCTTCTTCTATGCACTGATATTCCGTACCATCGGCTATTTGTTCGTACTTTGCTGTATTACGCAGCAGCCCATATCCACCTGCATAGGTGATATACACTGTTCTTTGTACCTCTCTCCTTCTCGAGCATTATCTATTCCGGATATTACCTTTCTTGCTTCGTCATTACCGCCACCACTTCTGTTACTTGGTGATTTTAATGTCCATCATTTTCTCGGGGGGGGATCACACTGTGATTCCCGTGGCATTCAGCTAGAGGCTTTTCTTGCTTCCCACCCCCTCCATGTTTTAAATACAGGTACTCGCACCCATTTTGATCCTCATACTCATACTCTCTTGCATCGATCTCTCAGTCTGCTCTTCCTCTGCTGCACTAGACTTCACCTGGTCTGTTCTCCCAGACTTACATGACAGCGATCATTTTCCAATCATTCTTACTTCCCCTTCATATTCACCTCTTCGTAACCCACGCTGGCAATTTGATCAGGCAAATTGGGACCTTTACTCACAACTAACTTTTTAGTGAGGTTCTTTCTTCATCCTCCGTTGATGAGCTTTTACACCTCTTCTCAGTTTTAACCGCAGCTTCTCATTCTATACCCCAAACCTCGGGCAGGCATTCTCAGAAATGCATGCCTTGGTGGTCTCCTGCTTGTGCTCGTGCAGTACATTTGAAACGTGCTGTGTGGGGCAGGTACCAGTATAATAGAACCACTGAGAGACTTCTTGATTTTAAGCAGAAGTGTGCGATCGCTCACTGTGTCATCCGTGATGCTAAACGCACTTGCTGGCGAGATTATGTCTCCACCATCACCTCTGCTTCCTCTATGAGTGCAGTCTGGAAAAAAGTACGGAAACTGAGTGGTAAATATTCTCCTGACCCGGCTCCTGTTCTGCGGGTTGCCAGTGTTGATATAGCAAACCCTCTAGATGTTGCCATTGAAATTGGCAATCATCTGGTCCATATTTCTCTGGGGCTCCATCCATATTTCTCATGGCCTATGCCCCTCATTTCTTTCCTCAAAGTCTGCCAGAGAGTTAGCACCCTTGGACTTTTCTTCTCTCAGAGAAGAACAGTATAATGTGCCTTTTACACTTCAGGAACTGGAGGCAACACTCTCAGCTTGCCAATCATCTGGGCCCAAAGACATTCATATTTGGATGTTACAACATTTACATCAGTCAGCCCTTGCAGTCCTCTTATGCCTTTTCAATCTTATTTGGTCACAAGGAGTTCTTCCACAGCTGTGGAAATCTGCCATTGTTCTCCCTAAACCATACCATGGGTGGAAATAGAACCCACGATCAGAGAGTCTCAAAACTCCACAATTTCCTGAGTCATTGAGAGACTGATGGTGGGTTGTATCCCCGCCTGTGGTATGGTTTGTTTGCAATTGTGTCATTACGATTTTGTGAGTCATTGTTCTCCCTTTCCGCAAACCAGGTACTACAGGACATGAAACCTCCCACTATCATCCCATCGCTCTTACCAGTACAGTTTGCAAAGTGATGGAACGTCTGGTAAATAGACGTTTAATGTGGTATTTAGAGACACACAACAGTCTCTCCACTCGTCAATATGGCTTTCGTAAGGGCCGTTCTACCATAGACCCCTTACTACGTTTGGATACGAATGTTCATAATGCCTTTGCGAATAACCACTCAGTTATTGCCATATTTTTTGACCTTGAGAAGGCATATGGCACAACTTGGAGGTATAATATTTTGGCCCAAGCCCACTCCTTAGGCCTCCGAGGCAATCTACCATCTTTCCTTAAGAACTTTTTAACTGACAGACATTTCCGTGTTTGAGTCAATAATGTACTTTCCCCGGACTTTGTCCAAGCTGAAGGTGTCCCTCAGGGATGTGTTCTGAGCACAACACTTTCTCCTTGCTGTAAATGATTTGGCCTCTAGTCTTCCATCCAATATTTGGTCATCACTATGTAGATGACTTCGCTATTGCTTGTGCAGGTGCTGACTGTCACCTCATTACAGTTTCTCTCCAGCATGCAGTCGACCGTGTTTCCAATTTGGCCACCACGCATGGGTTTAAATTTTCCAGTACCAAAACTCACCAAATTACTTTCACTAGACTATGTCATCTCCAATCATCCTTTGTACCTCTGTGGCTCCCGTATCCCTGAACGTGATGCAGTCAGGTTTCTAGACCTTCTCTTTGAGCGTAGGTTATCCTGGAAATCCCACATTACCTCTCTAAAGGCAACTTGTCACAGCCGGCTGAACCTTCTTAAAACTCTTGCTCATCTTTCATGGGGAGCTGATCGTCGAACTCTTTCGCCTACATTCAGCCCTCATTTTATCAAAACTCTATTATGGTGACCAGATCTATTCAGCGGCCTCTCCTGCTACTCTAGCCTTAACCCCATCCATCACCAAGGATTACATTTATGCCTTGGTGCTTTTCGCACTTTCCCTGTTGAGAGTCTCTGCAGAAACGAATGTTCCATCTTTGTCTGATCGCTGTGATACCCATTGCCTTTACTACTGTGCTCGCTCTCACGATCTCCGCAATCCTTCCATTTATAAAATGGTCACCGATATTAGTAGACATTATTTGTTTGCTGCCCCTGTTTGCTCCGTCCCTTCTCTCTTTGCCTACATTCGCTCTTGTCTTCCCTTCAGTTACTGCCTTTATATGTTCATGTAGCATCTCACTTTTCCCTACTCCTCTGTGAAGTTCCAGCTGTTCGGGTCTGTTCTTTCTCACTCCCTTGCTTGAAAGTCCAACTGCCTACGGTGGCTTCCCACTCTTTTTCTTGACCACTTCCACTCATTCTCTTGCCATTGCCGTGTACACAGATGGCTCTTAATCTTCTGACGGCATCGGATTCACAGCAGTGTTTCCGGACAGCGTCGTGCGAGGGCATTTACTATCTTCGGCTAGCATTTTTACTGCTGAATTATTTGCCATTCTTGCAGCACTTTTTCATATCGCATCTATGCCTGTATCACCATTTGTGGTTGTCTCAGATTCCCTTAGTGCTCTACAGGCTATATGGAAATTTGATACACCTCACCCTCTAGTTCTCTGTATCCAACTTGGCTACGCCATATCTCTACCAAGCATAAAGGTAGTTTTCTGTTGGGTCCCTGGTCATGATGTACAGAGCACTGAACAGGCAGACACTGCTGCGCAGTCAACAGTACATGGCCTACCAATTTCATATAGAGGTGTTCCATTTCCGGACTATTTTGCTGTAATAGCTACCCCACCTTCACACCTGTTGCTAACAATGTTGGTCTGCTCTGCTCAATAACTAACTTTGTTCTATTAAATCGAGTATAGGTTACTGGCAGTCTTCTTGCCACCAGTGTCGAGGTTGGGAGACTACTCTCTCCCGCCTTCGCATTGGCCATACGAGTCTTACTCATGGATATCTCATGGAGAGGCGCCCTGCTCCTCTGAGAATTGTCAGGTTCCATTATCGGTCGGCCACATTCTGTTAGACTGCCCACCTTATCAACGAGCATGCAGAAATTTACCTCTAACATAATCTTTGCTCCGCTGCTCTCTTTACCTTCCCTTCTCGCTGATGGACCCACCTTTCATCCTGACTCATTGACAACAACTGACTTACTCCACAAACTCTGGTGGCCTGGTGGTTAACGCTCTCGCTTCACACGGTGAGGGCCTGGGTTCGATTCCCAGCCAGAGTAGAAACATTGGACGTGTTTCTTTCCACCTGTTGTCTATGTTCCCCATCAGTAAAATGGGTACCTGGGTGTTAGTCGACTGGTGTGGGTCGCATCCTGGGACACTGACCTAAGGAGGCCTGGTCACAGACCGGGCCGCGGGGGCGTTGACCCCCGGAACTCTCTCCAGATAAACTCCAGATAAACTCCAGATACCTTCAGCCCTTTCTACAATCTCTTGCTACCTTCTACCCTTGCACTATCCCCTGCCCCGTTGTTTTCTTTAACCTACTAATCATCCCTTTCCCCTTCTGCCGCCTGATACCCTCGCTTCCTTCCCTACCCTGCAGTGCTGTATAGGCCTTGTGGCTTAGCGTTTCTTTTTTATTATAATATGACTGGTTACACCATGCATTTTCCCCCACTGTGGAAAAATTACCTCCTGGAAAATAAATTGGACCTTAAGTGCCTCCTGGCATTAGACAGTGCTCCTTGTCAGTGGAACGCCTTCCAACTGAACAAAAGAAACTAATGGAAAAAATAAATATATAAAGAAACGACTAGGAAAAATAAGAATAATGACTTTTGATGACTTTACTTAAAATTTAAATATAATAAAAAAAAATGGCCTTCGGTTCTCATGGTGGGGCAGGAGTAGGTAAGGCCCTGGATAGATTTTCTGATATTAATGATGTAGGTTATCCTGGGCTGATGGTGGTAGTCAGATGTTTTGGAATCTCTTACCACTTGGATGAGCACCACAAGTAAAACAGGTAAGGGCCGGTAGTAGTAGAATAATGTTAATAAGTCCCATTAACAAATGTCTTGCTCTTTTATCTGGCGTCTATCCTGGATGACCACGCCAGGAACAGAGCTGGTAATAAGAAAAAATAAACTGGTTACCAAGGGTCATGATAATATAACATTTAAGAATGGAAAGGAGTTATAAATGCCAAAATCATTACTGGTAACCAGCAAACAAAAGAAAGGAATAAACAGCAATACTCCTGGTAGATCACCCTACCTGATTAGGAGAAGAGTGGAGGTGAAGTGACTCTCCAAACTTCAACCCACACCAGGTAAGGTCAATACTACCAGGAGTAGAAATTTGAACAAATCAGACACCAAGAACTAGTTTTGCCCCAGCCCGCCAGAGGGGGGGGGGTGTGCGACGTAACTCGCTAATGGTTCCTGGTTGCCTGAACAACCTTAACCCCACTTACGCCTACTTTTCCCTCACACTCCTGGTCATCCTTCAGACTTGGCAGAGCGACTTTCTGGGGGACATGAGCTTCATTAAGGTCAAGTTTTTGCCTCCTAATACCACACATTGTCCTCTTCGCTTTCGGGCTGAGTGGACGCACTGCGCAAACAGCTCCTGCTTTCTCTGGTGCGCAACTTCCTGTTTTCACCAAGATGGCTGCCAGCTACCGCAGGAGGAGCAACACCGTGTGTGTTGACCTTGTTAAAGGGGCAATTTACCCTACAAATGCCTCTGTTTTATTACCAACGATTATACGGGACACGTTTGGCATTGAAGTTGAAGAATTACACAGAACAGCACTTAATGGTTCATCACGAATCTTCATAAAGTTCTGCACACTGGAGGCATATGAAAGGACGGTGACTCAGTACCAGGAGAAGAACCGTATCATCTGGTCTGGAGGTACGCCTGCGGGATGCCTCAAAATACTACACTTGGGTGAGGATCTGCAACGTTCCTTTCGAGGCAGACGATGTGGATATCAGAGAGACATTTCAAAGATATGGTGAGGTGCATGCTATAACTTTAGTTCGATGGATGGAGGGAATCTATGAAGGGTTGCCGGCTGGATCTTACACCATCAAGATGTCTTTAAGAAGACCTATTCCATCTTATGTTGTCCTGGAGGATTTTAGGACACAGCTGTATGTGACCTACGCGGGACAACGCAAGACGTGTCGCCTGTGCGGCGCTTTTGACCACATGGTGGCTGGATGTGGTAAAGCAGCAGCACCGCGGCCTTGGGAATGGCAAGTAGTCACAGAGTCGCAGGCAGAACCTCTGCCGAAGACTTTGAGTGCAGCAGGCAAAGGTAATTGGGCGGACGAAGTGGAGGGCGTGGAAGAGAATTGTGTGACGCTACCAGTGGCTTCGGATGCTCCCCCGCAAACGAGCCCGGGAGTTGAGCAGCAGCCTGTGGGGGTGGGAGAGACCGGTGATCCACAGGAGTTATCTACGCCCCTACAGGAGATGATTTTTTTTTTATATTTTATTTAAAACATCATAAATTACAAGGTAGTATAAAATATTAAATACCACAATAATACAGGATCTGGACAAGATTACGAAGAATTATATCACAAGTGCAAGAGAAAAAAATTATGAAACACTCAAAATACATACACACCATTCACTGACACACATTATACAAAATGATAATATATCTGACACATACACACAAAACTGTTGGAGGGGGCCCCCCATGAAAACTCATCTATAAATACACCCACATCATTCGCACACATATTGATCACAGCAGTGATCAAGCAAATTTTTGTAACTTTATATATACATGCAACTGATTATGAGATTTAATTTAAGAACAAAGTCTGGTAATTATGCGAAAACATTACTCTATAACAAAAATAAGCATTACACAAAATTACATAAGCGTATAAAGCATCAACAACTGCAAGATTTTTACAGCATACGTTGCATCAGCAACGAAACTTAATAACATTACAAAAGAGATGGAAACAAATTATGTAAAAACAAATATCAACGCCATCTAAGAGGAAAGAAATTCCCTACAAAATTACAATAAAAAAACTGCGAAAATACATATCAGAAAAATTATCTTTGCAAAAACTGGTAGACTAACATGGACAGTGACTTCTATAACTCTCTTTTAATCTCAAGGACATATTTTATACAAATCTTGGGTTTATCAAAATCTTGCACACAAAACTTACATGTCAACACAGCACCACTCGGTACATACCTTCCCGACCCTCACATTCCTTCGCAAGTCTTTACCTTATACACTCTCCCTCCGAAAAACTAATGTCAACCCGCTTATAAAGGAAACCAGTCCTTTACGTATAATTAGCTCGCCAACTGAATGAGGCCCTTGATCGTAAGTTTGCAGTAGGACTCCGGAAAACGTGTCCTCCACTGTCCCCCATAAATAAGTTTGTTTCTGCAAACCGTTCTATATATGCCCGCCGCAATTGCCCTAATCCTAATTCTTCCTCCTCCCGTGTCCCTCATCCCCCAGGAAATATACAGAAAATCCACCACTACATACATAATCGCCCTTTTCACTTCTCTGGAGACCCCACATACTTCTAATGTTAAGGCTCGCAGGGTCTCTACATTACCCCCACCCATCAGCCGAAAAACCTTCGCTAACCACACCCTTACCTCCCTCAACTCTTCACAGAAATAAACCGCATGAAAAGCTGTTTCCTGTTCTCCACAGTGATCGCAGGTCTGTTCCCTCACCAATCCCATTGAACACAAAACAGCTTTCAATGCTAATATCCCCATTATAAACCTATATACAAACTCCCATACTCTCGGCATTAACTTAAGCTTTCGAAAGTCATTCCATATCATACCCCAATCATACAAGGGATAAACCAATACCCCTTGTATGATTTCCGGCCTTCTGCTCATCATCACCAAACGCCCCACCCTAAGTTTTTCCACCTCCCTAATCAATAACAATAACCTCAGCATATCTTCACATTCAATTAATTCTTTTCCGCTTCACCATCTCCTCACATCCTTCATTACTTTCCCCACTCTAACCCCTCTTTCCCCCCCCCCTCCCTAATGAACCTCTGTTTCACATATAAAGCCTTTACTCTCGGCCCCAACGCTAAAAGGCCTACTCCTCCACTGCGTATATTCGACATCACCACCTCTTTGCTTAGCCATGCCCTCCCGAAACCCCAAACATAACGTAATGCCCTCCTCTGAATCTCATGTACGTCTGGAGTCTGCAGTGGATACACCACAGCCATACTCCACACTTTACTATAAACTAATGAATTTACAATTATTGCCCGCTGTTGTAAGGTGACATCCCCCGCCCGTAAACTCCTTAACCTTTTTACTGCCTTCTCCACCACCACCTCCGAATTCACCTGCCTAGCCTCTCATGCATCTGTCATGTATATAACTCCACAAATTTTTAGCCTATCCACTACTTCCCACCCAAACTCCAACCCCAAGCCCCCCCCACCCAGGCACCCACCTCCAGCAAACTTGATTTTGCTCTGTTCACCCGCATGCCAGATGCCCTCCCGAAAAGCTCCAACACACTTTCCACCGTACGCAATCCCTCCACTCCGGCCATCAGAACAGTGGTATCATCCACATACTCCACCACATCTATACACCCATCCTTCTCCCTATTTAAAATCCCCCTCCCCTCAACGAGCCCATAAAATGGGTGCTGCATACACGCAAACAATATTTGAGACAGGGGACACCCCTGTCTCAAACCCCTCTCCATCCTTACAGGCCTTCCCAACCTGCCATTAATTTGTACTCTCACCATTGCAGATGAATACATTGTATCAACCCACCTCACCACTCCCATGCCAAAACCGAAATGCAACAAACTAGCCCTCAGAAAGTTTCTATCCACACAGTCATATGCATTTTCACAATCAATGCCCAAAAGCCCTCCTCCGCTGCAACCCTCCAAAAAATCCCTAATGCAGCCATGCCCATCTCTCATGCTTCTGCCTGGAATACCCATCTGCCCCTTATGAATAACCCCACCTAACACCTTCTTCATCCTATTCAACCAAGTTATACTTTTGTATCAATCAAATCACAGATTACTCGGGTAGATAATTTTCAGTAGATCCTTCATGTGTTAGCTCAAATCACCGACCAGTATGGTTTAAATAAGTGACCCACTGATCAGATCAGATCGACTGGTCCGAACCCTTGACTGGTCCGAACCCTGGACTGGTCCGAACCCTTGACTGGTCCGAACCCTTGACTGGTTTCAAATGGTTTCGTTGGACAATAAAGCAGACTGTAAATGGATGGGGTTGTAGGCGCCCTTATAAACACAAACATTAAATATATACCAGGAACGTGCACGGTAAGCTGTCCAATATACAAAAACAGTTAGAAACAGAAATACAAATAGCTAGAGCTTCATTTAAGGAGGTTATTAATAGAATATTCAAGAGGTTGCAGTAGAATTGCAGTAAATCAACCATTCAAATCATTATGAAGCTGTGTGTAGTCTGTGGTCAGTCAAACAAACGGGCTTCCACATGCATAAATTGTCATTTTTGTGGAAATTGGTGTCACGCCCCTTGTGCAGATATCCAAGAACTAGCTACAAGCAGTATTAAAACAGGGAAGTGTTTTTGGGTATGCCCAAATGAGATAAATCTGTGGACTAAAATCACAAGGGTATTAAAAGAGGTCAACATCAAAGCTGCTTTCATAGAAAACCTGGAAGCTTTCTACAACAGATGGGAACATAAAAAAGTCTGGGCTGAATGGTACTGCCCTTGATACTGGCCATGTAGTCAGAAACTGTAAGGCTGGAGGATGATTCCTGGTAGTCAGTAAATGTGGGGCTGATAGTGCTGTCCTGGGAGACAGTAATGGTGAAGCTGGAGGTGCTGTCCTGGGAGACAGTAATGGTGAAGCTGGAGGTGTTGTCCTGGGAGACAGTAATGGTGAAGCTGGAGATGCTGTCCTGGGAGACAGTAGTGGTGAAGCTGGAGATGCTGTCCTAGGAGACAGTAATGGTGAAGCTGGAGATTTTGTCCAGGTAGTCGGGAATTATACGCAGGAAGGAATACATATAAATGACCTCATAGGGGACAGGAGCCATAGTAGGGAAACAAGTGTAGTCAAAGATAAGATAAAACCAATATTGCAAACTAGAAATACCGCAGGAAATAGCAAACAAGAGGACTCCACTAGCAATAGTGAGGATATATTACCAAAAACAACTGGTGGGAGCTCCATTGTTGGTGCTAGGGAGGATAGAAGTAAGACAGGGAAACATGCACCAACAGGGAATACAGTCACAGAAACCCAAGGCAAACGGAAACCAAACCTGTGCACATACTATGCACTCGGTATCTGCTGGCATGGGAAATCTGGAAAAAACAGATGGGACGTGCAACTATGACCACCCTAGAAAATGCCATGCCCATATGACAACAGGAAAATGCAAACTCCCTTCCTGTAAGCTTTTTTCACCCTGAACTGTGTACCTCTTCAGTACAGGAAAGACTGTGCTATAACTTAAATTGCCAGGCATACCATCTAAAGGGGACAAAAAGATACAAAACATCCAGGCCATGGGAAAACCTGGGTAGCCACAGCCACTCAAGAGGGAGAGGTTTTTTAGTGCCAGGAAGGAAAAAAAACTGGAAGGAAATGGCAGAAATCGTACACCAAATCCAGTCATTCCTGGAGTGGAACCACAGTCGATGGCCTCCACTCCAAACCAACAGATACAGATACTAATGCCGGAAAAAAAATCCCTCCCCCAGTACCAACAATACCACCAGTCCGATAACATTCTTCTTGGCAAATATACAGGGTCTAAAGCCAGCAACAAACAACAAAATACCTTTCATCCGTGGACTGCTTGCAGAGGCAAGGGCAATGTTCGTGGCTTTCACTGAGACCCACATAAAGGATCACTTGGACAACGAAATATGGATCCCAGGTTACAACCTATACAGATGTGACAGAGTGAACAGGCAAAAGGGGGGGGGGTTGGCCTGTACATTGCAGAGTCACTTGTTTGCACAGAACTGCTTAATGCCTCAAATGATGTAGTGGAAGTTTTAGCAGTAAAGGTCGAGAACCAAAACCCAGTCATTGTGGTAGTCTACAAGCCTCCGGATGCAACATCCCAGCAATTCCAGGAACAGCTGTTAAAAATTGACCACTGTCTGGAAAATCTTCCAGCTCCTGCACCCAACATCTTGCTCCTGGGGGATTTCAACTTAAGGCACCTAAAATGGAGGAATATAGCAAATAATATTGTTGCAGTAAAAACACCAGGAGGCAGCTCTGATAAAAACTCACACTCGCACGAGCTTTTAAATCTTGCACAAAATTCAATTTAAACCAGCAAATAATAGAGCCTACTAGACTGGAGAATACACTAGACCTCATCTTCACTAACAATGATGATCTGATAAGAAATGTCACCATATCAAAAAAATATACTCAGATCACAACATAATTGAGGTTCAGACATGTATGCATGGAGCCCCAGACCGACAAAATGAGACTAGTCACGAGGGAGCATTCACCAAATTCAACTTCAATAACAAAAACATAAAGTGGGACCAAGTAAACCAAGTCCTAACCGATATAAGCTGGGAAGATACACTAAGCAACACAGACCCCAACTTATGCCTAGAACAGATTAACTCGGTGGCACTCGATGTATGCACAAGGCTTATTCCTCTAAGAAAAAGGAGGAGTAGATGTAAAATAGAAAGAGACAGGCGCTCCCTTTACAGGCGACGGAAAAGAATAACAGAGCGGCTAAAAGAGGTCAATATATCTGAAATGCGTAGGGAGACACTGGTCAGAGAAATAGCAAGCATCGAACTTAAGCTAAAGAATCCTTTAGGAGTCAGGAATCGCGGGAAGAACTAAAAGCCATAAATGAAATCGAAAGAAACCCAAAGTATTTCTTCTCCTATGCCAAATCAAAATCGAGAACAACGTCCAGTATTGGGCCCCTACTTAAACAAGATGGGTCCTACACAGATGACAGCAAGGAAATGAGTGAGCTACTCAAGTCCCAATATGACTCAGTTTTTAGCAAGCCGCTAACCAGACTGAGAGTCGAAGATCAAAATGAATTTTTTATGAGAGAGCCACAAAATTTGATTAACACAAGCCTATCCGATGTTATCCTGACGCCAAATGACTTCGAACAGGCGATAAATGACATGCCCATGCACTCTGCCCCAGGGCCAGACTCATGGAACTCTGTGTTCATCAAGAACTGCAAGAAGCCCCTATCACGAGCCTTTTCCATCCTATGGAGAGGGAGCATGGACACGGGGGTCGTCCCTCAGTTACTAAAAACAACATACATAGCCCCACTCCACAAAGGGGGCAGTAAAGCAATAGCAAAGAACTACAGACCAATAGCACTAACATCCCATATCATAAAAATCTTTGAAAGGGTCCTAAGAAGCAAGATCACCACCCATCTAGAAACCCATCAGTTACACAACCCAGGGCAACATGGGTTTAGAACAGGTCGCTCCTGTCTGTCTCAACTATTGGATCACTACGACAAGGTCCTAAATGCACTAGAAGACAAAAAGAATGCAGATGTAATATATACAGACTTTGAAAAAGCCTTCGACAAGTGTGACCATGGCGTAATAGCGCACAAAATGCGTGCTAAAGAATAACAGGAAAAGTCGGTCGATGGATCTATAATTTCGTCACTAACAGAACACAGAGAGTAGTCGTCAACAGAGTAAAGTCCGAGGCAGCTACGGTGAAAAGCTCTGTTCCACAAGGCACAGTACTAGCTCCCATCTTGTTCCTCATCCTCATATCTGACATAGACAAGGATGTCAGCCACAGCACCGTGTCTTCCTTTGCAGATGACACCCGAATCTGCATGACAGTGTCTTCCATTGCAGACACTGCAAGGCACCAGGCGGACATCAACCAAATCTTTCAGTGGGCTGCGGAAAACAATATGAAGTTCAACGACGAGAAATTTCAATTACTCAGATATGGTAAACGTGAGGAAATTAAATCTTCATCAGAGTACAAAACAAATTCTGGCCACAAAATAGAGCGAAACACCAACGTCAAAGACCTGGGAGTGATTATGTCGGAGGATCTCACCTTCAAGGACCAAAAACATTGTATCAATCGCATCTGCTAAAAAATGACAGGATGGATAATGAGAACCCTTCAAAACTAGGGGGGCCCAAGCCCATGATGACACTCTTCAGGTCACTTGTTCTATCTAGGCTGGAATATTGCTGCACTCTAACAGCACCTTTCAAGGCAGGTGAAATTGCCGACCTAGAAAATGTACAGAGAACTTTCACGGCGTGCCATAACGGAGAAAAAACACCTCAATTACTGGGAGCGCTTGAGGTTTCTAAACCTGTTTTTTCCCTGGAACGCAGGAGGGAGAGATACATGATATATACACCTGGAAAATCCTAGAGGGACTAGTACGAACTTGCACACGAAAATCACTCACTACAAAGCAAAAGACTTGGCAGACGATGCACCATCCCCCCAATGAAAAGCAGGGGTGTCACTAGCACATTAAGAGACCATACAATAAGTGTCAGGGGCCCGAGACTGTTCAACTGCCTCCCAGCACACATAAGGGGGATTACCAACAGACCCCTGGCAGTCTTCAAGCTGGCACTGGACAAGCACCTAAAGTCAGTTCCTGATCAGCCGGGCTGTGGCTCGTACGTTGGTTTGCGTGCAGCCAGCAGCAACAGCCTGGTTGATCAGGGGCTGATCCACCAGGAGGCCTGGTCACAGACCGGGCCGCGGGGGCGTTGACCCCCGAAACTCTCTCCAGGTAAACTCCAGGTTCCATGCTACATCTGCGCTACTTGCGGTGCTGAGGTCCTCTTGGGCTCTTGGGCACGGAGGGAGATTTCTGGCCCTTTCATTCCTCCTAGGAACTATCCTTTTTTTATTCTTTTTTTTATTTTTTTATTTTTTTTCTTAAAAACAAAAAGAAAGAAGTATCCTATCCATGGAAGACCCAGTCCATGACCCCGATACCCCCGGGCCCTTTCTTGTTACTGCACCCCGTTCTGACCCCACCTCGTCTTTTGACCACTCTTTGGACTCTCCTAATGCCCCTGTACCTCTTGCTGGTGCTGTTTCATCACCCACTTCAGGTGCCGGGGTTTCGACTGACTCTTTCGATTTGTCTGACCTCCACTCTCCTTTGACTATGCTTCCGGCCTCTTCCTCTACGTGCGGCAATTTTCGAATCACCAACCCGTCCCAAGTCGGACCAACTCCGGTCCCACTCCTAAATGACAATTGCCTGATGATTCTTCTTTGCCGCCACCTCGTTCTACTCAGAAAAGACAGACACGTCGTGCTCTCCCCTTCCATGCTCAGTTTCGGAATGCACAATGGACTAAATTCTCTAGGACCGACTTCCTCTACTGCCTTTGTTTCTGACCATAGTATTGGCAAAGCGCTCCTATGCCATGTTGGAAGAGATATTTCCTTTCACGCTCTCAAGAGCGGTACCCACATCATCACTGTCCAGAATGCCACCCAAGCTCGTGATCTTTCTCTTACACATATCGATACTATTCCTGTCACTATTGAAACTATTCCTGTCACTATTGAAAAACATCATTCCCTCAGTTCTTGTAATGGTACTGTTATTCTGCCCCATACCATAATCCAACAGAATTTCCAGACATGTGGCAATGACATTCTCGAACAGCTGGAACTCCAAGATCTCCCAATCCTCAAAGTAGACACTTACGTCCTTCCTGCCCATGGGCAGAGACGTTCCTTGCAATGTGGCTCGATTAACTTTCGACAGCCATGAACTCTGTTTATGTAGCAGGACATCATTTACATGTTTGTAAGGTGATCCTTACACTGCAACAGTGTAGAAACTGCTGTCAATTTGGTCACCCTGCGAAATATTGCAGATCTATAGCCAAATGTCCAGTCTGTGGTGCTGATGACCATTCTAATATGTCTTGTAGTCCATCTCCTTCTTGCCTTAATTGTCATGAGGCTCACCCTTCTTACTCTCGCCGTTGCCAGGTCTACTTAAATAAGCGAGAAATCCGTTGCCTCAAAGAAGCTGAAGGTCTCCCTTATTCTATGGCAGTTTCTCAACTGTGCCTCCACGGGAGACTGCCCCGTATTTCTTATTCTCGTATTTCTAAGCGTCCCCCCACTTCTGTGGCCCCTTTTTCTGCAGCTTCCTCTGTGGTTACCCCTCCCATAGTCACTCCTATCTCTAATTCTTTTGCTGTCCTGGGATCAGAAGTCCCTACTTCCACGTATCACTTCCTCCCAATCGTCCCTCTACTTCTCAGAAGTCCAAAAAATCACCATTGCTCAATTCTCCTTTAACCCCTTCTTCCCTTCTTCCACCACCTCATTTTACCTTCCCATTCTCTGTACCTGGTTCTTCCTCTCTCACTGGCTCTGTTACAAGTGTGGAGGTTCACCCTCGTGCTGTGCCTTCCTCCTCTGTCCCCTCCCAAGTTTTTCTTCTGCCACCTCCCAGGTTTCTGCCTCTTCAGTCCCCTCCCACACTTCTTCTCCAGTTCCCTCCACCCTTTCGTCCTGCTCTACTTTGGTACAGTCCATTACAGTTCCAATCTTTACTCACCCTCCTCCTTCCATCTCCAAAATTGTTTATCATACGACGTCTTTGAATTCTGAAACACTTGAAGCTATTTCTGAATACATGTATATTGCAGAGACCAAACCATCAATGGGCACTGATCCACCCCCTGTTCCTTCTCTTTCCTCTCCTCCATCTGTGCAACTCCTTTCTTCGCAGTACACCATTCCTTCGCTGCTTGAACGCTTGCTGCTACTGCTGTACATGGACTTTTCTAACCCCTCTAGTCCATAGGTACCCTTACCTGTGGACTCTGGTATCTTTATCGTTGCCAATCATGGCCTATTTACAGTGGAATATATGCGACCTCAGGAGTAATCGGGGTGAGCTTCAGTTGTTGCTCTCCCAGTTTTCCCTTGTTGGTGTTTGCTTACAAGAACCAAAATTACACTCTGCTGTTATCTATCCCATCTCAGGCTATAATTTATTGTATTCTTCGGATCCTTTTCCTGATGAAACCTTTAATGAAAGTGCCCTTCTTCTATGCAATGATATTCCGTACCATCAGCTATTTGTTCGTACTTCGCTGCATTACACAGCAGCCCGTATCCACTTGCATAGGTGGTATACACTCTGTTCTTTGTATCTCTCTCCTTCTCAGGCATTACCTTCCCCAGATGTTGCCTTTCTTGTTTTGTCCTTGCCACCACCACTTCTGTTGGCAATTTTAATGCCCATCCTTTCCTCTAGGGGGTCTCACTGTGATTCTCGTGGCATTCAGTTGGAGGCTTTTCTTGCTTCCCACCCCCTCCATGTTTGAAATACAGGTACTCCCACCCACTTTGATCCTCGTACTCATACTCTCTCTTGCATTGATCTCTCAGTCGGCTCTTCCTCTACTGCACTAGACTTCACCTGGTCTGTTCTCCCGGACTTACGTGACAGCGATCATTTTCCAATCATTCTTACTTCTTCATATTCATCACTACTTCGTTGCCCACACTGGCAATTTGATCAAGCAAATTGGAACCTTTACTTGCAGCTAACTGCTTTTAGTGAGGTTCCTTCTTCGTCCTCCATTGATGAGCTTTTACACCTCTTCTCATCCTCAGTTTTAACTGCAGCTTCTCATTCTATACCCGAAACCTCGGGCAGGCATTCTCAGAAGTGCATGCCTTGGTGGTCTCCTGCTTGTGCTCGTGCAGTACGTTTGAAACGCGCTGTGTGGGGCAGGTACCGGTACAATAAAACCGCTGAGAGACTTCTTGATTTTATGCAGAAGCGAGCGGTTGCTTGCCGTGTCATCCGTGATGCTAAACGCACTTGCTGGTGAGATTATGTTTCCACTATCACCTTGGCTTCCTCTATGAGTGCAGTCTGGAAAAAAGTACGGAAACTGAGTGGTAAACTCTCCTGACCCGGCTCCTGTTCTGCGGGTTGCCGGTGTTGATATAGCAAACCCTCTTGACGTTGCCATTGAAATTGGCAATCTGGTCCGTTTTCTCAGGGGCTCCATCTATGCCCATCATTTTTCCTGAAAGTCTGCCATAGAGTTAGCAGACTTGGACTTTTCTTCTCTCATTGAAGAACTTTAGGAACTGGAGGTGACACTCTCAGCTTGCCGATCATCAGCAGCTGGGCCTGACAACATTCATATTTGGATGTTACAACGTTTACATCAATCAGCCCTTGTCGTCCTCTTACATCTTATTTGGTCACAAGGAGTTCTCCCCCAGCTGTGGAAATCTGCCATTGTTCTCCCTTTCCGCAAACCGGATACTACGGGACATGGTAATAAATGGTATAAAATACCGACACAATGGAAATATAAACACAAATGCAGTATAATGTGATCCTTTATTGACAACGTTTCACCCACACAGTGGGCTTTCTCAAGTCACACACGGATCTACCTGGGGTTGGAAGGTACGAGAGTATTTATAGTCAGAATGTTGAGGTCAGGGACATGATGCCTCCTACTATCGTCCCATTGCTCTTACCAGTGCAGTTTGCAAATCAAATCAAATCAAAGTTTATTCTCTATAAGGATTACAATGCAGGGTTTACAGATTTTGGTTGTGTGCAAAGTGATGGAACGTCTGGTAAATTGATGTTTAATGTGGTATTTAGAGATACACAACAGTCTCTCCACTAGTCAATATGGCTTTTGTAAGGGGCGTTCTACCATAGACCCCTTACTACGCTTGGATACGTATGTTCGTAATGCCTTCGCAAATAACTACTCAGTTATTGCCATATTTTTTGACTGTGAGAAGGCATACAATACAACTTGGAGGTACAATATTTTGGCCCAAGCCCACTCCTTAGGCCTCCGAGGCAATCTACCATCCTTCCTTAAAAACTTTTTAACTGACAGACATTTCCGTGCTCGGGTTAATAATGTGCTCTCCCCGGACTTTGTCCAAGCTGAGGGTGTCCCCCAGGGATGTGTTCTGAGCACAACACTTTTTCTCCTTGCTATAAATGATTTGGCCTATAGTTTTCCATCCAATATTTGGTCATCACTCTATGTTGATGACTTTGTTATAGCTTGTGCAGGTGCTGACTGTCACCTTATTACAGCTTCTATTCAGCATGCGTTCGACTGTGTTTCCAGTTGGGCCACCATGCATGGGTTTAAATTTTCCAGTACCAAAACTCACCAAATTACTTTCATTAGATGCTCTGCCATCTCCAATCATCCTTTATACCTCTATGGCTCGCATATCCATGAACGTGATACAGTTTGGTTTCTAGACCTTCTCTTTGACTGTAGGTTATCGTAAGCTTCTCTCTTTTTTGTGCAGGTTATTTGTGTATTGTTCCAGTCATGGTATTGTGCCTTTTTTTGTTATTTATCCTGGAAACCTCACATTACCTCTCTGAAGGCAACTTGTCACAACTGGCTGAACCTTCTTAAAACCCTTGCTCATCTTTCATGGGGAGCTGATCGTCAAACTCTCCTTCGCCTACATTCAGCCCTCATTTTATCGAAACTCGATTATGGTGATCAGATCTATTCAGCGGCCTCTCCTGCTACTCTCTCGAGCCTTGATCCCATCCATCACCAGGAATTACGTTTGTGCCTTGGTGCTATTCACTCTTCCCCTGTTGAGAGCCTCTATGCAGAAGCGAATATCCCATCCTTGTCCAATTGCCGTGATGCCCATTGCCTTTGCTACTATGTTCGCTCTCATGATCTCTGCAATCCTTCCATATATAAACATTTTTTATTTGTTCGTCGCCTCTGTTTGCTCCATCCCTTTTCTCTTCGACTACATTCGCTCTTGTCTTCCCTTCAGTTCGCACCTTTCTATGTTCATGTAGAATCTCACTTTTCTCTGCCCCCCTGTGAAGTTCCAGCTGTTTGAGTCTGTTCTTTCGCGAAAGCCCAACTGCCTACGGTAGCTTCCCGCTCTCTTTTTCTTGACCACTTCTGCTCTGCTCTCATTCTCATGCCATCGCAGTGTACACAGATGGCTCTAAGTCTTCTGATGGCGTCGGATTCGCAGCAGTGTTTTCAGACAGTGTCGTGTGAGGACATTTACTGTCCTCGGCTAGCATTTTTACAGCTGAATTGTATGCCATTCTTGCAGCACTTATCCATATTGCATCTATGCCTGTGTCATCATTTGTGGTTGTCTCAGACTCCCTTAGTGCTCTACAGGCTATACAAAAATTTGATACACCTCACCCCCTAGTCCTCCGTACCCAACATGAAGATATTGTTTTTTGTTGAGTCCCTGGTCATGTTGACATACATGGCAATGAACAGGCAGACACTGCTGCTTGCCAGTCAGCAGTACATGACCTACCAGTTTCATATAGAGGTGTTCCATTTATGGACTATTTTGCTGTAATAGCTACCCACCTTCACACGCGTTGGCAACAACATTGGTCTAATCTACTCGGTAACAAACCTGGCCGTCTTCTTGTCATCAGTGTTGAGGTTGGGAGACTACTCTCTCCCGTCTTCGCATTGGCCACACTCGTTTTACTCATGGGTATCTCATGGAGATGCACCCTGTTCCTCTCTATGAGACGTGTCAGGTTCCAGTATCAGTTAGCCACATTCTGTTAGACTACCCTCTCTATCAACGAGCATGCAGAATTTACCTCCAACGTCATCTCCACTCTACTACTCTCTCTTTACCTTCCCTTCTTGCTGATGGACCCTCCTTTAATCTTGACTCTCTCATTGACTTCTTGACAACAACTGACTTACTCCACAAACTCTGATGACGATACCTTTCGCACTCCCCTCAGCCCTTTCTACCTCAATCTCTTGCTACCCTCTACCCCTGCACTATCCACTGCCTCGCTGTTCTCTGTAACCTACTAATTATCCCTCTCCCTTTTGCCACCTGATACTCCCGCTTCCTTCCTGCCCTGCAGCACTTTATAGCCCTTGTGGTTTAGCGCTTATTTTTTATTATAATAATAATAATGTTAAGATAATAGGTGTTACAGAAAGAACTACCACAGAAATGCCTTCCTCTGGAGAGGCATTGGATTCGCTTGACCTTCCTCAAATTACAAATTTGCAGGAAAAAATTTAGCATCTTGAACAGATGCTGACAAGTTTAATAAATGTATGTAGTCAGGATGATGCTCCTGAGTACGGTGACGATGTCAAAAGTGCAGCAATCTCTGTTCTATTTCAAGCAATTTGTAAGAAAGAAGCCCATGACTCTTGGCTTCAAAGGTTGCCTTAGAACTGGCTGCCAAGATGCTGAAAAATGCTTAAATGAAAGGTCCTGAAGATAAAGATGCACAAACGATGATATTTGCTTTTAAGTGTCTGCACACTGTAGCTGTGGAAAATTTTTGATTTTCCGAAGCTATAGCTCCTAATAGGTGTTTAATGTGTCGATATGAGTCAAAAATGTATTTGACAATAGGGTAGAACCAAGAGTTCCCTTTGCGCATGCGCAGATGTGCAGGGGTATAGGGGGACTCGGGCCATGGGGAGGCGGGAGTGTTTTGAATGTGGTGAGGAGGCTGGGAAAGCATGGAACCACGAAATTGGCATTCACGGCGGCCTAAGGATTAATATAGGCCTCATTTCATAATAGGAAGTGTCGTAACTGTTCCTGGTGAAGAGTGAGGAAACGTGATTTAGGGGACCACCGTAAAAGGGTGGTAAAATTAGTGAATAATTGTTTGACGGGGTGTGACTGGTGCACGGCCATGGTGTGTGTCCAGGGGAAATACCCGTGTGTTAATCTTCGCTCATCGGCCTCAGATCTTAATGGAGTGACCTCTAATGTCTATAATAATTATGAGAGGTTAAATCGTCTTGTGAATGGTAATGTAATCAGTGATAATAACATTGAGTTAAGAGAATGCGGGATGTGAAATAGATCGCCCTGTTCTGAGTGAATGTGTGATTCGTACCGAGGATAATGAAGCTTTATGGAATCACGACTTCTAAACCGGGACAAACCGACGGATACCTCGTCCTGCTGGAATGAGAACCGTGTCGGTGTAGCAGAACATCGAAATGAGATGGTGAATGGAGGAAATAAGGAGTATCAATCACCCACAGTTAAGTAACCCTTCTAGTTATAGCAGACTGATACTGGCCAGTTAGGTATGTTGTAATTGGATAGGTTATGAGTGATCCAGCTACATCAAGTGACCACCAGAGAATATCTGGTAAGTGGAGAGATTATGTACAAGTGGTTTTCCTTGATGGATATATCCATGTGTAACCTACCCCCCCCCCCTTCATTCAGTTACACTAATATAATCTATACAGTCCACAATTAATTAGTAGCATCGTACTTGTGGGTGCTATCCAATCCATACTGGTCTCGGATAGATATGGATAAGATTGTGAGGTCGAAGGAACCACTTGCCGCGACCAGGGGTGGTTAAGTTTTCTCACATGTCTACACGGGGTGACTACGGTAAACAATATGGTTGTTTCCCAATGAGATTACTGGTATGTATATAATGTTGAGGTACATACAGGTAAACACCCTAGAAAAATTTCCATAGTAGCCATCTTAGGAGCAAGAGATTGTAGTAACTCACTACAATGGATACATTACAAATCTTTTCATGGAACATTGCTTTCATCAGGAAGCGGTTGCCTGACTTACATCATATTAGTGCAACCAAGAATATTGATGTCATCTGTTTGAGGAATGTAGACTGAAAGATGGAGCACCTCCGCCAAAGTTGCCTGGATATGCAGCTTATAACCTAAGGTCAACCAACTGTTGTGCGATGAATGTCAGAAAGAACTTGCCACATTCACTCCTTACCCTGCAGAGTCGAGTTAACATGCAGTATCATGGTGTCAAAGTATATGCAGGCGATTTTTCCCTAAACATTTTTAATCTCTATGCCCCAGCGAACCAGCTTCAACCTGATGCCTTACCAGATCGCATCAATAGTGAACCTACCCTCATTCTCGGAGACTTTAATACCAGACATAAGAATATTGGTGGGTCTATAACAAACACCAATGGAACTAAACTAGTGAAATTGCTAAATGAGCATGATAAAGTTCGAATTGTGGGCACTACTGAGCCTACTCACATATATGGTGGCATACTAGAACTGTGCCTTGGATTTAATACATCATATACGATGCATGACTCGGTCATAGTTGATGATCTTCTATCTGATCACTTCCTTAGACTCACAACTGTCAATCTTGATTACATTTCCAGTAATCAAGGAGCCAAATACAGAAGGAGGAAACTTATTCTCAACTCAGAGCACAGAGACAACTTTATTAACCACTTGGATAAATGGTACATGTACAGTGGTCCCTTGCTTTTCGTAGTTCTTGGCAATCGTAAATTTCGCCAATCATAGGGGTATTTTCATATAAACATGGACTCTCTTTTCATAGGTTGACTCGCGAATAGTAGTTCGTCCGGGACGCGTACGCACGGTGTGAGCCAGGGAGGCCTCCCTACCCATCCAGTCTGGCATTGTTTACCAGTGAGTGAAGGTCCCCTCAAGTGCTCCTACGAAATATTTCATAATATTCCACTCATTTTAGTGCTTGCAAGTACTAAATAAGCTACCATGGTTCCAAAGAAAGCTCCTAGTGCCAAGCCTGTGGTAAAGAAGGTGAGAAATATGTACAGTGACAAAGTCATGGGCCATTTTAGGGAAGTGTTAAAGAGACGCCAGAAACAGAGCTCTCTCCACAGTTACTTTGCGAGACAGGACTAGAGTGACTCTCAAGGTGGTCCTAGTGGCATTAAGAAACAGAGAAGAGAAGCAACCCCAGAAAAGCAATTGGTACCTGAGGTGTTGCTGGAAGGGGATTCCCCTTCCAAACTGTAAACAATCCAATCTCTCTCCTCCTCCAGTCTCCCATACACTAAGAAGAATCTCCAATAAAAGTAAGTGTTATGCTGTTAATGTTTCATTCATCATTTCCCATTGCATTGTTTATGTACTACATGTATATTTCATGTAAAAAAAATTTTTGTTTTAATACTTCTGAGTGTCAGGAATGGATTAATTGTATTTACATTATTTCTTATGGGAAAAATTGATTCGCAAATCGTAAATTTCGTTTATAGTAGTTCCTCCAGGAACGGATTAATTACGAAAAATGAGGGACCACTGTATAAGAATTATGAGCCCATTGACACACAACAATTCAACGATGATTTAGTTGCTACTGTTGAGACTGTCCTCACAGATCAAGTGGGCAGGAAAAGAAAACATAGACCTTCCACTATAACTGACAATAAAAACCAATGTAAATACTATAATGATCCAGAGCTACGCAATCTAACACATGCAGCAGCTAGGAGGATTGGTAAAGCATACCGTGAATGTAGAACTCCAGACCTGTTCAGAACGTTCCAAGCTGCACTAACAAATGCAAGGAATAGAAAGCAAGAACTTAGGCAACAGGAATGAGAACAATTTGTTAGTGGATTAAATAGGTCCACCCCTTTAAGTTTGGCTTGGAAAGGTATAAATCAGAATAACCAGGAAGAAGACTGGCAATGTTGCTCATTCCTTTCCTCTTGAAAAAGCAAATGACCTCCAAAACTTCCAGGAATGAAAACCTTCCATCTCATATTAAAACAAATTTAGAGAGTGCTTCTGAAGAAATGTTGAAACTGATTAATTTTATGAGCTAAAATATTGATGAGAGTGACTTCCTCTTCACCGAGTATGAATTAGATAATGCATTAAAGGTCGATCAACTGCTCCTGGAGAGGATGGTATAACCTATGAAATTCTCAGAACTTTAAGGCACGTGCCTGATAACCCTTTCTTGGCACTGTATAATACCAGTTACATTGATGGCGTTCTTCCTACTTCTTGGACCAATAGTCCCATTGTGCCCATCCCTAAACCCAAACAGCCTGATATATTTACACCGATCTCCTTAACTAGTTGTCTTTGTAAAACTTTTGATAGAATGATACTTAACAGACTGTACTACAGAATCAGACACCAACTTTCCCCTTACCTCTATGGGTTCATGTAAGGTAAAAGTGTGCAGAACTGTATTTCCACCTTTCTCCCTGCACACACCTCTACTAGTTTTACCACTTTTCTTTATTTAAAATCTGCATTTGATATTGCAAACAGAACCGTTATACTACATGAACTAGCCAAAATGAATATTGGTGGTAGCTTACTCTGCTGGATAATAAGATACCTGTCAAATAGAGTATCCTCTGTCCTCTACCAAGACTTTAGAAGTGAGTCTAAAGAAATGTCCCTAAGTACACCGCAGGGAGGAGCTCTCAGTCCCATGCTATTTAATATTATCATTAATGCTCTCCTAAATGCTCTACCTGCCTCACCTAAACATATAGCTATAAGCTATGCTGATGATATCATGATCCACACAACAGGGCATAAGAAGATGAGTACCATTCTTAATGAAGTTCAAGCAATTTGTAATCGACTAGGCCTCATAATATCTTCTTCTAAAACAAAGATATTAACAAGCAAACGACATCCCCCACCTATCTATCTGCAGGGTGAAAGCATTAGCTACGTTAAAACTTGGATATCTTGGTGTAGATGTACCCTTTAACAAATCCACTATACCACAACTAAATATGAAATGCAAAGATAGGCTAAATGCTCTCAAAGCTGTTGCTGGCTACAACCCCAACTGTGGTGCTAATGTGAGAATCGTGAGAACGATGTTCATAGCCTATGTTAGGTCCTAAGTAAGTAAGTTTATTCAGGTATACACAAATACAGTTACATAGATTATCATACATAGCAGCATATGTGTAGATAAGATAAGATAAGATTTCGCTCGGATTTTTAACCCCAGAGGGTTAGCCACCCAGGATAACCCAAGAAAGTCAGTGCGTCATCGAGGACTGTCTAACTTATTTCCATTGGGGTCCTTAATCTTGTCCCCCAGGATGCGACCCACACCAGTCGACTAACACCCAGGTACCTATTTGCTGCTAGGTGAACAGGACAACAGGTGTAAGGAAACGTGTCGAAATGTTTCCACCCGCCGGGAATCGAACCCGGGCCCTCCGTGTGTGAAGCGGGAGCTTTAGCCACCAGGCCACCGGGCCACCCACCTGGGATAACCCAAAAAAGTCAGACAGAGTGACTTATTTCCATTGAGGCCCTTTTACCTTATTATTATTATATAAAGGTTATAATATTTTCTTATTATTCTATAATGAAGATAACATATTATTATCTATTATCTACTACACGAGGGTCATTAAGACTACAATACGAGGGTCATTACTAGAAATAAGGTAAAATAACACGTGTGTTAGCTAAAAAATAAAAAATAATTCCCCTCTCTTTCTGTAGCTACATTCATCAGACACCTTTTGGCACTCTTCTTGAACTGGTTCATGCTATGACTGGCTTTGACATGTGTGGGCAGTCTGCTCCATTCCTTTATTGCTGTACAATAAAAGGTGTTTAAGCCTGGCCACCGACTGTGGGTACTACAAAGTTGTGTTCTCTCCCCCTAGTACTATGATTGCTTTGGTTCCCAACCTTGACAAAATTGACAGCAAGATATTCTGGACACTGTGAGCAATTTTATAAACATGATTTATCTTCAGTTGTTTTACTCTGTCTTCAACATTCAGCATATCCAACTGCTGTAATTCATTCTTGGACCCAGCCCCAGGATGAATCTTACAATTTTGTTCTGGGTGATTTGCAGTCTATCATTCATTTTTTTTTTTGTCAAGGCAGAGTACCATGAAGAGCAAGCATAATCCATATGACACTGTATAAGGGCTAGACATAGGGTCCTGCGAGCCTCAGTAGGTAGACACTGTGCTTGTCTATAGAGGAACTTCAGTCTCTCATTCGCTTACTTTACTACACTGTTCCCTATCAATTCTGACATGCATGGGTCAAAGGGGATTCCCAGATATTTTACTGATGAAACCAAAGTGATGGGCTCCCCATTACACTGGACATTAAAATTATTTACCCTTCTCAGTTTATGTTTCGTGCCAAAGAGTTTGGCTTCAGTTTTCCCGAGGTGTAATGATAGTTTGTTGTCTACTAACCATTTGCTGCAGGACTCCAGTTCCAGTGTTAATACATTAGATATATCTTGTGGGTCTTTACCTGACACTAACAGAGCACTGTCATCTGCATCTAGTACCGAACTTGCACACGAAAATCACTCACTACGAAAGCAAAAGACTTGGCAGACGATGCAACATCCCCCCAATGAAAAGCAGGGTGTCACTAGCACGTTAAGAGACCATACAATAAGTGTCAGGGGCCCGAGACTGTTCAACTGCCTCCCAGCATACATAAGGGGGATTACCAACAGACCCCTGGCAGTCTTCAAGCTGGCACTGGACAAGCACCTAAAGTCGGTTCCTGACCAGCCGGGCTGTGGCTCGTACGTTGGTTTGCGTGCAGCCAGCAGTAACAGCCTGGTTGATCAGGCTCTGATCCACCAGGAGGCCTGGTCACAGACCGGGCCGCGGGGGCGTTGACCCCCGGAACTCTCTCCAGGTAAACTCCAGGAGTTTGCACTTGAGATTGATAGGCATGTCATTGACATAACATAAGAATAATAAGGGACCCAGAATACTACCTTGGGGAACTCTGCATGCTATCGGCAGGGGTTCTGATTCCGTTTTGTTGATTTTGACAATTTGTCTCCTGTTGCTAAGGTAGGACTTAAACCAGTCTACAGAACCTATACCGATAGCTTGAAGTTTCTTACATAATATATTGTGGTGAACAGTATCGAAGGCCTTTTGCAGGTCTAAGGTTACCATACCTATGAGGTTCCCCATTGATATTTCAGTTCTCAGGTAATCCATCAGATTAATTAGGGAGGTGTTGGTTGAGTAAGATCTTCTAAAGCCCGATTGATAGCTATGGAGAATGCTGTTGTCATTAAGGTACTTAACTACTTGACAGTACACCCTCTCTCTAGAATTTTGGATATTATACCGAGTATACTAACAGGCCTATAGTTGCTTACATCAGACCTACTATTTTTCTTGAAGATAAGAGTAACTCTGGCCTCCTTGAACCTCTCCGGTATGGTATAAGTGGTGATGGACAAATTTATTATGTGAGCAATAGAGATTGACAATTCAGAAGCACCATCTTTTAGGAACTTAGACGGGATGTTATCCAGGCCAGTGCTCTTAGTTGGGTTTAACCTGCTTAGTTCTTTTTGCATAAGGTCATGAGATACACTTACTGGTTGACAACTGTTTGGGGTTACCCCTTTATTGGTATAGTATGTTTGAAACTTATCAGAGTGTGTTAAAGGTATTTGATGCAGCTGGTAGTTTACTTACTAGTGTTGATACAACAGATGTGTAGTAGGAATTAAAACAATATGCCACCATAGATGTTTCGTGGCATACCTCGTTATCGATAGTGAGTACTATGTTAGACCTATCTACTGGTTTAGGGCTATACCCCAACGTTTTAGTTGTTACCAGAGCTTTTTGGGGTTATGCTTATACTCTTCAATTTTTGAGCAATAGTGCTTTTCCTTTGCTCATTTTATAAGTCTCTGCACTCTGTTCCTCACATTTGGAATTCATTTAGTGCTGCAATATCCTGCCCGTTTGTTTTAAATCTTTTTTAGCAGCTGGTCTCTGAATTTCATATTATCTAATATCTCAGTAGTCATCCAGGGTTCAGTTCTTTGTTTAATCCTAACCTCTTTAACTGGTGCAATATTATCAAGGATGGTAGTTGTTGGAACTTATTCGGTCCAAGAAGTCTCAACGGGGGAAAACACACTGTTCGAGGGCCCTTACACCCACCCAAAAACAAAAACACACTCTCCCGGATTGACGGAGGTGGATGGAAGGTACTTCTTAATTTATAGATTTACCCTTCAGGGAAGAAGTAGGTAGTTTATACTGTTAGTGCACTAATATTAGGATTATTGAGGCAACTGTAGATAATAATAATGTAGACCTAAGACCTTAACATAGGTAGTAATAGGTCGATAATGTAAGCAAACACTAGGTTATGTTAGCCAGGGAGACCTGGCAGCTCAAGTTTGAATGCTGGGGCATGGGGTTTCGAGACCGCCGTGCTTTCTTCTATGACCAGACATCATCTGGACAACACGTGCTGTGATCAGCAGACAGCGCCCCCCACGTGTCTTCACATATGAAACCTGGGGAAATCTGGTAGAGGCACCTTGATGTACTGTAGATGACCTCCTCTGTCAGGCCCATACTGTAAGACAAGACCTCCACTTTTTCTTAGGATTTCTGGCCAGTGTCTCCAGAAAATTGCGAGTGAGTTGAGCTGTGGCCTTTGTGCAGCTGGCAGTTCATGATCAGTACGAGAATTTGTCTCTTGTCTACCTAGAAGCTAGTGTCCATTTCTGCATAGTTATACTAGGGGATACACACCCTCTTGGATACAGGAATTTCTGAGGTGCAGGCAGGTCACTAATATTGATTGAATATTGCAGGAATTAAGGCTCCCGGTTGCACATGGTTTCTGAGGGGAAGTCCAAAGGGGCTAAGCTTAGGGAGGTTGAAGATCAGGATATATGCTCCAACACCAAGTAAGTTAGTCCTTTATACGTGCATGCAGGCAGGTTTCTTGCAACATCAGTCATTTATGAAAATCTGTCCTATAAGCCACTTGTGAGGCTGAGGTACCGACCTCAGAGCTCGGTGTCAACAGAGCTTGCCAGGGTAGGCGACTCACTTGGAGGCAGTCCAGACAAATTTTCACAGTAGTGAACATTGTTTTGAATTTTTCCCAGGCATCATTTACGTCCGTGCAACTTGTTATCTCTGTCCAGTCACAATTCTGTAGCCTATTTACCAGTGTTTCCTTACTGTAATTTCCAGTTGACCTCAATTTTTTTTGTCCTGTGTAGGCCTATCCTATCCCTAGTGATTTTCCTGGTGCAGTAGATGATGAAATGATCACTAAGGCCTGTGGTAATGACGCCTGACTGACTAATGTTCTCAGAGCGGTTACAAAGTATGTGGTCAATTAGGGTGGCTGAGAAATGAGTGATCCGGGTTGGTGTATTAATTAGTTGAGTGTAACTATTTAAACGTAGAATTTGCTTATACCTTTTGCATAGCCCATTATTTTGCTGCTGAAAACAAATATTGAAGTCGCCTAGTATTACTGTCTCGCAATTTTTCTCAAGTCCGGACGAGACTCTGGAAAAGTCTTCTAAGAACTGGTCCTGGGCGGGAGAGCGGTAACTAGTTCCTACTAAGAAGAATTTAGTCTTGGGAAGCAGCACTTCAAACCATAGAATCTCCAGTTTATTGTTATTTAAATCAGGTCTTGGATTGTTAGCTAAGTCATTTGTAATGTAGGCACATACTCCACCACCCTTTCTGTTCCTATATAAGCGTTTTATATTGTAACCTTCTATTTTGACCTCGTCATCAGTGACCGTATCATCCATCCAGGATTCAGAGATGGATATAACTGCCGCCATAGTTCTGTTAGCTAGAATCCTAATCTCTGCCAATTTTGGAAAAAGTGATCTTGCGTTGACATCAATATATGGCAATGGGTCATTTGTATTAAAATTAGGTAAATCACTGTCATATCTTTATTTACTACAAGTACATGTACATGGTATACAGGCCTAGTTGACATCAATGACATACTACTATATAGAAAGCCCCTTGTTATGCTCAGCATTTACGGCAATTTAGGCCAGTGTCCCAGGATGCGACACACACCAGTCGACTAACACCCAGGTACCCATTTTTACTGATGGGGAACATAGACAACAGGTGTAAAGAAACATGCCCAATGTTTCCACTCTGGCTGGGAATCGAACTCAGACCCTTACCGTGTGAAGCGAGAGCGTCAGCCACCAGGCCACCAGAGCCCCTGTCATCATTGCTAAAGGAAAACTGTGCCAAAGTACATTTGTTACACACAAAATGAATTCTGGCACTGTTACATACATCCATCATGCACCCACCCCTTACACATTTTACATAAGGTGTCTTTTCTGTTTTTCTTGTGTACTTTAGTACAGTGTATGTACCTGTTTGGTGGTGTTTGAGATAATAAGAATGGCTGTATTGTCTCACATTAACCTATGTATGTATTACATATGGAGTTAAGGAGATCTAACTTTGACACAAAAGTAGCCTTACCTACAAAGTCGATTATGTCATCCAGATGAGGAAATGGGGAAGCATCTGTAATTGTGACCTCGTTCACCTTACGGTAGTCTGTACACATTCGAAAACCTCCATCAGCTTTTTTTAACAAGGATGCACACTAAAGCCCATAGACTAGATGACTCCTCCACTAACCCATGCTCTAACAGAAATTCTACCGCCTGCTGAAGTAGTTTCTATATTACAGGATTAGCTCTGTAGAGGGAGAGTTTAATAGGTTTAGAGTTTCCCACATCTACGTCATGATAACGTAATGTACATTTTTTCAGCACATCCGAAAAAAATATCAGGGTATGATTCTAGAGGCACAGTTAAACTTGTTACTTGAATTTTAGATAGCCCCATCACTAAAGGGCTAGGGTCCTTGAGGAGGACAGAGTTTGGAAGCTTGACATTAATTTCAGAAATAAAGTGCAAAGTGTCAGAGTCATCCTCAGAGGCAGAGGAGAGTCATTGTTGGGACTTTATCTGGTTTATGAAAAGCTTTAATTTGATTAATGTGCACTTTATTTATTATTGATTAATGTGGTAAGTTTTAGTTTTTGAGGTTTTATCAAGGGGAGACACCATATAATTTACATCAGATAATTTACTTACAATTTGCACAGATCCTGTTAATCTAGATTTCAAGGTGTGGCCAGGTATAGGTTCCTGTACCAACACCTTGTCTCCTGGATGAAAGGAGCAAAATTGTGAAGTTCTGTCATACCTCTGTTTCATCTTGTTTTGAGCTGCCAGTTTTGAGCAGGTCACTTAGCCTTGGCTAACTGACGTGCCACCTGCAACCTTGAAGAAGGGTTGTAGAGTGTTGATCTAGCTTCTTCTCCCATCCATCCTTCTCTGAGCACCCGAAGAGGACCTCGTACATTATGCCCAAAGATCAGCTCAAACGAACTATACCCAGTAGACTCTTGCAACAAAGGTAGTGATTCATCCCAGTCTGTAGGAAAATGCATACAAAAAGTTCTCATCATGGTTTTTAACGTCTGATGGAATCTTTCCAAGGCGCCTTGGGACTGAGGATGATAGGCAGTGGATAAATTGTGCATTATCCTTAACCTAGTTAATGCTTCCCTAAATGCTATGGCAGTGAAGTTAGTACCTTGATTACTTTAAATAGATTGAGGAATGCCAAAACAAGAGATAAATTTGGTTAAAGCCTTGAGAATGGCTTTAGTATTAATACTGCACATGGGAATTGCTTCTGGGTATCTAGTTACTCTATCCATAATGGTAAATAAGTACTGATTTCCAGACTTGGACTTAGGTAGTGGACCTACACAATCTATAATTAATTCAGCAAAAGGTTCTCTATCAGCAGGTATAGGCTGGAGAGGTGCAGGTTTAATGGAATGTCCAGGTTTCCCTACTTGCTGACTTTCTCGCAATATTGGATATGATTCTTCACATCCTACCTTAATTTTGGCCAATAGAATTCTTTTGTGATTGTATATAATGTTCTAGTAATTCCTAGGTGACCTCCAAATGAAGTGTTATGAGCTATATTCAATATTTGAGGTCTAAACTTTGTTGGAACCACTAACCTGTCTGACAGTTGCCAGCCCTCTAACTCCTTACCAGTCTCAGTGCAAATCAAATAGTCGTTTTTAAGTTTATATTTGACTGGATGATCTGAAAAGGATTTACCCATGGCTGCCTGAAAAGCGAAATCCAATGAAGGGTCCTTTCGTTGTTCCTCTTGGAAGGACAGTCCCTCGGGAATGGAAACAGAGATATCTGGCAGTCCTGCAACCCTGGAATAGGAAGGCCTGATCTGGGTCTGTTCACTAAATTTACGAGGCTCTGGCCAATTTTCCTCATAAAACAAATTGGTTTTCCGAGATCAGAGTTGTCCAAGGATAGGTCAACATTCTCGCCAGACAACCCTTGGGATGTTGCCCGAGTTATGGCCAACACCGGAGAATAATTAATCATTATGGGTTCAGGACATACACTAGCAGTGGTTATGTTATTACCCAGTAATAACATAGGAAATCCTTCGGATACACCTACAGCCAAATATCCAGTGTAATATTTGCACTGTATATAAATTCTATGTGAAGGGACAGACAAGATCACTGCTCTGAAGGCTTCAGGTAAAACAGAGGATTGTAATGAAGTGTGTTCAGAAAGGGGAAGTACCCCCTCTCTTATTAGCGAGCAATATGCTCCAGTTTTCTTTGAGTCTTCCTGAAGGGAAATATGACTCTGGCAATAATAAGGGGCCATACCATTCTCTACTTCTTTCAGGGTTATGTTACTAGGGACATTATAAATTTTCCCTAATGGTTGGGGTTTATATGGGCAGTTTGGGCAGATGTGACTTACTTTGTTGCACAGAAAACAAACGACAGGCTTGACCTTAGCTCCCTGCTGACGTAACTGGTGTTGCTCTGGATACTGTTGTCGAGATACACCATCCTGAGTGGTTTGTCGCTCACCAGGTTGACCATAAGTTGAGTAGCATGGCTCACCAGTTGGTTGACGTAGACGTTCTCCTTCCTGCTGGCACTTCATCCTCCAATGTTGACGATCTCTGCTCATGCCAGGCTGTTGAAAAGAGATGTGACCGCTCGGACAAGGAGCGATTGGTTTCGAAGGCATCAGCCAACCTGGCTGCCTCCAGTGCAGTGGTTAAGTCACGATCCTGCAGAAAGAATCTAACCTCTGGTCTCACAGACTCCAGCAGGTTATCTACTCAGATGAGCTGAACTAGCTCATCAAAGGTAGCAACACCACTTGCTTTATACCAGCTGGTAAAAGCTTTGGTCTGCTGTCTCACAAAATCCACCAAGCTGTCGTTTGTCTAACTTAATGATTTCCTATACTTAGCAGGAATACACTGATATGCTCCAAGGACTGTGGTCTTCACTACTTGGTAATTACAAAATTCAGTGTCATTGAACACTAATGTAAATTCCTGTGCCTTACCAAGAAAAGCTGTATGCACCAAAGACGCCTACTGCTGTTCCGGCCACCTCAAGGCTCGAGCCTGATTTTCGAAAGTTTTGAAAAATTGTTCAGGTTCTGCCTCATCGAACCGGGGAACCAGCTGTGCTACTTTTTGCAAACTAAAGTCATTCACAATTTGAGAAAACTGCATTTTTTTCCCTATCAGATTCTTCCTTGGCATATGCCCTTTGCTCCCTAGTCTACTCAAGATTGATTTTCGCCAACTCAAGCGCCAACACAGCAGATTCACCTTCAGACAACCCTGTCACATGAGACTGACGATTTTGCTCAGTTGAAGTATCATTTTCCTCCTGCGAGAGCATCGGGGTTTTATTCCTGGCTCCCGTAGAGGGAGGAGTTTGATGTGCCATCTCCTCTTCTCGAATTGTGATACTTATAAGAGTACGAAGCTACGCAGCTGTGAGAGTGCATTCGTAATCAATGCCAAGGGAACAAGCAATTTGCCAACAACGCTGTAGAGAAAATTTAGACAAGTTTAATAAAGTGTATTCAGACACTAGACATCTGACTCATCTAGGCGGCATACCCCAATGTAACACGCTATTTGCAATACACGCTCAGCTATGCACAGTATGACTGCAGAATACTCGCACCCCAACGTAACACGCTATTTGCAATACACGTTCAGGTATACACAATATGACTGCAGAATACGCACATACAATAGCCAGGCTGATACACAATAGCAAGGCTGATATGCAATAGCAAAGCCGGCTGCAAAATATTCACATAACAGCAAGATAGTGAAGCGAGCACAATGAGCAAGCTAACAGCAGGCTGTCAATGATCATACAATAGCAGGTTGACCACAAAACCCAAGGCTGACACGCAAAGTTTCGTAAAGAGTTGGCAAAGCTAACGCAATGCCCAACAGCAAGCTATACAATGTTCCTGCTTCAGCTGCAGCGCTGTATAGCCCTTGTGGCTTAGCGCTTCTTTTTGATTATAATAATAATAATCCTGCTTCAGTTTCACCCTAGGCTCAACCCCTGCTCTAAGTCCAGCTCCAGCTCCAGCTCCAGCTCCAGCTCCAGGATGGGCTACCCATATTACCTCCCAGGGACAATAAGGCCTGTTATCCAGGGTGTAAAGGGAGCAAGGAGCAAAACAGACACAGCTGAATGGTTTTGAAATATATTTTCCTTCACCAAGAGCAATAGTGATTATTCACACATATGTACACTAAATACAGTTGGAAATGTATGTGTACAACACGGTTTAGGCAAAGCCAAGATGCAGCCTGGAGACAGAATGGACAACCGTGCTCAACCACCTCTAGTATGGAAATGACAAGGGTGGACATGCTGGTGGTGAACACAACACCTCTAAGATTGTCAGACCCACCTTCTCATTGACTGAACCTGGGTACTGATCGAACAATGGGGCCCCATCATTCGACCCTAGTACTGGTTCGCTGGTTGGGGAAATAGCCATTCAATGAGGGTGTGTACAAGTGCCTACTAAAGGTTAAGATAAGATAAGATAAGATTCGTTCGGATTTTTAACCCCGGAGGGTTAGCCACCCAGGATAACCCAAGAAAGTCAGTGCGTCATCGAGGACTGTCTAACTTATTTCCATTGGGGTCCTTAATCTTGTCCCCCAGGATGCGACCCACACTAGTCGACTAACACCAGGTACCTATTTGCTGCTAGGTGAACAGGACAATAGGTGTAAGGAAACGTGTCGGAATTTCCACCCGCCGGGAATCGAACCCGGGCCCTCCGTGTGTGAAGCGGGAGCTTTAGCCACCAGACCACCGGGCCACTACGTACTCTTTGCATGTCACAGTAGGTAGAGGTGTAATCTTGCTGGGTCTTGACTCAGCTGCATTGTAGGTAGTGGTGCGGTCTTGCTGGGTCTTGACACGGCTGCAGGTTAGGTAGAGGTGTGGTCTTGCTGGGTCTTGACACAGCTGCAGGGTAGGTAGTGGTGTGGTCTTGCTGGGTCTTGACACAGCTGCAGGGTAGGTAGTGGTGCGGTCTTGCTGGGTCTTGACACAGCTGCAGGTTAGGTAGAGGTGTGGTCTTGCTGGGTCTTGACACAGCTGCAGGGTAGGTAGTGGTGTGGTCTTGCTGGGTCTTGACACAGCTGCAGGTTAGGTAGAGGTGTGGTCTTGCTGGGTCTTGACACAGTTGCAGGGTAGATAGTGGTGTGGTTTTACTGGTGTGGTCTTGCTGGGTCTTGACACAGTTGCAGGGTAGGTAGTGGTGTGGTTTTACTGGTGTGGTCTTGCTGGGTCTTGACACAGTTGCAGGGTAGGTAGTGGTGTGGTTTTACTGGTGTGGTCTTGCTGGGTCTTGACACAGTTGCAGGGTGGGTAGAGGTGTGGTTTTACTGGGTCTTGACACAGCTGCAGGGTAGGTAGTGGTGTGGTCTTGCTGGGTCTTGACACAGCTGCAGGGTAGGTAGTGGTGTGGTCTTGCTGGGTCTTGACACAGCTGCAGGGTAGGTAGTGGTGTGGTCTTGCTGGGTCTTGACACAGTTGCAGGGTGGGTAGTGGTGTGGTCTTGCTGGGTCTTGACACAGCTGCAGGGTAGGTTACCTGGAGGTTATTCTGGGGATCAGCGCCCCCACGGCCCAGTCCATGACCAGGCCTCCCGATGGATCAGGGCCTGATCAACTAGGCTGTTACTGCTAGCCGCACGCAGTCCAACGTATGAGCCACAGCCCGGCTGATCCGGCACTGACTTTAGGTATCTGTCCAGCTCTCTCTTGAAGGCAGCCAGGGGTTTATTGGCAATTTCCCTAATGCTTGATGTGAGGCTGTTGAACAGTCTTGGGCCCCAGACACTTATGGGGTTTACCTTAGTTTACCAATGGCACCCCTACTTTTTATTGGGGGCATTTTGCATTGCCTGCCCAGTCTTTTACTTTCATAGGGAGTGATTTCTGTGTGCAGATTTGGGACCATTCCTTCCAGGATTTTCCAAGTGTAGATTATGATATATCTCTCCCTCCTGCGTTCCAATGAGTACAAGTCAAGTGCTTCCAAGCGTTCCCATTAGTTAAGGTGCTTGACAGAACTTACAGTGCAGTAAAGGATCTCTGTACACTCTTTAGATCTGCGATTTCACCTGCTTTGAATGGAGTTAGTTTAGTTTAATATGTTTATTATGCACCCCATACCCATCCTGTGGGCAGTAGTCAAAAGATTACAGAGGTACATAATTGGTCCAGGGACTGGACTCCAAAGTTTTGATAGCTGAGCAAGTTACAAAGGTAATGAACTAGATCTGGTCATAATCATGACCAAGTTACAAAGGTAATGAGCTCCAGGTTGAGCTGGTCACACTCATGAATAATTGCAACGGTAATGAATCATAAACACATTAATCATGAGAATTTACAAAGGTAATGAGCTCCAGGTAGAGCTGGTCACAATCATGACAAGTTTCAAAGGTAATGAATGATAAACACGTTATGACATGATTACAATCATAGACAAATTACAGAGTAATGAGCAGTTAACAAACATAGTAGGGAATTCATCCATTGCCCCAACAACAGATGTTGCTAGGTGCCTGTCTCTCCTTGGCAGACAGCCATTGCAAACAGCAGCAAGTTGCCCAGGGATCTGCTGCTTGCACGAGCACCATCGACCCTCCCCAAGAGGTCCAAGAAGCCAATGGAGATGTTAATGTACAGCAGTATTCCAGCCTAGAGAGAACAAGTGATTTGAAAAGGATCATCATTGGCTTGGCATCTCTCGTTTTGAATGTTTTCATTTTCCATCCTATCATTTTCTTTGCACGTGCGATCGTGGCACTGTTGTGATCCTTAAAAGTGAGATCCTCAGACATTACTACTCCCAGGTCCCTTACATTATTTTTCCGCTCTATTGTATGGCCAGAGTCTGTAGTATACTCTGTTCTAGTTATCTCCTCCAGTTTTCCATAACGGAGTAGTTGGAATTTGTCCTCATTGAACATTATATTGTTTACCGTTGCCCACTGGAAAACTTTGTTTATATCTTCTTGGAGGTTAACCGCGTCCTCAGCAGATGACAGCCTCATGCAGATCCTAGTATCATCCGCAAAGGATGATACGGTGCTGTGATGTATATCTCTTTCTATGTCTGATATGAGGTAGTGGTGTGGTGTTGCTGGCTCTTGACACAACTGCAGGATACACAGGGTGTGGTTTTACTAGTGTGGTCTTGCTGGGTCTTGACACAGTTGCAGGGTAGGTAGTGGAGTGGTGTGGAGAAATTTTCTCCAGGAGGGGGGTATCAGCCCACTTCAGCCCCTTTCAGCCCTGAGTGGTCCAGCCCTCTCAGAAGGGGCAAGCATCTTGTTTACTGCTACAGCAAGTAATTGATCCCAGATGCAGTACGAGTGTGCGACGTGGTCAAGCGACCGACGTCTGCAATATCGTTTGCAAAGGTAATTTATAAAGACAGTCCATCTCTTACCTTAGCGTGACAATTAAGGAAATCTTGCTCCGGACTTATACCATGGAAAGTAGGTAATTGTTGTCTAGCTTAAGACAGCAAGATTCATGCATTCTTGTGTCTTGCTTATGTGGAAGTTTAGCCAAGGAAGCAAAAGTACTGGTCGCTTTCTTTATGTGCAGGAGTGAGCGTAGGCGCTGTGTCAGATTACTTTTGACTCAACTGAGTCACACTGATGCCAGGATAACGAACAAAGAACACTGATCCGTGCGTTAGTGTGAACAAAGTGTCTCACAAAACACGATAAACACTTACACAGAGAAGTGTGATCAACTTCTTAGTGATATTGTGTGAACAATTACTGATGAACAGTGTAACGAGTGTTGTGATCCAACAGAGTGTAGTGCGACATTCTTCAAAGAACACTATTCTTCAATCAAATCAACGGATATCCGGGCGTAACTATGGGTCAGATACATATACCCAGGCAAGTGTTCTAACTCGTGATGTACTACTATTGACTGCGCAGTTGAGTTGAAGTTACGAGTTAGTCACTTATCATAAACCCCGGTGATAAGCGGACTTTTAAGTCCACACAAGTACATAAGTTGTCAGCCATCAGTGAATGAAATATGCTGACATAACACCCCTAGGGGTAATTTATTTACATAATATAATCTTTTTCAGCCTATTAAGAAGTGGAAGACGAAAATTCAAGACCTCGTCTGCAGGGGCGGCTGTGTAGACGATTTGCTGTCTTTTATCAGCTAAGTATTCACTATATTTAAGCTATAAACTTAGCTGTTAAACCATTTCTCAACATGTGGTCTTGCTGGCTCTTGACACAGCTGCAGAGTAGGTAGTGGTGTGGCATTGCTGGTTCTTAACACAGCTGCATGGTAGGTAGTGCTGTGGTCTAGCTGGCTCTTGACACAGCTGCAGGGTAGATAGTGGTGTGGTTTTACTGGTGTGGTCTTGCTGGGTCTTGACCCAGGTGCAGGGTAGGTAGTGGTAGGGTCTTGCTGGGTCTTGACACAGCTGCAGGGTAGATAGTGGTGTGGTTTTACTGGTGTGGTCTTGCTGGGTCTTGACCCAGGTGCAGGGTAGGTAGTGGTAGGGTCTTGCTGGGTCTTGACACAGCTGCAGGGTAGGTAGTGGTGTGGTTTTCTGGTGTGTCTTGCTGGGTCTTGACCCAGCTGCAGGGTAGGTAGTGGTGTGGTCTTGCTGGGTCTTGACACAGCTGCAGGGTAGGTAGTGGTGTGGTCTTGCTGGCTCTTGACCCAGCTTCAGGGCAGGTAGTGGTGTGGTCTTGCTGGGTCTTGACACAGCTGCAGGGTAGGTAGTGGTGTGGTCTTGCTGGGTCTTGACCCAGCTGCAGGGTAGGTAGTGGTGTGGTCTTGCTGGGTCTTGACACAGCTGCAGGGTAGGTAGTGGTGAGGCCTTGCTGGTTCTTAACACAGCTGCAGGGTAGGTAGTGGTGTGGTTTGCTGGGCTCTTGACCCAGCTGCAGGGTAGGTAGTGGTGTGGTCTTGCTGGGTCTTGACACAGCTGCAGGGTAGATAGTGGTGTGGTCTTGCTGGGTCTTGACACAGCTTCAGGGTAGGTAGTGGTGTGGCCTTGCTGGGTCTTGACCCAGCTGCAGGGTAGGTAGTGGTGTGGTCTTGCTGGGTCTTGACACAGCTGCAGGGTAGGTAGTGGTGTGGTCTTGCTGGGTCTTGACACAGCTGCAGGGTAGGTAGTGGTGTGGTCTTGCTGGGTCTTGACACAGCTGCAGGGTAGGTAGTGGTGTGGCTTGCTGGGTTTCTTGACACAGCTGCAGGGTAGGTAGTGGTGTGGTCTTGCTGGGTCTTGACACAGCTGCAGGGTAGGTAGTGGTGTGGCGTTGCTGGGTCTTGACACAGCTGCAGGGTAGGTAGTGGTGTGGTGTTGCTGGGTCTTGACACAGCTGCAGGGTAGGTAGTGGTGTGGTGTTGCTGGGTCTTGACACAGCTGCAGGGTAGGTAGTGGTGTGGTGTTGCTGGTTCTTGACACAGCTGCAGGATAGGTAGTGGTGTGGTCTTGCTGGGTCTTGACACAGCTGCAGGGTAGGTAGTGGTGTGGTGTTGCTGGTTCTTGACACAGCTGCAGGGTAGGTAGTGGTGTGGTGTTGCTGTTCTTGACACAGCTGCAGGGTAAGTAGTGGTGTGGTGTTGCTGGGTCTTAGTGAAGGTGTGTGATGGTAAATTCAATAAAAAGAGCACTTGATGTTGCCTCAGGAACATTAACATCATTCTGTCGTTAAAATTCTTCGTGTACATCTTATTATGTGTTAACATATATTCGGTTAGTGGATGAGTTTGAGAATGTGTGTAAAGGTAGAAAGTTGAAAGTGAACATAGAAAAGAGTAAGGAGATGAGGGTATCAAATGATTTAGATAAAGAAAAATTGGATATCAAATTGGGGAGGAGGAGTATGGAAGAAGTGAATGTTTTCAGATACTTGGGAGTTGACGTGTCGGCGGATGGATTTATGAAGGTTGAGGTTAATCAAAGAATTGATGATGGAAAAAAAGGTGAGTGGTGCGTTGAAGAATGTGGAGTCAAAAAACGTTATCTATGGAGGCAAAGAAGGGAGTGTATGAAAGTATAGTAGTACCAACACTCTTATATGGATGTGAAGCTTGGGTGGTAAATGCAGCAGCGAGGAGACAGTTGGAGGCAGTGGAGATGTCCTGTCTAAGGGCAGTGTGTGGTGTAAATATTATGCAGAAAATTCGGAGTGTGGAAATTAGGAGGTGTGGAGTTAATAAAAGCATTAGTCAGAGGGCAGAAGAGGGGTTGTTGAGGTGGTTTGGTCATTTAGAGAGAATGGATCAAAGTAGAATGACATGGAAAGCATATAAATCTATAGGGGAATTATTATTATTATTATTAAAATCAAGGGGGAAGCGCTAAACCCAGAGGATTATACAGCGCCTGGGGGGATGTGGAAGGCATTCAGGCTTAATTCGGGGAACTGGAGCACAGATCCAATTCCCTAAATCAAGAGCCCCTCACCAACATCAAGGAACCTTCCTTGAGGGGATCTATAGGGGAAGGAAGGAGGGGTTGGGGTCGTCCTCGAAAGGGTTGGAAAGAGGGGGTAAAGGAGGTTTTGTGGGCTAGGGGCTTGGACTTCCAGCAAGCGTGTTAGATAGGAGTGAATGGAGGCGAATGATACTTGGGACCTGACGATCTGTTGGAGTGTGAGCAGGGTAATATTTAGTGAAGGGATTCAGGGAAACCGGTTATCTTCATATAGTCGGACTTGAGTCCTGGAAATGGGAAGTACAATGCCTGCACTTTAAAGGAGTGGTTTGGGATATTGGCAGTTTGGAGGGATATGTTGTGTATCTCTATACATATATGCTTCTAAGCTGTTGTATTCTGAGCACCTCTGCAAAAGCAGTGATAATGTGTGAGTGTGGTGAAAGTGTTGAATGATGATGAAAGTATTTTCTTTTTGGGGATTTTCTTTCTTTTTTGGGTCACCCTGCCTCGGTGGAGACGGCCAACTTGTTGAAAAAAAAATATATATATATATATTCGTTGATGGTTAGAATGTTCATGAAATTATGGGAGGTTCAAGGGGTTTCTGAGTTATTTGACTGTTATTTAAACAGGTTCTCCAGATGTGAAAATGTTGATTTGTCTTTCTCTAAGTGAATATGTTATCTTTAATTTATTTGCATTTATGTAGTTTATGATTATTTTCCAGTGATTTGAGTTATCTTTCCTGAGTGAGTTTATCTTGTGAATCAGTTGTTTTTATTATTATATAATGAAGACATAAGTTGTTGTAACTGGGCGAGATCAAACAATTTTGGTTTATTTTGCTTAAAAAATTGTTGATATTGTTGTCGTATCACTATTCCACATTATTGTCTACTTATGTCATCGAGGCGACAGTAATTTATTATACATCTACAATAATTCTATTAAGAAATTAATGGTTAAAATTAATCTATTTAACAATGCTGATAAAAGGGGAGGAACTGGTGGGATACGAGCAATATCAGGATGTACCTCACATCAGGATGTACCTCACATCAGGATGTACCTCACATCAGGATGTACCTCACATCATCAGGATGTACCTCACATCATCAGGATGTACCTCACAATATCAGGATGTACCTCACATCATCAGGATGTACCTCACATCAGGATGTACCTCACATCAAGGATGTACCTCACATCAGGATGTACCTCACATCAGGATGTACCTCACATCAGGATGTACCTCACATCATCAGGATGTACCTCTATCAAATCACATCACAACATAATATGTACCTCAACTAATAGTAGAGTAGCTCTCAGGATGTACCTCACACAGAAACATCCTAATTATATGGGACCCAACATCAAGATGTTTATCAGATGTACTCAATCAGTGTTACTTGGATGTACTAAATAATTCGATGTACTCACATCAGATTGTACCTCACATCAGATTGTACTCATGGGTCGTACTGACTTCATGATCCAACTAGGTCTCCTCTCAGATCCCAGAACTAGATCTACCCTCGGTGTAAAGCTATGGATGGTACTTGTACACACACAACATAATATGCCAGACTAATTCACTTAGTACTCTCATGCAACTCACCAAAAACATCATTTTGGACAAAATCAAGTCTTTTTTCGAATTGTTACTTGTTTTTATTCCCATAATTTGGACATCACCTATGTCTACTCACCTAATTGTGTTGCAGCGTATCTTGGTTATGTCGTTATCCTCTCTCCCTGCCCTATGTAATCATACCTGTCTAAGCTATTATGGACCCTTGCCACGACATACATACTTGCCAGGAACTATCCACTTCCTGAACAACTTGCATATTCTAAATCTTTGACATCTGGGTCGTTCAACTTCATTGTGACACCTGTTTCTATGTCCCTCTCTGGAACATCTAGTCTGTCCACATATCTATTCACGCATACTTGATAATTTTGTATGTCCGTTATCATGTCTCCCCTAACCCTCGTGTCCTCCAGTGTCGTCAGGCTGATTTCCCTTAACCTTTCTTCATAGGACATTACCCTTAGCTCTGGAACTAGCCTTGTTGCAAATCTTTGCACTTTCTATAATTCCTTGTGTGCACGGTGTGGGGGGGGGGTAGATCACCTCTCACTGAAACATACAGCCACACTGACTGCCGTCAGAAGTCTGGAGATATAAAATGAAAATAAAAATTATAGGAGATACACTTGAAATAAAAGTTTGCAATCACTGTCAACCTCATAGTTATCTCCGAGTTACCAGACCCTGCCACGTGGAGGCCAGTGGTTCGTCTTTAGGGTCCCCCACCCCTCTCTGCCATCCAGGGGCTTCCCTGATGTCCGTATGTCCAGTAGTCCACCTGTCTCCCCTCAGGTATTCTTCCTCTCCCACTTTTCCAAGGTACGCCCCTCTGGTTACCATCTTCTGGTTCACGTTTCCATCCGTGGGCCCCCGGATGTCAACCTTTCTACACTCCCCATTTTCATTTTTTTGGTGCTCTCCCTAGTTCAGTGTCTCCACAAGTCCTTCTGTGTCCTCTCAGATGAACTTCCTCACTTCCCCAGGTTCTGCGTTTTTTTATTTTTCAATTTTTTTTTTTTTTTGGTGCTTTCCCCAGTTTAGTGGTTCCCTACTACTTCCCCAAGGTCAGCGATTTTTTGGCCCCTCCCCAGTGACCTTGCTGGATGGAAACTTTGTCTTGTCTAGCTGGTCTACTGTAAAGACTTTAGGTGGATGGAATTACAGGAGGGGACACGCAAAAAACTGCATCCAGTAATTACACCAAGACAACCTGGAACAGTAAGCCAGCTAGACGACCCGAAGCTCTCACCCAACTCACCCACCAGGAAGACGTTACTTAGCATTACTTAGCAAAAATCTCAGACCTCTATTTATATTTTATCATTATGTGATCAATTTAATTTCTTTTCACTTATGTTACTGTTGTTAGTATACTTTTTTGTATGTTACCGTACGGTTCTTGTATTCTACAGTATGGTTCTTGTGTTCTACAGTTACTATACTGGAAAAACATCTCATATTTATGTTAATTTATTCTGTTGGTGTATTTATCATGTTTATATGTTATGTAGCATGTTTATATAATTTAGAAAAAATATCATAGATGAATTAAGCAAAATGTCTGTATTAACATTTTATACGATATTTAATACACCTCAGAGTGATTATTTTTGTGTTATCATCATCATTATTAATATGGCATTTTCAAGACTAATAAGACACTTTTTGTGTACTTGCATGCCAGCACAGTGTGCAAGTTTACTTAGGTACAGGTACACATAAGTATAATTAACAGAGTAAAGGTAGAAAGTTGAAAGTGAAAATAGAAAAGAGGAGGCCTGGTCACAGACCGGGCCACGGGGGCGTTGACCCCCGGAACTCTCTCTCGACCCCCGGAACTCTCTCCAGGTAAACTCCAGGTAAGGTGATGAGGGTATCATATGATTTAGATAAAGAAAAATTGGGGAGGAGGAGTATGGAAGAAGTGAATGTTTTCAGATATTTGGGAGTTGACGTGTCAGCAGATGGATTTATAAAGGATGAGGTTAACCATAGAATTGATGAAAAAAAATGGTGAGTGGTACGTTGAGGTATATGTAGAGGCAAAAAGTGTTATCTATGGAGGCAAAGAAGGGAATGTATGAAAGTATAGTGGTACAACACTCTTGTAGTATGGGTGTGAAGCTTGGGTTGTAAATGCTGCAGCAAGGAGGTGGTTGGAGGCAGTGGAGATGTCCTGTCTAAGGGCAATATGTGGTGTAAATATTATGCAGAAAATTCAGTGTGTGGAAATTAGGAGAAGGTGTGGAGTTAATAAAAGTATTAGTCAGAGGGCTGAAGAGGGGTTGTTGAGGTGGTCTGGTCATTTAGAGAGAATGGATCAAAGTAGAATGGCATGGAGAATGTTTAAATCTGTAGGGGAAGGCACAGTAGGGGTCGTCCTTGAAAAGGTTGGACTTCCAGCAAGCATGCGTGAGCGTGTTAGATAGGAGTGAATGGAGACGAATGGTATTCGGGACCTGACGAGCTGTTGGAGTGTGAGCAGGGTAATATTTAGTGAAGGGATTCAGGGAAACCGGTTATTTTTATATAGCCTGACTTGAGTCCTGGAAATGGGAAGTACAATGTCTGCACTTTAAGGAGGAGTTCGGGATATTGACGGTTTGGAGGGATATGTTGTGTATCTTTATACGTATATGCTTCTAAACTGTTGTATTCTGAGCACCTCTGCAAAAACAGTGATTATGTGTGAGTGAGGTGAAAGTGTTGAATGATGATGAAAGTATTTTCTTTTTGGGGATTTTCTTTCTTTTTGAATCACCCTGCCTCGGTGGGAGACGGCCGACTTGTTAAAAAGAAGAAAAAAAAAAAACTTTAAAACACTTGAAATTTTGGAAAGTTTCCAAACATAATGGAGAGACGCAGTGCTCACGGAGAATGTAAACAGACCGGGTGGGGCACAGTGACCATATTAGAAAAACAGAGGGAACTGTATAGCAAGTTTTTGTCATAATTTGAAATGTCTGTAGTAGCAAAATGCCATAAAGCAGAGCCCTACTGTATATATTACTAAATTTAAAGAGAGAAACTTTCGTTTTTCTTTTTGGGCCACCTTGCCTCAGTGAGATACGGCCGGTTTGTTGAAAGAAAAACAAAGATGTTATACACAATCATATGATAACATACACAATACAGAAGCTACTCAACATATTTGTAAGTCCAGGACTTACTGTATTGATGTTAATACATAATTTTTTTTTAATTGCTTTTAATGTTTAATGTTATATACACTAGTTTTTAACAATATTAGATGTGTTCCAAGGTGTTTTAGACCTTCAAACACTGATTCACCTGGAATAATCGGTATATATACGATATTTATAAAGTACAACTTTTTTTTTTTTTTTACTATTTTGGTCTTCTAAGGCTATGTACAAGGAATACTTATAATATGGCAATTATTTCAGTGTATTACTCATCAAAACATGGAAATTATTCACACAGTTTGATTTTACTGAGTTACATACCTAGTGTGTTTTGTGGCTGAATTCCACTGTTAGTATCATGAAACTGGAACAAATCTGGACTGAATAAGTCAACTTTGAATCACTTGCACTCTTGTTTGGTAGTAGGGAAGCTGGCGGTGGAACAACAGCTACTTCCTTTGTTCACTTTTGCTAGTGAGGAGTACTTGTATGTCAGACACACAGTCATCCCCTGAGTCAATTACATCTTGTATCTTTCAAATGTTTTACTACCTATGTATAAAACAATATCCAACACCAAGGCCACTGGTCCACAGTCACAGTGTACAAACAGTTGTATACAAAGCGTTTCCTCTTGCTCGGTTTATACTGCTTGAATGACAGTCTACTTGAACAAAATCATAAGGACACGTCTCAACTACAAGTTTTCTTGAATGGATATAAGTATATGCTGTACTTTTGTTTGAGATTACATGAAAACTTTTTTCTTATCTTATATAAACCTGTCATGAACTAAGATATCGTATTGTACACGATTGCAAAAACTCGTCATTTCGGTCGGCCTGGTTTTTGTCAGAGAAGTGCATCATACGTAACAGTATGATAAACCTGTTCACTGGGATGATTTCACTGAAGACAGGGTAGAAAGTAGCCCAAATTGTGAGGTCCCAGTATGATTTTATTTTATGCTTATAGACATGAGGCATAAGCATTATTGTTGCTGAAAGCAATTACATTTCTGCATCAGTCGTTCTTTCCACCTGTGTAGTCTTGACTGGGGGTGATATGATCGTTTGGGCCATGGTGTACCAAATACTTATTACTTTCCACGACAAAATAGTTTCCATCATTGGCTGGTCAAAGGAATAATTCAAGAATTCAGTTCATGGCCGTGGTTCCAAGGGACAAGTAGGTAGAATTTCCCCACTTTGTAGAGTCATCAAAGTGATGAGGCTTGGAACAAAATTGGGATTTGGTGCCAATCCCACATACGGTTTGCTGGAGGATACTGGTACATCATAGGATGGTTGTGGGGTGGATGTGGTTGTGGTGGGCTGGTGGATGTCGCTCCGCTTTGTCTTGAACTGTCGAGTCAGCAGCGTGGGTCCCTAGCGTGGGTCCCAGCGTGGGCTGGTGAGTCACACATGGCGGTGCACTACATCACACTACACCATACCCATGATGCCTGTGGTCTATGCCATGCCACGAGTTAGCCACATCATCCTCATATCACTACTTAAAACTGGGGTAGGGGCCACGGGATGTACTCCGGGATGTTACTCTGTCCCCAGGGCACCGCTAGGGGTACACTACCGTGCGCAAGCGGCGGCGGAACATACTCGACGCTTCACTGGTGAATTTGATGCTCACTATCACTACTCGACATGATATCTGAGCTGCATTAAATCACAGTCACACGTTCACTATCATCATTACTGAAGTCAAGATGCCAGGCCACGCGAAAATATTGTTTTCTCTTGCGTTGAGCACAACCGAACGTGAGTCACGAGTCGCCCCATCAGTCGCCCAACCAGGGTAGAAGGTTGAGGATCGTCAGGTTTTCTGCACTATTATCGATATCCTGGGTCAGTCTTTCGGTACACTAATGATCAATGCAGTAGAATTCGTCTTCATTCCACTTCCAGCAGTGTCAGATCTATCAGATAGGAAGAGGAGAGTCCCCATTTTTCCAGGGAGTGAGAGCTGACTTGCCGACGAGGGCATGGTGAACAGGGTAACTGAGCCGGCGTTCCACAATGCTATGCGGGCGCCTAGATTTTTTGTTTATCGTACACCCACCACGGAACAGACCTATTCTCTCACATGTAGGCCTATGAGCGCTTTCGCGTAATTTTGACGGCGCTAGAATTTTGGAGTAGAACTTCGGTTTGGGGACCTCAACGTGAAGCACCGCCCCTAGATTAGGGACGGAACTGGAAAGGGTTAAAAAAAAACACTCGCAGTTTTTTTTTTCATTATGCCACTGAGTGCGGCAGATTTCTTTTATACTGCGCACAGTGACCACTCGGACCCATTCTCTATATGTAGGCCCACCGGCTATCTCCCAGAAGACTGGAAAACGCCTAGAATTTTAGCACTGTATTAAGGTTCCGACAGTGAAAGAGTAAATATGGCATCTTCGAGACTAATAAGAATCTTAGTTGATTTTAATGTGTACGCATGCCAAGCACAGTAAGTTTACTTAGGTACAAGTTCAGTAAGTATTATTCTTTCTCTTTCTTTCAACACACCGGGGGACACCGAAGGCAGGGTGGCCCAAAAGGGAAAACCAAAAGTTTCTTCCTTTTACATTTAGTAACATATACTGGAGAAGGGGTACTAGACCCTTGCTTCCCAGCATTTTAGTCACCTCGTACGACCACGCATGGCTTTATGGGAGGAAGAATTCTGTCCTATGCCCCATGGGAGAAGTATAATTATCAAGACGTCAGGTCTGCCATCACAAATCGGCAATCAGGTTATTGGTTCCTCAGTTATTCGGCACCTAAGTTTGGACTAGCATAATTTCAATTTCTGGGTCGCACACTCCACTGCTGGTTACTGTTTGGTGCACTACTTGCTGCACAAGTCATTCCAATTTCTTTCTCCATTATTGTTTTAACTGCTTACTTTTAGCCATGCCATGGTTCCAATGAATAAAAGAAATATTTCTCATTTGTAAAGCACCGACACAGTACATTTCCATTAAGATAGGTGGCTTTGAAGCCACTGTCGGTTGTCATGAGCTCAGTCTTATGTAAGCAGGAGGAATATGCTTTTTTATTACGCTAATATCAACACTACAGCTTATTTGCCTATATCAATTGATTAATATGACATAGAAACATATTAAATAACATAAAAGATGTTAAATATCCAGATTAAATTAATATTTGGCATAATACGAGCAGTTCGACGTAGGTATGAAGAGGATATGGTATACAAAATACCATTCTTCTATCCCTGTTCTGGGGTGATTATATTAGAGAAATAAAAGAGTGTAGCACAGGGGAGTGATATACACTCTACTCCACATTAAAACCTGAAACAAAAAAGTTATTTTTCTCTATATAGATTATCACAAATTAGCAGCATATGTGTAGAGAAACCTAAGATAACCCAAAAAAAGTCAACGTCGCTTAAATTCTAGTACCTGGCTTGGGTTAGCCATATTTGATTTAGTAAACGTTCAATTCCCAGCCTGGGTGGTAGAAACATTTGGGGTGTTTATTTACTACCCTGTTGCCTATGTTTACCATCAGCGGTAAATGGTACCTGGTGTGCTTTTGGACTGGTGTGGGTGTTATACTGGGACACTGACCTAAATTTCTTGAAATAAAAACCTTTCTTTTGCATAAGAAGCGCTTTCTATATAGTTGTATTGTCACTGATGTCAGCAAGCCTGTAGTACCTTGTACATGTATGTGCAGTGAAATAAAATTATTATTATTATATTATTATATAATAATAATAATATTTTGCAGGTGGTTTGGACTTGTGAGAGAACTGGAGCAAAAACAGAATAACTTCAAGAGTGTATCAGTCTGGAGTGGAAGGAGGGGGGTAGGGTCGGCCTCGTGATAGGTTGGAGGGAGGGGGGTTGGTAAAGGTGATAGGTTTTGTGTGCAAGGGGCTTGGTCTTCCAGCAGGCATGCCTGTGAGGCGTGTTTGATAGGAGTGATGGAGACAAGCGTTTTTATTACTTGACATGCTGTGGGAGTGTGAGCAAATTAAACATTTTATGAAGGGTTCTGGGTATACCGGCAGGCGGACTTGAGTCCTGGAGATGGGAAGACTGTGCCCTGCACCCTGAAGGAGGGGTGTTAATGTTGCAGTTTAAAAATCTGTAGTGTAAAGAACCCTTCTGGCAAGACAGTGATGGAGCGAATGATGGTGAAAGTTTTTCTTTTTCTGGCCACCCAGCCTTGGTGGGAATCGGCCAGTGGATTATAGAATAATAATAATCTATTTTTCTCAGTGGTTTGTTGGGTTATCTTATTCCAAACTTGGGCAAGGTATGATGGAAAGATACTTCTTAATGTACACCAAAAATGTAAAGAAATCAGACTATAAATAGCGGAGTTCACTTCTTCAGCATTAGCTGGGCCGCTAATGTATGGTTTTTAAGTTATATTCTCTTTTTTTCAGTTTCTTTTGATAGAATGATAGATATATTACAGAAATAGATATGATTTTTGATTGCTTTCATGACAAAAGTACCTTGGAAATTACGCTCACAATAGTGGAAAATGTTCTATCTTTAGCGATGCTCTAAACAAAATGGACGTCACCATCTAATACCTGTCCGCCTGACCAGTCTAATTCCAATACGGGAGTCAAGAATGGGTTGACATTATTTTACAATTATTACCATAATGCAGCTATCTGCATAACAGTAAATCTTTAGTTTTTTTGTGGAATAAAAAATTCCTAATGTAAAGCATGTGTAATTTAATAGGGGCCTGTAGCCGTGACTAATGAAGAGAGAAATGTTATTTTAGTGCAGGAATGTCTGCATTGTTTATTCTGGACCCTCTATGTTGAAATTGGCATCTGTTGAAATCTGGGTGAAATCAGCCATATTTGGCCCATTTATGACCATCTTTATTGGGTAGTTGAAGTAAGCTGAAATGGGAGGTTTCTTGTACGCAGTGACAGGACTGGAAGTAAATAAGTTTATTCAGGTATTCACCATATAACAGACAGTACTTAGATTAGCATACATTGCAGTGTATGTAGAGGATGATCCTTGGATAACCAGAAAAGGTCAGACAATGTGACTTATTTCCAGTACCTCTTGGGCTTCCCATATATGAGTTTTGGTAAATATTTTTCTTTTCTCGGTAGTTTGTTGGGCTAGCTCATTAGTAGTATCTTAGGCAATGTATGGTGGAAAGATGCTTCTTAAGTACTAACAAAATAAAATACGATGGATGATAAATAAGGTGAGTTCACTTCTCACCCATAGCCCACTTTGGCTGTATATTTTCGTTATGACGGTTTTTATGGTTGTATTCTCGCTTTTTTTTTTTGACTCACATTTGATAGAATGGAAGATATATTACAGAAATAGACCTGATTTTGATTGCTTTCATGACGAAAAGTACTTTGAATTGAGCTCAAAGTAGCGATTTTTGCTGCATGTTTCACGAACTTTGTTTGTTAGTTGGTTAATTTTATTAAAATGAATTCTACCCTACCACTCTGTTCCGGCAAACTCAGTTATCCGGCACACACATGGTCCCATTGATGCCGGATTTGTGATGGAGGACAGGTATATATAAAAAAAAACAGAGGTAGTAGGTTGGTAGACTGCAAACTGCCCAGGGAGGTACTACCGTCCTGCCAAGGTGAGTGTACAAGCAAAAGCCTGTTATTGTTTTACATGATGGTTAGGATTGTTGGGTGTATTTTCTGCTGTCTCATAAACATGCAGATTACAGGTACATCTTGTCTGCTTCTACTTACACTGGGTCACACTACACATTTCATGTACTAGCATATTCATACACTCCCATTGAGTTTTCTTCTATATTCTTACTAGTTTTGTTTATTTCCTGGTCTCTACAGGGATGAGGAACAGAAACTTTTCTCCGTAAGCCATGCGTTGTCTAAGGGGTGAACTAAAATGCAGCGGAGTAAGGGGATTGTTACCCTTCTCCTGCTATACATGACTAAGTTAAAAAGAGAAGCTTGAGTGTTTTTCTTTTTGGGGCCACCCTATTCGGTGGTATGACCAGTTTGTTGAATGAGAATATTATAAAATAGAATTACAGTAACTTTAAAACACTTTTAAAATTTGTTAAATCTCCAAAACATAGTGAAGAAATGGTAGTCACTGAGAATGTAAACAAACCCGGGGTGGTCGCGCGGTGGTCGTATTAGAAAATAAAGGTGGGAGAACCGTTATAGTGTTATGGTTATAATTTGAAATGTCGTATTATTGGAACACCGTATAAAGTGGGGGGTTCCCTGCTGTATTTTTATAAACATAGTGAAGTGTTAACCCGATAGTTCTGTACAGCACTGCAAGCAAGGATGTGTAAAAGGGACTGTTTAATGGGCAGGAGTGAGTGTGTGTGGCAGATGGTGTCGCAAGGATGGGTGTTGATGGAGGTTAGTGGAGAGTATAAGAACAACAATTTAATTTAGGTGGTGCGAGAGGTAATTTCCGTTAAAACAGTCAGAGTGAGTTTGAATCAAGGCAAAACTTTCAGTGAGGAGGGCAAGCAGTGGGAATTTGTAGCAAGCAGTGAAAGTAGAGTGTACCTGTGAGCCTGCTGATAATTTTTTTTTTTTTTTTTTTTCAACAAGTTGGTCGTATCCCTACGAGGGGCAGGGTGACCAAAATAAGAAAGAGAAAATCCCCAAAAAGAAAATACTTTATTATCATTCAAAATTCAAAAAACCCCCCCTCTTTCCCAACCTCACTCGCACATTATCACTGCTTTGCAGAGGTGTCAGAATACAACAGTTTAGAAGCATTACGTATAAAAGAACACAACATATCCCTCCAAACTGCCAATTATCCCCAAACCCTCCTTTAAAGTGCAGGCATTGTAACTTCCCATTCAGGCCAGTCTGGAACGATATGAAATTAACCGGTTTCCCTGAATCCCTTCACTAAATATTACCTGAAGAATATTCTCTGTATTGATCAATAATCACAGGGAAACACTGTCAACCGTTAACCACAAATTGGTATTATCACGTGTCATGGCACTTCAGTTTCTATTATGTTATTTTAATCAAGATCTACTCTAGGGCTTTGATCTTTACCTCTAGGATAACTCTGGTATGGGGACCTTTATCTGTAAATAACTACATGTGCTTGTACACAGTTGATGGAGATTATTGTCCTGAGCCTCCACAGCCAATAGAAAAAGTACATAAAAAATTACACTATGGATTGGCAGCATCTTATTACTGGTTGAGCATAATGCCTTTTTTGAGGGCTAGAGTGAATTTGCCGAGCCTCCGTGTTATTGTTACCTGTGAATGAAATGCTAGTATTAGAAGGGAGCAAATTTGCAAGTTCACTTGTACTAACTGGTCATAACCAGGTGTGGTAGTAGAGGTCAGATGAACTTTCTAGCCTCATGGTTCCTGTACATGCAAAAACATCTGGTGTTAGTAATCTATAACTGGGTATTCTTAACCTATGCTTCACGCTCTCTCAAACCATGTCATATAGTCATTTGTTATTTTTTTAGAATATTCTTCCAAACCAGACTGGTTCAAGCAACCACCTCTCTCTTTCTTCTTCGTCTTCAGAGGTACAGACAACTGGTGCCACAGCTCCTCGGGTAGAAGTGTGCTTGCATCAGTTCAGATAGGACCTGTGCGTATTTTGTACAACTATCATTTATTGTTTCTTCATAGATTCTTGGCCGGGAACTCAACTACAAACCAAGAGTCAGATCATGTAGACAACTGCAGTCAAAATAGCTGGCTCTACTTGTTAAACAAATTCTCTTAATGTTAAATTTACTAGAAGCTAATACAGGTATCAGTTATTGTAAACACACCTTTTAAAATTTAACATTGGTTCCTTACCTTATTTATTACGTCTTAATAACTTTGGCATTAATTATTCAATTAAAACTATTGCTCCAGAACATTAAACCAGATACAGGGGATATGAATTAATACAATTTGCTTAATTTTCCACATATTCTTAAGGTTATGTTCAGTTAATTCTTACTTTACATTGCAGTGTTAAGTCTTCGGGCTGCAGTGTATTTCCTAGTTAAAAACAGTTTAAAAGAATCTAAAATTCAGACCCCAAAATAATATGTTTATGTACAGCTAATATACAACCTGCATACCTTCTGTAAGTCTATACATATGCCTTGGTTACCAATACACAATACTGCACAGGCCATCAATGCATACAAATCTGAGATTATAAAAACCACAAATTCACATGTGAGAGTTTACATTTATGAATATTTTTACATTCCTCAAATATTCTACAATAACAAATGTGAGGATAATAATTTTTTTTTTATATTCTTCAAGTTTGAAGTAAACATATAAACATCATGTGATATTCTCAAATGCTCAATTATTTCTCACAACATATCTATCTTGAAATACATATACAGTACAATAAGTAATAATCCAATGACAGAGTATTGTTACAGTACTAGCAGTACTCACACACCTCCATATTTGTTGAAAATGTACAAATATTCAAATAATGTACATTTTCTTTTTATTAACAAACCAGCTGCATCCCACCAAGGCAGGGTGGCCCAAAAAGAAAAACGAAAGTCTCTTTTTTTAAATTTAGTAATTTATACAGGAGAAGGGGTTACTAGCCCCTTGCTCCTGGCATTTTAGTCGCCTCTTACAACAAGCAGGCTTTCGGATGATGATTTCTGTTCCACTTCCCTGGAGTTAAGAAATTAACAAGAACTAGTAAGAAAAAATGAAAAACCAGTGGGGTGTGTATTTATTTATGCTTAGTTCATGTTTGGGTAGGCTGTAACCTAAGTGTATGTAGAAGTAGCAAGACATACCTGAAAACTTTTCTACGTTTATGAGACAGGAAAAATGATACCAGCTATCTTTCTTATTTCTTTCCAACTCATCGGCCATATCCCACCGTGGTGGGGTGGCCCAAAAGGAAAAACGAAAAGGTTCTCATTTTTACATGTAGTAATACATACAGGAGAAGGGGGTTTACTAGCCCCTTGCTCCCGGGCATTTTAGTTGCCTCTTACAACACGCATGGCGTACGGAGGAATAATTTCTGTTCCACTTTCCCATGGTGATAGTGGAAATAAACGAGAAGAAGAACTAGAAGTAAATAGAGAAATACCCAGAGGGGTATTACCTGGGTTTGTATATATTTTTGCATGTACATGTATGTGTTGTGTGACCTAAGTTTAAGTAGATGTAGCTGATGTAACCTGTAATCTTGCATGTCTTGAGAAAAAAGGACACAGCATTATTTCCATCATGTGTAAAACAATTACAAGCTTCATTTCACATCTCGCTTGGCAGGAAGGTAGTACTCCCTGGGCGGCTGCTGGTTACCAACTAATAGACGGTTTCATCCGACTTACAACCGAGTTTGGTTCCGATCCAATGGTCTTAAGTTGATCTGGTCGTAAGTCGAACTTTTCATAAGAACATAAGAAAGAGAACATGCAGGGAGGCCTGTGGCCATCTAGGCTGGTCATCTACAATTCATCCCACTATACAATCTTGTGCCCAACCAATTTTCAATGCCACCCTAGAAATTAAGTTCTGTTGTTGAAAGTTCCCAATCAAAATCCATCCCCTCCCTCTCATTGTACTTATCAACCTAGATTTTGAAAACTACCAATGTCACCAGCCTCAATTTCCCCAACTATGGGTAGACTGTTCCACTCAGCAATTCTACCCTATTTCAAACCATATTTTTCCTATGTCCTTTCTAAATTCTAATCTTTCTATAATTTATATCCATTTCTGCGCGGTCTCTCTTGGAGAGAAATCTCAAGGACCTTATTTATAGGCCCCTGTATTTTACCTATCTTCCACGTAAACACTTCGATTCAGGGTCTCCCTCATTCTTCGTCTAACAAGTGAATGTAACTTAAGTGAGCTTCACTATTCTTTCTTTCATTAAGGATGATTTCTGTTGCTTTGTATTAAATTTAGTCATCCGACGCTGATGTTTTCTAATCGAATTTATGGTCATTTTGTATACGGAGACCAGAACTGTGCCTGGAATAATTAGGTTGAGCCTTACTTATGATGTATAAGCTGCAGTATGGCCTCTGGTCTTCTGTTGCTACACCTTCTTGATATAATCCCAGTAATCTATTTGCCTTAGTAGTACGCTTAGGCATTGCTGTACTTGGTTTTAGGTTGCTGCCTCACATAAAACCCCAGTCCTGTTCGCATTCTGTTTTGGCTAATTTCTAACATCTTTTAATTTATAAGTACTTAGTGTTATGGGCACTCCCAAGCCTCAGAACCTTGCATTATCTACATTTGAACTGCATCTGACCACTTTTCTGACCAAGAATAGAGTTTGTTTTAAATCTCCTGAAAGTTTCCCTCATCTAAGTTTGATTCCAATTATCCTATCCTATCTTTGTGTCATCGGCGGAATTTGCTCATATTCTTTAGTAATTCCCTCTTCAAGAGCATTGTTTTATATTATAACAACATCGGGCCCAGACGGATCCCTGGTGGAACGCCACTTGTTACAGATCCCCCTCCGGATTTAAACACATTTTCTGGGACACTCTCTGCTTACCTGTCAGGGAGCCATGACTCGTTCTCGATGGAGCACTTTTCCCCAATCCATGTGCTGCCACTTTCTTTAAACAGTCTTATGGTGCGGAACTCTATCAAAAGCCTTCCTAAAATCTAAGTAAATAATATCAAATTCTTATTGTGGTAAACTGCCGTCTAAAGCTTTACATGAAGGATTGTTAATAAAGTTTTAGTTAGACAAGACGGCCTCTTGTGAACAATGCTGAGTATCATTAATCCAAGCTATGTCTTTCGTGACTGGCTTCTTTATTATCTCAGCTTTAGTGACTCTAGTATATTTGCCTACATTTGATGTTCTGGCTTATGGGCGGTATTTTGTCGGGTTACGGTCTTGCCACTGTTTCTTTTTAAATTTAGGTGTTTCTTTAGCCCATCTTACACATATCAGACACTACACCTGTTTGAAGTGATAAATTAAAAATATATTAGTAATGTTCACTGGTTCATTTTGGCATTCCTTACGAAACCCTTGATAAAAATTTCAATCAGGTCCTGGCGTACTTATTTTTGCATTCAGTCAGGTCTTTCTGCTCACTTCCATCTCACTAGTGACTGTGATTTACATAATTTATCTTATTTTAGCCCACTGTAAAAATTTATTACTGGAATTTGGTTTGTGTCTTCCTCGTGTATAAAACTGTGAGAAATATTATTTAAAATCAAGCACTTTTATTCTCTTTGTCAGTAAGGTGCATAGTTATTTTTAAGGGGGACCTATCTTATCTCTAACTTTTGTTCTATAGACTGAAAATAACTTTTTGGGTTAGTTTTTGATTCCCTAGCAACTTTAATTTATAGTCCCTTTTAGCTTTTCTTATACCTTTTTAATGTCCCTCTTTATGTTCAAGTTTACTGATTCTTTAGATGACCTCTACCTCTTTTGATACGGCCTATAAATTCCTTTCTTTGTGCCATAGTAGAGATTTGAGCTATTATTTCATCCATTTTGGGTCATTTCTATTTGGATCTAATTTTCTTTTTTTGGGTTATCGCTCTTTGGCCCAGCTTGCATATAGTGTTCAGAAAAGAACTGTCATATTGATTGCTCTCTTCTTTACCCCAGTCAACAGATGATAAGTGTTCTCTAATGCCCATCGTAATCTGCTAGCGAAAATCTGGGAAGACTGTTTCCTGAGTTATCGCTACTACGTACTATCCTTCAATGTAAATGTATATTGATTTGTGGTCGCTTGCACCCGTTCCTCTGAAATTTCTAAATGATTAACTAATTATTACTTATGATATCATCATCACTTTTTGTATTATTTGTGATGACTTTATTTTTATTGTGTTATTTTTTGGTAATTCATTTTATACTTTTCTTATTATGCGCTAGTACGGTATTTTTTACTGTAAGGTTTAGAGATTTTAATCACTGTGTACAAACAAACTGTTGGTTTTTCCCAGTCAAATTTGCATACTAAACATGGTTGTAAGTCAAATGTGAAATAAAAACGGTCGTTAGTCGGATGGTAGGTGTACTGTGGATCTTACAGTAGGGCACCCACTTATACGCAGGTTCAGGTTAGGTTCCTGGCTACCGCCGGTAACGAGGAACATGCCAGGAAAGGCAGAAGCCATTTTCCCACTTTATATAAATGGCCATGATAACAAGTTTACACTTTCATTTTTTAAGCTTTGCAATGGAACTAGGCAGTAAAATAAACAATTAAAAAGTAATATATACAAAAAGTATACTCATACTTACCTTAAAATATGTGTCGTCTTAATGTCGGGTGGAGTAGGTGAGCAGTATTTATTGTACGAGGTTTGGTGTGGTAGGTATGGGCCGTACTACCCCACAACATAATATACCACTGGTACCTGGACTTATGAAGGTGCCCCTATTCGAGTTTTCTGTGTTTAAAGCTGTTGCTCGGTTCGAAGTTTTTGCTTTGAGTTGGCAAGCCAAAATCCGAGAGTTACGAGTTTGGATTCAGATACGCTGCATTGTTGGCGTAGTGTACACCACAAAATATGCCCAGCATCAACCTGTACTCACTCTTCAGTTGCACTTGGTTAACTCGACATGGAAGCATCTTCTTGTGTTGTGCTTTGCGTTTGGTGCACATTCTGTGCAGGTTACTTTGCTAAATTTCTTTTTTTTTTCTAACCATGGGGTCTAAAGATAGTAAGTGCAAAGGACAGTGCTGAGAGTAGAGGATGCTCTCCATTGTATTAAAGCAGGAAATCATTGAAAAAACACGAGTGAGGTGTGCTCGTATTACTACTACGATAGTTTTTTATTAAACACTTGGCCGATTCCCATCCAAGGCAGGGTGGCCCGAAAAAAGATAAAAACTTTCTTCATTCCACTCATCACTGTCTTGCCTGAGGGGTGTCTTTACACTAGGTTTATAAAACTGCAACATTAATACACCCCGTCAGAGTGTAGACATGTACTTCCCATTCCAGACTCAAGTCGGCCTGCAGGTTTCCTTTGTATCCTTCAGCTAATTGTTAACTTTGTTCATACTATAACAGCTGTAAGTATATTTAAAAAACCAGTTGTCTCCATTCACTCTATCAAATACCGCTCATGCTCAGCTTGCTGAGTCCCTAGCCCCTAGCTCACAAAACCTCCTTTACACTCACCGTTCCTCCAACCCTTCCTAGGCCGACCTTACCCCGCCTTCCTTCCACTACAGATTATATACACTCTTGAGTCATTCTGTTTTGGTGCACATTATATCTACATGTCTGATCCTCCTCAACAACCACTCTGAGCCCTCTTGGTGGATATTTTGCGTATCCCTCTCCTTCTCATAATTCCGTACTACGAATTCTCGGTAATTATTTTCATGGCCACACATTGCCCTCAGACATGACATCTCCCTCTGCCTCCAGCGTTCTCTCGGTTGCATCATTCATCACCCATGACTTCACACCACATTACGAAGAGTGTTGGTATAATATACTCACATTCTTTCCCCTTTTGTGCTTCCACATTACAAAGTTCTTATTCTCCTCAGACTCCTAAGTGCACTCAACTTCATCCTTATGACCCTATTGCTGGTCACGTCACTCTCAATATTGAATACATTACTCATCCTTTCTCTCTCCCTCCAATTTGACATCCAGTCTATTGTCACTATCTTATTCTCTCATAACCTTACACTTTCCTTTTAATCATTTTTTTTTTTCGTCTTTTACATTACCCTACCTTATTCATCCACTTACCTCTGCAACTTCGCTTCAGTATATCCAATAGAACATGTCATAAGCAAAGAGCATCTGTGACAACTCTCACTTTGTGTTTGGTTTCGTTAACTTTAAACTCCACACCTTTTGCCAAGGACCTAGCATTCATTCTCCTTACTTACTACTATCTATTTAATTATTGAATCATTGTGACAACACACAGCATTACATACTCTAATCCTGAGCTCACACTTTCCTCGTTGAATACACTCTTTATCCTTTCAGTTAAACCGTCCTCCTCATACCATTACACTTGCTACATTCTGCCACTTGCCCCTATCCACCCTGGTTATTTGCCTTTTCAAATCCTCAATCCCACATAAACCTTTTTTCCCTTATCTAAATACTGTTCACCTATTATGTTTCACGGTATTCTCTTGGTCTACACACCCCCTACCTTTCCTTAAGCCCCTTGTTATCTGCTTACCTACTTTCTGTCTGACTCTTATTCTTTCAATATTAAGTCTACCATACTCTTTTACATGTTTATGCAACAGAATTTTTCTATAATTTTTTGCACTTTCTTTGATCCCCTTTTGCCTTTTTACAAAGGAACTATGCTCCTCTCTTGGCCAATCCCTTAGGTACCTTACCCTCTTCAATTAATTTAAAGTGTGACAATAAATTGCTCCAACCACTCCAAAAAGAATATCCACTCCTGCTTTTAACATTTCTATCTTTATCATCAATCCCAGCTGCCTACCCCCTCTCATTCTATCCACTCGCCTCACAAAAACTTCCCCCCATAACAACGGCTCTTCTAAACTCCTTCAGGATGTTATTCCTCCTTGCCTTTACATGAAATCACAGCTTCATTTCTTCTCCAACATTTAACCCTTTGGACTGTCCGCGGCCGTATATATAAGTTTTAGAGTCCGTGTTTGAGGTATATAACTCATAAATTCTAGCGGCTTCAATCAAGCAGGAGAAAGATGGTTGCCCACATGTGCGTGAATGGGGTATGTCGTGGTCAGTGTGCACCATACAAAAAAAATCCTGGAGGCAGCAGTGCATTTTGAGAAAAAAAAAACTCGACCGTTTTTTTTAATTAATAAGCCGACTTTGTTTTGGTCTATTTCGTATAGTATTTATGGTTGTTTCCCGTTTTCTTGTCTCATTTGATAGGATGGTAAAACACATAATATAGAAAATAGAGGTGATTTTGATGATTTTAACTATTTCAGCTACCCACTAAAGTGATCAGAAATGGTAATTGGCCATTTCAATACAAAATTCAAGGAAGGCCAATTTCATAAATAAGGTCTGGAATTATCTATACTAACATTTCAAGCTCTAAAATAAACTTTTTTCTCGTTCATTAGTCCCTTCTCAGGCCCTCTTACTTTTATGCTTGCTTTACATTTTTTATTTTTATTCTCACAAAAAATTAGAACATTTATGTTATTGCAGCTAGTGCTATTACTGTAAAAATGTATAAATAATTCAGCACTGGTTGATCAGGCTCTGATCCTACAGGAGGACTTGTCACAAGGACCGGGCCGCGGGGGCGTTGACCCCCGGAAACTCTGCCAGGTAAACATTTGTGTAAAGCATATTAGACACACAAGGTGCCATGTGTTGGATGCGTGACATGATTTGTATATTTCTTGATACCATCGGACCAAAATCAAAACATTTCCGATTCTTTAACTCAAATTTCAAGGTATACTTTTATTCTGTAGTAAATCATTCAATAATCACCTGTATTTCTGTAATATAAAATTTCATTCGATCTAAGGAGATCATGAAAATGAGAATACAACCATCAAATACCATATGACGATACACCGCAAAGCATGTTTTAACCACTTCAGGTCCGAGGCCAAAATCTGAAGTGGTGCTCCAGTGTTCCAAGAAATTTTGAAAAAAAAAAAAAAAAATAAATTATTTTTTCTTACAGAATTAAGAGCATATTTGTTGTGAAGGTATGAAGACAAAAAAAAATTCTGATCAGACTTAACGAGATTACAGTGCAAGAAGTTGTGAAAAATGAGTGGTGCGGCACATCGACGAATTCCTCATTCGCGCATTACATTATTTTGCGGTTGTGTTTGTTGTTTTTTTTCTTTTCTTTTCAATTTTTTTCTATTCCTACTTACATTTGGGGCCTGAGAGACCATTAATGTAATATAATGTTCTATATTAAATACTCACTGTATGAACACAATTACCGCACTTAAGTATTATCATAGTATTGTTTACCACTGTTGTTTATTACAATAAACATGCAAAAATCTTTGTTGTATAATATAATGTTCTATCATATTATTTACATATTTACTATCACTGGACATGGTTTTGGAATTGCTGGATCTTGTGGAAAATCTTGAAACAAGGCACCATGCACATGGGGGCACTTACATTCCTCACAATAAACCGAGTTGTGTCTTTGAGTCTTTGTTGCCATCGTTTTGTTTGTGCCACAGACGATGAATCTCTTCTGAGCAAATTTATTCTGAGTTGAAGGAGTTGTATTATGAAATGATAAACCTTCCATCCTCAACGCTTTGTATATTCCTGAGTAATTCGAGGACCTTGTTGTATGCAAGGTGTTCTTACCTGGTACTTCATATGAGTTGTTCTGACAACAGACAAACAAAATCTCCATACGGTGTCTGTTGCCAGTCTTTACTTGTACATATTATATGCATTTGAGTACTGAAATGGCATTGAGAATGGAGAAATGTTTCATGTACCACTTGTAACACTTACGTACACAGTCAACAAAACCAATCTGCATGTCACATTTGTCATACCAAGTGATGTTTTGTGTATATCAATCACTGTCACTGGTTTTCGAATACGTTTCATTAGTCAAATTCGATCTACTTGGCCACTGTCTTGCATTTCATTACGGTGATTGGTTGTCAAACAATGTGACCATTCTCGTTTTGTCATGCCCACCGTAATGCCATGATGCATTGGCAGTTAACACCCTGCACTTCATCAACACGAGCTACTGGCGTTGAGCCTGGGCATATGTTTTCAATTAGAACTCACTGTGTCCACACACATCTGTCTTGTTCACTCGCATGAAATCACTGTGTAATGGGCTGTGTACCAGTTATCGGTTATATTTGTATGCCCCATTACCAAGAATTAGGTGCCTTCATGTTTCTCACTACGATCACCTGAGATAACCAATTACATCTTGTATCTTTCAAATGTTTTACTACCTATGTATAAAACAATATCCAACACCAAGGCCACTGGTCCACAGTCACAGTGTACAAACAGTTGTATACAAAGCGTTTCCTCTTGCTCGGTTTATACTGCTTGAATGACAGTCTACTTGAACAAAATCATAAGGACACGTCTCAACTACAAGTTTTCTTGAATGGATATAAGTATATGCTGTACTTTTGTTTGAGATTACATGAAAACTTTTTTCTTATCTTATATAAACCTGTCATGAACTAAGATATCGTATTGTACACGATTGCAAAAACTCGTCATTTCGGTCGGCCTGGTTTTTGTCAGAGAAGTGCATCATACGTAACAGTATGATAAACCTGTTCACTGGGATGATTTCACTGAAGACAGGGTAGAAAGTAGCCCAAATTGTGAGGTCCCAGTATGATTTTATTTTATGCTTATAGACATGAGGCATAAGCATTATTGTTGCTGAAAGCAATTACATTTCTGCATCAGTCGTTCTTTCCACCTGTGTAGTCTTGACTGGGGGTGATATGATCGTTTGGGCCATGGTGTACCAAATACTTATTACTTTCCACGACAAAATAGTTTCCATCATTGGCTGGTCAAAGGAATAATTCAAGAATTCAGTTCATGGCCGTGGTTCCAAGGGACAAGTAGGTAGAATTTCCCCACTTTGTAGAGTCATCAAAGTGATGAGGCTTGGAACAAAATTGGGATTTGGTGCCAATCCCACATACGGTTTGCTGGAGGATACTGGTACATCATAGGATGGTTGTGGGGTGGATGTGGTTGTGGTGGGCTGGTGGATGTCGCTCCGCTTTGTCTTGAACTGTCGAGTCAGCAGCGTGGGTCCCTAGCGTGGGTCCCAGCGTGGGCTGGTGAGTCACACATGGCGGTGCACTACATCACACTACACCATACCCATGATGCCTGTGGTCTATGCCATGCCACGAGTTAGCCACATCATCCTCATATCACTACTTAAAACTGGGGTAGGGGCCACGGGATGTACTCCGGGATGTTACTCTGTCCCCAGGGCACCGCTAGGGGTACACTACCGTGCGCAAGCGGCGGCGGAACATACTCGACGCTTCACTGGTGAATTTGATGCTCACTATCACTACTCGACATGATATCTGAGCTGCATTAAATCACAGTCACACGTTCACTATCATCATTACTGAAGTCAAGATGCCAGGCCACGCGAAAATATTGTTTTCTCTTGCGTTGAGCACAACCGAACGTGAGTCACGAGTCGCCCCATCAGTCGCCCAACCAGGGTAGAAGGTTGAGGATCGTCAGGTTTTCTGCACTATTATCGATATCCTGGGTCAGTCTTTCGGTACACTAATGATCAATGCAGTAGAATTCGTCTTCATTCCACTTCCAGCAGTGTCAGATCTATCAGATAGGAAGAGGAGAGTCCCCATTTTTCCAGGGAGTGAGAGCTGACTTGCCGACGAGGGCATGGTGAACAGGGTAACTGAGCCGGCGTTCCACAATGCTATGCGGGCGCCTAGATTTTTTGTTTATCGTACACCCACCACGGAACAGACCTATTCTCTCACATGTAGGCCTATGAGCGCTTTCGCGTAATTTTGACGGCGCTAGAATTTTGGAGTAGAACTTCGGTTTGGGGACCTCAACGTGAAGCACCGCCCCTAGATTAGGGACGGAACTGGAAAGGGTTAAAAAAAAACACTCGCAGTTTTTTTTTTCATTATGCCACTGAGTGCGGCAGATTTCTTTTATACTGCGCACAGTGACCACTCGGACCCATTCTCTATATGTAGGCCCACCGGCTATCTCCCAGAAGACTGGAAAACGCCTAGAATTTTAGCACTGTATTAAGGTTCCGACAGTGAAAGAGTAAATATGGCATCTTCGAGACTAATAAGAATCTTAGTTGATTTTAATGTGTACGCATGCCAAGCACAGTAAGTTTACTTAGGTACAAGTTCAGTAAGTATTATTCTTTCTCTTTCTTTCAACACACCGGGGGACACCGAAGGCAGGGTGGCCCAAAAGGGAAAACCAAAAGTTTCTTCCTTTTACATTTAGTAACATATACTGGAGAAGGGGTACTAGACCCTTGCTTCCCAGCATTTTAGTCACCTCGTACGACCACGCATGGCTTTATGGGAGGAAGAATTCTGTCCTATGCCCCATGGGAGAAGTATAATTATCAAGACGTCAGGTCTGCCATCACAAATCGGCAATCAGGTTATTGGTTCCTCAGTTATTCGGCACCTAAGTTTGGACTAGCATAATTTCAATTTCTGGGTCGCACACTCCACTGCTGGTTACTGTTTGGTGCACTACTTGCTGCACAAGTCATTCCAATTTCTTTCTCCATTATTGTTTTAACTGCTTACTTTTAGCCATGCCATGGTTCCAATGAATAAAAGAAATATTTCTCATTTGTAAAGCACCGACACAGTACATTTCCATTAAGATAGGTGGCTTTGAAGCCACTGTCGGTTGTCATGAGCTCAGTCTTATGTAAGCAGGAGGAATATGCTTTTTTATTACGCTAATATCAACACTACAGCTTATTTGCCTATATCAATTGATTAATATGACATAGAAACATATTAAATAACATAAAAGATGTTAAATATCCAGATTAAATTAATATTTGGCATAATACGAGCAGTTCGACGTAGGTATGAAGAGGATATGGTATACAAAATACCATTCTTCTATCCCTGTTCTGGGGTGATTATATTAGAGAAATAAAAGAGTGTAGCACAGGGGAGTGATATACACTCTACTCCACATTAAAACCTGAAACAAAAAAGTTATTTTTCTCTATATAGATTATCACAAATTAGCAGCATATGTGTAGAGAAACCTAAGATAACCCAAAAAAAGTCAACGTCGCTTAAATTCTAGTACCTGGCTTGGGTTAGCCATATTTGATTTAGTAAACGTTCAATTCCCAGCCTGGGTGGTAGAAACATTTGGGGTGTTTATTTACTACCCTGTTGCCTATGTTTACCATCAGCGGTAAATGGTACCTGGTGTGCTAGTGGACTGGTGTGGGTGTTATCCTGGGACACTGACCTAAATTTCTTGAAATACTCTGCATAACAAGCGGCTTTCTATATAGTAGTATGTCACTGATGTCAGCTAGACCTGTATACCTTGTACATGTACTTGTAGTAAATAAAATTATTATTATTATTATTATTATTATAATAATAATATTATTATTGAGGTGGTTTGGACATGTAGAGAGAATGGAGCGAAACAAATAACTTCAGAGTGTTCAGTCTGTAGTGGAAGGAAGGCGGGTAGGGGTCGGCCTAGGAAAGGTTGGGGGGGAGGGGGGAAAGGAGGTTTTGTGTGCAAGGGGCTTGGACTTCCAGCAGGCATGCGTGAGCGTGTTTGATAGGAGTGAATGGAGACAAATGGTTTTTAATACTTGACATGCTGTTGGAGTGTGAGCAAATTAACATTTATGAAGGGGTTCAGGGAAACCGGCAGGCCGGACTTGAGTCCTGGAGATGGGAAGTACAGTGCCTGCACTCTGAAGGAGGGGTGTTAATGTTGCAGTTTAAAAACTGTAGTGTAAAGCACCCTTCTGGCAAGACAGTGATGGAGCGAATGATGGTGAAAGTTTTTCTTTTTCTGGCCACCCTGCCTTGGTGGGAATCGGCCAGTGTGATAATAAATAATAATAATTATTTTCTCAGTTGTTTGTTGGGTTATCTTATTCAAACTTGGGCAATGTATGATGGAAAGATACTTCTTAATGTACACCAAAAATGAAAGAAATCAGACTATAAATAGCGGAGTTCACTTCTCAGCCATTAGCGGCCGCTAATGTATGGTTTTTATGGTTATATTCTCATTTTTTCAGTCTCTTTTGATAGAATGAAAGATATATTCCCAGAAATAGATATGATTTGATTGCTTTCATGACAAAAAGTACCTTGAAATTACGCTCACAATAGTGAAAATGTTCTATTCTTTAGCGAAGCTCTAAACAAATGACGTCACCATCTAATACCTGTCCGCCTGCCAGTCTAAATTCCCAATACGGAGTCAAGAATGGGTTGACATTATTTATAAAATTATTACAATAATGCAGCAATCTGCATAACAGTAAATCTTCTAGTTTTTTTGTAAAATAAAAATTCCAAATGGTAAGCAAGAGTAATATAATGGGGGCCTGTAGCCGGGGACTAATGAAGAGAGAAAATGTTATTTTAGTGCCAGGAATGTCTGCATTGTTTATTCTGGACCCTATTTTGAAATTGGCATCTGTTGAAATTTGTGTGAAATCAGCCAAATTGCCAATTTCTGACCACTTTATTGGGTAGTTGAAGTAAGTGAATGGGAGGTTTCTTGTACTCAGCTGACAGACTAGAAGTAAATAAGTTTATTCAGGTATACACAAATACATACAGTTACATAGATTATCATACATAGCAGTGTATGTATAGAGAACCTAGGATAACCCAGAAAAGTCAGACAAAGTGACTTATTTCCAGTACCTGGCTTGGGCTTCCCATATATGATTTTTGGTAAATATTTTTCTTTTCTCGGTTGTTTGTTGGGCTATCTCATTGAAACTTAGGCAATGTATGGTGGAAAGATGCTTCTTAACGTACAACAAAAATAAAAAAAAATGGATGATAAATAAGGGAGTTCACTTCTCACCCATTAGCCACCTCTTTGCAGTATATTTTCGTATGGTTTTTATGGTTGTATTCTCTCTTTTTTTTTTTGACTCATTTGATAGAATGGAAGATATATTACAGAAATAGACAGGATTTTGATTGCTTTCATGACGAAAAGTACTTTGAAATTGAGCTCAAAGTAGCGATTTTTGCAGATGTTCAACGAACTTTGTGTAAGTTGGTTAATTTTATTAAATGTATTCTAACCTAACCACTCTGTAATCCGGCAAACTCAGTAATCCGGCACACTACAGGTCCCAATGATGCCGGATTTGTGATGGAGGACCTGTATAATATAAAAACATAGGTAGTAGGTTGGTAGACAGCAACTGCCCAGGGAGGTACTACCGTCCTGCCAAGTGAGTGTACAACAAAAGCCTGTTATTGTTTTACATGATGGTAGGATTGTTGGTGTCTTTTTTCTGTCTCATAAACATGCAAGATTACAGGTACATCTTGCTGCTTCTACTTACACTTGGGTCACACTACACATTCATGTACAAGCATATACATACACACCCCTCTGAGTTTTCTTCTATTTTCTTACTAGTTCTTGTTTATTTCCTAGTCTCTACAGGGAAGAGGAACAGAACTTTTCTCCGTAAGCCATGCGTGTCATAAGGGGTGACTAAAATGCAGGGAGTAAGGGGCTGGTAACCCCTTCTCCTGTATACATGACTAAAGTTAAAAAGAGAAGCTTTTGTTTTTCTTTTTGGGCCACCCTACTTCGGTGGGATATGACCAGTTTGTTGAATGAAGAATATATAAAATATGAAATACAGTAACTTTAAAACACTTTAAAATTTGTTAAATCTCCAAACATAGTGAAGAAATGTGCTCACAGAGAATGTAAACAAACCGGGTGGTGCGCGGTGACCGTATTAGAAAATCAGGTGGGGAGAACCGTATAGTGTTTTGGTTATAATTTGAAATGTCCGTATTAGTGGAACACCGTAAAGTGGGGTCCCTGCTGTATTATTATAAACAAGTGAAGTGTTAACCCGATAGTACTGTACAGCACTGCAAGCAAGGATGTGTAAAAGGACTGTTTAATGGGCAGGAGTGAGTGTGTGTGGCAGAGGTGTGCAAGGATGGGGGTTGATGGAGGTAGAGGAGAGTATAAGAACAAAATTTAAATTTAAGTTGGTGCAAGAGGCTAATTTCCGTAAAACAGTCAGAGTGAGTTTGCATCAAAGGCAAAACTTTCAGTGAGGAGGTCAAGCAGTGTGAATTAGAGCAGTGAAGTTAGAAGTGTACCCTGTGAGCCTGCTGATAATTTTTTTTTTTTTTTTTCAACAAGTTGGTCGTCTCCCACCGAGGCAGGGTGACCCAAAAAAAGAAAGAAAATCCCCAAAAAGAAAATACTTTCATAATCATTCAACACTTTCACCACACTCGCACATTATCACTGCTTTTGCAGAGGTGCTCAGAATACAACAGTTTAGAAGCATATACGTATAAAGATACACAACATATCCCTCCAAACTGCCAATATCCCAAACCCCTCCTTTAAAGTGCAGGCATTGTACTTCCCATTTCCAGGACTCAAGTCTGACTATATGAAAATAACCGGTTTCCCTGAATCCCTTCACTAAATATTACCCTGCTCACACTCCAACAGATCGTCAGGTCCCAAGTATCATTCGTCTCCATTCACTCCTATCTAACACGCTCATGCACGCTTGCTGGAAGTCCAAGCCCTGGCCCACAAAACCTCCTTTACCCCCTCTTTCCAACCCTTTCGAGGATGACCCCTACCCCTCTTTCCTTCCCCTATAGATTTATATGCTTTCCATGTCATTCTACTTTGATCCATTCTCTCTAAATGACCAAACCACCTCAACAACCCCTCTTCTGCCTTCTGACTAATGCTTTTATTAACTCCACACCTTCTCTAATTTCCACACTCCGAATTTTCTGCATAATATTTACACCACACATTGCCCTTAGACAGGACATCTCCACTGCCTCCAACCGTCTCCTCGCTGCTGCATTTACCACCCAAGCTTCACATCCATATACGAGTGTTGGTACTACTATACTTTCATACATTCCCTTCTTTGCCTCCATAGATAACGTTTTTTGACTCCACATATACCTCAACGCACCACTCACCTTTTTTTCCCTCATCAATTCTATGATTAACCTCATCCTTCATAAATCCATCCGCCGACACGTCAACTCCCAAGTATCTGAAAACATTCACTTCTTCCATACTCCTCCTCCCCAATTTGATATCCAATTTAAAATAGGGCAATTTAATAATGTATGGTGGACTGACAGTGTGACCTAACAAATTACACAGAACGGTGCCAGGTGTTTCTGCACGTGGTATCGTGAGTGAGTCACGTATGTCTGATATGTAAGCAGCGAAGCATAGTCTTCCAAACCTAACAGCAGTGGGAAGATGGCCAGAAACTAAACATGGTGTCATAGAAAACTATTTGTTGTTGACTAACTCAGACTAATATTGTTGCCAATAGCTGCAGAGTTGTTAGGAAGGCACTGAGAAATATTCCAAGAAAGGAATACCCTTGAGGGAAAGTAGCATGCCATGAATAGGTGATCGAGCAGCTGAGTGTTTGTTCATTGCTCTGAACATCGACATATCCAGGGACCAAATACAAAAGTGACATCTCTCTCTACTAAAAATGCAACATAACTAAAGGGGGCAGTCAGGCAATGATTTTTTTTTTTTTTTGTTTACTGTCCTATTTCCTCCAGTTTTGGTGCACAAGACAAAGTGTTTTCACTCTTTCTTGAAAATATTTATCAAAAATATACCTCAAACAACAACTGAGAAAAGACTGAAAAAGGACTGATTTACTGAAAATGCCCTTGGGGGGCAATTTATTCCTATATGGGACAACATAAGGTTGTTTGGACACTTGGTGCCGAGAGAAAAATTCTAATACGAATTTTCTTCAGGACCTTTCCTCTAAATAACTTATCTTTATCTCACAAAAAAATAAAGTTTGTTAGTTCTTGGAATGTTGCAAAATATCTGCCCTTTATTCCCACATAACTCCAAAAGTATTTGGAATATTCCAAAAATGACCCGAAGGAAATTAGAGAAATCATTATTCTACAATTTCTGTGAATATTATTCCATTTAATTAAATAATAAAGAAAGAAATAGATACAGTAAGTGAATAAGTTACTTCCGAGATATTGGCCTGGAACGCCGGCCAGCCCACCGTCTCAATTTTTTTTTTTTTTTGCGAAAATCGCGTTTGTTTGGGTGTATTTCTTAGTAAACTGATGTTCTAGTGAAGTTATCCTCTTCAAAACACCATTTTCTCTTACTCAAAGATGACATATGAGAGGAGTAACTCATTTATATCAAAATACTCCCGATGGTCTCTCGCCATATTATGGCTTATTTTATTCCTTACATGCCAATATGTCCATCATTACACTAACTGAAACCTGGCTAAAGCCTGATAGTACAGATGTCTATGCCATTCCTGGTTACACAGCCATACACAACTGTAGGCCAGACCAACAAGGGGGTGGCACAGCCATATACTACTCAGACCAACTAGAATGTATCACTAATACTTGCACAAGGGATGAACATGGGGAATATATAATAGCCAAATTCAAATCCAAATACCTACAAAAACCTCTCACATTGATAAACATCTACAGAGTTCCACAGTCAAACATTAGCCAATTTAGTCAAAACCTAGGAAGTATGATAACTGATGCACGCATGAACAAAGATCACTTACTACTCTCAGGTGACTTCAATATAAATCTCCTGCAAGACCAGGACCCACACGTTACTGAATTCACAAACACAATGAGTAACTGTATGTTGCTACCAACAGTAACAAAACCTACAAGAGTTACAGAGACTAGTGTTTCCCTACTTGACCACATCTGGACCAACACCATATCCCCTTTAAAATCAGGCATAATTACAGATAATACCACAGACCACTACCCGACTTTCCTCATAACAACTCTTGGTAAATTACCCCAAGACACTACTAAAGTCACCTTCAGACTTCACAATGAGGCAGCCATTAATAACTTCACAACAGCAGTAGCAAACATTGACTGGCACACTGAGCTAGAAATCTATACAGATATTGACGAATGTATTAATAATTTTCTAAAAAAGACCCAATACCTCTATAACAAGCACTGCCCTAAAAAAACTAAACAGATGACAGCTAAGAGACTGAACAGTCCCTGGCTAACACCCAGCATTCTCAAATCCATAAATACAAAACACCATATGAAAAACAGTACAGAATGGGTCACATAACCAGAGACCAAACAAAACGTTACTCGTCAATCCTAACCAGCCTGATAAGAAGGGCAAAAAAATTGTATTATGAGAACAGATTATCCAACTTACGAGGTGATATAAAAAAGACCTGGAAAACCCTATCAGAAATTCTGGGAACAAAAAAGATATCACGCAATAGCGAAATAAAATTAGCAAAATCAGATGAACCCAACTCCCACCAACAGAAACAGCAACAGACTCAATGATTTCTTCTCCACTATAGGACAAAACCTTGCCAATAAAATCCCAAGCTCAGATACCCCCCCAAATGACTACCCCACCGGCACTACCCAAACCCTGTTCCTGCTCCGACTAAACCCCTACGAAGTCCCCCTTATTATCAACACAAAAAACAAGGCAGGAGATTTAAAAACCTTACCCCCCTTTTTATACAAAAAAGGTCACAAGTCTATCCCAATCATTGCAACACTTTTTTAAAAAATCCCTTGAAACCCCCACCTTCCTCAGTACTAAAATGCAAGGGTCACCCCGATCCACAAGGAGGAGACCCAAAAAGAGTTGAATAAAATATAGGCCAATACCAACTTTCACCCTCTCTCAAAAATCTTGAAAAATTAAATTCTTCGTCACTCCTACCTTTTCCCAAAACAACTCAACCCTCCAATTTGTTTAGGCCTAATAAAAATCTAATGTGCTATTTTCCCCAGAAGAAACAAAAACATGCAAAGAGAAAAAAAAGTCCCCTGGGGGTCTTCATTGACTTACGTAAAGCTTTTGATGTTGACCATGATTGCTCCCGTTTGCAAAACCCATGAAAAAGGGCACTCCCTCACTACCTCAAGTAACCTCACAAAAAAAGCCCAAAGGTTGCAAAATGGGGAAACTCCTTTGACAACCCCTTTCAGTGGTTTTGCCCACAGGGGAAATGGCCTTGGCCTTTCCTTCTCCTAACATAAATGACCCCCAAATGCTTCGCAATTCTCCCCACCTATTTGCAGATGACACTAATCGTTTTCCCCCCCCGAGCCCAGTCATGCTGCCAATATGTAAATCCGAATTCGAAATATCTACCTGGATGAAAACCTAAAACTTACACTAAACATTGACAAAACCCTATTTCATTCAGTTTGGAAACAGAGCTACAGATGTCCCTCTTAACATAATGAAAAAACAGATCACTATCACAAACTAAAAAGAGGGAAAATTCTTAGGAATCCACCTTTATAATAACTCAAATTTCATACACAAAAACAACAAAATTTTTTAAAAAATTTCCAAGATGTGGCCCCTACGAAGATCGTACTATGCCCAAGTCAGGCCCCCCTGGCCCTAATCATTTTATTTACCCTATCTCACCTTGGAAAATTTTTGATGGGCTCAACAAAAGTAACCTCTCAGACCACTAATTTCCCAACAAAAGGCTGCGTTTAAAAGATAACAAATTCTCACTAAGGCACACACCCACCAAATTTACACTAAACCTCCCAAAATACAAAACACCATCTTTATGCACCTATTACTACATAGAACATTAACTCGATATTAACCCTCCCCTCAAACATCTCCTTGCCCAAATCAACAAACATGACCCTAACACAAGGGACAGATCCTCTTTGATGTTCCTCGTGTCCCCTACACTATGTAAAAACTCAATGCACATAAAAGGCCCCAAATCGGAATTCATTTCCTGTAAAAATAAAAGAAACACTACCTGTTTTAAATTTAAGTTTTCTCAAAGATCATTACCCCCCAAAACCAAATAAATACTGAATAACTGAAAACCCTTTTAAATTGTATATCTTTAAAAGTTTTTCCAATTATATCACATAAATGTTAAACCCAAACCCAATCTAACTTTATTTTTTTTAAAAACAATACCTAACAGAATACTCCCTTCTACTGAATTACAAAAATGCATACAAAACCTAGACCCGTCTTTTAATCTCACTTGTGCTTTATTAACCCGATTAATTAATGTTTTATCACTGTTTCATCATTTCTTAGTTAATCTTTAAATTAATTTTAACCAGCCCCCAGGCAATAGCGAAGTCATCAACATAGAGTGTGACCAAATATTTGATGGAAGACAAAGGGCCAAATCATTAATGCAAGGGAAAAATTGTTGTGCTCAGAACACATCCCTGGGGGACCCCTTCAGTTTGGATAAAGTGGGGAGACACTTTATTAAACCCAACGGGGAAATCCCTTGTCAGTAAAAAGTTTTAAGGAGGAGGGTAGATTGCCCAAAGGGCCCAAAGGGAGTGGGTTGGGCTAAAATATTTACCCCCAAGTTGTGTCATACCCTTTCAAGGCAAAAAATAGGGAAATAACTGAGTGGTTATTCGCAAAGGCATTACGAACATACGACCAAGCGTATAAGGGGTTATGGTAGAACGCCCCTTACGAAAGCCAAATTGAGAGTGGAGAGATGTTGTGTGCCCTTAAAAACCACACAACGTCTATTTACTAGGGTTCCATCACTTGCAAAGCACTGGAAAAGAGAAATGGGACGATAGTGGGGGTTTTTCAGCCCCGTGTGCCTGGTTTGGGGAAAAAGGGAGAAAAAATGGGGGATTTCCCAGTGTGGAAGAACCCTTGTGCCCAAATAAATTGTAAAGGCGTAATAGGATGAAAGGGGACTGATGATGTAAATGTTGTAGCATAAAATTTGAATGTCGGGGCCCCAGCTGCCGATGATCGGCAAGCTGAAGTGTTCCCTTTCCAATTCTTGAAGTGAAAAAAGGCCATTATAGTTTTCCTGAGAGAAGAAAAGTCCGGGGTGCAAAACTCTCTGGCAGATTTTTGAGGAAAGAAATGAGGGGATAGATGGAGTCCCTGAGAAATACGGCCCCAGATGATTGCCAATTTCTTTGGGAAAAACATCTGGGGGTTTTGCTATATAAAACCCCCGGAAACCCGCAAACGGACCCGGGTCAGGAGAATATTTACACTCTTTTTCGTACTTTTTTCCAGACTGCACTAAAAGGGGAAGAAAGGGGATGATGGGGAGACATAATCTCCCCCGAAAGTGGTTTTTATCACGGATGACAGGCGATGATGCACGTTTTCTTTTTAAAATCAAGGAGTCTCCTGGGGTTTGTTGTACCGGTACCTCCCCCATGCAGCGCGTTTAAACGTACTGCCGAGCACAAGCAGGAGCCCCCCAAGGCACCATTTCTGAAATGCCTGCCCGAAGTTTGGGGTAAGAATGAGAAGCGGGGGGGTTAAAAGGGAGGAGAGAAGAGGTGTAAAGTCTCGATGGAGGGACGAAAAGGGAAAACCTCTCAAAAAACAGTTAGTGTGAGAAAAGGGTTCCCAATTTGCCCGATCAAATTGCCAGCGGGGATGCAAAGGGGGTGGTGAATTTTGAAGGGGAATAAGAATGATTGGGAAATAAATCGCTGTCATGTAAGTCCGGGAAAAACAACCAAGTAAAGTTAATGCGGTGGGGAAGAGCAATGAGAGATCGTGCAAAAGATATGAGTCGGGTCAAAATGAGTGTGGTCCTGTTTTTAACCCCTTTGGGGGTTTTGGGGTCGTACTGTACTTTTTCGGTGGGGGTTTTTGACGTACTAGTACTAAATTCTAGCGGCCTCAAATCTAGTGGGAAAAGCGGTGGGGCCTTCATATGAAAAATGGGTCTATTGGTCAGTGGCACAGTTAAAAAAAATCCTGCAGCACACAGTGCATAATGAAAAAAAAAACTTTGACCATTTTTTTTTAATAAATCAGGACTTTCGTGTTTTTTCTTTATGGTTTTTATTGTTGTATTCTAGTTTTTTGGTCTCATTTTTAGAATGGAAGACAATTACAGAAATTGAGATGATTTGAGGGTTTTAAATGAAAGGTCCCTTGAAATTGAGCTCAAAGTGCAGAATTTTCGATTTTTACCAAACTTCAAAAGTAAACAAATCGTGCCAAGGTGAATCACGTCAATGGTATTTATATTCTTTTACAATGCACCAATAATTTTTATACCATTTTTTACACTAATGCAGTAGTCTGCATAACGAAAAATCTTATATTTTTTGGAGAATAAAAATTTCCCAAAGTGGAAAGAAAAAGAATATAAGAGGGGCCTTGAGACGTGACAATGACTAGGGGAAATGTATTTTAGTGCCAGGAATGTTTTCTTTTTTATTCTGGACCCTTTTTGGGAATTTTGGGCTTTTTTTGAAATTTGTGTAAAATTTGGGGCAAAAATTCAAAAATTCTACCACGTACGGGGATAGTTGAATTTAAAATGGGTGGTTTCGCACCATTCGATAGAAAAAATGGGTTCTAGCGAAAAATCATGTGTTTTGTCGACTAGTCGTGAAATGGCCGAAAAGGGGTCAAAGGGGCAAACTGCCGATGGTAAACACGCCGAGACCGCAAATTTGGAGGATAATCCGTAAGTTTCTATAAAATTTCAAACTTTTGGTGTCTTTTATGATCGGGAAAAAGATTCCTATCTTTCTAAAGAAAAAAAATTTTTTTTTTTTTTTAAATTTGGCGCCCCGAAAGGGGTTTCGGAGAGGGCTGTCGACCCTAAAAAGGTTTTAAAACTGGAGGGGTGGGGGGCAAAAAAAAGCCTCTAACTGAATCCACGGGAATCACAGGGGAAAACCCACCCCCCAGAGGAAATGGTGGGCATTAAAATCCCCAAAGTAACAGAATCGGTGGGGAATGACGAAACAAGAAGGCAATATCCGGAATAGAAATGCCCAAAAAGGGAGAGAGAAATAAAGAAAGAGCGTATACCACCTTTGAAAGGGATACGGGCTCTGTGAAATGCGCGAAGTCGAAACAAATAGCGATGGAAACGGAATATCGTGGTAAAAAGGGCATTTTTCTTTAAAAGTCCCATCGGGGAAAAGGGATTGAAAATTACAAAAAATTAAACCCCTGAGATGGAGAGATAACGCAGAGGAAATTTTTGGGTTTCCCTGTAAGCAAACCCAACGGGGGGAAAACTGGAGGTAACATCTGGCTCACCCCGTTTCCCCCTGAGGCGCGTATATTCCACTGTAAATAGGCCATGATTGGAAATGAAAAAGATACCTGAAATCTGCGGGAAAGGGGTTTTCCTACGGTGGGGGGTTTAGAAAAGCCCACATGCGGAGGCAGTGGAAAACGTTAAAGCATGAAGGAACGGTGCGCTGTGAAGAAAGGAGTTGCGCAGATGGAGCGAGGGAAAGAGAGGAGTGGGGGGTGGATCAGTGCCCCTTGAGGGTTTTGGTCTCTGCAATATATTAGAGATTGCTTCAAGTGTTTCGGAATTCAGAGACGCGTATGGGAGACAATTTTGGAAAAGGGTAGGGGGGGATGAGTAAAGATTGGAACTGTATTGGACTCTACCAAAGGTGGGGGGGGCGAAAGGGTGGGGGGGAACTGGAGAACGTGGAAGGGGGACAGAAAGGCAAAAACCCGGGGAGGTGGCAGAAAGAGGAAAAAACTTGGGGGGAACGGGGGAGGAAGGTATAGTACGGGAGGAGGGGAACCTCTACACTTTTAACAGAGCCAGTGAGAGGGGGAGAACCAGGTACAGAAAAGGGGAAAGGAAAAATAGGAGAGGGAAAGATGGTGGGGAGGTTTTAACGGACTTTTTTTTGACTTTTGAGAAGTAGAGGGACGATTGGAGGAGGTGCATACGAGATCTCGCGTATGAGGTTGTGAGGGAACACGAAGAAGCGAGATCAGACTGAGGCGTTAAAGTAGGGACGTCTGAGCTGAGGACGCAAAAGAATTAGATCAGGAGGACAAAAGGGAAGGTAACCACGAGGTGGGGCAGAAATGGTAACCAGAAGGGGGGGGCCCTTTTTGAAAACGGGATAAGAAACACGAGGTAGCTCCCTTGGAGGCGGAGAGAGAAACTGCCAGGCATAAGGGAGCCCTTCTGCTCTTTGGGGTAACGGATTTCCCGCTCGTTTAATAGACTTGACACGGCGAGAGTACGAAGGGTGGCCCCCGGCAAATTTTTTGGGAAGAGGGGGGTCGATTGCAAGACGTATTAGAATGGTCATCGGCACCAAGACTGGGCTTCGGCGATAGATCTCAATATTTCATGGATGGCCAAATCGCCAGCAAATTTTTACAGTTTTTCGGGGTAGGGTCACCTTTTCGAACTTGTAACCATGTCCCGCAATAAATTGAGGATGGGAGTTCCGGCTGTCAAAAGTTAAACGAGCCCCCTTGCTAGGGTATCTTCCGCCCCCCGGGCAGGAAGAATAATGTCTACCTTTTGGGGGTTGGGAGATCTTTGGAGTTCCCGCTGTTCAAAAATGTCGGCCAATGTCTGGAAATTTTGTTGAAAAATATGGTATGGGCAGAATGACGGTACCAAAACAAGAATTGAGGGGAATGTTTTTTCAACATGACGGAACAGTATCGATATGGAAAAACGAGAAAATCATGAGCCCGGGGGGGGCATTCCCGTATGGTAAAGATGCCGCCGCTCTGAAGAGATGAAAAGAAACTTTCCAAAATGGGTAGGAGTGCCTTGCCAAAACTGTGGTCAGAAAGATAGGCATAGAAAAGTCGGGGCGTAAAGTGAAGAAAATTTGTCCATTGTGCAGTCTGAAACGAGCGTGGGGAAAGGTATTGGGAAAGGCGTTCAATCTTTTCGAGAAGAACGAGAAAGGGGGAGAAGTAATCAGCAGGTAATTGTTGTTGGCTTTAGGCTGGGACCAGAGTTGGTTTCCCAGTGGAAGGGTCGGCGATTTGAAAATTTCCGCACCAAAAAGGGGGAGGGCCGGAAAACATAGTCAGAGAAGAGCGAAGGTCAGATAAATCAAAGGAGTCAGTCGAGGCCTCAGTACCTGAAGCGGGTGAGGAAACAGAACCGGCAAGGTAGAGGGTAGGGTGTCCCAAAAGTGGGCCCCAAAAACGAGGCGGGGTCAGAACGGGGTGTGGATCAAAAAGGGGCCCAGGGGTAGCAGGTTCATGGACTAGGGGGGCCCGGTTAGGTTACTTCTTTCTTTTTGTTTTTTTAAAAAAAAAAAAAAGAAGAAAATAAAAAAAAAAAAAAAGAATAAAAAAAGGGGGAACCGGGGGGGGGATATTCCTAGGGGGAATGAGGGGCCCGAAATCCCCTCCGCGCCCAAGAGGACCTCAGCACCACAAGGCGCGAAGGGAGCATGGAACCCGTCCTACCCCTACCCATCATGCCAGTAAACCGGCTGTGGAGAAAAATTTTTTCCAGGGGGGGGGGTATCACCCCCCCAGCCCTTTCAGCCCCCCCTTTAGCCCCGGGGGGCCCAAGCCCTCCAGAAGGGGGCGGCGTCTTGTTTACTGCTCAGTGAGAATTGATCACAGATGTATGCGAGTGTCAGTGACCTTGCTCCTTGAGCGGTTTTTTCAAAATGTATTTTTTTAAAGACGTACATCTTTATTAGAGGACAATTAGGAAAATCCCCTCCCATTTATTTCCTGGGAAAAAATTGTGACATTGTTGTCTATTTAAGAAGCAAGAATCAAACATTTTGCTTTGCTTCACGAAAAAGTGGCAAGGGAAGCAAGGGGACTAGGTCCCGCTTTTTTTTGTGTAGGGCAGTGACGGGTTGGGGGCGTGTGGCATCGCCAGATTACTTTTGCTCTCGAGAGTGACCCCTGCGCCGGGTAACCAACAAAGAACGATCTTGCGTTAGTGTGAAAAAAGTGTCTCAAAAACACAAAAAAACCCTTTAAGAGAAGTGTGATCACTTTTCAGTAAAGTGAAAAATAAAGACAAATCTTGTGGAACATAGTGTACCCGTGTGCGTTTTTAGACAATGGAAGACATGGACATCCAAGGACATTCGCTTCTATCAAGTACCGTACCCGTCGAAGGGTGAAGAACACCAAAGCTCCGTACAAAACAAGGTTTTTTGAATTTCTTTTAAACGGGGGACTGCGCAGTTCTTGAGTCACAAGGAGTTTGTAAACAAACCCATAGCAGAGTAAGGGTGGATTTTGAGTCCAAACAAATAAGTTGTAGCATCGGAATGAAATGCTGACAAACACCCCCCAGGGGTAATTTTAAATTTTCAAATTAATTTTTTGCAGCCCCTTGTGAGATGGGTTTTGACAGCTTCTAGACCTCGTCTGCAGGGGCGGCTGTGCAGGGATGGTTGTCTTTAAGTTAGTGTTCACTGTTTAAACTTAGTGGTAATGCCATTTTTCAACACGGGAATCCGGGGTAGCAACCTCACTTTGCCCCAGCTACCTCGGTGGACAAAAGAGGGGCGGCCGGAAAAACCGCCACAAAGCAACCTCCCCTTTGGCCCCCACCCCCGGGAAACCCAAAGGTGGCTTCCAGGATACACCCCCTCACCCGAGGACACCAAAGCCCCCCTCCCGGGATACCCGGGGAGGGGTCGGGACATCCCCAGGCTCCAGATTCCACGGCAAACACGCCACCGCCGAACCTCAATGGAAGGGATGGGCCCCCGGGACCCTTTCCCCCACTTTGGAACTGGTGCCCGTGGGTAAAAAAAAAAAAAAAACCCCAAAAGGCCCAAAAAAGGGGGGCAAAAGGGAGGGTGGGGAGGAGGGGGGAAAGGAAAAAAGGGGAGGATGGGGGGTGGGGTAGGGAGGGGGGGGATTGGGGGGGTAATTTGGTTTGGGGCTGGGAAGGAGACCGAAGGGAAATTCCTGACCCAAAAGGGCCCCTTAAACCCCGCCAAGGAGCCCCCCCTTTAAAAGGCATAAAACCCGTATAAATGACTATAAATTTTTTGTAGAAATGTGTAGAACTTGATTCTTGTTCCATTGTGTTGTCCCAAAAAGGGTTTAAACATTTTTCATAAAATCAATTTCCATAATTTTTCCATTTTTTTTTTAAAAGCGCACGGGGGTTTTCCCGACTGCCCCCCAAAGTTGTCTTAAGGATAAAGGGTACGGGGAATTTAATTTTGGGGCAGCCCGAAAGTACTTTAAAAGGAGTCAAAAACAACTAAGGGTGAGGATGCGGACATCGATGGGATGATGTGTATGACAGAAGTGGGAACTGAATATAAATGCTGTGAAATATTGGCCAATTCTAGAAAATGACCTTTGATTATTCTTTCAGGAAAAACTGCTGCTTATCCAACACCTCTGGAGGATTTAGAACCATCACTGTACACTGCAATAGCATGAGAATGAGAATGGAAATGGTCAGTCAATAGCGAGCGTGAAGTTGGAGGAGGCAGGAGATTATGAGAGGCTTCCAGGGCATTCAGAAGATTGAGAAATTTGACAATATCTTATTTAGATATACCATACAGGTAAAGAATGACATGAGGAATAATATGGCCTCTTGTGAGTGTGATCTGATGTGTTTTAACAACATAAAATTTAAACCCATTGAGAGGTGGCCCCAGCTGGAAGCACAATGAACAATATACTTGGAGAGGTCGCTACAAGAAGACAGTCAATTTCTGCACATGCTGTAACGTGAAGATCATTAATGGCAAGAAGGGAGAGGGTACTGCTAAGAGAGCAACCTTGAGGGATGCTTTCAGCCTGGACAAGATCAGGGGTAAAGTTACTATTTACCCAGACACATAAGTGTGCCACTCTCACAAGATATCTCTAAGGAACAAAGGGAAATTACCTCAAAGGCCTAAGGAATGGGCTTAGATTAATAAAAAAATAAAAAAAAAAAGACTTCAGTAAGACACAGATTATTAGTGAAGATATTGTGAATGAAAGCATACAACTGGATTAAATGTGTGATGATAGGATGGCCAATATGAAAACTAAACTGATGAAGGGAAAGAGATTTTGGGTTTTCAAGCACCAAACTAAATATTTGCTAACAAATCACTCCAAGAACTTGCAAACTGCAGCAGTATTGACTGTCTGTCGTCTAAATTATAAAATTTATTTTTCATGATGGTTGGTTCTAGAGACAGTACTGAACACAAAGAACACTAAGAGTACAGGCTGTGAGAAAGGAATAAGAGTGAGAGGGTAGGTGAGGCTGAGTACGTGTGTGCAAAGGTGAGTACATGTGTGCAAGGGTGAGTACATGTGTGCAAGGGTGAGTATGTACAAGGGTATGTGCAAGGGTGAGTACGTGTATGCAAGGATGAGTACGTGTGCAAGGGTGAGTATGTGCCTGCAAGGGTGAGTACATTTGTGCAGGGTATGTGTGCAAGGGTGAGTAAATGTGTGCAAGGATAAGTACGTGTGTGCACGGGTGAGTACATGTGTGCAAGGGTGAGTACGTGTGTGCGAGGGTGAGTACACATGCAAGGGTGAGTATGTGTGTGCAAGGGTGAGTATGTGTGTGCACGGGTGAGTACGTGTGTATGGGTGAGTACGTGTGTGAAAGTTGAGTACATGTGTGCAAGGGCGAATACATGTGAAAAAGTTGAGGGAGGGTTGTAGGGGTAGTGTGAGGGAGAGAGGGTGGATGGGTGGTGTGAATGAGAGGGTGGGAGGGTGGGTAGGTGGGTGAATGAGAGGATGGGAGGAAGGTAGGTGGGTGAATGAGAGGGTGGGGTAGGTGGGTGAATGAGAAGGTGGGGTAGGTGGGTGAATGAGAGGGTGGGTAGGTGGGTGAATGAGAAGGTGGGGTAGGTGGGTGAATGAGAGGGTGGGTAGGTAGGTGAATGAGAGGGTGGGGTAGGTGGGTGAATGAGAGGGTGGGGTAGGTGGGTGAGAGGGTGGGTAGGTGGGTGAATGAGAGGGTGGGTAGGTGGGTGAATGAGAGGGTGGGAGGGTGGGTGAATGAGAGGGTGGTAGGTGGGTGAATGAGAGGGTGGGTAGGTGCATGAATGAGGGTAGGAGGGTGGGTGGGTAATGAGAGGGAGGGTAGATAGGTGGGTGAACATGTGAGGATGGGTAGGTGGGTGACTGATAGGGTGGGTGGATAGGTGGGTGAATGTGAGGGTGGGTGGATGAGGGTGGGTGGGTGTGTGAGGGTGGGTAGATGGGTGATGTGAGGGTGAGTAGGTAGGTAGATGAGTGTGAGGGTAGGTAGATGAGTGTGAGCGTAGGTGGATGAGTGTGAGGGTAGGTGGGTGAGTGTGAGGGTAGGTGGGTGAGTGTGAGGGTAGGTGGATGAGTGTGAGGGTATGTAGATGAGTGTGAGGGTAGGTGGTGAGTGTGAGGGTAGGTGGGTGAGTGTGAGGGTAGGTGGATGAGTGTGTGAGGGTAGGTGGGTGAATGTAAGGGTGGGTGGGTGGGGATGAAAGTGGCACTGACCCTGTACATTAATACTGTATGTAATAATAATATTTCTGAGACATCCCTAAATAAGAACTAACAGTACTGTATCAGCAACCCTTCAGAATGTAAACACTGACTAAATATTGAACACAATATAAGTGATAATAGAAAACTTAATATAACTGATACAGTGGTATAAACTGAAAATATTTGCTGCTTCTCTTGAATACATTAGTAAAACTAAGTCTTGGATCACATTAACATTATATGTAGGTTGTACATTACAATGAAGTCTTGGATCACATTAACATTTATATGTAAGGTTTGTACATTACAATGAAGTCTTTGGAATCACATTAACATTAAAATGTAGGTTGTACATTACAATGAAGTCTTGGATCACATTAACAATTATATGTAGGTTGTACATTACAATGAAGTCTTGGATCACATTAACATTATATGTAGGTTGTACATTACAATGAAGTCTTGGATCACATTAACATTATATGTAGGTTGTACATTACAATGAAGTCTTGGATCACATTAACCACTGTGAGGTTATTTAAATAATGTCTACAGATAAAGGAACATGTTAATACTATTTGTGAAGCTTTCAAATTATACTTTTCTACCACCTCAAGTCCTCTGATGAAACCCAGGCAAAACAAAGATAGTTATGCCAATTTTTAAAGGCAATTTTCATAACCAGGTCCATGCTAAAATTTACATGTCCTTAAATTTACTAAACTTCACTAACAATTGCATATTCATAGTTAACCATTTCTTTTTGGAAGGAATGTAGAGAACGTTCATTTGAAAACCCCTTTTCTACTATCTAATTTATCTTCTTGTTTATAATAAGCTATATTTAGGTTGTATTCATTCAATAAATAAATAAATGATTTACCAATAAAGGCAGAGGTGATGAACTAAGCATACTGTTCGTGAAGGGCATTTGACCTGGCCTCCACCACGGGTCAGCAGGTAGGTTGACTATTAAACAACCCAACTGAAGACTCGTCGGAGAAGCCAAGCCTCATCTATCTGTGAGCATTTTATACTGAATCATTGTTAATGGTGGTCAGTCAGTCTCTAACTAGGTGCTTCCTCCTGAAATAAACCATGTGCATTGTTTGTGAAGATCTAGTCCAGTGTATTTCCATTTCCAGTAGGTTGTTACCTGTTGATTCAAGAAAACTTTTCACATAACCCCAATACCGTAATTCCTTAATACACTGTATGTCTGTTGTACTAGCGCTTCCAGGTACTATTTGTGGTACAATGGTGTTGTCCATCATCTCCTATTTTACATCTGGAAGGTTGAAATCTCCAGGAATAATATTTGGTGCAGGATAATAATAGCATAGGATTTCCAGGCAGATATTTATTTACCTTATCCATTTTTGACTTCTTTATGTCTTGAAGGTATGACTACATTAAGAATCTTTGAAAAATTTGAATTTTAAGCAGCATTTGCTAAGCAAAAAATATTAAGAAGAGTACGTACTTGAAATTGCAATAAATTTGGACTGAGAAAGTCATCTGGGAACTGCTTGCACACCCTTTTTGCGGGTGGGAAACCCTAGTGGTGGAAACAATAGCTATGGTTCCTTTGTTTTTTTTTGCTATGAGGCATAATGTACACGGACATACAGTTTTTCCAAGTATTTAAAGGAATACATTAGGGGCCCCAAAAATGGCCTTAGATTTTTCAAATGCATAAATAGTGAAAGACACCCTCAAAGAGTTGTCCTGGGGTAAAAATATTGGCAGGGGGCAATTTTGGGGGAAAACATGGTGAATATTTGGGACAAAAAACACATACACCACCTCAACATAAATCAAACACAGTACCACCACCTCATATAGTACATAAAACAGTACCCCCCACCTGCATATTAGCACATTCAACTACCACCCCCACATACTAGTACATTAGACAGTTTTAAAAAGTTTTAATAAAAATGTATTAAAAAAAGGAAACTTTACTTGGTATTTTTCTATCTGTTGCTAAACAATTTAATGCAACAAACTTCAGCTAATTTTTTTCCCATGTCCAAAAAAGGGCCCCAAAAGAAGATTTTCATTTGGCCAATTACATTTTTTATAAATAATACTTTTTGCTAAACCCTATGACAGACGATCAAGATTTTCAAATATTCTTTAACAAATTATCATCCGATGGGCTGCAAAAAAAAAAAAATATTTGGGGGGTTCCTCAAAAAAATTTTCCTTTCATATAAAAAAAAAAACTAGAGATTTTTTAAAAGCCCACACTAAGGCTTTACAGTCACACACTGCCCATAGGTGTTAAAAAAAATTACAGATTTTTGCAGATCAAAGGAAAAATTGCAAATATTAAAACAAGCATAAAAAGCTTTTTAGTATGTAGAGAAAAAAAAAAGTCCCGGGTTTTGAAATTCATTATTCCAAGGAAAAAATTAGATTTGGTTTGATAAGTGACCACTTTAAGGGGTAAGTTTTTAAAAAACCCCTGGCCCCCAAGCAAAAAAAAAAAAAAAAAAAAAAATTTTTTATTAGAACAAAAAAACAGAAATCTCCTCAATTCTAAAGGGAAGAAATTAAAAAACAATGTTTTTACTAGGGAATATCATTTTAGGACCACCTTCTGAAAAACATACGTCTTTCAATAATTACAAAAACCCCTTTGATCTTGACCAGGTTGGGGGCGATGGTAAATTTCCTTTGGGGAAAAGGTGGATGCATGTACATGGCCCCCATAAGTTATGAAAATTTTTCCCAAGTTGAGTTAAAATTTACCCTTACCATAAAATTTAAGATTTGTGATGAAAAAATTGAGATAGGAATGATACAATTGATGATCAGGCGGGAATGGGGGGTGAGCCCCCAATCCAGAGAAAAGGGCCCGGGTTTGAAAAAAATCTTAAAGGGGGAAAAGGGTGGAGTGAGGGGCGAATGAGAGGGGAAAAGGAAGAAGGCAGCAGAGTGAGGGAGGAAAGGGGAGAAAGATGGTAAATTTTTCCAAAACATTGGGGGGTGGGGGGGGTATGGCTGGGAAGAAAAATTTTAAACTTTTAATTTATTCTTTCCCCTGTTTTTTACCCTGCCCCTTCCTGCCATGCCCTGCTCTGGCCTGTCCTGCCATATTTGCTCTTTGCCTGTCCTGACCTCCTGCCTGACCTGTCTTGCTTTTCTGACCTCCCCTGTCCGCCCTTGTCCTTTTTCCGGGCCTGCTTGCCCTTTGCCCCTTCCCTGTTCTGCCGGGCCTCTGCCAATCCTGCCCCTGCCCTGCTCGGGCCAAATCCTACCTTGTCCTGTCTCTCTGGCCTGTCCTTCCCCCGGGTCCTCCCTGCTCGGGCCCTGTCCTATTTCCCCCTGACTGCCTAGATACCTTCCTCCTGTTTTAAAGCCGGGCCTGTCCTGTCCTGCCCTGTCCTGTCCTGCCCTGCCTGATCTGGCCTGTCCTCCCCTGCCTGTTCGGGCCTGCCCTGCCCTGACTGTTTCTTGCATATCCTCCCCTGCCCAATGCTCCCTTTGTTTGGGCCCTGACCTCCCCTGCCCCTGGCTCTCTGGTCTGTCCCTGTCCTGCCCTGAATGCTCTGGCATATCCTTCCTGCCCTTCTGGTCTTTTCCTTTGTCCTGCCCGGGCCTGCTCGGGCCCTGTTTTTGGCCTGTCCTGCCCTGACTGCTTTTTGCATTCCTGTCCTGACCTATGCTGCCTGTTTCTGGCCTACCTATCCTTTTCCTGGCTGCCTGGCCTGCCCTGCCCTTCCCTGAATGCTTTGGCATATCCTGTCCTGATTTTTTTGCCCGGGCCGGTCTGCCCAGGGCCTGCCCCTTTTTTGGGGGTTTTTTTCTGCCCTGAATGCTCTGGATATCCTGTCCGCCGCTCGGTCTGCCCTTTCCCTGTTTTTCCCTGCTCTCCTGCCCTTTTCCTGCCCTGAATGCCGGGAAAATCAGCCCTGCCTGATCGGGCCCTGCCCTTTGTCCTGGCCTGTTCGGCCTGTCCTGCCCGCCTTTTTCGGGGCCTTTTCCTCCCCTGACGTCTTATATCCTGTCCTGACCTATGTTTCCCTGCTTGGCCTGACCACCCTGCCCCCGGGCCCTGTTTGGGTCTGTCCTGCCCCTCCCCTGAATGCTCGGGGCATATCCTGTCCTGCCTGCTTTTGGTCTGTCCTGTCCTGCCCTGCCTGCCCGGGCCCTGCCCTGTCCTGCCCTGAATGCTTTGGCATATCCTGTCCCCCCCCTGATCTGTCCTGTCCTGTCCCCTGCCCCGGCCTGCCCTTCCCCTGTTTTTGCTCGGGCCCTTTTCCTCCCCTGACTGCACTTGCATATCCTGTCCGGGACCTGTGCCCCTCTCTGACCTGGTTTGGTTTCTGGTCTTTCCTGTCGGGCCCGAATGCTTGGTATATCCTGTCCTGCCTGATCGGGCCCTTTTCCCAGTCCTGTTTTTTCCCTTTGGTTTCGGGCCCCTGCCCGGGTCCTCCTACTCGGGCCCTTGCCCTGCCCCTGATCTCTGGAATACCCCTGCCTGCCCTGCCCGACTGCCGGGGCATATCGGGTTCCTGACCTGACCTGCCTGCTCTGGCCTGTCCACCCCTTTACTGCTCTGGCATTTTCCTGCCCTGACCTGCACTGCCTGCTCTGGCCTGTCCTCCCTTGTCCCAGCTGCTCGGGCCCCTGTGTGCCCCTGCCTGCTCGGGAAACTGTCCAGCCCTGCTTGTTTTGGGGCCTGTCCTACCCTTTCCGGGCAGCTCTGGCCTGCCCTGTCCGGCCCAGCCCTGCCTCCCTCGGGCCCCTGTCCAACCCTGTTTTGGGGAAAAAAGTCTTACTTGCTCTGCCTCGGGCCAATATAGGGTTTTTCAAGCGGGAACCTGTACTTGTTTACCATCTTTTTTACTTCAGTTTTTTCTACAAAAAAAAAAAATTTTCCCGGGACATTTTTGGGTGTTCGGGCATCTTGGAGAAAATTTAAACCATAAAATATGTATTTTGGGGTTTTGAGTTGCAATAGTTTTGAGTAAAAATATGTTTTCTGGAAAAAATTTAAAACATCGCAACAAAAGGGGAAACCACTATACACTTTTGGTTTTGACTATTTTAGAAAAAGTTTTTTCCTTTAAAATGATGTATTTGAGGATGTGGCGGGCAGTAAGTTCTGTCCTTTGATCACTAAAGGATCTTGATTTTTGATTTTATCTCTTGGTAGGGTTCCCCTTGTCCATATGTAGGGTTTTATAGGGTGGAAGTGTTTGGGGGTGTAGACTGCTTAAATTCCCCGCATCATGGGGTTTGGGTTTTAATCAAATCAATAGAGCAGTACAAAGAGGGTATTGCCCCTTTTTAAAATGAAATACTACAAGGGGGAAAAATTTAATTTTATCATACTAATTAATGTCTCCTGCTTTGTTTCCTTCTGAACCTGCTTTGGGCCCACCTCGACTGCTTTTCCCGATGGGCTCAGCCTACACTTGAATTTTTTTGGCGGGCAAAAAAAATATTTGTTAGGGAAACTTCATTCAGGTCAAAAGGATGGAGAGTTCCCTGCAAAGTTCTGGTTTGTAATTTATTACAGAAATTTTCTTTCCTTCCCTTTTGCCCAATTACCAAGGGGGGGTTTTTGGGGGAAAATCAAGGTTTCTAAAAGATATATTTAAATTAGACTTTTATAAATATTTTTAAAAAAACTTGCCCCCCCCAATAAAAATGCCCGTTCCATTAGTAACTGTTGAACAACTTTTTTTTTTAAGAGGATGTTTTTTCAGTTATGAAGTGGCCTTTGGTTTATCAACCTCAAGAAAACCTTCCCTTGATTTTAAAAAGGTCTTTTTATTTCCTTTCCCAATCTTCCAGTAAGGGCTGAAAAGCATTTTTAATCAAATGTTTTGTTTCCTAGAGCAAAGTTTAAAGTTTTTCCCCGGGAGGGCAGGGCTTGTGTAGATGTACCAACCCGGGGTTTTTTATTTTGCACTCATGCCACTTTAAACCATGTGCGCCCTCTTTCAGGGGTTAGGGCTACCCAGAAACCCCACCCCAAAAAACCCCACATCTGCCTCCAACTTTTCAGACAGCCACAGGGAAGACCCCCTTCCCTCACTCCTTGTTTATTTTGTAAGGTGGCAAGGCCTTGTTAAAAACACTGCAATACTGAACCCAAAAAAGCCAAGGGTTGCCTCCCAAAATTTGTAGATTATTCAATGCCACCCGAGAAATAGCATCTTTATTTTTCTGGTGACAAACAGTAACCCCTTTATATGAATCATATCAATCAAGAGAGCTTTGGGTTAAGTTTTTTAATGATTTAGCACTGAAAACCCCTTTTGGAAAAGCAGTGCTGTTTAAAATTTCCAAATGGACACCCTTTTCTATATTGATACCGTGATCATGGAAAGTGATCTCTTCAGATTTGGGCCCTTTAATGTGGGAGGGGGGGGGGGGATTCCACAATTTTCCCCCAAAAAAAATCTGTCTTGATGAATTTGTTTTGTTTTCCACAAACCCCTATTTTAAAGGTTTTTATTGTAAGGTTTAAATTTGTTTTTGACCCCTTAACCCTTTTAGGGTTTTTTTCCGTACTATACGGCTTAGACCCAGGTTTTTTTTGAGTACTATAAAGCCTAAATTTTTTTGCGCCCCAAATCTAGTGGGAGAAAAACTGGTAGGCCCCAACCCTGTGAAAGAAAGGGGGCTTTTGGGCAGTTTGCACATTTTAAAAAAAAAAAACCCGCAGGGGCCCCCAGTGCATAATGAAAAAAAAAAAAAAAACTGAAACCCTTTTTTGGGGAAAAAAAACAGCCGCTTTGGGACTGTTTTTTCGTTTTGTATTTATTGTTGTAATTTTTCCCTTTTTCCAGAATCTCCCAAAGACGGGTTCAAGAAAAGAGCGGGCTGTGACAACTCCCCTTTGTGGGAATCTTTATCTTTTAACCCCCTGAATCTATCTAAAAATTCCCTTCCTCACATCCAAACAGCACACCATGCCATAAAGAAAAGGTACAGATGATAAAGTTTTCTTCCACTACCTTGTATATGGGTTTTGTTATTATGAGATTACAAGAGTTTTCACTACGGTTTACTAGTAGATTGTTAACACTGCTCTCTCTCTGTGATGAAAATGAGAGGCACCGCCCAAACTGGATCTTTCTCGGGTTTCACGCTGCAAATTCCCTTCACAATTTCCACCGGGTCACTCATGCAGTAATATCTTGCTTCTGCTAGCAACTCCTGTTGATATTCACAGTATTTTAATGTATGAACACTTTCCATTCCCACAAGAAATAAATACTACATACAATTTCCAATAATTTTTTTAAATTATTCATGAATGAATATTCAATGCAGGTGCTCCTTGGCTTATGATGATTCAACTTTCGTTTATACAACTTTATGATGGAGCAAAAGCAAAATTAGTTACAGTAATTACAGTGATACCTCGCATATCCGGCCTCCCATTATCCGAACTTTGCCCAATATCTGACCAGGCCCTGGGAAAGGGCAAAATTCTAAAATTATTACCAAAACATCCAAACAGCCATTCAGATAAGGCAGAAGGCTGAATAAAATTTATGCCCCTTTTTAGTGTACGGGTTGACCACTAGGAAATTGACAAAAAGGCCAGTTGGGAGCCTTGCCCCTGGAAAACCCTTAAAAAGTACAACTACTGCCTCATTCATAACTTAGCCCTCCCCCAAACCCCATCTATATTTTTTTTACAATCCTATCTAAATTTATTTTAAAACCCACCAGGTGACTTTATAATCCCGTCTAAGACCTACTTTACTGGAAAGTAATTTCCTCTCCTACACACACAACCCGGTCTCATATACCATAAAAATTTCCTACAGCATTTAGTAACTTATTATAGCCCAAACTGAAGGAAGACGGGGGGACCTTTTAGGTTCAGGCAATGAATTCCATATTTTGGGTTTTCCTTTATGTGCACTGCATTCTGAAAAAGGGGGAGACAGACATGAGGGATTTGAAGAGGTTTTTGTCCCTTGTTTGTGCCTGGTTCTACTGTAGATCAAAAACGTTGGGGAGGAGGATTTTATTTTGGGATTTAATGTTCACATATATTTTTAGTGGAACCTTGCTTAAGTGCATCCCAGGGAAGTTTTTCCAGATACAAGCAGTCGCTTGGTCGTTTTTTTGCTTTCAGACGGAGCGAAATTTCCAGATGCGAAATTTCCAGATGTTTGTTGGACATCTTACTGAAACTTGGTAATGTATGATTAAAGGTTTCTTTTTAAAAAAAACCAAAAAATGAAAGAAATGGGCCACAAAAACGAATTTTCACTTCTCAGCCATTAGGGGGCTGGCTGTCATTTTCTTTCCCCCCTTTTTTTTTCCCCCATTTCTTTTATTTTTGACAAAGTTTAAATAGAGGGGCCAAAAAAAAAACGGAGAAAAAAATTTACTGATTTTGAATATCACATGGATGACAATTCACTAATACCTTAAATTTATTAAAAACTGTTAGAAATAAAACTCTAAAAAAAAATTTTAATGGAAAACCCAAATTCATCTAATATCCCTTTTTTTGGTGAAAAAAAAAAAACTTTTTCCCTTTTTTGCATTCCCCAAAAATATCTCCTTTCCCCCCACAAAAAAAAATATTTTTTTTAAAAAGTTTTTTCCCAAATTTTTATAGCTTAAAAATTTATTCAATATTAACCCCTTTGGGGGTTAACCCCTTGAAACTTTTTTCTCGGGCGGCCAAATTTAAAAAAAAAAAATTTTTTTTTTTAAAAAAAATATTTTTTTTTTTCAAATATTTCTCAAAAAATTTTACTCAAATTTTCCAGATTGGATTTAAAATTTCCCCTTGAACAACATGGGGGTAAACCCCCACTGGCATTATTTTTTCATTTACTTTTTTTATTACTATTTTCATTTTTTTTCAATTTTTTTTTTCTGATTTCTTTTTGGCCTTGGGCCAAAATGTGTTTTTTGAATTTTTTTTTTCTACACAAAAAGGGGTCCTGTTGTTTTTTTTTGTTTACAAAAATATTTCCCCCAAACAAAACGAATGAAATGTTGCCTATTAAAAATTTTTTTCTTTTTTATATACACTTTACAGAAAACGGGGAATTTTCGGTTTTACTGTGGTTTTGGGGGGGGTGTTTTTTTTTTGGGGGGGGGGTTGGGGGGGGTGGTTTTGGCCCCCGGGGGGGTTTTTTTAAGGGGGGGGGTTTTGGGGGGGGGGGGGGGGGTGGGGGGGGGGTTTTCTTAACTATTTTTTAAAAAAACGAATTGGATGTTTTTTTTTGGGTTTTAAAATTTACAAATTATAATTAGAGGAAAAAAAGGGGAAAAAAGTTTGATGTACCCTTATAACTCTTGCAAACACAATCAGAAAACCCCAAATTTGGGCATTCACATTGTCCCCTGAACGATTTGAAGGGTATAATGAATCACAGCTCAGGTTTTAGAAGGGGGTTCATTGCTCTCTCAACTGCCTGCACTTTTCTGCCTTTCATAGGGTTTGAACTGATGACAACAGGGACATCTCGGTTGTCATGCCACCGAAATGCCATTATGCATTGGCGAAAAAACCCTGACCTCACCTCTACGGTGCCAGCGAAACCCCCTGGGCATATGTTCCGATTGCAAGCAGTGCCCACACAACTGTCATGTTCCCCCTCCGAAAAAAAAATCACTGATGGGGGGCTTGGTACCAGTTATCGTATATAAACAAATCCCCTTACCAAGGTATGGTTCTATCATTTCTAACCACACACCTGAGATGCCCCAATAACCCCGGTTTTTGAAATGGTAACTTCCATGTACACAAAAATTTCCCAAATACCAACCACTTTAACAATCACAAAGCACAAACAACTTTATACCAAACATTTCCTCTTCTTGGGTATTACTTGCTTGAAAGAGAGTTTCCCTTTGAACGAATCAAAGACTATAAATTTACAACCCCCTAAAGGGATAAAATGCCATATAAATTTTTCCCTTTTTTTCAGTAACAACACTTCCCAAATTTATAAACCCTGCAGCTCGTCGGGCCTGGTTTTGTTGAAAAATTTAAGCAACGTAACCACAAATCGTTCACGGCATTATATCACGAAACCTGGGGTTGCAACAGGCGTTTTTTGACCAGTTGATTCCTTTGTGCTTATACCATTGGCAAAAGCATTATTTGTCAAAGAAAAGATACAGCTCAGCCACATTGCCCCCTTTCCACGGTGAAACGTGATTTTGGTGAAAGAATGTTTTTGCCATGTGTACTCGTAGTATGTTTTCTTTTCCATGACAATACTTTCCATCATTTCGTAAAAAATAACTCAAACATCCAGTTCAGTGGCTTTGTTTCCCAAGGGAAAGATGGCCGTTTTCCCACTTTGGTGTCATCAAACGGGTGGGAAATTTGGAATAAAACTGACAGTTCCTGCCAATCCCAGGTGCGGTCTTGGGGGGTCGGAAAATGAAGGTGGTTGTGGTTTTTGTGGAGGTTGTGGTTGGGGAGGGGGTGTGGTGGTGGTGGGGGAGGTGGCCCCTTTTGTTGAATCCTGGCACCCCGGGGGTGGGGGGCACGTGGGTGGCCGCATGGCCCACTGTGGGCCTCACCGCCGGCACCATACCACCACGCACATTTTTCCATCCCAATTGCAACAGTATCACATCATTTTTCCTCTCTTTTTCCTGTTGTACAGCCCCGGGATGTATTCCGGATGCACTCCTTCCCCTTTGGGAAAGCATATGGACACTACCAAGCGCATATATTGTCTATTACGACCTTCACTGGGGAAATTTTTCACTTCACAATCACTACTGGAACTAGTTTGAAAGCTTGTAGCCAATTCACATCACTATCATCCCCCAGTTTCCATCGAGTCGGGGATTTGGGAAAATAAAGTTTTCCTCGGGGATTCTGGTACAACGAAGGGAAAAAAGACGGCCCACACCAGAGGGGGAAGGTGAGGGTCGTCGGGGTTTTCCCTCACTATTATCGTATTATGGTCATTAGTTTTGGTCAAAACCCCCCAAAACCATGAAACTCATTTTCACTGGCACTTCCATCTGTATTAGAACTGCACTGGGGAACAAAGTGTCCCAATTCGCCGAGAAGGGAGGAGTTTCTTCCCGCGAGGTAGGTGGCATTGTTTACAAAAGATGGCTTTCCCCCACAATGCACCAGGGGTCCCAAATTTTTTTTCTACCGCGACAAACCGACCACACAACCCTTTCCGAATGTAGGCCTACCACCTTTTCCCCGGGTTTTGCGGCGCTAGAATTTGTGGTATAACGTCAAAAACCCCGCACGTAAGACGTACTATACGTCCGAAACCCTCAAAGGGTTTAAAAATGGTCCATGACAAAAATAACCAAATTTCCCTAGTTTCGGATACATTCAGGGAAAACCTGGACAAAAAATTTACGTCAAGAAAAAAAAAAAGAAAATCACGAAAATCAGCGCTACTTTGGGTTCATTTAGGAAAATGTATTTCTTTGTAGGTTAGGTTGGTAGACGCAACCACCCAGGGGGTACTACCTCCTGCCAATGAGTTAAAAACAAAAACCGTAGTTTTACAGGGTAGGATTGCGGGTGCCGACATGTCCGGCATGTACCAACATTTCTTCCCCGTTTTCCGGGGACAGAACATGATTGGGCCGGCCGGAACTACCCGAGGGAAACGGAGTTTTTTTAAACACAAACGGCCGGGAGAGGAAGATGGCAGCTTTTACCTAGTCTCCCCGGTTTGTCCCAAGACAACGGGCACCAAAAAAGGAGACGGCAGCCCAAAGAGAGCATTTTTCTGTCTTTTAAACACATACACATTTCAGGTACTTTTTACTTCCTTACACTTTATTTCACCTACCCATCAGTACAAGCATTATAAAAACCAAAACCCCTCGGGTTTCGTATTTTTTTCTTTTTTCTTTTTTATTTCTTTTTCCCATGGGAAGGGAACAAAAATTTCTTCCTCCATAACCCATGTGTTGTAAGAGGCGACCCAAAAAAATCCGGGAGTAAGGCCTATAACCCCCTCTCCTGAAAAATTACAAATTTTTAAAAAAAGAAAACTTCATTTTTCTTTTTGGACCACCCGCCTTGGTGGGAGCAGCCGGTTCTTTAGAGAGAAAAAAAAGTGTTAAAAAAAACCGTTTTCTGTAGGCCCCAGAGGTAACATAAAAAGCATTCTCTTATAGGGAGGTTTGATGCAATCATTTCCATCGGGTCAGCCCCACCTCAGGGTATAATATACAAAATTTTTAAATGGGCTGGCTTTTTTCATGCATTTACCCAAGTTATTTTAAGCTACTATCATTATTGAATGATAAAAGCAAAAAAGAATTATAAAATTAAGCGTCAGTATAAGACATCTTGTGAGTGGTGATCAGACTGTTGCACGGCAAGGGGTTTTGTTCCACCATCACAAGCTCCCCCCCTCTGATTAAGCCCCCCCCACATTTAAGATATTAAGTGGAAAATTTAGTAATTAGAAAGAAAAATAGACAAAAAATTTAAAAAAAAACAAAAAAAATAAAAAAATTCCCCTCGCACTTACGCTTTTAAACGTTTTTTACCTGCGGGTCGTCCCCCTGCATTTTTCAAGTACTATAATTTGCTTTAAAAAACATCGTATTACAATGGGGTTTTCACCAAAAAATTTTCCCGATATTACACATTTTTTCTGTAAAAAAAAATCCAAAAATCTTTTTTTTTTTTCGCATAATTATCATGACCGCGTCAGAAATTGACGCAAAACCCACCCCCTTTTGCTCCCCTTTTAGCGATGTATTTTCTGCATTTTTATGGTTGTATTCTTTTTTTTTTTTTTTGGCCCTCTTTTAAAAATGAAAATTTATCACAAAAAAAACATGATTTTAAAGGGGTTTCACAACGAAAAGTACCTTGAAATTGAGCTAAAAATAGCAAAATTTAATTTTTTCCCAAATGTTCAAGAATAAAAAAATAACCACCATCCAATACCTATCCGATGGGCACGCCCCTAAACCCTTCCCTTTTGGGAAGGCTCTTTAACCCCTTTGACTGTTTTGTCGTACATAACGTCTTACAAGCCACCGTTTTTGACGTTTATATACTCGTAAATTCTAGCGGCTTCAAACAAGCAGGAGAAAACGGTGGGCCCACTTTTGTGAGAGAAGGGGGTCAGTGTGGTCATGTGGCCATAAAAAAAAAAATTCGCAGCATGCAGTGCAAATAAAAAAAAAAATTCTGGCCGTTTTTTTAATTAAAATGCCAAAATTTGTGGTCTATTTTCGTATAGAAATTTTTGGGTGTTTTCCTGTTTCTTGGTCTCTTTTGATAAAGGGGAAAAATATTATAGAAATACGGGTGATTTTGAATTATTTTACTATAAAAAACCCGGGAAATGGAGCTCAAAGTGGGGGAAATTTTGTTTTTTTGCCGGTTCAAAAGTAAACAAATGATGTCATTGTCCAATAAATTCCCAAACTAGCCATTCAAAACAGGGGTCAGAAGGGTTATGTATTTATACAATTATTCAGTATTCAGTATTGCATAACAGAAAATCTTTTTTTTTTTTTTGAAAAAAAAATTCAAAAATAGAAGCAAGAGTAAAAAAGGGGGGCCCTGGAGATGTGACTGAGAACAAAGAAAATTTATTTTAGAGCCAGGAAGTTTGCATTGTTATTGGACCTTTTTTTTAAATTGTCATTTTTTAATTTTCGGAAATTGGCCAAATTGAAAAAATTTCTGACCACATTTTTGGGGTAGTTAAATCGTAAATGGGCAGTTTCTTGTCCCCAATCGATAGAAAAAAAAGTTCAAAAAGAAAAAGCACGATTTGGTTTTGACTGATAAATGGAATTAGCCAAAATAGGGCAAAGGGGGTTGAAATGGGCAATTTGTAAATATCGCTGGGTCACTAACTTGCGAGAGCGTAATTCCTCAGTTTTCCATAAAATTTTTCTTTTTTTTTTTGGTGTCATTGCATTGGGGGGAAAAGTTTCTCTACATTTTCACAAAAAATTTTTTTTTTTTTTTAAAATTTTGCGACACCAGGGACACCCGGGTTTGGGGGTTTTGCGACAGTCAAAGGGTTAAAATCCCAAAATTTTGTGGTCTTTTTTCGTATAGTTTTTATGGTTGCTTTTCTCGTTTTTTGGTCTTTTTGATAGAAAAGGGGTGATTTGAGGGTTTTACTAAGAAAAGAACCGAAAGGGAGCTCCAAAAGAAAGGGGAAATGTTTGTTTTTTTGCCGATGTTCAAAAGAAAAACAAATGTGACATTTTCCTAAATGTCCAAGAGCCATTCAAAATGCATCATTAATGGGTTACATTATTTATACAATTATACAATGTTGCGTAGTCTGCAAAAACAGTAAATTTTTATTTTTTGTTTTGAATAAAAATTCAAAATAGAAACAAAAGAAATATCAGAGAGGCCGGAACGTGACTGATGAACAAAAAAAATGTTATTTTCGAGCCGGGAAATGTTACATGTCATTCTGGACCCTTTTTAAAATTTTTATATTTTTAATTTTTCAAAATTGGCCCAAATTGCAAATTTTTGGGCCACGTTATTGGGTAGTTGAAATCGGAAAATGGGCGTTTTTGTATTCAATCAAGAAAAAAGGGATTTCAAAAGAAATACTTAAGTTGGTCGCTGGAACAATGGAATTACCAAAAAATAGGGTCAAAGGGGTGAAACGCCGATTCATAAATATCGCTGGGTCCTAATTGGGCAGAGCGAAATTCCATCATTTTCCATAAAATTTCGTTTTTTGGTGTTTTACAACGAGAAAAGATTCTCTATCTTTTCAAAAAGAAAAAAAAATTTTTTTTTTTTTTGCGACCCCGGGAACACCTCAGGTTTTTTGGGTTTGCGACAGTAAAGGGGTTAACCACTGAAAAAAGTGGGAGCAGACACATGAGTAGCAGTGGCAGACAACAAAAAGCGCGGGGCAACATCATGAACGCAGTGGCAGACATCATAAGAGCAGGGGGTAAATCAAAAAGCAGCAGTGGCAACAGAAACAGCAGTGGCAGACCTTTTGTACCCAAAATAATAAGGGGTTTTCCCCGAACGCCAACTGAGATGGCATATGTAAAAAACAACACCAACTCACGGTGGGGGGAATTTCCTTTTTTCCCTTACTTTCGTGCATTATTTTATGAAACTTCTTGTTTCTAATTATGGGCCTAAGAAAGCAAGTGCAAAGGACAGTGCTGAGAAGAAAAAAGGAGTTTTCCATGGAATTAAAGCGGGAAAATTTCATAATAAACCAACTAATGGAGGGGTTTGGACTTTTCCCCGGGGAGTACCCCGAGTACCACTTCTAAATAGTAAATACAAAGCAGGATTCATTGACAAAGTGTAGCATTAAATGTAGCAATTAAAGTAGCTTAAAAGGGAGCAATTAAGTGCAGTTTAGATAAGGATAAACTATGGGAGGGAAAAAAGGGACTATAAAAAATATAATTCAAGGATTTGGGAAATAAAATAAAAATTGGGTGTGAAAAATGGGGTATAATAACGTATGCACCCGGGGGGAAAAGAAAAAATGTAGAGGGGAGAGGAAATTTTGGGAAAGTTTATGAATGCGTGGGGGGTTTTTAATCAAGTTGAGGTAAGGGGTTGGGGGTTTCCAAACTAAAGGGGTAAAAATGTTAAGGGAGGGAGTAGTAGGGAAATTTGGGGGGCCAAGGGGGGAAAAGTAAAGGGGAGCCTTAATTAGCTATGTGTAGAAAAAATTTTGGGAAAAGTAATAAAATTTATGAAAAAGAGGATAAATAAATTAAAAAGGTATATTAGCACTAAGAAAGTAGTTTATTTAAATTTTGTATTGGTGGATAAAAGGTTGATGGGGAGGCTCCAGGATGTACATGTTTATAGAGGGCAAAAGATATATCTATTATTTAGTTGTACTACAGTTAGAGTAAGAGGAAAATGGGAAAAGAGGGAAAGGGGCAACAACAATAAGAGGGGGGTGAAAGTGTATAAAATAAGGGAGGGGGAAGTTGGGTGAATATAACGACTATTGGCGAAAGGGGCTAGTGCAAAAAATGATAGTGGGGGGTTGAAGAGGGTTGGAATATTTTAAAAAAGCATATTAGAAATTGGGGCAGAAGTTTGTGGGTTTTAGGGGGGGGGCAGGAGGGGAAAAGGAGTGATTGGTGGAATGTGAAGTAAAGGGTGGATAAAAAAAAAAAAGGTAGCTTATGAGAGGTTTTTACAAGCAGAAGTTTTTAAGAAGACGAGTATATGGAGATAAAAAAAAAGTAAGGAAATGGTGAAGAGTCAAAAGGGGGGAGAATGAAAAGGGGGGAGAGGCCCGTCAAAAAATTTTAAGAAAATAAGAAAAAATTTTGGAGTGAGTTAAACAAGTTAAGAAAACCTAGGGAAAAAATGGGGTTTGTCATTCAAAAAAGAGTAGGGAAATTTGTAATGGGGGATGGAGGTATTAGGGAGATGGGGAGAATTTTTGAGGAACTTTTTAAATGTTAAGGGAAAACAGAGGGAGTAATTTTATGCACTGGTCAGGGAAATTTCCACTTTTAGGAGTGAAAAAGAGCAAATGTAAGGGGGGGGGTACGGAGGCATTACGTAAAAAAAAGGGGGTAAAGCAGCTGGAACTGATGGGATCATGACAGAAAGTTAAAAGCGGGGGGGGTAATTTTTGGAGTGGGTGGTATTTTGTTTAATAAAATTATGAAAGAGGGGAAGGTACCTGGGGGTTGGCGAGAGATGTATAAATCCCTTTATAAAAAGGGAAAAGGGGGCAAAAAGGGCTGTAAAAATTTTAAAAGGAATAAGCTTATGAGTATACCAGGGAAAAGGTACGGAGGGTTTTTTAAAAAGAAAGAATTAGAGGTAAACAAATGTAGGGTTGGGGGATAGCAAGGAGGTTCAGAGGGGTAGGGGATGTGTAAAATCAAGTGTTTTCATTGAAGCATAAGTAACATATTTAGTAAAAGGGGGAAGTTTTTTTTTGGATTTAGATTTTAAAAGGGATAAATTTTGAGGGATAGAGGGGCAATGTGGCAGATGTTTCAAGTATAGGAATAGGTGGTAAGTTATTAAATGCGTAAAGAGTTTTTTGAGGAATGAGGCTCAGGTTTTGTGTAAAAAGGAGGGAACTACTTTCCCGGGAAAAGTAGGGCTTAGACAGGGATGTGTAATGTCACCATGGTTGTTTAAAATTTTTTATAATGGGGTTGTAAAGGAAGTGAAGCTAGGGGGTTCGGGAAGGGGTGGGATTAAATTTTTGGGGGAAACAAATTCAAAATGGGGAAATTACACAGTTACTTTTTGCTGATGAACTGTGCTTTTGGGGGATTCTAAAAAAAAATTGCAAAGTTAGTGGGGTTTTGGGAAAGTTGTAAAGGAGAAATTGAAAGTGAACATAGAAAGAGTTGGTTTATGAGGGTGTCAAAGTTAGATAAAGAAAAATTTGGATACAAATTGGGGGGAGAGTTGGAAGAAGGAATGTTTCAATACTTGGGATTGACGTGTCGGCGGGTGGGTTTATGAAGGTGAGGTTTTAAACAAAATTGATGAGGAAAAAAAAAATTTAGTGGTGCGTTTTTTGGGGATAGTGGAGTCAAAAAACGTTATCATGGAGGCAAAGAAGGGAATGTATGAAAGTTAGTAGTACAAACACTCTTTAGGGTGTGAAGCTTGGGTGGTAAATCAGCAGCGAGGGGACGGGGGGAGGGAGTGGAGATGTCCTTTTAAGGGCAATGTGTGGTGAAAAAATTATGCAGAAAATCGGAGTGGGAAATTAGGAGAAGGTTGGAGTTAATAAAAATATTAGTCAGAGGGCAGAAGAGGTTGTTGGGTGGTTTGGTCATTTTTGAGAGAAAATTTAAAATAAATGACATGGAAAAACATATAAATCTATAGGGGAAAGGGAAAGGGGGGAGGGGGCATCCCCGAAAGGGGTTGGGGAGAGGGGGAAAAGGAAATTTGTGGGCAAGGGGGTTGGACTTCCAGCAACGTCGTGACGGTTGATAGGAGTGAATGGAGACGAAAGGTACTTGGGACCTGACTCTGTTGGAGGGAGCAGGGGAATATTTAGTGAAGGGGTTCAGGGAAACCGGGTTTTTTTTAAAATTTTGGACTTTATCCTGGAAATGGGGAATACAATCCTGCACTTTAAGGAGGGGTTTTGGGATATTGGCAGTTTTGGAAGGGGGTATGTTTTTATATCTTTATATGTGTAGCTTCTAGCGTTGTATTCTGACAAACCCGCAAAAACAGTGATAATGTGCGAGTGTGGTGAAAGTGTTGAATATGATGAAGTATTTTCTTTTTTGGGGGTTTTTTTTCTTTTTTGGGTCACCCTGCCTCGGGGGGAGCGGCGACTTGTTGAAAAAAAAAAAAAAAAATTAAAAAGGTAGCAAATTTTATGTCATTGACTTTTTGGGGTTAACCTAGGGTTTTTTTTACACCTGTCAGGAGCAGGGAAAGGCCCCGTGGTTTTCCCATAAAACCCCCCAAAAACAAGGTGCTGTCAACCCTCACTAGCCACATACTAATGACATTATTTTATTCATTCGTTATTATCTGTTTCTATTTAAATATATTTAAAAAGCCGACTTTGAGGTGTTTTTCCCATATATTTTATCGTTTTTTTTTTCGTTTTTCATGGTCTCAGGGGATAAAAGGAAAACATATAACAGAAAAAGAGTTTTTTCTTACTTTCAAGTGCAAACGATCTTAATTAAGCCAAAGTAGCGGAAAGTTCAATTTTTACCAAGTTCAGGGGTCATGTGGGGGTTCGTAACGTGATTTGGGGAATAACCTCACGTTGGATGTTTAGTAAATTATAACGGAATATATTGAACACCAAAACTGACCTGCCATCTGTCTTCCATCTCACTTCAAAATGGCTCGCTGAGTGCCCGGGGAGTGGGGATTTAAAACATGCTAGGGAGCGAATAGTGAAAAACAAGTGATTAAAACGACGGTTGGTATGAGTCAATACTGGAACTGGTTACTGGTAACTGGGCACGGGAAAGATACTACTGAGAAAACTCGGCTAGTGGAAAAAGTTCAATTTTTTCCAAGGGGTTCCGGGGTAACAAATTAACCCCCCACACAATTTCCTCAACTGGGCAGTCTAATTTCTTTCATATGACCTGATAATTGACAAAAGCAGTAGTCCGCATAAAGTAAATTTTTTTATTTTTTGTATGAAAAAAAAAATCAAAAAAAAAAGCAAGAGTAAAATAAGAGGGCCAGAACATGACTAATGAACAGAGGATTTTTATTTTAGGCCAAAAATGTTACATTTTTATTCTGGGAAACCCCTTTTTTTAAAATTTGGGATCTTTTTAATTTGCATGAAAAAGGCCAAATTGCCAATTTTTTACCACTTTATTGGGTATTCAAACGGGAAAATGGGCGGCTTTTTGTATCAAACCAAAGAAAAAATGGGGTTCTAAAGAAATAACTACGATTTGGGCAAATGGAACAACAAAATTGGCCAAAAACAGGCTCAAATCGGGAAATTGCCCATGCGTATATTCCCAGACTGCTAATTCGCGGGAGTGTGAAAACCTGGTTTTTTGACTAAATACGTACTTTTGGGTTCATTTCCTCGGGAAAAGATTCCCTATCATTACATAAAAAAAAAAATTTTTCCCCAAAAACTTTTGGACCAGAAAAATTTCAGAAAGGGCTTGCGACGTCAAAGGGTTAAGTTAAAATATCGAGAGAATAAAGCAAGGAAGGGGTACCAAAATGTTGAAGAAACCTTTTGGAAGAAGAAGAGGGAACTAAATGTATAAAAATTTAAGGTTATTGGGTTTAAAGTAAGGTCAGAAAAAATGGGCTAATGAGAGCATAGGCAATGGGGTCGAAAAGGTATGGGGTAGGTTTAAAAATGTAGGTTAGAGTGTTCAGCAGAAGTTTTTGGTTACAAAGTGGGTGCGGGAGGGAAGAGGGGCATTGGGGGTATGATGATGAAAGGAGTATAAGGGGGAAAAAAATTAGCAACGAGAAATTTTTTTACAAAGTAGAAGTGATCAAAGGGGGGAAAAGTAACATGTATGGGGAAAAAGAGAGGTTTTAAAGAGTGGGAAGCAAAGAAAAAAAGGGGCAAATGAAGAGTGGGTGAGATGTTACAACAAATTTTTTTTGAAAATAAAAAAAGTTTTGGGGTGGATTAACAAGTTAAGGAAGCCTAGAGAAAAAAATGGATTTTTTGTTAAAAATAGAGAGGGAAAAGGGTTTTTAAATGGAGATTTAGAGGGATTGGGGGATGGAGGGAATATTTTGAGGAAATTGTTAAATGTTGATGAAAATAGGGAAGCTGTGTTTCGGTATAGGGCAAGGAGGAATAACACTTGTAGGAGTGAGGAAGGCCATTTTTGGTGTGGGGGAAGTTCGTGAGGCAGTAGTAAAAAAAAAGGGGGGAAGGCAGCCGGGGTTGATGGGGTAAAAAATAGAAAAGTTAAAAGCAGGTGAGGTATATTTTGGAGGGTTGGTTTCAATTATTTAATAAATGTTGGAAAAGGGGAAAAACCTAGGGGTTGGAAAAACAGCATGTTCCTTTGTATAAAACAAAGGGGGGCAAAAGAGAGTCAAAAAAATTATGGGGGAATTGTTGAGATACCGGGAAATTTTATGGTAGAGTTATTATTTTAAAGAATTAAAAGTAAGCGAGAAAAAGGTAGCAGATGAACAAGGAGGCTTTTGGAAAAAGGGAGGGGGTGTGTGGACCAGGTGTTTACAGGAAACATATAAGGAACGTATTTAGATAAGGTAAAAAAAAGGGCTTTGTGGCATTTTTGGGTTTTGGAAAAGGCGTATGACAGGGGGTAGGGGGGGAAAGTGCAGATGTTCAGTGTATGCTGTAGGAGGGGGTTTCGAAACATGAAAAGTTTTTACGGGATATTTAGGCTCAAGTTAGAGTACATAGGGAAAGAGGGGAAATTTTTTTCCCCTAAAATGGCCTTAGACAGGGATGTGGATGTCACCAAGGTTGTTTATTATTTTTTGATGGGTTGCAAGAAATAAATGCGAGGGTCTTGACAAGAGGGGTGAGTTAAAAGATAAGGAATCACCAAAAAGGGGGGTTGTCACAGTTTTCTCTTTTCTGATGACACGTTCTTGGAGATTCTGAAAAGAAGTTGCTAGATTTGGGGATGAATTTGGTAGGTGTGCAAAAGAAGAATTAAAAGTGAATACAGGGAAAGAGACGGTTATGAGGGGTAACAAAAATATTTGGTGATGAAAGATTGGATATCAGATTGGAGGGAAGATAGGGAGGTGAAATTTTTAGATATTTGGGGGGGACGTGCGCGGTGGGGCTTGAAGGATGAGGTGAACTAGGAAAATTTTGAGGGGGAAAAGGGGGGAGTGGTGCACTTAGGGGGTCCCGTGGGAAAAAGAACTTTGTCCTTGGGGGCAAAGAGGGGAATGTATGAGAGTAAGTTTTACCAAACCCTTTTTTATGGGGGGTTTAAGCATGGGGGATGAATGTTGAGCGAAGGGGGAAAGGGTGGGGCAGTGGAATTCATGTCTGAGGGCAATGTGTGGGGGTGAATATAATGCAGAGAATTCGTAGTTTTTGGGAATTAGGAGGAGGTGCGGGATTACCAAAACTGTTGTCCAGAGGGCTGAGGAAGGGTTGTTGAGGTGGTTCGGACATGTAGAGAGAATGGAGCGAAACAGAATGACTTCAAGAGTGTATCAGTCTGTAGTGGAAGGAAGGCGGGGTAGGGGTCAGCCTAGGATAGGTTGGAGGGAGGGGGTAAAGGAGTTTGTTGTGCGAGGGGCTTGGACTTCCAGCAGGCGATGCGTGAGCGTGTTTGATAGGAGTGAATGGAGAACGAATGGTTTTTAATACTTGACGTGCTGTTGGAGTGTGAGCAAAGTAACATTTATGAAGGGGTTCAGGGAAACCGGCAGGCCGGACTTGAGTCCTGGAGATGGGAAGTACAGTGCCTGCACTCTGAAGGAGGGGTGTTAATGTTGCAGTTTAAAAACTGTAGTGTAAAGCACCCTTCTGGCAAGACAGTGATGGAGTGAATGATGGTGAAAGTTTTTCTTTTTCGGGCCACCCTGCCTTGGTGGGAATCGGCCAGTGTGATAATAAAAAAAAAATGAAAAAAGTGGGTTGTAATATGTGGATGCACCTGGAGAAGAGAGGAGTGTAGAGGAGAGAGAGAGAGAGAGATTTTGGGAGATGTTAAGTGAGTGGTATAGGAACTTTTGAACTCTAAATGCTAAAGTAGGAGAAACATTTAGAGAGGGTGTGGTAGGTAAGTTTGGGGAGCCAGGTGTAAACAATAATGCGGGCCCTTTGATTGAACTTTGCATAGAAAGGGGTATAGTTATAGGTAATAGGTATTTTTAGAAAAAGAGGATAAATAAGTATACAAGATATGATAAATAAGTATACAAGATATGAAAACTTCAGGGTGTACGTGTCTATAGAGGAGCCACAGATATATCAGATCACTTTTTAGTTGTAGCTACAGTGAGAGTAATAGGTAGATGGGATACAAGGAAAACAGAAGCAGCGAGTAAGAGAGAGGTGAAGGTTAATAAACTAAAGGAGGAGGCAGTGAGGGTAAGATATAAACAACTACGGGAGGATAGACAGGCTAGTGAGAGTATAGGCAATGGGGTCGAAGATGTATGGGGTAGGTTTAAGAATGTAGTGTTAGTGTGTTCAGTGGAAGTTTGTGGTTAGAGGAAAGTGGGTATGGGAGGGAAGAAGCGTGATTGGTGGAATGATGTAAAAAGAGTATTAAGAGAGAAATAATTACCATATGAGAGGTTTTTACAAAGAAGAAGTGATGCAAGGACAGAGGAGTATTTGGAGAGAAAACAAGAGGTTGCACAAATAACCCGCACATAAAAGAGAGAAGCTTATGACGACGTTTCGGTCCGACTTGGACCATTGACAAAGTGTCACTAACCAGAAGTGGAGCAGGACGGATGTATATAGGCAGGAAGAGGTGGTGGTAGTGATAGTAGTAGTAGTACAAGAATAGTATATATATATAGTATCGTTCCAGTCACGGTATTGTGCCATTTTTTTGTTATTTATAAACAAGAGGTTATGAGAGTGGTGAAGCAATGTAAAAAGAGACCAAATGAGTGAGTGGATGAGATGTTATCAACAAATTTTGTTGAAAATAAGAAAAAGTTTTGGAGCGAGATTAATAAGTTGAGGAAGGCTAGGGAACGAATGGATCTGATAGTTAAACTAGGAGAGGAGATTTATTAAATGGAGAGTTAGCGGTATCGGGAAGATGGAAGGAATATTTTGAAGAATTGTTAAATGTTGATGAAGATAGGGAAGCTGTGATTTCATGTATAGGGCAAGGAGGAATAACATCTTGCAGAAGTGAGGAAAAGCCAGTTGTGAGTGTGGGGAAGTTCGTAAGGCAATGGGTAGAATGAAAGGCGGCCAGGATTGATGAGATGAAGATAAAAATGTTAAAAGCAGGCGGGGATATAGTTTTGGAGTAACTGGTGCTTTTATTTAATAAATGTATAGAAGAGGGTAAGGTACCTAGGGATTGGCAGAGAGCATGCATAGTTCCTTTGAATAAAGGCAAAGGGGACAAAAGAGAGTGCAAAAAAATTATGGAAGTAAGTCTGTTGAGTATACCTGGTAAAGTGTATGGGTCTATAAAAGATGAGGTGAATCATAGAATTGATGAGGGGAAAAGGGTGAGCGGTGCACTTAGGAGTCTGTGGAGGCAAAGAAGGGAATGTATGAGAGTATAGTTTTACCAACGCTCTTATATGGGTGTGAAGCATGGGTGATGAATGTTGCAGCGAGAAGGCTGGAGGCAGTGGAGATGTCGTGTCTGAGGGCAATGGGTGGTGTGAATATAATGCAGAGAATTCGTAGTTTGGAAGTTAGGAGGAGGTACGGGATTGCCAAAACTGTTGTCCAGAGGGCTGAGGAAGGGTTGTTGAGGTGGTTCGGGCATGTAGAGAGAATGGAGCGAAACAGAATGACTTCAAGAGTGTATCAGTCTGTAGTGGAAGGAAGGAAGGGTACAGGGTCGGCCTAGGAAAGGTTGGAGGGAGGGGGTAAAGGAGGTTTTGTGTGCGAGGGGCTTGGACTTCCAGCGGGTATGTGTGAGTGTGTTTGATAGGAGTGAATGGAGACGAATGGTTTTTAATACTTGACGTTGCTGTTGGAGTGTGAGCAAAGTAACATTTATGAAGGGATCAGGGAAACCGGCAGGCCGGACTTAAGTTCTGGAGATGGGAAGTACAGTGCCTGCACTCTGAAGGAGGGGAGTTAATGTTGCAGTTTAAAAACTGTAGTGTAAAGCACCCTTCTGGCAAGACAGTGATGGAGTGAATGATGGTGAAAGTTTTTCTTTTTCGGGCCACCCTGCCTTGGTGGGAATCGGCCAGTGTGTTAATAAAAAAAAATTAATAAGAAGTCTGTTGAGTGTACCTCGTAAAGTGTATGGTAGAGTTATTATTAAAAGAATTAAGAATAAGACAGAGAATAGGATAACAGATGAACAAGGAGGCTTTAGGAAAGGTAGGGGGTGTGAAGACCAAGTGTTTACAGTGAAACATACAGGTGAACAGTATACATAGATAAGGATAAAGAGGTTTTTGTGGCATTTATGGATTTGGAAAAGGCGTATGACATGGTGGATAGGGGGACAATGCAGCAAATGTTGCAAATGTATGGATCCAAGAGGTAGGTAGGTTACTGAAAGCAGTGAAGAGATTAACGAGGATATTGAGGCTCAGGTTAGAGTATGTAGGAGAGAGGGAGATTATTTCCCAGTAAAAGTAGGCCTTAGACAAGGATGTGTTATGTCACCGTGGTTGTTCAATATATTTATAGACGAGGTTGTTAGAGAAGTGAATGTGCGGGTCTTAGCAAGAAGTGTGGGGTTAAAAGATAAAGAATCTAACACAAAGTGGGAGTTATCACAGTTGCTCTTTGCTGATGACACTGTGCTTTTGGAAGATCCTGAAGAGAAGTTGCAGAGGTTGGTGGATGAGTTTGGTTGGGTGTGTAAAAGAAGAAAATTAAAAGGGAATTAGGAAAGAGAAAAGGGGGAATGAGGATAAAAAAAAAATTAGGCAATGAAAGTTTTGGATATCAGACTGGAGGGAGATTGTATGGAGGAGGTAAATTGTATTCAAAAATTTTTAGGAGTGGACGTTTTAACAGATGGGTATCTATGGAAGATGAGGTGAATCATAAAAATTGGGGGGGGGTAAAAGGCGGTGGTTTTAATTTTGAGGCCATGGAGACGAAAAACTTTGCCCAAAGGAAGCAGAGGGGGAAAGAATAAAAAGTACAGGTCTCCCCCCAAACATTTCCCATTTTCCACTCTTGCGGCATCAAACTTTTGCGATTTCCCACCCACCCAATAAATTTTTAAAAAAATTTTTGTTTTAAAACAAATTTTTAAAAGGAAAATTTTTGGCGGGGGAAAATTTTTTTTTGGGAGACGGGAAAAAAATTAGCCCTTAAATTTTGACACAAAAATTCAACTCAAAAAGCTTATTTATCTATAAACAATTCATTAATTATGACAAAAGAAAAAAGACTTTTAAACTCTAAAAAAGAAAAAAAATACATAAATTAAAGTATGCCCACCAGTGTTCTTGTGTTGGTGCGTTGGGTTAGGGCCCCACTGAGACAAAACCCTTACATAGGGGTTGGTGGGGGGTGGTAAAGACAAAGGGGACTGCGGGGTTGTCAGTCGCCCTAAAATAACCCCAACGCACGGGGAGGAGTTAGGTTTGTTTTTTGGGGGCTGTTGGGTGTATGGGGCCACGGGAACATAAGCCTTACATAAGGGGTGGTGGGGGGTGGTAAAGACTAGAGACACGGTTTTGGCAGTCCCCAAAATTTTAACCCCAACAACCCACTGGGGGATTAGGTTTTGTGTTGGTCCCTGTTTTTTTAAAAGGGGCCCACAAAAATAAGCCTTACTTAGTGGTGGTGGAGGGGTAAAGACTGGAGACTGCGGTTTTGTCAGTCGCCCCTATAAAAACTCAACAGCACTGGGGGGAAATTTAGTTTGTTTTGGGGGTTTTGGGTGTTTTGGGGCCCACTGAGACAAAACCCCTTACATTTGGTGGGGGAAAGGGGTTTTAAAGACTAGAAAACGGGGGGGTGTTGTCAGTTCCCTAATAACTCCAACAGCACTGGAGGAGTTGGGTTTTTGTGCTGCCCCTTTTTCCCAAATAAAATTAAAATCATTTAACTTCCCTTGCTAAAACTTTTAAGTGCTACTTTTTTATCGCTCTCTGGCGCTAAAGCCTTTTCGACCGTGCTGCTTTAGTATCATACAATCGAAGAATCCTGAAAAAAGGCATTTTCCCCCCTCTCTTTCCCCCTCCCCCTTTGGGTACTCTGCTACGAGTTTTTTCTTGAATTCTATGGGTCTTTCTCACCTTTTTTCCCAAAAGGGCTGGCACAAGTACTTTTTTTTTACGATGCTTTCATGTTTTTTAAATGATTGTCGGGTTTTTCAATGGAAAAAAAGAAGTTTTTGTTGGGCTAATTTACAGGGGGCCCCCCGCTTTAACGATTTTTAATAAATCCGCCCCCTTAAAGAGCTCTTTGTTATGCGAAATTATCGTTATGCGAATGAATTTTCCCCAAAAGAAAAAAAGGAAATCAAATTAAATCCGTGCAAGACCCCCCCAAAAAGTATGAAAAAAAAATTTTTTACCACATAAAATTTTTAAATTTTTAAAATACCAAAAAACTGAAAAAGACATGCACTTTTACAGGGACCTTCCCTTTTTATTGAAGATCTGGTGATGTTTTGAGGGGATGGGAGGAGGAGAGAGTCTTATTGTTTAAAAGGGGGAAAATTCCCCTTCCATTAAGACTTGAGGTGTCAAGTCCTTTTCGGGGGTTACTTCCCTTCTTCTTTAATCCCACTAGGCCCAAAGTTTTCCCAGAGTCATTGGACTTCTATCGCACAAAAAAACTGCCCTTTGGGAGGCCGGAAACCTCTCGTTCCTTTATGATTTTTCCCCCCTAAAGTTTTTTCAAAACTTGTAAGTGTAATAGTCACCAGCAGGGGTTTTTGAAAATAGCTGTGTTAGGGTGATTGTCTAAAAAAAAGGTTTTTGGCATTTTTAAGCCACATTAAAACTTTTTCCTTTAAATTCTTTAAAAGTAGGCCAACTTCTTCAATTTCTCTCTCCCCTCCCCGAAGCGTTTCCCTCATTTTGGGCCCTCTTGCTTTTGTAAGTTGATTAGCGTTTCAAAAAGTGGTTAGTTCTTCTTTTATCCTCCTCCCCAACTCTTCCCCCACATCCCAACTAACCCCAACCCCAAAGGGATTTTCCCAATGCCAAAAGGGTTTCCTCAACCGGAAAAAGGTTCCCGGGGTTTAGCCTAAAACCCCTTCAAAACCCTTTTTGGGTCTACCATTTGGCCCAGTTTCTTCCAAGCAAGTTAAAGGGTTTTCTTATTTCACTCCCCCCCAAAGCCTTCCCTTTTAAAAGGGTTTTCCCAAAATTTGGGGGAAAATTAAAGTGATCCTCCAAAACTCTCTTAGATTCAATTGAGTTTTTGAGGTCATACAAAGCAACCTTTAAAACCCAAGAGTTTTTGGTTCAGTTTTTTGAAGTTTGCCAAAAACCTCCCTGGCCCTTGGGTGCAGGAGAGGAGGGGTTTTTAAGGAGGCAAAAATTTCCCCTTTAATGAAGCTCATGCCCCCCTTTAAAGTCGCCGCCACGTTGAAGGAGCCAGGGGAAATTGTCTAAAAACCAGGGGGGCATTTAAAGGTTAATTTTTTTTTCCCAAATTTTAAAAAATTTTTTCAAACTGGGGGCAAATGTTTGGGTGAAAACCGTCATAGAAGAAGCCCCTAGGGGCCCTTTTCCCTTATTTTTTTCCCCTTTCCCACACACAAAACCAAATTTAAAGGCCTTGGGTATTCTTTTGCCTAAAAGCTCTGGGATTTTTGGGGGGGAAGTGATACAAAAAAAAAAGGGCCCTTCAATTCGCTTTAAACCACTTAAAAAGGGGAACACATCAACAGAGTAAGCCTGTCTTTCATAGGCTTATTTTCCCCTTGTGCCTTTTCCCCCGGGAGAAAATGTAGGTCCTGCTTGGCATTTTTTTTAAAAAACAGGCCTGTTTCCCCAAAATTTAAAAACATTGTTCAGGGTTCAGTCCTTCACTGTCTATGTACTCCTTAAATTTCCTGCAAATATTTTTCAGTGCCCTTTTTGGTCCCGAAATGGCAGCCCAAACCCTGCCTTATCACACATGGGAAAAGCCCCTAGCTTCTTTTTTTTCCTCAAACCAACCTTTGCTGGCCTTTTAAAATTTACCGGGAAACACACTAGTTGAAAGGGATTTTTTTTTTAATTTTAAAACCTCATGCAACTTCCTAACCCTTTTTACTTATTATCATTTAAGATGCTATCTCCCGCTATCTGTTTTTCATTTATCCACCCAATAAGAGTTTAACATCTTTCCAAACACTTTCGATCTCGTTTCGAAAACACAGTTTTAACCTTTGGCAAAAACAGCTTTTCCTTTATTGCCGTTTTGTTGGAAAAACAATAGTAGCGATGGTTGAATGGGTTTAATTTTCAACCTGGCCAGTCGGAGGGCACGGGACTCCACTTTCCCTACTAGCAATGATCTCTTTTCCTTTATCTCTATAGTTATTTTCACCCCTTTTTTCCCGTGGGGGCACTAGAAGCTTTCTTGGGGCCCATGGTCAAAATTATTTTTCAGATAAAAAAACCAAAAACACTGTAAATAATACAAAAAGTTCCCATTTTAAAGGGGGTTTGGGTGTTACCCCGGAAAGGGTGGGTGGTAAAAAAAATTCCACCGGCGGAACATGGAGGCTGGCCAGGCCCCACATTAGACGGGGTCTCGGGGGCGAATTGCCCTTGAGGGGGGTTTTTTTGGGGGTATGCGAGGCAAAATCTTAGCGATAAAATTTTATCGGGATGCGGATTTAACGTTAGTGGGTGCCAACGGTATTCGGGGGTTTCCCCTGTAAATTTCTATTTTATATTTTCCCCCCCAATAAATTTGGGCCAAAAACATTCCAAAAGAATTTTTCTCATTTGCGAGGTTTTTTGTTTCCCCCCAACCCCTTTCGAATTTTGGAGGGAGACCTGTATAGCTATAACCCACGCTCTTATTTGAGTGTGAGCTTTTTTGGGAAAGGGGGCAAGGAGGAGAAGGGTGAAGGCAGTGGAGAAAGTCATGTTGAGGGGATTGTATTTTGTGAGTTTTAAAAGCACAGAAATTTTTAGTTTTTGGAAAAATTTTTAGGGAGGGGAAAGGGAAATTTCCAAAAAATCTTATCCCGAGGGGTAAGGAGGAGTTGCCCAGGTGGTTCAGACATTTAGAGAGGATGGAAAAAAATAGAATGACTTCAGGGTGATAAATCTTTTGGAGGGAAGGTGGGGGAGGGATTTTGGGTTAGGTAAGGGTTTGAGAGGATAAAAGGGTTTTTTGGGGGAGGGGGCTTTGGGTTTCCAGAAAACAAGCCCGGGGGCTGTTAGATACGAGCGAAAGGAGGCAAATGGTTTTTTGGACTTGATGTGCTTTTGGGGTGGAGAAGGTAAAAATTCTTTAAGGGAAAATTTAGGGAAACTGGGGGCCGGAAACCCAGTCCTGGAATGGGGAAAACAGTGTCTGCAACCCCTGAAGAAAGGGTGTTATTTTTTGCAGTTTTAAAAACTTTAGGTAAGGGCCTTCCCGGCAAACAGTGATGGAGGAATGAAAGGGGAAAAATTTTTTTTTTTTTTTTTCCCACCACCCTGCTTTGGGGGGGAGAAAGGCTGATTTTGTCTAAAAAAAAAAAATAATTTAAATTTTTTATAATTTCTTTCCTTTTTTCCTTTTGGAAACCCTGCTCCCGTGGGAAGCGGCCGGTTTTTTTTGAAAGAAAGAAGGGGGTTATTTAAAAGGAAGGTAGAGGTATTTTTGGGGAAAATGGAAGGAATATTTTTAAAGGAATTGTTAAATGTTGATGAAGATAGGGAAAACTGTTTATTTCGTGTATAGGGGAAGGAGGAATAAATTTTTGTAGGAAGGGGGAAGAGCCAGTTTTGGGGGTGTGGGGGAATTCGTGAGGCAGTAGGGAAAATGAAAGGGGGTAAGGCCCGCCCGGATTGAGGGGGTAAAGATTTGAAATGTTAAAAGCGGTGGGGAAATAGGTTTTGGAGTGGTTTTGGGGCAAAATTTTTTAATAAATGTATGGAAGGGGGGTAAGGTACCTGGGATTGGCCCGAGAGCATGCAAAAGTTCCTTTGAAAAAGGGAAAGGGAAAAAAGAGGTGCAAAAAAAAATAGGGGGTTTAAATCTGTTGGGGTTTTACCCTGGTAAAGTGTATGGTAGAGTTTTAATTGAAAGAAATTTAAAGTAAACGGAGAAAAGGAAAAGCAGATGGGAAAAAGGAGGCTTTAGGAAAAGGTTTGGGGGGTGTTGGACCCGGGGTTTTTCAGTGAAAAATATAAGTGAAAAAGTATTTTGAAAAGGCTAAAGAGGTCTTTGGGGGATTTTTTGGATTGGAAAAGGCGTATGGGCAGGGGGATAGGGGGGGAATGTGGCAATGTTGAAGTGTATGGGTAGGAGGTAGGGTTTCTGAAAGCAGTGAAAAAGTTTTTTCGAGGATAGTGAGGCTCAAGTTTGAGTATTTTAGGAAAGGGGAAATTTATTCCCCGTAAAAGTTGGGCCCCCGACAAGGATTTTGATGTCACCCCTGGGTTTTTTAATATAATTTTTAGATGGGGGTTTTAAAGAAGTAAATTCGAGGGGGCCTTTGGCCCAAAAGGGGGAAATTTTAAAAGTAAAGAATCCCCCCCCCCCCCCAAAGGGAGGTTTTGTAAAAAACACCACTTTTGGGGGGTTTTACACTTGCTCTTTTGGGGGAATTTCTTTGGGAAAGAAAAAGTTGCAAAAGATTTTGGGGGTTTAAATTTGGGAGGGGGTGCAAAAGAAGAAAAATTTAAAAGGGGAAAAAGGAAAGGTATGGGGAGGAAAGGGTAACAAAAAGAAATTTGGTATGAAAAAATTGAATATCGATTGGAGGGGGGATTTTGGAGGAGGGGAACGTATTTAGAAAATTTGGGGGTGGACGTGTCAGCGGTGGGTTTTATGAAAGATGAGGTGAAACAAGAATTTATGAGGGGAAAAAAAAGTGAGTGGGGCACTTAGGGGTCCCGTGGAGAAAAAAAACAAAAAAAAGAATTTTTCCCTTCTACTGACTGAGCCCAAGAACAGCCAATTAACTATTTCAACTATCCAATAAAGTGTCAGAAAACATAAATTAAAAATTGCCAATTTAAAAAGAGGGTCCAGAATAAGCAATGTAGACATTCCTGGCACAAAAAACATTTCTTTGTTCACTAGTCACATCCTCAGGCCTCTCCTATTATTACACTTTTTTGCCATTGTTTAATTTTTATTCACACAAAAAATAGAAGATTTAAACTGTTTTGCAGACTACTGAATTATTGTAATAATTGTATCAATAATGCCAGCGATTCGTGAACATGAATCGGATTGACCAGTTGGATGCATATTGTGTCTGTGTGTCCTCTGGAATTCACAAAAATAGAATATTTCCACTACTTTGGTTCAATTTCAAGCTACTTCTAGTCCTGAAACCAATCAAAATATCTTTATTTCTGTAATATATCTTTCATTCCATCAAATGATACCAAGAAACCGATAATAAAAGCAAAAAATCCAAAAATACACCGCAAAGTCACTATTTTAAACCATACACATAGTTACAGTTTTTCCCATCATGCACTGAGTGGTGCAGGATTTCTTTTATATGGTGAACACTCATCACATAGCCCATTTTTTCATAACTAGGAAAAAAAATTAAAACCCGCTCTCACATTATCAGGGGTAAGCTGAGCTCATCACGTAGTTCTACAGCACAGACCCTGAGCTCAAAGCCGTAGTTCTACAGCACAGACCGCAAAAGGGTTAAAAGCGAAGAAAAAAGGACGAGATACTTTATGGAAATTTTTGCTTTACGGCGGAAGCCTGAAACCTGACCTGCCATATAATTAGAGCCCTCTTCTTTGTCACTGGAGGTCAGGGTCCTATATGAGAATGATCTGTGTAATGTCCAAATTTCAAAAGCTTCTGAATTGGTAGAGAATCTATTACTGAAGGTAATGTCACCAAAAGTATGAAATTTGCTGATAACTTATGGAAATACACAGATAAAAAGTTAACAAATCTCGGCACAATTTACCCTACTAAGACTTTGCCTACCGAGTCCTAAATTTTAAGCCAATTCCATTATTTTATTAAACTATATTCTTTGCTATTTCACCAGTGTTGCCTTTCATTATATTGACTGAGCACAAAATCCACCCATTCAACTATTTTACTACCATATAATGTGACGAGAAGTTGTTTAATTTGGCCAATTTCACACAAATTCAAAATACACCAGTTTAAAGAGGTCCATAATAAACTGTTTAGACACTTCTGTCATCCCCAGGGCCTATCCTATATTACACTTGTTTTCCATTTGAATTCTTATTCACAGAAAAACAGAAGTTTAACTCTATTTCTCAGATAAAATATAACCAGGAAAGATTGGTCATGGTTTACAGCATCCCAATAATTGAAACAGACTTATCAAAAAACCTATAAACAGACTGGGGGTTGTAAGGGGTCTTACCCATCTTCTGGAAAATCAACAAAAATTGAATATGTCTGCCCACTTTTAACTGAATTTCAAGCTACTTCCAGTCCTAAACCAATCAAATCATTTACATGTCATTAATTTGTCTATTTCTATCAAATACCAAGAAACAACCAATAAAACCATAAAATCACCTCCGAGAAAAACAAATTTGCTTGTTTTAAAAACCATACACACAGTGACAGTTTTTTTCCCTATCATTCAATGCATGGGGGCAGGATTATTTTTATACATGGCACACTGAATGTTACAGACCCATTCTCTCCCTACTAGGATAAAATTTACACTCACAGCTAATCTGAGTGAGCTGAGCTCATGATGCAGAACTACACCAGGGGGGAACCCTGGCCTAAATGATGTAGTTCACATGATGATAGCACAAGGATTCATGAAAGGTTTCAATGTACAGCTGGTTTTCATTTACACTGCTGTTCCGTGAACTGATTATATTTCTGCAGGCTTCAACACATCATAAAATTTTAAATTTCTTCAAATTCCACTCAATTTTAATCTTATCAATTCACAAAAATGCACTCACTGTGTGTGTAAAATAAAAGCCTTAATTGATTACAAGATGATATGGTAGGATTGCTGGTGTCTTTTTCTTCGTTTCATAAACATGCAAGAATTTTCAGGTACGTTTTTGCTACTTTTACTTACACTTAGGTCACACTACACTTGCATGTTACAAGCATATATACATACATACACACCCTTATGGGTTTTTCTTATAATTTTTCTTGTTATTCTCTGTTTATTTCCCCTCTTATCTCCCATGGGGAAGTGGAACAGAATTCTTTCTTCCTCCATAAGCCATGCGTGTCATAAGAGAAGACTAAAATGCCCAGGAGCAAGGGGGCTAGTACAGTTGACCATCACTAATTCCAGCTCATCCGACCTGTAGGGTGCCAGATTAGTGAATTTTGCTGGATTACAGTGTGGTTAGGTTAGAATAACACTTAGACCCAACAATGATATTTAAGTATCGCAATTTTCACCCACATCACACTATTTTTGGCCCATTCCAACTGTTCCAGTCTAACCAAACTCATAGCTATTTTGTCCACTAAGTATTCTTATATAATTCTGTATTGAGTACAAGAAAACCACCCTTTACCTATTTCAACTACCCAAAGTGGTCATAAATTGGTAATTTGGCCAATTTTTAACACAAATTTTCAAGAGATGGCCAATTTCAAAATAATAGGTCAAGAATAAACAAGACAGACCATTCCTGGCACTAAAATATCATTTTCTTTTTGTTCATTTGTCATGTCTCACAGGCCCCCATCTTTTATTACTACTTGCTTTCAATTTTGAGAATTTTTATTCTCACAAAAACTAGTGATTGTATGTGAGTGAGGTGAAAGTGTTTGAATGATGTAAAGTATTTTCCTTTAATAAAACTTTATAAAACTGGGTTGCTTAAATGTGGCGTGGATGTAAAAAAAGTCGGATGACAAGTAACAGATGAATGCTGATGTTATGAATGAAAAGAAGTTGGATGTTCCTGCCCTAAGCGAATACAAAGCTGAAGGGGGTCAGGAAGTTTCAGTGGGGGGGAAAAAAATAAATGGGAATTAAATCTGGAGTATCTGAGAGAGTAAGAGCAAAGAAGGGGTAGCAGTATGTTAAATATCAGTTATGGAAGGAGAAAAAAGATATGAAAATGTGTAAAATTCAAAGACTTATGTGGATTAAAGTAAATGTTGGATGCGAGAAGTTGGGTCATAAAAGCGTGTATGCACCTGGAGAAGAGAGGATGCAGAGATAGAGAGAGATTTGGGAGATGTTTAAGTGAATGTATAGGAGCCTTGAAACCAAGTGAGAGAGTAATTTGTTTGGTAGGGGAACTAATGCTAAAGTAGGGAAAAACTTTTAGAGAGGGTGTGGTAGGTAATTTTGGTGTGCCAGGTGTAAATGAATAAATGGAGCCCTTTGATTGAACTTTGTATAGAAAAGGGTTAGTTATAGGTAATACATATTTTTAAGAAAAAGGAGGATAATAAGTATACACGATAATGATGTAGGGCGAAAATGACAGTAGTTTGTTGGATTATGATTTGTGTAGATAAAGACTGTGAGTAGACTTCAGGATTACATGTTATAGAGGGGCCACAGATCTATCAGATTCACTTTCTAGTTGTACTTACACTGGAGAGTAAAAGGTAGAATGGGAATACAAGGAGAATAGACGCATCAGGGAAGAGAGAGGTGAAGGTTTATACACTAAAATGAGGAGGCAGTTAGGGGTAATATATAAACAGCTATTAGGAGGATAGATGGGCCTAGATGAGAGCATAGTCAATGGGGGTCGAAGAGGTAGTGGGTAGGTTTAAAAATGTATGTTAGAGTGGTTCAGCAGAAGGTTTGTGGTTTACAAAGGAAAGTGGGTGCAGGATGTAAGAGGAGCGATTGGTGGAATGATGATGTAAAGAGAGTTAGTAAGGGAGAAAAAGTTAGCATATGAGAATATTTTAACAAAGTATGAAGTGATTGCAAGGAGGGAAGAGTATATGGAGAAAAAGAGAGAAGTTAAGAGAGTGGTGAAGCAATTAAAAAAGAGCAAAAATGAGAGAGTTGGGTGAGATGTTATCAACAAATTTTGTTGAAAATAAAAAAAGTTATTGGAGTGAGATTAACAAGTTTAAGAAAGCCTAGAGAACAAAATGGATTTGTCAGTTAAAAAATAGGAGAGGAGAGTTATTAAATGGAGAGTTAGAGTATTGGAAGATGGAAGGAATATTTTGAGGAATTGTTAAAATGTTGATGAAGATAGGGGAAGCTGTGATTTCCGTGTATAGGGCAAGGAGGAATAACATCTTTTAGGAGTTAGAAGAGCCAGTTGTGAGTGTTGGGGGAAGTTCCGGAGGTCAAGTAGTTAAAATGAAAAGGGGGTAAGGCAGGCCGGATTGATGTGATAAAGATAGAAATGTTAAAAGCAGGTGGGTGATATAGTTTTGGAGTGGTTTTGGTGCAATATTTTAATAAATGTATGGAAGAGGGTAAGGTACCTAGGGATTGGCAGAGAGCAGCATAGTTCCTTTGTATAAAGGCAAAGGGGGATAAAAAGAGAGTGGCAAAAATTATAGGGGGATAATGTCTGTTGAGTGTACCTGGTAAAGTGATGGTGAAGAGTTATAATATGAAAGAATTAAGAGTAAGACGGAGAATAGATAGCAGTGAACAAGGAGGCTTTAGGAAAGGTAGGGGGTGTGCGGACCAGGTGTTTACAGTAAAATATATAAGTGAACAGTAATTTAGATAAGGCTAAAGAGGTCTTTGTGGCATTTATGGGATTTGGAAAGGCGTATGAACAGGGTTGATAGGGGGGCAAATGTGGCAGATGTGCAAGTGGTATGGTGTAGGAGGTAGGTTACTGAAAGCATGAAGTAGTTTTTATTAACGAGGATAGTGGAGGCTCAGGTTAGAGTATGTAGGAAAGAGGGAAATTTTTTCCCAGTAAAAGTAAGGGCCTTAGACAAGGATGTGTGATGGTCACCGTGGTTGTTTAATATATTTATAGATGGGGTTGTAAGAGAAGTAAATGCGAGGGTCTTGGCAAGAGGCTGAGTTAAAAGATAAAGAACCACACAAAGTGGGATTGTCCACAGACTGCTCTTTGCTGATGACACTGTGCTCCTGGGAGATTCTGAAGAGAATTGCAGAGATTGGTGATGAATTTGGTAGGTTGTGCAAAAGAGAAAATTAAAAGGTGATACAGGAAAGAGTAAGGTTAATGAGGATAACAAAAAGATTAGTGATGAAGATTGAATATCAGATGGGAGGGAGAAGTATGGAGAGGAGACGTATTCAGAATTTGGGAGTGGACGTGTCACGGATGGTTCTATGAAAGATGAGGTTAATCATAGAATTGATGAGGGAAAAAGATGAGTGGTGCACTTAGGAGTCTGTGGAGACAAAGAAACTTTGTCCTTGTAGCAAAGAGGGGAAAAGTATGAGAGTATATTTTTAAAACCAACAGCTCTTATATGGGTGTGATGCGTGGTGAATTAAATGTTTGCAGCGAGGAAAGGCTTGGAGGCAGTGGATATTCATGTCTGAGGGGCAATGTTTGGGTGTGAATATAAATGCAGAGAATTCGGAGTTTGGAAGTTAGGAGGGAAGGTGCGGTATGTAACCAAAACTGTTGTCCATAGGGCTGAGGAAGGGTTGTGATGGTGGTTCGTACATGTAGAGAGAATGGAGCGAAACAGAATGAACTTCAAGTAGTGTATCAGTCTGTAGTGAAGGAAGGGTGCGGGGTAGGGGTCGGCCTATGAAGGGTTGGAGGGAGGGGGTAAAAGTCCGCGGTTTTGTGTGCGAGGGGCTTAGACTTCCAGGAGCATGCATGCGTGAGCGTGTTTGTTAGGATTGAAATGGAGAACTAATGGTTTTAATACTTGACCGTGCTTTTGGAGTGTGAGCAAAGTAACATTTTATGAATGGATTCAGGGAAAACCGGGGCAGGCCGGCCAACTTGATTCCTGGAGAGGGGAAGTACAGTGCCTGCACTCTGAGAGGGGTGTTTAATGTTGCAGGTTAATAAACTGTAGTGTAAAGCACCCTCTTGCAAGACAGTGAGGAGTGAATATGGTGAAAGTTTTTCTTTTTCGGGCCACCCTGCCTTGTGGGAATCGGCCGTGTGGATAATAAAAAAAAAAAAAAAAAAAATTTTCTTTTTTGGGGGATTTTTTCTTTCTTTTTTGGTCACCCTTGCCTCGGTGGGTAGACGGTCCCGACTTGTTAAAAAAATAATAAATGAAATACAAGATTTTACTGTTATGTATACTACTCTGCATCACTGTAAAAAACGGTATAAATAATATCATCACACTTGTGCAGTAATATTAGACTCACCAGTTGACGTGTATTGGATGTATGGCGTGATTTGTTTACTCTTGAGACATCAGCAAAAATCAAACATTTTTTGCTACTTTGCGCCCATTTCCAAGGACAGTGACCCCCGCATAGCGGACGCCTTGCATAGCGGACAATCCCGCATAGCGGATGCTTTGTTCGCTAAAATTTTGGCCGGCCGCATAGTTGACAAAAACACGCTCAGCCGGCCTTCGTCCGAGACGCGTCCAATGTAGCGCCCTCGCCTGCCTCACATGTGCCCGCCTTGCCATTGTTACTCATCCAGCCTCCGCGGTAAACATTCAGCATACACTCGGAATATTTCGTTTATAACAATGTTTTTCGTGGTGTTTCTGGAAAATACAGTGACCATGGGCCCCAAGAGCTTCTAGTTCCAACCCTACAGCAATAAGGTAGGATTCCCTATTGAAATAAATGAAAAGAGATCATTGATAGTATGAAAGTGGAGTACGTAACACCGACCTGGTTCAGTTGTACAGAAAGGCCCAAAATCAACCATCTCTTCTATGGGGCAAGAAAACGGCAATCAAGGAAGCTGTTGTTGCAAGGTTTAACTGTGTTTTCGAAAACAAAGATCGCAAGTGATGAAGATGTTGAGAGACTCTAATTGTTGTGGATAAATGAAAAACAGCTAATCAGAGCATCAGCGTCTCCTCCAAGCGTCCATATGTTAAAAGGCTAGAAGTTGCATGACCGATTTAATTAAAAGTAATGCCTGCAACTAGTGATGATGTGAGTGAATTTAAGGCCAGCAAAGGGTTGGTTTGAGAGATTAAGAAGCGTAGTGGCATCCATAGTGTGATACGGCAATTGTGAGGCTGCCAGTTCGGACCACAAACGGCTTGAAGAAAAATAGTGCATGAATTCAAGGAGTACATAGAAACTGAAGAACTGAAACCGAACAAGTGTTTAATTGTGATGAAACAGGCCCGTTCTGGAAAGAAAATGCCAGCAGGGACCTACATTACTCATGAGGAAAAGCAACTCCCAGGACATACGCCTAATGAAAGACAGGCTACTTTGTTGATGTGTGGCCAATGCTAGTGGGATTGCAAAGTTAAAAGCCTTTATTATGTATCACTCCAAAAACTCTCCCAGCGCGTTCAGGCAAAAGAATGTCACAAGGATAATTTGAGTGTGCTGTGGAGGGCAAACAGTAAGGCATGGGTCACGAGGGAATTTTTCTATAAACTGGTTACACCATGCATTTAGCCCCCAATGTGAAAGATTACCTAACTGAAAAGAAATTAGACCTTCAGTGCCTCCTGGTGTTAGACAATGCCCCTGGTCAACCTACAGACGTGGCAGAGCACTTTATGGGGACATTAGCTTTCATTAAGGTGAAAGTTTTTGGCGCATCCTAATACCACTCCTCTCCTGCAGCCCGGACCAGCAGGTCATTTCCAACTTCAAGAAACTGTACACAAAAGCTCTGTTTCAAAAGTGCTTTTGAAGTGACCACATACCACCGATTGACTCTAAAAGAGTTTTGGAAGATCACTTTAATATTCTCTCGAATATGTTTAAACCTTATAGGTAAGGCTTGGTGGTCGGGTGAGTCATATGGCTCTTTGTGTGTGTGTTACCGCTTGAACTCTGCCTTGGAAGAAACTGTGTCCAGAATTTGTTGACAAAAGGGATTTTGAGGTTTGAGGCTAACCCCTGAAAGAGTAAACCTTTGAGGAATCAATTGTGGAATTGGGGAAGTCCTTGGGTTTGGAGGTTAGTGGGGAGGATTGGAAGGTTGGTGGGAGAGGACAATGAAGAAACTAACCACTATGAGTCTGAAGATCAACTTCAAGAGCAAGAGGCCATGACCTGCGGAAACTGGTTCAAAAGGAGGGGAGAGGACAGGTATTGAAGGATTGCCTACTTCAAAGATTAAGGAAAAGTGTGCAAAATGGCTCGAAGTGCAAACCTTTTTTGATGAAAATCAACCCTCAACAAACAGCTATTGCAAGCCGTGCTGGTGACTGTTAACAATGACAACTGTTTGTGAACCACTTTAGAACAAATCCCCCCCCATAAAGGAACGAGAGGTACAGGCCACTATGGAAAGATATGTGTCGAAAGAGAACATCGTCAGTGACTCTGAAGCTGGTCCTATTCATTAAAAGAAGAAGGGAAGTAACCCCCAAAAAGGACTTGCTACCTCAATTCCTAATGGAAGGGGATTTCCCCTTCTAAACACTAACCACTCCTCTCATCCACCCTCGCTTCCATCCCATCAATATCACCAGATCTTCAATAAAGTAAGTGTCATGTAATTGTGCATTGCCTTTTTCAGTTGTGTGTACTAAAATTAACATTTTTTGTGGTAAAAAAATTTCTTTTTTCATACTTTGGGTGTCTTGCACGGATTAATTTTTAATTTCCTTATTTCTTATGGGAAAATTAATTCGCAAGAGCGAACATTTCGCATAACAGCCAGCCCCTCTGCACGGATTAAGTTCGCTATTGCGGGGTCCACTGTAATTTGTCATTGTGAAACAATCAAAATTATCTCTATTTCTGTCTATTCTTTCCTCCCCCCCATTCTATCAATGAATAAAAGAAAATGAGAATATAACCATAAATAACCATAATGAAAATATCTGCAAAGGTTCGCTGTTGTTTTAAAACCAAAACACAGTCGGAGTTTTTTTTTTTCCTCATTATTTACTGTGTCGCAAGATATTTTTTATACTGTGTCACACTGACCATGCCAAGACCCATCTTTCAAACATCTAGGCCTACCCGCCTTTCCAGCTTGATTTGAAGGTGCTGACAATTTATATGCGACGACTCCAACACCCTGGCATATAAGACGTACTAGTACAAAAACACCAACCCTGCAAGGGTTAAAGTAACTTCCATTTCCTTCCAGGACTCCAATCCGGCTAAATAATTACCTCGATAAAGTGGCTTCTGCCGCAACCCCCCCTCCCTTATAAGAGTGCCACTCTTACCTACCATGCAAAATTTTTGTGTCAAGCATTACTTGGCAACCTCTGGTAGTATTTTGCAATATTGCAAACTCAAGAACAATAACATCATTTTTATTAATCAAACATCTTAAATGCTTCAAAGACTTCTTACCTGCAGCTCGCGCTGGTTTTCTGGTATTGGAATCCACTCATCTCGCAGGTAATTAAGGATGGTACCAAAGTGTTTTCCACAGCGATCAATTAATATCCAACCTGAAGACAAAACAAGATTTAAGAGACAGAACAGAGCACGTTTTATACACTAAAAATTAAACCTAAGAGTTTTCTGCATTATTATTATTTTTTTTTTTTTTTTTATTATCACACTGGCCGATTCCCACCAAGGCAGGGTGGCCCGAAAAAGAAAAACTTTCACCATCATTCACTCCATCACTGTCTTGCCAGAAGGGTGCTTTACACTACAGTTTTTAAACTGCAACATTAACACCCCTCCTTCAGAGTGCAGGCACTGTACTTCCCATCTCCAGGACTCAAGTCCGGCCTGCCGGTTTCCCTGAATCCCTTCATAAATGTTACTTTGCTCACACTCCAACAGCACGTTCAAGTATATAAAAACAATTGCTCCATTCACTTCCTATCAAACACGCTCACGCATGCCTGCTGGAAGTCCAAGCATTATTATTATTGTATTATAATCACGAGGAAACGCTAAACCCATAGGAGTTATACCTAGGAAATGTGAGGCTTACCTAGGATCAGTAAATGGTATGCTCATTTACCTTACCTAAGAATTGTGAGTGGAATACTTCTGTACCTTACTTAGGATTAGTAAGTCAAATGTTCCTGTACCTGACCTAGGATTTATGAGTGGAATGTTCCTGCAGCTTTTTTTTTTTTTAATACATCGGCCGTTTCCACCAAGGCAGAGTGGCCCGAAAAAGAAGAAACATTTTAATCATCACTCCATCACTGTTTTGCCAGAGGCATGCAGATACTATAGTTCAAAAACTGCAACATATCAACACCCCTCCTTCAGGGCACAAGCACTGTACTCCCCATCTCCAAGACTCAAGTCCAGCTAACTGGTTTCCCTGAGTCCCTTACCTAGAATTAATGATGAGAATGTTTCTCTAGTTTACCAAGGATTAATGAGTAGTGTGCTGAATTAGCTAACCTAGGATTTTTGAGTTTAATAGTTCTATACCTTACTTGACCTAGGATTAATGAGTGAAATGCTTCAATAACTTACCAGGATAAATGAGTAGAATGTTTCTGTAGCTTACTCAGGATTAATGAGCGGAATATTTAAGTAGCTTGCATAGCATAAATAAGTGGAATGTTTCTACATCAATCACAGTTTTGTATCATTTGCAGATGACACCAAAATAAGCCTGAAAGTTACTGCAGTGCAAGACACTGAATATTTGCAAGAAGACATAAGCAGGGTGTTCCAGTGGGCAGTGGAGCACATGTTGTTCAATGGTGATGAGTTCCAGCTGCTTAGATATAGAAAGAATGAAGAACTCTAAAGGAACACTGAATTCCAAATGCAAGAGCATCATCAAATAGAATGGAAGGAACACGTGAAAGACCTTGGAGTATGTCAGCTGACCTTTTTCTTTTTTTTCAAAGAACACAATAAGGCAAATGTTATGACAGCCAGAAGGGGAAAATGGTGGATAATGAGAATTTTCAAAACAGGAAAATGTACCAATAGTAACATTATCAAATTTGCTCGTCTCTCTCATTTGGAGTATTTTTCAGTGTTGACGACCCTGTTCAGGGCAGGAGAGTATCAAAAGCTGAACAGATTCAGAACCCATTTATAGCCTACACAAAGCCAAAAAAGCTTTTAAATTACTGAGAACACCTCAATGGGCAGAGGAAAGATACATGATAATATGTATGTGGAAAGTATTTGAGGCCCTATCCAAAAACCTGCACACTGCCCTAACACCATACTGGGGGTGAAAGATATGGAAGGAAGTGCAAAATAAACCCCGTGAAAAGCAGGGGCACTGTGGGCACAATAGGAGAAAAGAAAATATTGTATCAATATCCATGGCACCAGACTATTCAACATCTTACCAGAAGATATCAGAAACACTGTTGGGACAAGTGTTGGAAGTCTTTAAGGGAAACTGGACAAGTACCTCCAGCAGCAAGAGCCTGGTTTGACCAGGCAAGCCCCACATAAGCCTAAGTAAAAAACTCTCGAAAGTCTGTACCTTACCTAGGATTAATGACAGTATTAAATCCAGCAGGCCAGTGAACTATCCACTGTACTATTTAGTCTAATAAAATTGATTCAACTAGTTGTGTGAAATCTTATGCCTGTGTGCTATCCAGAGATCCCCATTCTGTTCAGTAAACTGTAATCAGTTTACCCATGAACTGCAATTAGTACCAGTTTATTAATAAAAATCAAATTAAATACAAAATACTCTCACTTTACAACAAACACATCCTGAATGCTGTTCTTCGTGATGAAATGTGTAGACATGTGGTACCTCGTCTTAATCATGGTCATGACTCCCAAGTGTCTTAGATAACCCTGGATATCAGAAGCATTGTTGGGAAGGTTCCGGTTTCTAATGATCTGTTTACAAAATTGTAACAGTAGGTGACAGCACATGAGCCGCTTTTTTGTATGTTAGTGGAGGGAAATTAGCTAGGTTTCCTGTCTTTTATTTAGTGAATTTATTATAATTGTGACTCCAATGGGATGTTGAAGCTAGACAGAGAAGACATCTTCCAGAAAGGTAGTCAATCACCTGAGCATTCTAAGCTAAGATTTTGCTAGCTAGTCTTAATCCTAAAGTAGAGAAAAATCATTTTGTTTTTGGTTATTTCAGCAGGCTGGATGTGGGTTCTTTGGCTTTGTTAGGATTATTTCTCCATTTTGGCAGTTTTGAATCCCCCGGATTTGGACCTGTTTTTTCCAGGCCCTCTTTATATCCCCTTTTTTTCATTAAAAACCCCTAGATAGTAAAGTTGCTTTGACCTCTTATTAGATTGGTAGGTATCAGGAAGTCTTGGTTGTTTCTTAGTTATTTAAACCAAATCTAAAAATGTTTTTCATAGTTTTTATTTTTTTCAATGACCCGAGGATGCTATCTGTTAGTAGGGGTTTTT